>OX104071.1:70990930-71193038 GCA_944474145.2 Dicrocoelium dendriticum | reverse complement strand
AAAGGGTCCTTATCTGGACTTCGCATCGTTGAGTGTTGATCTGAAAGTGTTTCAGATGGAAACGGCGACATGGTTTATTCGTCGGAACGCTATAACTGCAAAGGCGTACCAGAGGGATTCTGGACAGGTGCTACCAGAAGGATGCCCGTACCGGTATAACCTGTTTATATGCGTGCATTGCAAGCGCAGCAATGTTGCTGGAAAGCGGTAAGTGCATTGCATCTGCCTGATGAAAAGTTTATTACAGGTATCGCTGTTACAATTGCCCTGCTCGCTTTTCAGCGACGTTTAAGTGCGAATGTCACGAGATTGGAAAAGCGGGTCTGTGGCATTCGCACGGTTTTCAAGAGGGGAAGCCTTGGCTGTATGCGAAAAAGCGGAGACTACCGGCGGATCAGGAACGCATAGTGCTTAATTAAATGAAAACGTTTCGTCGGACGCAGGAGATGCTTGCGTTCGTGCTCCAGCAATATAACATTCGTTTAATAAGGCTCGATTTGTATGACATACGGGGGCGTCATCTGAACGCTTTTGACACGGAATTGAAGGGGGTTTCGCAGCTGTTGCGAAGAAATGGTCAGCTTAAAATTATGCATAAGGGAAATGAGATTCTGTACCTGTTTCTCCGGCCCACGCGTATGCTAGCGTTGGTGGGCCAATACCGTGAGATCATTTTGGCAGACCCATATATCAAATCAATTACGGGGGCTACATCGTATGGCATCGCATGTTTGTGGACGTCAGCGGCCTTGGTATGAGCTTCTTTTATGCGCTTTTGCCAAATGAGAAGGAGGATACTTACGAAGAGGCAGTGAGAGGTATGTTGGAGTTGGCCCCCGGGGTTGCCGGTGCTCTGACCTTGGTGATGGACAAGTGCGCTGCGCAAGTGAAGGCGATTCGCAATGCGCATCGCACTGCCAACATCTTATTCTGCCGGGTACGTATTATGCGGGACAATCAGCAGCATTGTTCACACCTGCCGTACTGAAACAAGGGGATAAGTTGGCTCTGTTCAACATGCTGCGCTCGCTGTTGTACACCAACCATTGAGCACATTATCATCGGCTTATGGAAGATATATCGGTGCGCAGCGCGGAATGCTTCCAATACCTCCGTCTCACGTGGATCCATGGCGCCTTAGCTGGGCGGCGCATTTCATGAGCCACGTGGTATTATTCGGGTGTGACAGCACAAATCGCTTTGAGAATGAAAACAAACAGTTGAAAAGAACTTTGAGTGAGCGGTAAACACGACCGCACCTGTTTCAGGTGATAGTGCATGGTTACACTGGCATTTTGGAGGAGAGGGAAACATTGCTTTCGTGAGAGCAGCTTGGTATTTGCAATGTGATTTTGAGGTGCTTTTGAGGAGGTTGTCGTCATACGCCCGTCGGCGGTACGTGCGGCACAGTCCTCGAGTTCGCACTCGTAGTGTGAACCCAGGTGGCGGGTATTGGCTGGTGGATGACGATCGCTTGGGCAGGCAACGTGTGGTTATTAAGAATGGCAGCCCATGCGAATGTCGATGTAACCGTCAGTGGGGCATTCCGTGTGCGCACATTAGACACGTGGCAAGCCTACACGCGTATGACGAGGAGATAGTGCTACGTGGTTGCCGTTGGGTGCTCCCAGCGGAAAGTGTAGCAATTTCGGCCCTTTCGGAGGAAAGGGAAGGAACCGAGACGGTGGCGCGGATGCGATGCCGTAGTGATGGCGTCCTTGACCGAGCCGCCAAAATTCGCCTCACTCAAGATATGTTTGCTGACTTTGAGGCGCATGTATTGAGTATGGGCACGGTGGAGTTCCACCGCACAATGGGCGTAATGGCATGCATGCATGAGCTGCTGGCTACTCACAGTAATGTGGAAGTGTTCACTTGATCATCGAAGGTTGAACAATTACAACGGTTATCCTGGGAGGACCTGCCTATCTTCCAAGCAGTGGACGCGGCATCCGCCGATGCCGCTACCCGTGTGTGGACGGGCAACGGTCCTTCGACCAGCGGACATTCACTGGAAACGCACGGTAGCGAAGCGCTCCCGTTGGTGGTGGCGGGGGCTGGAGTTTTGCACGTTATTTGCAATGACCGTCGGCGCCACAAACGAGTCACCTTCCATAGCCCGTATGTTGGATGTGGGGGCTCCAGCATGATGTCACGGGAATTGAAATTCCGTGCCCTGAAAAGGAGAACATCCGCTGGTTACCGCACATATACAGGGCGTGCAAGGAGGTGGACGGCTGCTAAAGATGCGGACAGCGCGGGTTGTGCTCTGTGTGAGCAGGAGGATGACGCCTCGGGGAACTCCTAACATGTGGATTGGATAAGTTGCGACGTATGCGGCCGATAGTCCCATCAAACGTGCGCCGCATACCATGGTGAGCCCGCCTGCACATGTACGCACTGCTGCGGGTAGGCGTTACTTTACATAGAGCGCAATGCATTGCTGCACCTTAACATGATCCATAGGGAAAAATTTCCTGTGGTGTCTAATGAAAGGCCAAGCAACGTTATAACCGGTTAGACTCATGTGTTAGGGGTATCCTCAGCGGGCTTATGCGGCATTGAAACAGAATGGACGCCGGCTCAAAGTATGACATCTCGACACTCTTTCCGGAACTGCTATAGAAAAGAAGTATGCGGAAGCATGAGAAGGACAGTAACTCCATCAAGTGGTGGGTAGTCATAACAGGGATCATCGCCGTGCAGCTCCGGCAAATGACAGTGTAGCCGGGTGTTAAAATCCGTCACAGTGGGTGCCAAGGCTATGTCAGCAGAAAGAGCATTTCACGGTTGGCTGGTTCGTAAAGAGAAGTGGTATCCTGTGAAGTTCAGACGACTGCGCTGACGTGTGAACCTCAGTGAGTGGTTACGTAGATGGGCGCGGGATTAACGCTGTGTGATACTGTATGCGGTACAGTTTTCAAGACAGTTCCGGATGCATTGCATCAAAGCCGCTGACACGCCGTAGCACAGCTGATGACGGTATTTCAGAAGTCACTTGACAGTTGTATATTACCTTCTGAATGGAAGGTGGCTCTGGTGTGTCCTATTTTCCAGCTTGGCGACAGGAGTCTGTCAGCCAATTATATGCCAGTCAGTCTGACTAGCGTCGTGGTCAAACTGCTTAGAAAGCTGTTGATAGAAATGTTGGAAGGTCACAGGAATAGATTTAATCTATTCAGTAGTGTGCGACTCAGCTTCCGGAAAGGGTTTCCGTGTCTCATGAATTTGTTGGTTGCTACTGAAGCTTGGGCCGAGGCAATGAACAACAGCCACGTAGTGGGTGTGCTTTCGTAGACTTCTGGATGGCACATGATAAGATACCGCAGTTGAGGCCATCACAAAAGCTGAGGTCCTACGGCGTATCTGGCCTCGCCGTTCACCGGGTATCTGCGCTGTGACATATAAGAGACCAGTGTTTACGCGTGGGTCACAGCTTATTCTTTAGGCAAGCTATGTCCCGCAATGCTTGGACCGATGCTTTTCTCTATCTAGGTAAACGATCTCCCTGGAGAGCTTGGGTTATCGTCCCTATTGGTTGCTGATGACCTTAAGCTATGGAATGTCGTAAACGTTCCTGGAGGTTCTGAGGCCATACAGCATGCCCTGGACAGACTCTGGGACTGGTCTGCTTTGCAGATACTGCCCATTCATTAGCCTGTGTTCCGTCTTTCGTATAGGAGCGACTTTCCCGCCTTCGAGCTACGTACTCCGTGTGGTCGAACTCCCCTTGCCTACAACCAGGCAGACCTAGGCGTCGTGCATTCCTAATCTTTGCATTCTGGTGACAACTGGTAGAAGGCCGCTGGTAGGGGTTTCAGAATGTTGTGGTTAATACGCCGTTCTTTCGGGGTCTTAACTGCCGACATATTTGTGAGGCTCATTTCCGTTTTCGTCCGGCCCTATCTGGAACACTGCGTCCAGGGTTTCCCGCCCTGCCTTGTTGGGGGAAATGGAGCTGGAGAGGGTATAGAGAGCAAGTACGAAATTGGTCGAGGGGTTTAAAGGGGCAATCGTCTTCCGAGCATCAACTTAGCTTGGGTATGTATGCAATGCACTACCGATCGCTTCGATGAGACATAATCCTTACTTAGCGTAGGTTGACAGGGAAGGTTGGACCGGACTTGAGCTGGCTGTTTAGCTTGGCTAGGTTGACTTGTCTTCGCGGTCATCCCATGCACCTACACAAGCCGCGTTCTGACGGGATCAGGGCGAAAACTGGGTTATCGCGTATGTATAAATAAATAAATAAATAAATAAACAGTATATTCTCGGTAAAACGAGGCACACCTGTAAAGGCGTGATCAAATATGCAAGCAAGCATAGCTTCTTTGGAATGTTAAAACCTTTCGTTTTCATGAAAAGCTTAAACGAAAAGGTGTAGTCCATAGGAGAGAGCATATTGTCAGGTAATAGACAGACCAAGGAACATGATGGCGCTGTGGCGCGCAAAAATCCGTCAAAACCCAAGTTGGGGTAATTTCGCCAGGTAGTGATCCGTGAGCACAGGAGACTAAACAAAGTGTTTTTGCAACCAACAACCATCACGAGATACAGATGGTCTGTGCTCCAAGAAAGCATTCTTCATAGTAGAATTAGTTGCACAGGTTGGATGTAGAAGGCTGAGGACTGCGTCAGTGTGAAATGCTTAGATGTGACTTTATTTTGTGGCGAGTCACATCTGCCAAGTTGCATTGTTGTTAAGCGGATATCTGTGGCTCTTTACAGGGAGAACGGTTGCCAGGCGAAAACCCACCACGTCATGGAACAATGCCATAGCTTCCGTTGAACAGTACTGCAAGTCGGCTATGCATGGTATAGACCGATGTTGCACTCTATTATTCGCAGTCGGTTGACAGCCAAAATTCTTCGTTGGTTGGCTGAATGGCTTGGTAATTATCCGGCAGCAGTCGTTGATGCCGGACAATTATGCAAGGTTCGAAGAGTCGAATGATAATGATGCAGGTGAGTCAACATATTGTTAATAGAGGCCGGCTCTTCTATTATATTCTTGTTCGGCTCGCAAACCGTGTCCAGCTATCCACGCTGGACTTGTCATGGGGTCGGTGAGTGAAGTTGTTGCTCGCGGCTGAATATGTTCTTAATAGGTAAAAATGCCATTCTCCGCAAAGTGAATTCGGGATTCCTTCAAATGTAATTAAGTGTAACTGTTTCCATAGCCAAGTAAAAATTCCATGGTAGGCCATCGGAAAAGCCACGCATACGTGCGCAACGCAGTCCGTGAAATAGCATCAAACTAGCTCCAGGTGACTGGCAAATAGTGATGTTTGAGGCAGTGAAGGTAATCACGCCAGAGTAGTTTGTCTTCGTTGTGGAACGGGAGATCCATGTAAATATATTATTCCAGGTGAGTAAATTGTTGTCTCCGAGTACTAGGCGAGCTAAACCCATTTGTTTAGACCCCGTGAATTTAGCGTCTCCAGAAAGGCGGAAAGAGGTCCATTTGGACCAGTGTGTGGGTTTTTCCTGTTCCTGAGAAAGGACAAAGCGTTTGAGGAAGGGTCGACCAGTCCTAGTGTATAAACCTTCTTGTTTTGGCGGATGTAACTGTGGGAATCTGGGGAAAAACGGGCAATGGACAAGAGGCAGCCAGAGACAGCCATGAATCAAGAAGCACTAACACGGCCTGGCGGCGCTAACCCGTGCCCATGATACATTAAAACTTATGTAAATTTGTTTAGTATGCATGATTTGCAAGCGTGTTCTATACATTACGTCGTTGGTGTGACTAAAGACTACAGGTACTAAATGGGAAGAAAGTTCTACACGCGCAGGGTCAAAAGACAGATATAACAAAGCGTTTTAACAAAAGTTAAGCGAATGATGCGATGGTTGGGGAGAAACAGGTAAACCGATGATGATGGCAGAAGTCCGAATGCGAGAGGCATCTTAGGTGAAACTAAGGACAACTAGGTTGAGACCGAATGCAGTGGCAACATAGGTAGAGCAACGTTCCAAAAGGAAAAGGAATTGCAAGGAATCGGCTAGGAGCGCATGAATGCTGACGGCAGTGCGAAGAGTAGTTCGTAAGAGTAAGTACGATAAAGCGCTCATGGTTCCACAGTCCAAAAGCCGTCAGGATCTAGGAAAATTGTCACAGGGTGCCAAAGCTGCCGTGCATTTGGAGTCATTATGACACGTACGGTCTCGATAATAGACAAATGCGAGCATAAGGTAAAGAGCATAGGAATAGGAAGAGTGGTAAGTTGAGCATACTAATGGAAGTACTAGTCAAGAAACACTTAGCAATGGTCCGAGTGCCGCCATTAAGCAGGAGCAAGCTCTGAGCGAAGATGACCATGCGCACGAGAATAACTTGGATAGTCCCAATGAGTGTAAGGCGTAGGAATAAAAATGGAACGCAATAAGAGAAATGGCCATGGTTAATAGGAAAATAAAAGCAGGCAGAAAGAGACAGACTGGTCAGGTGACACAAGATAACGGCAGGGCAGTAAAGCCGGCCGTCCGAGTTAAAAAGGAAGGAAAACAGAAAGCGATAGAAAAGCTTAGGGTCTAGATGAGAAGGGATCATTGTTAAAGCGTGGAAAGGTCCACAAGCCTCTCCAAGTAGTGTGTACAGAACCAATAGGTCAGCCGAACCAACAGAAGTCTCAGAAGTCTAGATGTATTCATTGAGTATGGGGCCGACTAAGCGGGATCGGATTAATCGGCGATTTGGGGATAGGCTTATAAAGAAGGTAAGAAAGGGGCTATAACACTAACGAGGGGACTAGTCTAGCAGTCTCTACGATTTGTAACGTCGAGAAACTCTGAGTAAAAGCTGAAAACTAGTGGCCAGTCTGGCGAGACTGAGTCAGTCAGCGCGTAGGAATAGCACGTAAAATAAACGCAGGAAAAGTGGCTGTAACAAAAGGTGAATGAGTGTAACAGCCTCACGAGGTAGGGGAACAAGAGCGTTAAGTCTGTATAACGTATACCGCTTAAGCCTGGGTAGTATAGAAGCAGTCAGGGAGAAGGAAGCTTATCGGTGGGCTAGATCACCACACGGCCAGTTGAAGAAGAATTGGAAACAGAGCGCGAGAAAATATAGGTTAGCGACAGGATGCGAAAGGTTTATTGACGAAAGATGGGAAAAGCCCACGAGGCTCTCCAGGTAATGTAAAGGGATAGTGGAGTCAGCCGAGCCAAGAGAGGTGACGTCTCAGAAGTCTGAATAAAGCCGGAAAGCAGGAGGGCGATCGGGTGGGACTTGATTAGACGGCGCTTTTGGATAAGGGCAGGTATTAAAGGTAAGAAAGGAGCCAGCAGTAAATGGTGGGCAAGTATAGCAGGCTCCAGGTTTAAGGGAAACATCGTGTTTAGACTAGGGGGCGTATACCGCGTAACTCTCAGTAGCATAGTAGCCGACTAAATAAATAAATATTTTATTCTCGACTATGCGATGCATGCCCATGGAGGCATGATCAGATATGTACAACTGTAAAACAGTTTATGGCAACTGTAACAGTGACAGTAGAAAATCTGTCATATGTCCATGATTGGAACTCTACAATAAATAAATAAATAGTTTATTATCAGTTTCATAGAAACACACCAACTCAGGCATGATCAATGTTTAAAAACAGATGTGTATCACGACGATACATTGGCTTCAATCGTGTGTCGTTGAAACGGTGTCGGGAAGGGTTGATATGTGAGTCAAGTCGACTTGCCAGTATGTAGTTGTGGGCAGTGACTTTATTCAGTGGCGAGTCACATCCGCCACGTCTCGGTGTGGTTAAACAGACATTTGTGACATTTTATAGGGAGAACGCTTGCTGGGCGAAAACACACCACGTCCTGCAACACTGCCGTAAAGCATTTTGAACATTAATGTTGAACTGGTAAAGCCGCTTGACGACTGGTTTTACCTTCGGTTTTTCGCAGATTAATGGCTTCTAATTTCCTCTGTTAGTTGGACAGATAATTTTTTCGGGGTCGCCATGATTTTTGAGGTCGGTAGAGGATGGGGACATCGCGATTCTTCTTCTTGTTGTATGTCCAGGTGAGCAAAAGTTCAAATTTTCCGCTTTCCAGATTTTTCAGATATATTATGTATGGGAGTATGAGGATATGTCCGGTTCTCCATACCGGACAAGGGTTGTGGTGATTGTAGTTCGGTCCTTTCGTAACTCCTTGTGGGTTGTTACGTCCGTCTTGGGCAAAAACTGTTCCTCAGTCCAATCCCAGATCTTCAAGAAGCCCCGGACCTCGGAGAAAAGGGAAAGTGAGGGACAACCGAGAGAATACCGCAAGAACAGGCATGGTGTTGATCATTGTTAATGTCTTGTGTTATAACATTTGGACTTGAGACAAAAGCATGTACACTGTGCAAAAATAATTGTGCTGAAAATGTCTTTTGAATATCCTATAGAATCATTAGCCGGATGGGTGGATTGCTAACGCCTGCGTAGAGACAAGAGTGTTGTACCAGTAAGCCAAGTACGAAGTATCTGTTTAGTATGAGCCAAAAGTTGCGTGGGGAGAGAGCAAAGAGAGTTAGAATATTGGTAGTGATTGTCAGGTGCATGAACAGCACGTAGTTAGCTTAATTGGAGAGGGAGGGCATAAGAAGCGAAAATAAATAGGTTGCCGCGAGAGAGTCCTAAAGATCATTTGGTGGCAGGGCAGTGGAAGGATTGGATGCAGATATTCTAAAGGAATAAAGGTATTGAGATACGGAGTGGTTCCTAACAAGCACTGGATCATCGCGTATGCATGGGGCCAATGGCCACTAGCTACTTCTGAACAGAGATGCCGAATTTGCGACGACCGACAGATGGTGGCGCTAGGAGGGACCCAGTGGCCAGATGTAGCCATTCCAATCAGACGCTTGGTCACCAGTGTATGCCTATAGGGTCGCTGAGTGTATCAACAGGCCAGTGCTGGTGAGTGATAGGTCAACAGACCAGCTGAGCTGTGACGCAAACAATCCAAGATAATGAACATTGTAAGAAGGGAGCGAGCTCCGGATATCCGCAAAGTTAAATGGAAGCTATGGCGACTAGCTGTTGCTAAGCAGAGATAGTGGCGCTAGAAAAGAGTGTATCAGTGTCTGGTGTAGCCATATCAATAAGACGTTTGACTACTATCGGATACCTATATTTTTGATGGAGAAGTCAACATGCGAGCGAAGGTTAGAGAGACAGGCGGCAGAAGAAAATTGAGGTAGGAGATTCAGGGAGTGGCGCCTTGCAAGTTACATGGAGCCAACCATGACCAGCTGCTGTCAAGAGGAGTTGATGCGAGTAGGACGAACGACACATAACGGCGCGCTAGGAGAGAGAAGAGTGAAAAGCAATAGAGTTCGGATTAGGCCTTCAGTTACTAGAGGATCCTACGGTGGCACATAACAGGTCAACAAACCAGCTGAGCTGTAACGTAAACAATCCAAGAGAATGCACATTGTAAGAAAGAACCGACTCCTACCGAGCTCCGTATATCCGCAGTTTTAAATGGAAGCTATGGCGACTAGCTGCTGTTAAGCAGAGATAGCGGCTCTAGAAAAGAATGTATCAGTGGCTGTGGTAGCCATAGCATTAAGACGTTTGACCACTACTGGATACCTACAGTTTCGATGAAGAAGTCAACGTGCGAGCGAAGCTTAGAGAGACAGACGACAGAAGAAAATGAAGGCGGGAGAGTCAAGGAGTGGCGCCTTGCAAGTTACATGGAGCCAACCATGACTAGCCTTTGCTAAGAAGAGTTGACGCGGATAAGATGAACGACGGATAACAGCGCGCTTGGAGAGAGATGAGTGGCCAGCAATAGAGTTCGGATTAAGCTTTCAGTTACTAGAGGATCCTACGGTGGCACATAACAGGTCAACAAACCAGCTGAGCTGTGAAGCAAACATTCCAAGAGAATGCATATTGTAAGAAAGAAGCGACTCCTACCGAGCTCCGGATGTCCGCAAAGTGTAACTTAGGCTATGGCGACTAGCTGTTGCTAAGCATAGACAGTGGCGCTAGAAAAGAATGTATCAGTGGCTGTTGTAGCCATGTCATTAAGACGTTTGACCACTACTGGATACCTACAGATTCCCTGAAGAAATCAACATGCGGGCGAAGATTAGAGAGACAGACGTCAGAGGAAAATGAAGGCTGGAAGGTCAAGGAGTGGCTCCTTGCAAGCTACATGGAGCCAAAAATGACTAGCTATTGCCAAGAGGAGTTGACGCGAGTAAGATGAACGACGGATAACGGCGCTCTAGGAGAGAGATGAGGAGTCGGGAAGAGGATAGTGTGGGAAGGTAAGAAGTGGCTATCATAAGTGGTCTGGTCCAGTTTCAAAAAACTCCTCTTCAGGACAGTTGAGATTCAGTAGTTTGGAAACTTGTGTGACAGAGAGGTATTTGTTAATGGAGAAGCGGAACTGGTTTATATTCATAGATGCCCTTATTGTGAGAGGTAATCTATTCCATGCGTGTGCGTATCTGTAGAGGTAGAAGTTGGAGCGAATGCTGCTGCGCGTTCTTGGTAGGATAATGGAGTGGGGTCTGTCAAGTAGGGGGTACGAAGTGATATATGAGTCTGAGACAGGGGTTAGTTGGCTCCCACGGATATTGTTGATGAGCCAGTATAGGAGAGCGAGGTTGGATTTCAGTCGGCGCAGCCATAACGGGTCGAGCTTAAGTGTGTTGCACCGATCACGGTAGCTTAGACTTGAGTGCCCCAAGAGGCGTTTTGTGAAGGTACGCTGAACCTTCTCGAGGGATATTCGCTCGCATTTTCTAAGGTAGGTGAATACAATAGGGCAGTAGTCTAGCAGAGGCCGGGCATATGTTTTGTAGAGCACAGTTCTAGATTCCTGTATTGTCATGGTTTCCATGATGTATCCGATGAGAGAGCGTGCTTTAGCTGCGGGATAGACTACTTGTTCCGCGAAGTTCAGCGTACAGGAGTAGTGCACGCTTAAGTCACTAGGCAGGTGCGCCAAGGTCGCAGAAATGCAGTAAAGCCGGATGTCCGATTAAAATATGATTGCCCGCAGAATGCGAGAGAAGAGAAGGCTAGGGTCCGGGTGAGAAGTGTTTATTGGTACAGAGTGGGAAAGCCCACGCGGCTCTCCAAGTAGTGTAAACAGAAACATTAGGTCAACCGAACCAAGAGAAGTGATGTCACAGAAGTCCAAATGATTTCAGTGAATACGAGGCCGACTAAGCGGTATTGCATTAATCGGCGCTTTGGGACGAGGTCGTACAATGCAGATACTAAAGAGGCTATAACAATATTGAGGGTACCAGCCTAGCAGTCCCTCAGAGTAGGGGTAATAGAGTTAACTCTGCGGAGCCTATACCGTTTAAGGCTCGGTAGCATGGGAGCATGGGAGCTGGAACTTGCTTCCAGAAAGTGTAGTCAGTGAGCCTGCAGTTAAGGGTTTCTATCGTCAGTTAGAGGCTCTTTGCTGGCAACACAAAACCTTCCCTTCTCCTGACCATATCCATCTTCCAACTTTTAGTTCCTGTTCTGTCATTCTCTTCACTCATTGGTGTTATCCTTCATTTAAATGACTTCCATTCCCCTTTATCTTCCGTTTTCTTTCTACTTCTTTCTTACTTCACGTAACCTACATGTTGTGGTCTGCTAGTGCAGGGAATGTGGCACTAATTGTTTGGTGTATTTCGGGGGTTTCGGTTTAGATCTATCAACCCTGCAACACCTTATCATTTCCTGGCTCAACTATCTCCTCATAAGGAACATTGCAGGGATTTTCCTATTGTTCCAGTCCTGGTGTTTCGAGGGGTATTGACAGTGGCTGTAGGCGTCACAAACGGAAGTCACCTTTGATACCCCTTGTGGTGTTGCGGGACCTAGCATGATATCACGGCGATTAAAATTTCGTACCCTGCAGATGATCAACACATCAAATCCAGAAAGAATGCTTAGTTCCTGACCTACCGAGCTGGCACAGGAAGGACCCAGGCACGCAATGGCGACTCGCATAACGAATCAGTCAGCAGAAAAATGGGACGCAACTTGACTGCGAATAACGGAGCAAAAAGACGTTCAACAAGAAACATAGCCAGTTACAACTTGCCATTCAATGGATTGGCGGCAGTGTTTCAGGAGGTGGTGGGTTTTCGCCTGGCAAGCGTTCTCCCTATAAAAAGCCACAAATGTCCGGTTAACAACACTGCAACGTGGCGAATGTGACTCGCCACCGAATAAAATCACAGCCCATAACTTCACACTGGCAGCTCAATTAGAATCTTCATACTGGATAGCTTGCTCTTCAATTATCTCCCAATGGATCACTCAGGATTCTTTATCTATTATTAGTCGAGGTATGACTGCGATATATGGCAGAGCGATTATGTCCAACCAAATGGATCCCGATCCCACTACAACCAACTCGTTCTTTCGTATGTTCACCATCGCACAGTTCCAAGCATGGACATATGGACAATTTTCTACTGTCACTACAGTTCCCATAAAATGTCTGTACAGCTGTACATCCCTGATCATGCCTCAATTGGCGTGCCTCGCATAGTCGAGAATACAATATTTATTTATTTATTTATTTAAAATGAAGAACGTCAGCACGTCGCCGCCCAAACACATGAGGCACAAGGAGGCCAACGGCTGGTGAAGATGCGGTTTGCGCACGGTCAGCAAGAGGTTGATGACTCCGGGAGCCGCAAGCAAGTGGATTGCATAAGTTGCGACGTATGCAGGCGATGGTTCCATCAAACTCGTACGGGATACCAAGGTGAGCCGGCATACAACTGTATGTACTGATGCGGGGAACTTAAATTTGAGGTGAGTAACATTGCGGTTTTTTAGCGCTTCGAATGACGGAAAATTGAGTGTTGCCTCGTAAACACCTCCGTTGGGATTTCCCTTACAATCAGTACGCGTGAGCGTTACACATCCGAAGATGGATTGTACTTACCGTGAAACCTGTACACAGACAGCATACGTCGTGCGGATATGGTTTAAACACCTGTACCATCTCTTGAAACACCCGTTCAGAGATCCACATGTCTACACTGAACGGCCTCAATTAGCACCTTGTGAAGGGCGGTCTGTCCACCCGCCAGCTTTTCGGGGTGGTCGTAAAAGACTTGACTAGCCGTCATAGCACTCATGCACCGACGGTGGATTGCTTTCCCTCTTTGACGTTATCCGCAGTGGGACTTGCACACATTGTGATAGACAGGCGCATAAAGATTGGTGGATTGCAGGAGTGGTTGGAGGAAATTGACGGTTGGAAAATCTCGCCTCCTAGATCAGGAGATATAAAGAGGCTATTTACGTTCGACCATCGGTGTCTTCCCAGTTTGGCTCACATCTGTTGGGAATACGGCGTGAGGTCGGTTCACTGGGTTCCTGTTAACAGCCGTTCGTGCTTCACTCTGTCGGTGTATGCATTTCGTTTGAAATGCTTGGGCCTAATAATGTTCCGGTAATAGTTGTCCGCCTTCAAGTGACCATTGCCCCCGCTATCTAATCCGTTGCACCTCCGGTACATGTATTGTCCGCCCACATGTGGGTTTGAGAGTTGCTCTTCATCCGGGCTGCGTATATCCTTGATTCACCAATACTGGTCAGTCACCACGTAACCTTCGCCGCCGCTATCTACTCCGTTGCACCTCCGGTAAGTGTATGGGCTTTTCACCTGAGGATTTTAGAACTGCTGTGTAGGCGTACCACCTACATGCATGACACGACATAAATGCTCAGCCTCCACGAAACCTTTGCACTGCTAAGCTAATCCATTGCGCTTCCGGTAAGTATATTGCCAGTTAACATTGCCTCTTAGCAAGTGGCATTTGAATGTGATGTGTATCCGCGTTGCATTTATAAATAAATAAAGAAATAGTATATTCTCGAATTTGTCGGGACACACCAAACCAGGCATGATCAATATTTATATGCAATTATGTTTCGCAACAAACACGTTGCTATGTATGTAATCGGCAGTAAGTCGAACGTTGTACAGGATTTGGAAGTTGTAAAAGTAATCATGAGGAATAAAGTCGTCAATGCATGACGACACGTTGGGTTCTAGCGTGCGTAGTGGTAGCAGTCTGGGCATTAGATGTGTAGTGAAAATGATGCATGTAGGCAGGGAGTATCTCACTCTTGAACGTGTCAGGAAAATAATAAATTATGATTCTAGCCAACTTGCCAGTAGGTAGTCGTGGGCAGTGACTTTATTCAGTGGCGAGTCATATCCGCCACGTCACAGTGTTGTTAAGCGGACATTTGTGGCTTCTTATAGGGAGAAAACTTGCAAGGCGAAAACCCACCACGTTCTGGAACACTGTCAGAAATCTGTTTGTACACTAATGCAAAACTGGCAGAGCAGCTTGCCGACTGATTTCACCCTCGGTTATCCGCAGTCAATTGCCTTCAGTTTCCTCTGCCAGCTGATCAGGTATCTTTGGTCGGGGCGGCCATAATGGCTGAGGCCCATGGAGGATGAGACATTAGTCATCTTTGTGTATCCAGGTGTGCAAAACGTCAGATTCTTGCGCGTGGGTTTTTCAGGTCTATGTATACTTTTCAGGAGTGTGCAGGCCTCGTGTCCAGCTCTCATTACTAGACAACGGTCGTGGTAGTGAGTGCATCTGTATCCATTTGTTGTACAGCCATGTCTTTTGTAGGTCCTTGTGGGTTATGTCCTGTCCCGGGCAAAACATTTTCCCCGTTCATGCCCAAATCCCCAAGAAGTTCCGGACCTCGGAGAAAAGGAAAGATGAGAGACAAACAAGGCCGCAAAGAACAGGCGTGGGAACAAAAAATCTTAAAGCCATATGGTGTAACCTTTACTGGATAAAATGATGTACAATGTGCAACAATGATTGTGCTGAAAGTGTCTTTTGCATGTGCTACGAAAGCAATGGCCTATAGGTTGGTTGCTACCATCGACATCGGATACAGAGCGTTACGCCATTGAGCAAAAGACGCAGTATCGGTTTGCTATGATACAACTATTGCGTGGGAAGACAGAAAGCAGAAATTAAAGACCAGCAGGTAGCCAACCAACTTTGATAGGGAGCGTAGAATATGCTGACAGAGGAAAAGCCAGTGAGTCTGTTGGACTCATACATGGGTAAGTTTCGCAAACACAGCAGCGAGTAAGTGAGCAATGAACACATATAATCAAGAAGCTAACGGGCGTCTGTGTACTGCTCAAATGAGAGGAGTAATGATCTAAAACGCTAAGAAGGGTTAATTGATGGAATGACAACGAATAGCCAGAATGCAAGCGTACATCAAGGCTGCTGATTATATCAGAACCCGAGGCATAACCGCAGCAGCTAGGGTTCTAAGATAATATTACCAAGCTGGATAGAGCCAGAGAATGCTAGCCCGAAAGCTGGAGGATTTCAGGTAAAATGCATAAGACAATACGGCGAGTAAGGGATAAAAAGAACCAGAAATGTGAGACAGAACAGCAGCTTGTGCTGAATGCGTATTTTTTAGACCAGGTGGGGATGAGCCGCGACAGTTCCATCCCGGCACCAAACTCCTCGTCGCCCAACTACCAACTGCAATGTCTTCTCACCCACTTCCTACAACTACTGCAGATAGCGAAGTAAGCATCAACGGCTTCGTCTCGTCATGCGTAAATCTAGTAGACCCCAAATGTTCTTTCTCACTTCTACTTATAAATGCTAGGTCCCTAAACAATAAAATGCATATCTTGCGTCCGCTGTCTGTCCTCGCCAACCCTGATGCTATATTTGTCACGGAAACATGGTTTTCCCCTTATGCTTCAGGGGATGACTACTTACTTCCTGACTACCAGCTGTTTATGCAGTCGCGTGCTCATAAACGAGGGGGAGGGTGCGCCGTTTATGTTAAAAATACTTACCCAGCAAAAACTTCCGAAATCATGAACGCGACTGAGGCGATGGATTCAGTATGGATAACGGCTGATATCCTGGGATCCACGATATTATTTGGGTGTGCTTATAGACCACCTGATACCTCAGTTAAGGGTGACAAGGCACTTATGGATGCTTTTGCGCAAGCGTCAACTTTTTCCTGTGACTACAAGCTCGTTGCAGGAGATTTCAACCTGCCTGAGTTAAACTGGTTCTCACCTGCTGCAACGACAAAGTATGCAGCCCTACAAGCATGTATCAATTTAGGCGGCTGGACGCAACAAGTATCTGCTCCAACCAGGGAGGAACACATCCTTGACCTAATATTTACTCTCGGCATCCCATCAACGCGAGTGGCAGTCGGCCGGGAATTTCCGGGTAGTGATCACAGATTAGTGCACTGCTCGGTTTACTTAAAGCAACATAATGCCCACCCAAAAGAACCAGACGCAGTCTTAGTATACCGCCCAATGCACCTCGTCAACTGGACTACCTTTGCCGTGCTCGTCCGATCAAAAAATTGGGATGAATTCTTTTTGTCTGATTCTGTGGATCGCTCGGCCGAGCTGTTTTATGAAGAAATACTGCCCTGTCTCGACTCTCTAGCTCCCGTGTCTCATTTAATAAGGCATTCTTCTAAAAGTGTGACCCAAAGCAAAATGCATAACAGAATGCGTCAGCTTAGACGATCCTATTACAAAACCTTCAATTTTGCTCACATCATGAGAGCGAACGAGATGGCACACCAGTTTTCTGCCAGAGCTAAGCTGCAGCAAACCAAGCAAGAAATAGCCGCACTAAATAGTGCAAACAAAGCTAAGAGTCTCAGTTGGCTGCTGCGCTCTCGAACACCTAACTATGGACGTAAGATTTCTACTCTAAAGATCAGTCCCAACGAAACGTCTAGTGACCCAAGAATGTTATGTGAAGCCTTCAGCTCACATTTTAAAGAATCGCAGTGTTTGGAAATAAGCTCAACCTTTCAAGCCCTGAAGGTGCCCGGTAGCCAGTCCCTGTCCTTTGTACAGTTTGACTTAAGTAGTGTCCGTTCTGCGATCTCAACTACAAAGCCATCCTGGGACCCTGGTCCAGACGGAATCCCGCCCAGTCTACTTAAGAATGGTGGTGAAGATATCCCTATGCTTCTTTTGAAAATCTTTACCTTATCAATGCAAAAAGGTCAATGCCCGGCCGCATGGAAACATTCTATCATAGTGCCAAGGCATAAGGGCGGAAGCCTACAGGAAGTTGGTAACTATCGCCCTATTAACCACACTTCTATTATCTCGCGCGTGATGGAGAAGCTGATTAAAAAGGCCCTCATGACTCATCTGTACGCAGGCGAGCACATAAATGAATCGCAGCACGGGTTTCTAAGTGCTCGGTCTTGTGCAACCTGTCAGCTGGACTTCCTCAATTTGGTCACCGAGGCCATTGACTCTAATCAAGCAGTTGTAATTCTTTACCTTGATATGCAAAAGGCGTTTGACAGGGTACCACACATGCGCCTGATGCATAAGCTAAAGGCTTATGGGGTAGACGGTCCTCTATTAGACTGGCTGGGTTCCTATTTAATAGGACGTACGCAGTCTGTTAAGGTTGAACAAACTATATCCACCCCGACCGCCGTCCCCAGTGGCGTGGTGCAGGGGAGTGTCCTTGGCCCTACCCTATTTTTGATTTATATCAATGACCTCTGCAAGATTTTGCAACACGGTCGCTCCTTTATCTTTGCTGACGATGTGAAAGTTGTCTACGACTTTCCCCGTGGTACTGAATTTTCCGCACTTAATAGTATCCGTGAGGATCTTAATGCACTTGAAAATTGGTGCGAACACTGGCAAATGACCTTCTCCGCTCAAAAATCTAACGTCATGACCCACAGATTCTCTATACCTGCTGGGTCCCTAACAATAAACGGTATCACTATCAAACAGAATACCATAACAACAGATCTGGGCTTGCGCTACTCTATGAGCCTCAACTTTGCAGAGCAAGTGCATTATCAAGTCGCAAGGGTAAGAGGATTATCGTTCCACATACGCCGTTGCATAGAAACCGCCGATGCAAGGCTAGAACTGTATAAGAGTCACGTCAGGCCACATCTAGAATATTACTCTTTTATATGCAGCAATCTACGTAAGTCGGACCGTGTTCTGCTTGAGAAAGCTCAGCGACGCTTTACAAAGATGTTGACTCCACCGCAGCAAGCGCTGAATTACCGACAAAGGTGTGAACACCTTAAAATTCAGCCCCTATGGCAAAGGCGCATTATCCTTAACATGTGCTTCTTACACAAGCTAATTCATAGAAAGTTGCACAGTAATATCACTTGTCTTAAACTAAGGAGCGCGTCTGAATCAAGACTCCGAAACAGGGGCCATTCCATTACTCCGCTAAAGGCAAAGAAGAGACTGCGGTCTCGTTTCTTCTTAGTTGTCTACGTGAACATATGGAACAGGTTGCCTCTCAGAATAAGAGAAATCCAAAATTTGCAGGTCTTCAGGAAGGAGATACAAAAATTCCTATGTTTTGGCAATCTACAAAGCATCTTCCATATCTGCGATTCGCAAGACCACTTCTTTGAAACTGGCCCTGATATAGCTTAAGGACGCCCACGATGTAGTGCAAGACATCTAAGCACCTTCAGCTCAAAACTCATCCACATCCACTGTGGTTACCGTTCTAGCACCTAAGAGACTTTAACGGTATCTGTCGCACCCATTTTCCAGGGTTTAAGAATAGCAAACTGAATACAAGATGATCTTATTCTTCACCGACCTCTTCCTTCAATCCTTATTTCTTATCTACATCTTCATCCCTTCTCTTCAGACTTTTATCACATTCAACTTCTTGACCACTAGATCCGTGGAAAAAGTATTAGGCTTATGACCTCTATGGTACCCCTAGTAAAGGCATGCTACCAGACCTAAGCCTTGCATAGAATGTTGAAAACGTTTTCTGCTGCGGATGCACCTAAGCGTAGCATTAGAATTGTCCAAAATCGTCTAAATGCCGGCTTTAAATGAACCTTTGTGTGTCTTCCTAGATGTCGGTTGCCAGCGGGCCCTAATAGAATCTTTTTCATTAAGTCTGAGCGCTAGTTACTATACTCAGCAGTCTCCAAACACTATCAGTGGTTAAACCGCAAAATAAAAAAAATAATCTTTCTTATTGTTGACAAAGAGCGCACTTTAACAGTTCTAGGCTCAAGAATCAGACATTTTGCTCTCCACTTACTCTCTCTTGACCCCATATACTTAGCTTTATCTGGTATACATGTGCCTTTCGCTATTGGCAACACTAGTAGACAGGCATAATGAAAATCAGATCCTCTTCTTTAACTGCTTTTGCTCGTAAAACACTCGCATTTCCAGATTTCATTTCACTGGCACGAAAGCTAACCAATGACAGAGAGGCCCCTGTCACACTGGCTGGCTGGAGCACCAGAAACTTTCCATCACCACTTTTCTTCTCTTGGCCGCCCGTGTGTCATTTATATTTTAGCTGGCTCCAAAGCCTACCATGCGTTATGCGTAATGGCGGGTGAACGACCAGCTCCCACTGGTTTTTGTTACTATTCTACTCCTGATTTACCTTATCGCTCTTTGCCTAGGGTGCTAGAACAGCTCTTGCCAGGAAAACCACAAAAGAAATAGTCGGTGTGACATTAGAGTGCCAGTTAACATTGCCATCTGGATGAACACCGCCGGCACTATCTTCGGAACTTAAAAATGGAGAGAAATAAATCGAAATTCATCAAAGAACTGCACAATAGTGTGCATCTACACATGAGGCATAACAATACCTCAAGTATAAGCAAGCTCAACCACCAGAAGTAGAGTTGTTAATGCCCAACCAATGCAGACCAAAACGGATTTCACGCCCAAATGCAATTAGCTAAATTTTACTAAATTTTCCCATGCTCATTTCTTTATTATTAGTGACAGGCTCCTATAGCTCACTGATGTTAGATACAGAGCCTCATTAATATAGAAAATCGGCTCTAAGGGATAAATCTTGTGATGTTTAGCTAAGTAATGTGTGTATTTTGCAGGCCGAAATCTGTCAACGGATCTGAAAGATCCCCTGAGTTACTCAGGTAGATCTGGCTCATGCGGCCTTGCTGTAAGCTTTAGAAAAGTTTAGAGGCTTAAAAAATGCTAAACTCTATTTTACTGGTTGTTTATGTGACTCAGTATCCCCTGAAAACGGTATGCTGTGGCCTTCTAACCGTGAGTTAATTACAAGCTCCACTGAATTCCCTTGTAGATATAATATTCCTTGCTGGATTTCTAGCGTTTTCGCGCAAGCTCATCCCTTAATTGCATATATTTTTCATGCTTGCCTGCAAAGTTTACTTTTCGGCCACCTGCGCAGTCCGTAGTTGTCGCAGGGTATTACGGGCTAATTAGAGCATTTCTGGATAGCTATGCCTATCTAGAACATACACCGCTTCCCTACTTTTTATATTTTCTTTTCTTTTTTCTGCTATCTGCTTGCAAAGCAGAAAGCGATTTTTAGCGAAAAATAAAAATGGCCTTATTCGTAGACCATCATTTAATTGCGAATAACTCGCAAACTACTGCACGCATGGTGTTGCTTTTGCATTCGTCGTATTCAGGCGCTAAAGCTCGTCCAGACAAGTGTAATTTGGTGCTACTTTAAGCGGTATTCTAACTTTAGAAGGGCTTTTTCTTTTATCTGAGAATAACTCAGGTTGGAATTTTGCGCCGTAGAGCAATATCAGCGTAATAAAAGTAGGGCTATATTTTTTTGTTAATGGGTATTTTTCTACTGAAGCACGCAGATTTATTTTCCCTCTTAACAAATTGCTTCTATTTATGTCTGCATTTTTCGGAATTGTTTTTACTTTTCGTATGCCTTATAATTCCTTCATTAATTTCTTCCATGTGCGCAACAACAATTGGGGCAACTGAGTGGCCAATTATTGTGCGATCAATTTAAAGTGAACTTGTGGCAAATTGGATTCTGTTTCAAGGGGAAAAGGCAAACTACACCTCCGCGAAGTATTCACAATGAAATACAAGGAGCTCAATATCGCCCGAAGGAACCAGAAAAATGTCAAGGTGGGCGACCCAGTAGCTGTATACTAAACAGTGCCAATGCATTTGCAATTGCTAACGATGAACATATATTTTACCAACTTCCATGCAAGAGCATCGGATAAATGTAAGCATTGATCTGAACCCTTTAGGGTGCAGCCTCTAGCAGGTCTAGAAATATACCTATTTATTTATTTATTTATTTATTTATTTATTTATTTGCTTGCACAACAGAAGGGTTAGGAAAGGTTTCGTGATATAAGGGCAGCGGATGAGAGAAGCGCAAGCATACAATGAGGATGTTAAATAGTTAGGGCACAATAGACAAAGAAGCCTTGATGCACAGCTAATCAAATCATGCTGGGGTGCTGATGGAATATAGCTAAGGAGGCCTGAGCCGGAAGAAGCCCGTGCATGAGCTGAACTACAATCAACTAGGTGTCGCAGATGAGTGACAGCTGTGCCTCTAGCAAGGAAGCCTTTGTTGGGAAAAGCCGGTGAGAGAGCAGAAGTTTAGTATAAGTAGGGGTCATAGACGTAGCGAGTACTCGACAGATGAACGTCTAGAAAGGAGGGCGGTGTGCTGACTACTTGAGTTATGTTTGATCCACAGAATAGAGCTAAGAAAGCTTTCATGAAGAAAAAACAGCGAACGGATGATGCGCAAGCATACAATACGGCAGTTAGTTAGTTCAGAGCGTAGAGGTTAAGACCCGGCGACGCGCAAATAATCAAATTATACTAGGGTGCTAGTGAGAAAACTAAGTTGCCGCGAGAGAGATCTACAGTTCAATTGGCGGAAAGTGTGAATGCTAAAGTCTAAAGGAATAAAGGTTATTGAGATACGGAGTGGCTCCTAAGAATTTCAGAACAATCGCAGATGCATTGGGCCTACGACCACTAGCTGCTTACTGAACAGAGGTGCCGAATTTAAGATGATCGACAGATGGTGGCGCTAGGAAAGCTCACCAGTGGACAGATGTAGCCATTCCAACAAGACGCTTGATCCCTAGTGTATGCCTGCAGGGTCATATAATGCATCAACCAACCAGCGAGGGTAAGTGATAGATATTTCAAAGAAATGTATGATGGAGAGTCAAGGACTGTATCCTAGCAAGCTCAAGGTCTGCGCAGAAGGGACATAAAGCCTAAGACGAATCTCTGCGAAATGGTGAAGAAGATAAGAATAGCGATAGATAGTGGAGCTAAGAGAGAGAGTACCAGTGGCCAGATAGCGCATTCGGATTAAGCCTACTAATTACCAGTGGATACCAACTGTGACATAACAAGTCAACAAACCAGCGAAGGTATGTGATGCTAACAATTCAAGAGAGTAAGTGTTGGAGGGATAAGGGTTGGCTCCTAGCGCAAAGATGTATGCTACCAACAATGACTCGCTGCAGCTGAAAAGTGGTGACGTAGGTAATACGAAGAACTGATAATGATACTAGGAGAGAGAGAGTACCGAAAGCTAGCAAAGGCATTTGGGTGGAGCCATAAAGTCGCTAGTGGATACCTGATTAAGTCAACAGACAGCAAGGGTATGTGACGCACGCAGTCCCAGAGATTAAAGCTTGGAGGGATAAAAGTGTTGCTCTCATCAGGCTCGGGATATGAGCAGAGATGGTTGGGGCCTACGAAGGAGGGCTGCTGCAAAACAGAGGTGCCAGAGGTACGAGGATGAACAGATAGGGTCACTATATGTGAGAGTATCGATGATCAGCAATGGCATTTGCATGAAGCCTTCTAGTTGCTGGGATATACACCCAGGTTCCCAGAAGGAATCAACAAAGAGAGGATGTATGTGACGCAGACAGTCAAAAATAATGAAGGTTGGCGGTAAAAGCGAGCGGCTCTTATCAGGTTCCGGATATGGGCAGAGATGCGTGGAGCCTACGACCACCAGTCGCTACTACATAGACGTGCTAATGTTAAGAGGATCGCCAGATAATGGCGCTAGGAAAAACGTTCATTGGCCAGGAGTAGCCATACCATTATGCTGCTTGGTCACTAGTGGATTCCTACAGTGTCAAAGAACACATCAACAAGTCAGCAAAGGTAAGTGATACAGACATTCTCAGAGCTTACAGGATGGAGAAACAAGGAGTGTCTCCTAGTTGCTCCGGATAAGCGCAGATGTATAGAGCCTACAATGAATCACTGCAGAAAACGTGATAAAGATGAAAAGAACAAAGGATAATTGTGCTGAGAGAGAACCAGTGGACAGCAAGTGAATTCGATTAAGCCTTCCAGCTTTTTATTAGATATTTACAGTAACAGAAGGAGTCAACAAACCAGCGAAGGTATGTGATGCTAACAATTCAAGAGAGTACGTGTTGGAGAGAAAAGGAGTGGCTCCTAGCGCAAAGATGTTTGCTACCAACAATGACTCGCTGCAGCCGAAAAGTGGTGACATAGGTAGTACGAAGAATTGATAAGGATAGAGAGTATCGACGACTAGCAGTGGCATTGGGGTGAATCCTTCTAGTGGCTAGTAGATACCTAAAGTGTCCCAGAATATATCGACAGACAGTAAATGAATGTGACGCAGACAGTCACGAAGAATGAAGGTTAGAGATAAAGTGGGTGACTCTTAGCAAGCTCCGAATACGTGCAAAGATGCGTGGAGCCTACGACCACAAGTATCTACTAAATAGAGGTGCTGACGTTAAGAGGATCGACAGATAATGGCGCTACGAAAAGCTTTCGGTGGCCAGATGTAGCCATTCAATTAAGCGGTTCGGTCAATAGTGGGTTCCTACAGTATCACAGAATACATCAACAAGCCAGCGAAGGTAAGTGATACAGACATTCTGAGAAATTACAGGACGGTGAAACAAAGAATAGCTCCTAATAGCTTTTCGGGTTAAGAGACTCGGTTCATTGGATATGTATTGCCTAGATCATTTAGGTCTCGGTAGTATGGATGCAGTCAGAAAGCAAGAGACTTGTCAAATGAGATTAGATTAATTTAAGGTACAGATTTGACTGTCTAGTTAAAGAAATGCAATCCGATGGAAGGAGGAATGAAGACAGCGAGGTAAGGAAAGAACAGGGTCAGATTGGAGAAAGGTTTACTGATCAGGAGTAGCGAAGCCAACGAGACTCTCTAAGGTAATGTGGACAGGGTTTTTGGTCTTCTTATTATTGGCCGGTAACGTCACAATAGTCAGAGAGGTCAGAAAACAGGAGCCGAAATACAAGAGGCTGTATTAGTCGGCGCATTGAGATTTAGTAATACAGTTAAGTTGGGAAGACAAATAGAGAGTGTCAGCAGAAATGGACATGTTAGATATGGGAGCGTTTAAATTAATTAGTTAGGTATAAGCACTTGGGGTGAGGGACATATGGTTTTGGTTGTGCGGAGCCTATACCGTTTATAGCTCAGTACTCTGTTGGCAGTCAGAAATTAGGAGACGGGTCAGAGGAAACTAGGTTAGCACACAGCTCTGGGTTACTGATAAAGTGGGAAAGCAACTAGCGAGGGGAACAGAATGTTCAGTCTTCCGAACAACGACCGGTACCGTCACAATATTCACAGAGGGTCAGCGGAAATGGACAGGTTAGAGATAGAGGTGGCTGTGTTAGAAAATGGTGAGCAAGACCAACAGGCTCTCGTGAAGAAGGGGCATAGTCAGAAGTCTACGGAGTCGTAACCGTAGTCTAGAGTAAGTCAAAGAGAAGCAGGCCAGTCAAATGAGACTAGGTCAGAGCAGGGCACTGACGAACGACAGCCTGAGAGAAGGGGAATTAAAAGCGAAGAGCGCGATAAGGAGAGGACAGGGTCATTTTGAAAGGAGCCTTATTGGTGCTGGGTGTATATGGCAACAAGGCGCTTGGGGCGTTGAGATTATTCCGCACAGTTAAGGCTTTGTATTGAATTCTATATGGGATCGGGACCGTGCTCCCACAGCTCGTCCTCTGGGATGCAGATGCCCAAGATGTCTGCTCCCATGGGGACATTTAGTAGTCTATTAATAGCCGCGGAGAATTGCAGGATAATATTAGATGCTCCGATGGCTTCTGATAACTTATTCTACACGGGCGCATATCTATGGAGGAAGAAGTTAAAAGGTATAGAGCAACGGGTATTGGTAGTGAGAACGGGTGTGGCTTTTCGTGTAGAGGATAGCGCGTGTCGCCCAGCGGTTGAAAATACCTTTCAATACTTGAGTCCGGTTTTGATTAGCTTATATAGAAAAACTAGGTTGGTGTTTAGCCTCCGCAGCCAAAGTGGTTCCAGACCAAACTGCTTGCAGCGGCTTTAATAACTGAGCGTAGTTGATCCCAGAAGGCCCTTAGTGAACGAACGCTGGACATTCTCCATAACCATCCCATCACTTTTGCGTGAATTAGTAACCACTATGAAGCGGAACTCTACTATAGGTCAGGAATACAGCTTGCAGAGCATGAGTCGCGACTCTAACAGGCTCATTGACTTCAGTATATAGCCAACGATAGAACTGGCTTTTGCAGAGCTATAGCTCGCTTGTTTCGCAAAATTCAGTGAGCTTGAGTAGTGCACACCGGGATCGAGCACGGTAATGTTGTTATCTAGTGGTATTCCGTTAAGGGTTAATATATTTGGCGGTATAGAGCACCGGTAAGAAAGGACGTTACATTTCGTTGGTGAAAACTCTAGTTTCCACAGGGCACACCATGATTTAAGAGCGCCGAGATCCTTTTGAATGCTGGAGAGGCCATCGCGTAGGCAGCTTGGATTAAATGAGAATACCACTTTTATACCACCAGCAACGAGGTAAGGTGCGCTCTGTTGGAAGACCTGGAATACATCGTTGATATACAGTAAAAACAGCAGAAGACCTAAGACGCTGTCTTGGATCACTCCGCTGGTTACAGATACATTTTTAGACGAGACATCGCCCGGTAACACTGACTGCGTCCGGTTAGAAAGGTAAGAAGTAAACCAAGAAAGGAGGCGGCCAGAAAGACCGAAAGCAGCCAAATTTGTCAATAAATCACTGTGTTGAACCCGGTCAAATACTTTTTTCATATGGAGGATGGTGATGACCAGCGCTCGACCCAGGTCTATGGCGTGTGTAACGACGCTTAAGAATTTGAACTGGCAAGTTTGACAAGATTTAGCAGGCAGAAACCCGTGTTAGGACCTACTAATAAGGTTGTGCTGCAACAGAAAACGAAGCATCCCGTTCTTTATTATTTTTTCCATGCGTCTGGACGCAATGGGGGTGTGGCTAATAAGACGGTAATTGTCAATATGTTTGGCAGCCTCGTTTGTGTTGTGGCATGCTGGTTGCGTGTTCCCATTTAGACGGGTATCGTCCGCTCTTCATAGATTTGGTAAAGATATTGAGGAGAAGGATTGGGATACCCGGTCCACCAAGTAGTAATACGGAAGAAGGTACACCATCAGGACTTGGGTGGTGTGACATTTTCAAAGAGCAAAGTGCTCGCTTGATGTTATTTAAGTCAAAGTCAATGGTCTGTATTTGATCTTTAGTGAACTTGTGAATCGTATTTGGCAAGGCCGCGTCATTTCTGGTGAAGGAGTTAAAGAAGTGCGTGTTAATGCAGTCGCAGAGCTCGACCGCATCAGTAACTATAGTTTTAGCAGGAAGCAGAAGGGTAGTGATCGGTATATCTCTGCTGCCACCCCGCTGCTTTATTAGTCGAATAAGAGACTTTGCCTTGTTGTCAGTGCAAAGCGCTGCGTGCTCAGCTAATATGCGAGCATTGCTTTGTGAACTTCTCCAGGCGATTGGTAATTCGTTCATTCGGATGATTAGATGGAAGTCCTTAGTCTTGCTGTAGCGGAAGCGAATTTCCTTAAGCCTAGTGTTAGTTTGCGTGTGGAAGCCTCATCAAGAGTCTGCCGCCTTGTTGGCTTCCGCGTTTGGGGGGCAAGGACTTCTAAGCAGTTAGTGAGGTTGTTATAATGCTCCCTGATCGCAGCATCTAAATTATCTGAGAGGAAGAAATCGTCCCAGGGTGATGCGCGGAGAAGGGAGGAAAATGTTTCCCAGTTGTTGCGCTGGAGGGGCTTGATACATCATACTTGTTATCTTCTTGGTAAGGAAATTTAGGCAGTGCAAAAGACAGCTTCACTACCTTGTGGACGCTGCCCAGTATGTTGTGTAACACGCTGGCACATGCATGGGAAAAGCCGTTAGTGAATATTAGGTCCAGTATGTTAGATGGTCTAGTCGGTGTATTCACATGCTGAGTCCAGTCGTGTGTGAAAATAGTGTCTACCAGTGCTCTATACTTGAGTGTGCTCTTTTGATATCGAAGAATAACGCTATTCCGGCTATGCTGAGGATATCGTGCACTATCCTTCTATTTAGGTGTCGTCAAGTTTTAGCTTCCCATATGACTGGCTCCTCCCAATTATAGACAAGCACGTCTCGTTGTCTACCCGTAGCAAGTTTGCACTTCGCAAGTAACATCCCAATGAAAACAGCGACTCATCGACTTTTGAACGCAATGTCTCAAATAGTAAGCTCTGGTCACGAAGCAACATTCCACAAAGTCCCGTCTAAGCACGCAGTTCCCAGACGCAGAATCATGTACGGCTGGGACATGAGCAATTGGATTAAAAGTCCGGTCGTGTATCAAGCGAGAATAAGTGTCTGCGAAGCACACACAGTGGAAGCAAATCCACTTTAATTGGGGAGCTGGGCATAAAGATCAATAGAGTCCTGGTCTAGTCTAGAGCAAGTGTTGTGGTACGATAATAAATATCTGTCGCACTGAATTTCCTCGTTGACCGCAACGCTACAAGTATACTCACCAAATTTATAGCCAGCCACAGATGGAATGGTGCAGCGTACGTAACAGCCACGTTTAAAGTAACAAAAAACTAGGTAGGTTGGTAGGATTAAATGACAAAATTGATGCAGGTAGGATGACGCAAGAAGAGTAAAGGGTCACAGGTTAAGACAGTGCAATATGCAACAATATTACATACAACAGTAAACACAATGCATTACCATGACCAAAAAGAACAAAAAGTGCAACGATACTGGAAGGAACTTACGCGATTAACGAAGATCCAAGCTATTTAGTCCCTTTAGAATACTTCCAAGCCAAATTTGATGGCAAAACTTTTAAGTGGGATATGTTTCAAAATTTCAGGTCAGGTCTAGTTCAAGATTAATTTGGACAGGAATGTTAAGAAAATTCCCATATATGGTCGCTCTACAAAGCGTCGTTGAACCAGGACGGAGTTGGCGATAGTGCATTTGACTCGATAACCTTGTCCACTCACATATAAAATATACTTTGAAATTCCAGTCAGTTGATTATTGAATGAAAACGTAACAACTGATTACGGTTTCCTTACCTTTCTCTTTACAGATCTTCCACTGCACCACCGCGAACATATTACTTCCCGCCAAAATGTGACGACAGCTATCCCGCGAACCATATGTACTGTGGAATGTTCCCGCAACATATTTATATATATATAAACAGTTTGTTCTCAAATTCACAGAGACATGCCAAAGCAGGCATCATCAAGGTTTATAAGCAGTCGTGTATCGCGACGATCCTTTGGGTTTAATCGTGTGTAGTTGAAACGGTCAAGGCACTATAAGTGCTATGAAACGGTGCATGAAGACAGAGAGTATAATATTCTTGCATTTGTCAGAAAAAGTTAAAATATGAGTCTTGTCGACTTGCTAGTATGTGGTTGTGGGCAGTGACGTTATTCAGTTTCGAGTAGAATCCGCCAGGTTGCAGTGTTGTTACACAGACATTTGCGGCATTTTGTAGGGAGAAGACTTGCCATGCGAAAGCCCACCACGTCCTGCAACACTGCCGTAAAGCCTTTTGAACATTAATGTATAACTGACAAAGCCGCTTGACGACTGAGATCATATTTGCAGTCAAATGGCTTCCAATTTCTTCTGTTAGTTGGACTGATACTTTGATCCGGGCCGCCAAGATTGTTGAGGTCGTTTGAGGAGGGGAACAACGCGAATAGTCTTCTTATTGTGTGTCCAGGTGAGCAAACGTTCAGATTTTATGCTGCCTAGCTTTTTCAGATATATAATTTGCGGGAGTGTAAAGACGCATGCAGCCCACCAATCTGGACCAAGGTTGCGGTTATTGTAGTTGGGTCCTTTGGTGTTCCCCCCAATCCATGTAAGTCCTTGTCGGTTATTGCGTCCGTCTTGGGCGAAAACTGTTCCTCAGTCCAATCCTAGATCTCCAAGCAGTTCCGGACCCCGGAGAAAAGGGAAATTGAGGGACAACCGAGAGAAGACCGCAAGAATAGGCGTGGACTTAAACATTGTAAAAGTTTTATGTTAAAACCTTTGGAGTTGAAACTAAAGCATGTACACTGTGCAACAATGATTATGCTGAAGTGCCTGTTGAATATCCTATATAGTCAGTAGCCGTATGGGTGGATTACTGACGCCTGCGTAGACACAAGAGCGTTGTACCAGTAAATAATCTACTAAGTGTCAGTTTAGTATGCGCCAAAAATGGCTTGGGGAGAGAGAGAAGTGAGTTAGAATATTGGTGTTGCTTGCAAGGTGCATGAACAGCAAGTAGCTAGCGTAATACGACAGGGAGCGCAGAATAAGAGTGAAAATACATAGGTTGCCGCGAGAGAGATCTATAGGTCAGTTGGCGGTAGGATAGGAGAAAGATTGGATGCCGACATGCTAAGAGAGTGAAGGTTATTGAGGTAGGGAGAGGCTCCTAACAAGCTCTGGGTATCCGCAGATGCATGGGGTCTTCGACCACTAGCTCCTTAATGAACAGAGGTGCCGAATTTAAGATGATCGACAGATGGTGGCGCAAGAAAAGATTACCATTGGCCAGATGCAGCCATTCCAATAAGACTTTTGATCCCTAGTGTATGCCCACAGGGTCACAGAATGCATCAACAGACCAGCGAAGGTAAGTGATAGACATGCCAGGGGAATGTACGATGGAGAGACAAGGACTGTCTCCCAGCAAGCTCAAGATCTGCGCAGAAGGGACATGGAGCATACGGAGAATTGCTGCAGTAATGATGAAAATAAGAGGAAAGAAGGATAATGGTGCTAAGAGAGTGAACCAGTGGACAGCAACTGAATTCGCATTAGGCCTTCTGGTTGGTAGTGGATGGTTACAGTGACAGAAGAAGTCAACAAACTGGCGAAGGTATGTGATGCAAACAATTCATAGAGTACGCGTTGGAAAGATAAGTAGTGGCTCCTAGCGCAGAGATGTATGCTACATATAATGACTCGCTGCAGCTGAAAAGTGGTGACGTAGGTAATAAGAAGCATTGATGCTAGGACTTAGGAAGAAAGAGTATCGACCGCTAGCAACGACATTGGTTTGAAGCCTTCTAGTTGCTAGTGGATACATAATTTGTCCCAGAATAAGTCAACAACCATCAAACGTATGTGACGCAGACGGTCCCAAAGAATGAGGGTTGGGGATAAACGAGAGTGGCCCTTAGCAATCGCCGGATATGCACAGAGATGCGTGGAACCTACGACTAATAGTTGCTACTAAATAGTGTTGCTGTGGTTAAGAGGATCGACAGATGATTGCGCTATAATTAACATTTGGTGGCCAGAGGTAACCATTCCATTAAGCAGTTTGGGCACTAGTGTAATCCTACAGTGTCACAGCATACATCAACTAGCCAACGAAGGTAAGTGATACAGAGCTTCTAAGAGATTACAGGATGGAGAAACTAGGAAGGTATCTTAGTAGCTCCGGATATGCGCAAAGATGTACGGCGCATACAACTAATCCCTGCAGAAAACATGATGGAGATAAGAGGAACGAGGGATAATTGTGCTAAGAGAGAACTAGTGTACGGCAACTGAATTCGCATTAAGCCTTCTAGTTGTTAGTGGATAGTTACAGTGACAGAAGAAGGCAACAAACTGGCGAAGGTATGTGATGCAAACAATTCAAGAGAGTAAGAGTTGAAGTGCTAATATGTAGCTCCTAGCGCAAAGATGTATGCTACCTGCAATGACCCGCTGCAGCTGAAAAGTAGTGACGTAATACGAAGAACTGCTGCTGGTACTTAGGGAGAGGGGGTATCGATGGCTAACAATGGCATTGACTTGCAGCCTTCTAGTTGCTAGTGGGTACCTAAGGGGTCCTAGAATTAGTCTACAGACAGCAGATATATGTGACGCGTTCAGTCCCAGAGAGCTAGTTAACTAACCAATACCTTGTATAGGGGTAAAATAGTTCAGGCACTGTTGAAATTGATTGAGTTCTTTCCGTATGCACTTTCTTTCCTCTGTCTGTGTGGCCGTTTGCACTTTGCCTTTCTTTTCCGAGCTTGGCACAGATACGGCGTCACACACCCAAGGAATCGTCCATAGCCGTGTCAATACTACAACACGTAGCAAAAGGTTCCTTTATCTAGAAACGTGGGGAAGTTTATCCGTCGTTTTTAGGGCTCACCGATCGTCAAGTTATTCTTTACGTTGCAAGGATATAATTTTCCCTAGGCCTAACCAATTGGGTTCAATGCTCCTAACATCCTTCCTCGCATGCTTCTTACTGCGATCGCTCCTGTTGAATTCGATGGCAGCATTCTCCTGCAGATGCGAATCCAGAACCGTAGGGTTCGGCCACATTTCGTTGCTGGATACCTTCTTTTGCTTGCCGTTCATCGGGAGTTCTTTACTTGGCTTGGACCGTTCAATTGGCCGTGGATGGTCATATTTCCAATTCAATATACAACTTAACCTGACAGGACCGCCGATGTGTTGTTCGAACCAATATCCTATCCTTCAGGGCATCAAGAACAATACAACATATATCATTGCAAATCCCACGCAGACTTCAAGTGGTTCTGCAGCAGATCAACATATTACGTTCAAAACGTACGCTATTCACGACCTACCAACCGGGCCGTCATTCGGTCAGGACAGAACAGAACCCAGGAACGAAAAAATGCGCCTAAAGCATCAGCCAAAAGGAAAAAGGGGAAGTTACGTGACTGCGAATAACCCAGCAAATAATCACTCAACAAGAAGCATGGCCACTTACAACAAGCCATTCAATGGATTGGCGGCAGTGTTTCATGACGTGGTGGAAGTTCACCTGGCAAGCGTTCACCCTATAAAAGCCAGGTATGCCCGTTTAACAACGTTGCGACGTAGCTCGGTAATTCGTTACATTGGCGCTTTTACATCCGCATCTACTGTCATCTCTACTTTCTACCATTTCACGCATATACTGCCGTCTCTATGCTTTTAACGATATCACCATTTATCTCTGCGTCACGTACGCACACACCCAGTATATTATCATGCCACCATCGGAATGGCTCTTCAATTATCTTCTAACCGATCATCCGGGATGCTGTATCAATTATTGGCTGATGTCTGACTGCAGTACATGGCAGAGTGATTATGTCCCTAGAAATGGGTCCCAAGTTCATGACAGTATTTTTATTATTTGATATTTGCAACATTGCATCCTACCTGATCATGCCACCATGGGCGTGCCTCGCGTGGCTGAGAATTATTTGTGTAGTTATTTAACTACGATGTGAACAGATAACGTAGCAGGGAATGCTACGACCGCGAGAATTTTATTTAGCGCGCGGTGGACCTGGAGATGGCGGATATTTAAAAGTGTAAAATTTGGCTAACAACGGTCTTAGGGTAAAAAAGAAAGCTCTTGGCAATTTGCTGTCGTAAATAACCATCTTTTCCCGTAGAAACCCAAGCTGCTAGGTAATAATGCATACTTAAAAAGATGCCTACTCCAGCAGAGCCTCCAACTTTTATCGAGGCTAGCTAGAGAATACCGGCTCTAAATGGAAAGTTGCGAACGCAACATAATGTGACACCGACTAATACTGGAGCGTGAAAAGCGACTTTGCGAAATGGTTTCCTTGTGGCCTTATATCATTTTTAACCGGAGGCACATACGGACCTGTATCTTCCGTGTAAGGGACGTGATTCCTCAAAAAGGTAACCTGGTAGACGCAAGAGAATCTTCTTGATATATGAACAATGTTTGGATGACTCACATACATGCGTCTGGAAATAAGGAGCTTACTAAGTTGACCATGAAATCTTAATGTGAAATAGCGATGCCTAGTGTGAACAATGGGCGGCGTTACCGTGATTCGTGAAGCTACTTACAATCGTTATGTTAATTTTTATATGTCAGCGAAGGCACCTCATTAATGGTTCTAACGGGTAAGTGAACGCGACTTCGCTTGCTAGCTTCATTCTGAACTTTTCACGATGGTTCCCAGCTTCACTTGGCCTAATGCAACCATTTTGTGAATGGTTTATCTCAGCCAAGCGATCAATTTTAGCTCTATTTTGAACCTTGTACCATGGTTACTAGATTCACTTAGCCCGATGCAATCATTTTTATATGGTCTATCTCAGCTGGGCCATAGCTTTGTGGCTCTATTCTGCACTTACAATTCCGCCATGTTTTCATAGTCACTTTGCATGCGGTTGAGCGTCCACCTCACCTATATTTTGTATTTACTTTAGAACAGCTTTTTCCTGGGATTTATGACAACCGCTTGTTTACTGTGTGACCTACTGAGGCATCAGCCCCTCTAACTGGTTATGTAACCCGTATAGTTTACCTACATAAGCGCTTGCGGTTGCATCCTTGGCCTTACCACCACACATCTGTTTGCAGGCTGCGCCAGGTAGTCTCCGCATACGCGATACCGTCAACGAATTCACGAAGTACGTTCACCGGTTAGGAACAATGAACTGGTCCTTCAGTTTCCTCCGCTCCATGTAGGGCTGTTCAGGGCTTCCTACTCGGACCGATGCTATTGTCTCTAATGGTGCATGAGCTGCTAGGGCACCTATATGTCTCATCCCCATTGTTCGCGGGTTCAGACTGCATCACGGTTATGATGTAGTTATCGATTGATGAAACACCCTTGTGGTATTGTCAGTGCGGCTGCGGTGTCGTTTTGAACGGCAGTTAGGTAGCAAAACAAACTGCATCGCTTCACTTTCGTACATCTCTGGTTGCTTAACACATCATGGCAACATAGTCGCGGTATCCACCCTGCTACCCTTGGTTAACAAAACTAAACGTTTTCATTCTCCTGATGATATCCACTTACCGACCAATGCAGCCTTATATACGCCTATCCTCAGTGTGCGCAAAATGCCGCTAACCAGAGGTTTGTCAGGCAATTGCCTTTTAAAGGCTTCAACCCTCGGTAACATGGTACTAGTTTCTGGGTGAGCGATTCGCTGGAAACAACACAAGCGACCCTCCGATAGTTGCAGTTCCCTTTGATTTTAAGGCGCCATTACTCGCCACTACTCAGTAGAACTGCTTGTAATACGATCTTCACACTTCCTTCAATGTCTCTTCTATCAAGCTTCACTTACGTACATCCCTATATTTCATGAAGCCGACATGGTCGCGGTGAATACCTCACTATCCGTAGCACCACGTCTACTATCCTATTCGGTGGATGCGCTAGATTCATCAGTTATGCGCGAGAGATGGCAACACAGTGAAGCAGTGTGAGAAGGAACAAGTTGTTTCAACAAGCAGTGAAGCGTCTTTTCAGGGTATCAACAAGATACCATTGCGCACCTATCAATCGGTATGACTAAAGTATTTGACGGCAAGAAGACCTCATCACGTAAACCCCCAAAATGTAGTTATAAGGCAAGTCAAAGAGATGCGAAATACGTTTGTTTTGGAAATGTACTAACGCGCTATCTGAATGGCACGAAATTTTGAACCAGCTGCGTGGGATGGGCAAGTCTACAAAAGTTCCACGTAAAAGCCGTACGGATGCACGGACTGCAGGTTACATGTATTCTTGATTAAAGGATGCAAGCCTTCAAGAACAACCTTCCAGCAAGCAAACCACCTAGCAACCTAAAGTACAACTTAGGCTACGGTTATTGATTAAATTGCAAAACATGCAAGATAAAAGGAATATCTCCTGGTCATTGTGCGCTCGCCACTGCGGGGTGCTCACTTGACCCTTCGAACTAACGGAGTACCCTCCGTCGCGGGCCAGTCTACTGTTAGGTCAGGTGGTGCAACCTGCTGCAGCTCCTCGGGGAGAAGCAGGCGGACGGGTCCTAGCGGGCTCCCACCTCTATCCACAATTACAGCGCCGGTAAAGGTGACGCACGCAGCTCCATGGGACTTCTTCATTCAAAGGAATGCCACGTCTCCGGTTAGTATCATGAAAAAGATAAAAGGGCAGTGTCGGTTAATGGCATGTATCGAAGGCGACCCATAACGACCGGAAAAGCCTACAATAACGGATCGACATCATGTAGGCATATGTATAATAATATACAGTTCATTTTGCAGAACTTTCCTTTTTTGGGTCTTTCGAATTTTTTTTGTTTTCTTGGGTTTTCAAAACGTTTTGAATATTTTTGGCTTTTCAAAACATTTGGATTTACGCATCTTCCTGACATCCGCTTACCGAAGTATGCAGGCTCGGCTCAGTCCTTCCTCATGATTCGTTGGCAGTCCACACCCTGGTAGGACTCAGCTGAGTCCCGGAGTTCCGCGCACGATTCATGGCACCAGTGCTTACGGATGCGGCACTGCACGCACTTCACGACAACTTCCACGGACTCCCGTCGCTCTGTACCGCAAATGAGACCTGCATTGCAATCATGCGATACCTGCACAGACGCTTGCCGCTTTTTCAGCTAACCGTATGCGGATGCGGTTGTAGTGCGCAGCTATCGGAAATTCGTCTTCCGTAACGGATCACTCATTATTACCATGCCTTTAGCATCCACTTCTCTGCCACCAAGACTTTGCTTCCGTTTGAACGGCTCTGCTGGCAATCTACGCGGTGAGGTTGACGGCTCACCACGAACAGTGTTAGCTTCACCCGCTGCCGACTTATCTGTTGAAACATCCACTCGCCTCCGCTTATAACTACAAGGGGAAACCAAGTTTGCGATCCGACCGATGGTCATTAGTTGTCCGGCAATGGAAGCATTAGTTCTAAAGCCGGTCTCTCGCAAAGACGTCCGACGAGATTCTTCAGAGCTTGCACCTGTTTACGGAAGTTGCACATGCCTATCGCTTTTAACGCGATAGCTACTTCCTTCCTAACACCTTCATTAATGGCTGGCTTCGCTGTACCCGTGCGCCGTGGAGCCGCATGCGCCTCCTGGTACTGTTGTTCTTTAGGACGTAAAAGTTTCCCCGGTGTTTACGCAGGTAAACACCAACGACCTACCTGGAATACTTTATCTTCTGCATAGCCGAATGGCCGGCATACGTCTAGGGCGTGAGCACACGGCATATTTCAATGCATACTGAATGCGCATTCGTAAAGCGGGGAGCCCGTATATTTCACTTGGATGTAACGCCCGCGAAAGGTGTGCACATTCCAGTACCCCTTGCCATACCCCATTCCCGTCAGTTTATTTACCAATAGATGTTTTAACATAACGTTATGGGGATATGTCTCTAAGGAACGCTAAACCTCGGCTAACCAACACGCACATGAGGGGTTTTTGACCTCACTCATGTGAGCTTTGCCTAGGCGGTTTTCCCTTGCCCGGTCTAAACCATGATTCCGTCTTAACACGTGCTTAAAGCGTTGAAGAACACCAGACTTACGGGACAAACCGTGTTTCAAGTGCCTATTCTCTACCTCCACTCGGTTCGTGGTGAAAGTGCCCAAGTTTCTTACACCCTTTAAAATCTGTCCTGCCCAGTTTTCCTTGTAGGGGAGCCAAGTACTGGCAAGATACCTAAATGCCTTTAGTTCGTGCACCGACGACAGCAAGCAGTTTGTAAAACTGCGGATCGCTTTGTGTATACACCAAATTACTCATCCATTGCGCAATTTTCCTGAGGTCCATAGCCTTGCAATCCTTTAAATAGGCGCAGCGCTTTTGCATGTCCATTCGTACATAAAAGCGGCAAAACATCACTTGCGCGTTAGGAATGTAGGACGTTAAAGCGTATCTTGGCATTAAACAGCGAGCTAGCACCAACGTCCTTGCGGTACGGGTGTTTAGTAAATGCTCCGTCATTCGCTGCACCGCATCTTGGTAACTCAGCCCACTTTCGTTAGGTATGAGGGCGTGGAAAAATTGCGGGCAAAGCCGGTTTCTTCAACTAGCATTGCATGCCATAGCACAAAAGCACTTTGGTTGTGCGGATGTGTGCCGTCTGCCAAGATGACGTATCAAGAGCGTTTACATAATGGTATGGAGAACTGGACTTATCCTCATACGCCCATACAGTATACATCTGAAAAATCTGGACAGCGGAAAAATTGAACCTTTTGCTCACCTGGAAATACAACAAGAAGCAAAATCGCGATGTCCCTCTCCTCCACCGATCTCAAAAATCATGGCGACCCAGATCAAAATACCCGTCCAACTAACAGAGAAAATTAGAAGCCATTACTCCGTGAAAAACCGAAGGTGAAACTAGTCGTCAAGCGGCTTTGCCAGTTCAACATTAATGTTCAAAATGCTATACGGCAGTGTTGCAGGACGTGGTGGGTTTTCGCCTGGCAAGCGTTCTCCCTATAAAAAGCCACAAATGTCTGTTTAACAACACCGCGACGTGGCGGATGTGACTCGCCACTGAATAAAGTCGCAGCCCACAACTACATACTGGCAAGTCGACTAGACTATCATATCAACTCTTCCCGACACCGTTTCAACTACACACGATTAAACCCGATGTATCGTCGTGATACGCAACTGCTTTTAAACTTTGATCATGCCTAAGTTGGTGCGTCTCTATGAAACTGAGAATAAACTATTTATTTATTTATTTTATCATGGACATATGACCAATTTTCTACTGTTACTGTTACAGTTGCCAGCAAATGTTTGTACAGTTGTACATATAAATAAATAAATAAATAAATGGTATATTCTCTGTAAAACGAGACACACCTCTAAAAGGCATGATCAAATATGCATACAAGCATAGCTTCTTTGGAATATTAAAACATGTAATTTCAATGAAAGGAATAAACGAAAAGATGAAGTTCGTATGAGCGAGCATATTGTCAGTTAACAGTCAGATCAAGGACCATGATGGCGCTGTGGCGAGCCAAAACTGTTGCGTCAAGATACAAGTGGGGGGTAAATTTGCCATGTAGTGATTCATGAGCACAGGAGCCCAAACAAGGTTTAGTGCAACCAATGACCATTACGAAGCCGGGATGATCGGTACTCCACTAAAGCATTCTTCATAGTAAACTCAGTTGCACAGGTTGGATGTAGGAGGCTGAGGACTGCGTCAGTGTGAAATGTATAGCTGTGACTTTATTTTGTGGCGAGTCACATCCGCCACGTTGCAGTGTTGTTAAGCGGACATTTGTGACTTTTTATAGGGAGAACGCTTGCCAGGCGAAAACCCACCACGTCCTGGAACACTGTCGTAGGTTCCGTTGAACTGTAGTGCTAGTCGGCTATGCACCGTATAGACCGATTTTGCACTCCATTATTCGCAGTCGGTTAACAGCCAAAATTCTTCCTTGGTTTGCCAAATGGCTTAGTACTGAACCGGCAATTGTCGTTGAAGCCGGTCAATGATGTAAAAGAGTCACAGTCGAATGACAATGATGCGGGTGAGTACCCACATTGTTAATAGAGGCCGGATTTTTCTATTATATTGTCCGGCTCGCATCCCGTGTCCAGCTATCCATGCTGGACTTGTCATAGGGACGGTGAGTGCAGTGGTTTCTTGTGTCTGAATATGTCCATAACATGAAAGATGCAATTCTCCGCAAAGTGGACTAGTAATTCCTTCAAATGTAAGTGTAATTGCCTCCATGGCCAAGTGAGAACTCCATGAAAGATCATCGGAAAGGCCGCTTATACGCGCGCAATGCTGTCCGTGAAATGACATCAGAAAAGCTCCAGGTGATTGGAGAATCGGAATGTTTGAGGCATTGAAGGTAATCACGCCAGAATTGTCAGTCTTCGGTTGTGGAACAGTGGATCCATGTAACTACATTATTCCAGGTGAGTAAATTGTTCTATTGTGAGTACGAGGCGAGCTAAACCCATTTGTTTAGATCCCGTGGTAATAGCTTCTCCAGAATGGCGGAAAGAGCTCCATTTGGAACGATGTGTGGGTTCTCCATCTCCCGGAGAAAAGATCAAGCATGTAAACCAGCTGGCTATTGAGGGTGGGTCGACCAGTCCCAGTGGATAAACCTTCATGTTTTAGCGGATGGATCTGTGGAAACCTCTGGAGAAAACGAGCGTGCCTCGCATAATCGAGGATAAAGTGTTTAGTTGTTTATTTAACACTTGGCGGCCTAAATATACAAACTTCACTATACCATTGTTGTCCACTACGCCGCATCTCCCTTCCCCTGCAGCAGTCAACTTACATTTGCGGCTTCATTCCCACGCCCCAGTTTGGCGTGCCGGTTACGTCTAGACCTGACGTCTGAACATTCTAACAACACTTGGAAAGTAACAAGCGCAAAAGCTCTTATCTCACGCGTAATCATAAAACACTGCGTAAGCTCGAAAACTTGCTCTTCATCCTCCAGTGAGAGCCTACGACAACGCAAGTATAACCATGCTTATCCCACGTGAACATCATGGCCACGCAATATAGAGTGCTCTGTTATGTTATACGAACCACCGACAAAATGCCACGTGACATGAGCGACACAATTGTAGTCTCTGTAACTAAATGGATAGTTTTAGCAGGCTAACTGAAATCACTTACCGGTGGCCTTCATCACGTTTCCGGTAGGTATTAGTACTTGCGTACTGCACGTACGAACAATGCATCCATTTCGGTAGCACAGCATCACGGTTTCGGAGGCTCCGACCGGCGGGTTCAAAATTTTATACAAAAAATGACTGCAAGCTTGACGTTGAAATGCCTAGAAACGTTCCATGAACGCTGCAATTGTTCCATATTCCATCTTCACTAGCTGGTTAAATGAATGCTTATCGGCCACCTTAAGCTGTGCTGCTGACGTTGAGTTAGTGCAACCGTACTCCTCATCCGAATCCATCGCGGCCCGACCCCATGGCGAACGTGAAGCAGGTAGCGTCCATAGCGTTGGCAGGTAAGACGCAGCACCTTAGCCGGCTCGCTTACATACGAATCGACAAACTCCTCTAGTAAAACAAACATTGCACAAATTTTCCAATGCAGCATCTTTTCTACATTTCCATCGGTTGCCAAACTCGCTGATTATGATCTTACCATTCACGTTGCGATCTGCTACTTAAGTTGCCCCAACCGTCGGTAGATTAATTGTAAATAAATAAATAAATAACTATTTTATTCTCGACAAAGCGAGACGTCTTTTGGGCATGGTCGGCATATCGCAATATTGTACGTGATAGCAGAATAAGCAGCACCAACACCGGGAGTAGTACAGTTGGAGAGAGTAGTGTGGGCTCATAGGGCTCAAAGGTTGTATGAAGTCTATGTACACAGAATGAATAAATAATAAATAAATAAATAAACTTTTATTCTCCACCTTGCGAGACACACCTTTACAGGCATGATCATGTTTAGCTAACAGTGTGATCAATAATGTACAAAAGTACATGTTTGGCATAACAGTGTATGTAAGTGTATGGGTGTATATACGTATGTAATTGTGTATGAATGTAGCTTTTGTCTTTGAATGTGCCGCAGCATTTTTGACTGTTTGTTGTCGTCAGCAATGTGAGCATAAGCGATTGATGTCCTTGGGTTGGATAGCACTTTCCGGATATCACGGACCAGTGACTTTATTTTGTGGCGAGTCACATCCGCCGCGTCACAGTGTTGATAAGCAGACATTTGTGGCTTTTTATAGGGAGAACGCTTGCTAGGCGAAAACCCACCACGTCCTGGAACACTGCCGCCGAACTATTTGCTGGAACGGGTTAAACCCGAACCACCCAGCTGGCACAACGAGAAGGTTATTCGGCTAGCCAGCCAAGAGGTAGAGATAGTAATCAGATCACTTATATGGTATGTTGATGAGGAACTGGTCCGATAAGGTCCCGATGAGGTCAGTGAGTGAAGTATGTGGAAACGGGTGAAAAATGCTTGTCCATTAGCGAATAGCCGCTAGGTCCGTTAATACAGTACAACGAATATGGCGCAGGTTTCGGTCAGCTTGGTTAGAATAATAAGGACGGTAATTTTTACTTGTTCTTAAATAGCACTTTTAGTGAATGTATTGTCCATTAGTTTATTATTGCCCGAGAGCAAGCCTATACTTGAAATCAACTCATTGAGCTGGTTTTGACGCCGTTAAGTACGAACATTCGTCTTCTTGTGCTAGTAGGATAAAGCTTCTGTTAATATGGCTTTGTAAACTGTATTCAAGGTAGCTCAAATCAAACGACCAGAACTGCTACTTTCGCTGACGTTTATCATGCATAGTTGGGACCGTCAGGTGCACCACCGGTGGAAATTTAAGTACGGGCCGTTATCCGCTTGCGCAGCTGAATACTGTCTTCTCTAATATACATGATTACCTAGGCTGCGTTGAATGCTGAAATGTTAATTCAGTTCCTGGAGGAACTCCAGGACGACCACCTTTACTGCCCTGCCATGATCCTGTCTCACTGGACTAGTCTGTTAATCTCTGACTGCTTCCATGATACCGAGCCTTAAACGGTATTGGCTCCGCAGAGTTAACTCTATTACCCACATTATTGTTATAGCCTTTTTCTTATCTGCATTGTACGACCTAGTCCCAAAGCGCCGATTAATCCAATACCGCTTAGTCGGCCTCCTAATCACTAAATTCATTTGGACTTCTGCGACATCACTTCCATTGGTTCGGCTGACCTATTGGGGCTGTTTACACTACTTGGAGAGCCTCGTGGGCTTTTCCACTCTTTACCAATAAACCCTTCTCACCCCGACCCTAACCTTTTCTTCTCTCGCTTTCTGTTTTCATTTCTTTTTAAATCGGACGTCCGGCTTTACTGTCCTGCCGTTATCCTCTCTCACCTGACCCGTCTGTAATTTTCCGCCTGCTTTTATTGCCTATTATCCTTGGCCTTTTCTCTTATTGCGCTCCAATTTGTATTCCCACAGCTTACACTCATTGCGTCTATCCAAGTTATCCTCGTGCGCATGAGCTCATTCGCTCTGAGCTCGCTCCTGAGTATTGGCGGCACTCGGACCATTGCTAAGTGTTGCTTGACTAGTACTTCCATTAGTATGCTCAACTTACCACTCTTCCTATTCCTATGCTCTTTACCTTATGCTCGCACTGGTATACTATTGAGACCGTACGTGTCATAACGACACCCAATGCACGGCAGTTTTGGCCCCCTGTGACCATTTTCCTAGATTCTGAAGGCTTTTGGACTGTAGAATCATGAACGCTTTAGTGTAATTACTCTTACGAACTACTCCTCCTATTGCCGTCAGCATTCATGCGCTCCTAGCCGATTCCTTGAAATTCCTTTTCCTCTTGGAATGTTGCTCTACCTTTCTTGCTCCCGCATTCGGTCTCAACCTAGTTGTCCTCAGTTTCACCTAAGATGCCTCTCGCATTCTGGCTTCTGCCATCATCATCGGTTTACTTGTTTCTCTGAAACCAGCGCATCATTCGCTTAACTTCTGTTAAAACGCTTTGTTATATCGGTATTTTGACCCTGCGCGTGCAGAACCTTCTTCCCACGTAGTAGCTGTAGTCTGAGTCACACCAGCGACGTAATGTATAGAACGCGCTTGCGAATTATGTATACTAAACAAAATTACATAAGTTTGAAGGTATCATAGGCACCGGTGAGCGCCACCAGTCTGTGTTATTGCTTCTTGATTCATTGCTGTCTCTGTTTGGCCACCTCTTGTCCGTTGCCCGTTTCTCCCGAGATTCCCACAGGTACATCCGCCAAAACAAGAAGGTTTATCCACTGGGACTGGCCGACCCTTCCTCAAAACGCTAGGTCCTTTCTCCAGGAAATGAAAAACCCACACACTGGTCCAAATGGAGCTCATTCCGCCATTCCGGAGGCGCTACCTACATGGGGTCTAAACAAATGGGTTTAGCTTGCCTCGTACTCAGAGAACAATTTACTGACCTGGAAGAATATATGTACATGGATCCCCCGTTCCACAATCAATGACAAACAACGCTGGCGTGATTACCTTCACTGCCTCAAACATTCCTATTCGCCAGTCACCTGGAGCTATTCTGATGTCATTTCACGGACAGCGTTGCGCACGTATACGTGGCTATTCCGATGGTCTTCCATGGAATTTTCACTTGGCTACGGAAACAGTTACACTTACTTACATTTGCAGGAATCCCAAATCCAATTTGCGGAGAATGGCGTTTTTACCTATTAAGGACATATTCAGCCACAAGAAACAACTTCACTCACCGACCCCATGACAAGTCCAGCGAGGAAAGCTGGACATGGTTTGCGAGCCGAGCATGAATATAATAGAAGGGCCGAACGCTATTAACAAAGTGTTTACGCACCTGCATCATTATCATTCGACTCTTCGAACCTTGCATCATTGACCAGCTTCAGTGACTGCTGCCGTATCAGAACTAAGCCATTCGGCCAACCAACGAATAATTTTGGCTGTCAACCTACTGCGAATAATGGAATGCAAAAACGGTCTATACGATGCATAACCGACCTGCACTACTGTTCAACGAAAGCTACGGCAGTGTTCCAGGACGTGCTGGGTTTTCGCCTGGCAAGCGTTCTCCCTATAAAAAGCCACAACTGGCCGCTTAACAACACTGCAACGTGGCGGATGTGACTCGCCACAAAATAAAGTCACAGCTATGCATTTCACACTGACGCAGTCCTCAGCCTTCTACATCGAACCTGTGCAACTAATTCTGCTATGAACAATGCTTTGTTGGAGCACAGGGCATCTCTATCTCGTAATGGTTATTGGTTGCAAAAAGCCTTGTTTAGGCTCCTGTGCTCACGGATCACTACCGGGCGAAATTACCCCCAACTTGTGGTTTAACGGATTTTTGCGCGCCACAGCGCCATAATGTCCCTTGGTCTGACTATTACCTGACAGTATGCTCACTCATACGGACAACATCTTTTCTTTTATAACTTTCATTAAAACGAAATGTTTTAACATTCCACAGAAGCTATGCTTGTATGCATATTTGATCACGCCTCTACAGGTGTGTCTCGTTTTACCGAGAAGATACTATTTATTTATTTATTTATTTAAAAAGCAGAAGCATGCAGTGTTGAATGTTATTTCATGAATAGGCGAAAAATGTTGTGTTTAATAGTAGGGGATGAAATATGATGCTAAATGTGTAAATATCCATAGAAAGCCAAGTCTTAGGTGTCTGTATAATGACAGGTGTGAGAGCAAACGTACTTAGTGGTCCTGAATGTATGTGCGGGTGCAGTAACAATGGAAAAATGGAACAATGGATGTGTACGGATATAAAAGCTAATGCTTGACAAATCCCGTAGGATTAGCAGTGCGAAAATCATAGAAGCGTGAAAAATTCAATGGAAACCAATTAGTAAAATCGTTTAACAACGAGTCACTACAAGCTTGTGGACTCACCGAGTTTGATGGGTCAAAATAATAATCCACTATAACTCCGGAGGGGAACATGAGGTATGGAGTATTTGGTTCAAAGAGTCACCGCCCGTTGAAATTCGCATGGGGCAAAGTGTTTGAGTTTGAAGCGCCAAAATATAAATCCACTGTTGAAACTTGCGTGGGGGAAAATTATTTTTAAAGTATGGATTTTGGACCTCTCAAAATTAGACTGTACTATGGGAGATAGGGCAATGAAGTTAGTGCACTATCAACTCGATTTTTGAACTCGATCAGATTGGGTGCACTGACTACACATTCTAGGAGAGCATTCCAGGCTTGGCAAACACGCACGGAAAAGAAATTCCGTCGACATTCCAAAAGGCTGTACTACACTGCCAGCTTCAGATGATGGCCTCTCAGCTTGTTGTTGTTACTGAGCTCCGGCAGATGGAGGCAGGTATGATTGGGATCTGTCAGAATCTGATAAGCCAAAATCATATCTCCCCGTAGTCGTCGATATTGACCACTAAATATCCCGAGCAATCTCTGTCTGTCTTCGTAGCGTAACTGGCCTAAACCATTCACGTTCTTGGTTGCGCGTCGTTGAGGTTTCTCCAAATCAGAGAGGTCTTTCCTCAGCCACGGCTGCCAGACTTGTATTGCATACTCCACGTGTGGTCGTATATATGCACCTAGAAGTTGGTGAAAAACGGATGGATCAAAGCGTCCAAATGTGCGCCGGAGAAGGCCCAAATTTCGAATGCTCGCGTTCGATGCTTTCTTTGCCTGAGGCTGAACAACCAAGGTCGGACTGAATCAAGACTCCTAAAGCCTTTTCCTCAGCAGTTGTGTAAAGCACATGGTCACCCAGTTTATAGAAAGATGCTGCTTGGTGACGTAGGTGTAATACTCTGCACTTTTCTGTGTTGAGTGGGAGTTGGTTCTGAACTGACCACGCATACACCTTATCCAGATCCACTTGAAGTATTGCGGAGTCGTCTGGTGTATTGATCGCTCTCCAGACCTTGATGTCGTCGGCATAGAGTAGGCAGTTGGGAAGAATGAGGGCCGCTATGTCATCAATATACATCGAAAACAATCGTGGCCCCAGTACCGATCCTTGTGGTACACCACATTCGACTTGGATGGGTGGGACAGGGACCCACGCACTGTTACCTCTAAGCTCCGGTGGAGAAGAAAGCTTGTGAGCCATCCTAGGAGCGGATCACCAATGCCGAATCTCTGAAGTTTGCAAATCAGGATTCCATGGTCTAGTCGATCGAAAGCCTTTGAGAAATCTAGGTAGACCACGTCCACTCCTGCACCGCTGTCAATTAATTTGGTCCAACTCGATCTTGCTAGCAGCAGATTTGTGGTGCACGATCGATTCCGTCGAAAACTATGCTGTTCATGTGCATGGAAAGCAGACTCTTCTTGGTAGGCTGTTATTACGTCAGCAACAATAGCTTCCATAACCTTTGACAGGACCGGGAGAAGGGTTACAGGACGGCAGTTGGCTGGATCAGAACGGCTACCGCCCTTGTGAATTGGGGTTATGATCCCACATTTCCACATCTCGGGTACATACATCTGATCGAAGCGGCGTTGAAAGAATCGTGCCAGAGGCTCTGCTAAACTTTCTCCCATTACCGCAAGGGATTTAGGGTGAATGTTGTCGATTCCAGGAGAGTTGTGCTTACGCATACACAACAACTTCTTTAATACCATCCCGGCCGTGAAAGTTATGTGCGTAAGTTGTGGTTGTAAAACAGCTGCTTACAAAGGAACAGATGACCAAGGAATGCATTGAAAGTTTGAAGCATATTGCAGCCGCAAGGCGTTCGCCGCATCCTCCGTAGTCAGCGTCATGCCATCTGGCGTTTGAAGAGGAGGGATTCCCCGTTTCACCTTGCGCAGGTTGTTTACATGTTGGTGGAGCAGCTTATGATTCAAAACCATTGCGCTCCGTCAGGTGCTGCTGGTATGTCAGTTTATCCTCACGAACGGGTTGAGTGCAATGATTACGTTGAATTGCATAGGCGGTCCAGCTCTCCGTGCTCGGGTTTTCCTTATAGGTATGCCAGGTCCTGTATGCTGGTTGACTGGAAGGCACGGCGACTGAGATGTTAAGGAGGTGGTATACGCGTGTTGGTAACGACTTTTGTTGTAAACACATAGATATAGGCTGTAAGACATGTAAACTTGGTTTCCATCCTAACCTAGACCAAGATGCAAGAAAGTCATTGAAATACACAAAAACCTCCCTGTGGATATTCCAGCGTAGAACAACTTTAACGTCTTCAATTGTGTAGGTTATCCATGCGCAAGACCGATTGCTAGCCTAACTGACTCGCACCAAGTCTAGTCTATGTGCCACGGTAGCGAGTACAAAAGCCGGCGCACCCAGGATTCGTATCCATGCAGCCGGGTTGGCATCCAACCGCGCCACCACTGCGCTATGCTAGTTCCTGTTTTGCCCCTTATAATTTGTGTGAAAGCCGCCTACATATCTTTTATAGTGTCGTCTAATACCACCTGGCTACCGTACCATAGCTGCAATGTTGAAACCCCACTACTCGCTCGTGGCGCCTTCGACGGTCTGCTTTAGTACGTGGCATAGTCATCCAGTTTTATAGTCGAAGTATTGTGGAAAACAGTGTTCGCATAAACACTTGAAACAGTTAGACTATTGTCGAATTGCTTCTGATGCAAGATAAGTTGGATCAATTAAAGTGCAACTGCCAAAGCATCATTGGCGCATACTGCTTATTTTTCCCGTTGTTCACAGTTTATGCGCCGTTTTGAACCCTGTTTTTGCTTTGTCATTGCAGTCGTTAAACGGTTATATACGTGTTATATTTCTGTGCAGTTTTACACATCAACATGGCTATCTCGCTAAACACTGAGGCGCATGGATTGCTGAGATTTTTCTTGGATGAAACAAGTGCAGCTTGCGGACAGTTTACCTATGCAGAGCCAGGCACAGATTTATTATGCTGAATGACGTTTTCTGCCGCTAAGTTCACGGAAGCTGTACTGGTCTACAAACAGTGCAGTACAAATGCCACCATCCAGCGAGCACTATTGGTTCAGCTGTGCTGAATGCTGTACCCAGTGGTTGGCTGGCCCGGTTATTACTGGTGCCAAACTTGCAGCGCTGGCGCCAAGGTTGGTAGGTGCTTAAAAGGCGATAGCCTTGCTCACCTCTAGTGCTTTTCAAAATGCCAAAGTGGATTTGTTTTTGAAAACCCTGAATGTTTCGATTGTGTTTTACCGCAATAGACTGCACCACTGTTAACGCACAACCCGCTGGTGTCTGCCAATCGATTAAGAATTCGCGCGTCCTACCGGACACTCCAGGTAGCATTGTGACGCTCCTCATAAACCTGTAATAGTGTAGAAAAATAGGGTTCGGAAATAGGGTAAGTTCACTGCCAGAGCCAGAGACTTACTTGACACGGCTTCGAGAAGGATGCAGCCTTCGTCAGTCTTAAATTTGCCTCACGCTTATGCACAGGAAAGCATTCCAACTATTCTGACAGTCTCGGCTGCCACTAAAGCAGCCCATACTGACGACTTGTTAGAAACAACTTAATACAACACAAGCTCAACGGCAAGTGATCCGTGAGCCAAAAGAAGCAGCGGTCTAGATGTGCCCGAAAAAGCTCGAAGGGGCTTGAAGGACAAGGAAACACCAAGTCGCGGGCAAAAGGGCGGAAAACCTAGACGATCTTTGCTTCCCATTCAGCACATCTAAGAAAATTCGTCCTTTATCTTCAGCAAATTGTCAAACCATGAAGATTGACAAAATATCCATGCACCAAATGTCATGCAACGGTTGCTGAGAAATGTAAATTAATTATTATTGTGTTCTAATAATTGTTTATACTTGCTCTTAGAAAGCAGCGTTGCAATACTCCACTGAAAGGGCAAGTGTTGTTTAAATGTACATTAAATCATCCTTTTATTCGAGGCGGTCAGTTAACCGCGGAAGCTTCGTCGGTGGTGTAAAGAGTGATCGAACCTAGTCTGGTGCGTGGTTGAATTTAAATCGTTGCTCTGACGACACCTTTTCTGTCTGCCTTTCAGAAAGACACTCCTGCGCGATTATTGAAGAAGGACAAAAACCCGAAGCGAACAATTGACTGTAACTTTTCTTTCACTGCCTTCTATGTAACTGATGCTTTCTTATAGAGCCTATGTGTTGCGTAATAGACGTTCCGTCTCAATCTCTGGACTTCTCCCTTGCTTATATGCTATAATTGGCGACCCTGCCAGGATCAGAGATAATGGCAAAATCAGGTAAACCGTCTGGTGATGAAATTTAGCCGCTGACCTCCGATCCCTGGGTAAGGATTGCTTCTGCTTTGGAATCCTTGTCGGACACTATGCGGAAGATGACAACAAACCTGACACCCGCCCTTTCCACACCCCCGTTACCCCCACCGGAAAAGTTTTCTCCAGGCATGCCATATCTCCAAAGGGAGAAACAAGTGCAAATGTACGTCAAGCACTTTCCAGCCCAACAAGGTGGTACTGTTGCATGGGCCTGCTAGCAGGCGAGGCATTGGACAAATTTATGGATAGTGAAGTGTTAGATGGGAAAATCACCACGGAAACTTTCGCTGCCCTTCGCCGTATCTTAGATCGGCCTAGCCTACCCGACGGGCCGCGCAAAGTTTTCCATGCCCGGTATCATAGACCGGGAGAAAACGTGGAAACATTTGTTCGCGAACTGCGGAGGATGGCCGTAACTGCCTGCACAGACGAAGCGCAGGAGCAACAGGACGAGCGCGTGTTCGAGCAGTTGCTGGAGGGCATCCAAACTCCCTCGGTAAAAGGGGAGTTCCGTTTACGACGCCCTACGTGTCCTCAGGCAGCACTAACAGTGGCAGATCAACTAGAGCAAGTTGACGCTTCCGTGGCCCCATGGAACCATACTGCGCGCTGAAGCGATACAGTCCCGCTAGGTTCCAGCCACCAGACCGAAGAACTTGGAAGCGCTTTCCGTATCTGGGGGATTACTCGCGACGTCCAGTACAATCGAACTTTCGAAGGCCCTGTCCTCCCCCACCAGGAAGAAGAAATTCCCCGCCAAGCCTTGGCAGCCAAAATCCTCAAGGTGAGAGTGACCGTGTGAAGTTCGTTTCTATTCCCACTGTCACATGTACAACGTCCGCATTCGCATTAACGGTAGAGCTAATCATAGCAGGAGTGCCACTGGTAGGTCTAATTGACACAGGGGCATGTAGGAGCCTAGCCCGAGCTAACATAACTAAACCTCTTTGAGATTTCGTGTGGACACCATGCCGCTATCGGCTGACCGCTGCTAATGGGGAACCGCTGTCTGTTCGGGGCTCTATCATTGCTCAGGTACACACTGCTAATGAGAAGTTCCGCCACAAATTTAATGTCGCTGCCAACATCCCATTTTCGGTAATCATTGGAATGGATTTATTGAAGCTTCTGAGATGTCACTTAGATCTAGACAAATGCCAGTTGATCACCGACAATTGTGTTGTATTGCTCATACAAGGCCAGGCCGACAGTATTGAAACTTTTACGATTTGTGGGAGCTGCTCTGACGAGGAAGACCGGGTAGACAAGTTTATCCGCTCACTCGATTTGTCAACGGACGAGCGAACGTTAGGAAAGCTCAAAGAAATGTTGCTAGACCCCTCTGATGCATTCGCCTGGCAGACAGGAGACTTGAGCCGCACCGTTATTGTGAAACACCTAATCGATACGGGGAACACGACCCCGATTAAGAATCACCCAAGACGGATCCCAGTGCACTGGCAATGCGAGCTACAAAAGCTCATATGCGACATGTTGGAAAAGGAAGTTATACGACCCTCTACTTCTCCATGGGAATCCCCAGTAGTCTTGGTAAAGAAGAAAGACGGTGGTTTTAGGCTGTGTGTTGATTATAAGCGGCTAAACGAAGTCACTCGGAAAGATGCATACCCACTGCCAAGAATTGATGACCTTTTCGACGCGCTCGGAGGATAAGCTCATTTCAGCACGTTAGATTTGGTGTCTGGTTATTGGCAAGTGGAGGTTGAAGAGAGTGATCGAGCGAAGACAGCCTATGTAATCCCTTTAGGTCTTTGTGTGTTTCAAACAATGACCTTCGGCCTATCAAACGCTCCTGCAACATTTCAACGCCTTATGCAGAAAGTGCTTCAGGATTTAATTCCTCACAAGTGTCTCGTCTTTCTGGACGATGTCCTCATACATGGGAGAACGAAGGAGGAACATCTAAGCAACCTAACTGAAGTGTTAACGTTTCTAATCAAGGTAGGTTTGAAACTCCAACCAAAAATGTCGCTCACTACAAGAAGCATTTACCTATCTCGGACCCAATCACTAGAGCAAGCATCCGGACAGATCCGCGCAAGACACATCAGATAAAGGCGTGGCCAATTCCCACTAATGCCGAGGAGTTACGCAGTTTCTTAGGACTGGCATCATAATACCGTCGATTCATAAAAGGGTTTTCGGAAGCCGCAGCCCCTTTAAACGCGTTGTTGCAGAATAATCACAATTTCGATTGGACTGTCGAAGGTCAAAAGAGCTTCGATAGATTGCATGAGTCTCTGTGTACCGCCCCCACGTTAATCTTCCCCAACTTGTCACCACATGCTGGGGAGTTTATCTTGGACACGGATGCCAGCGATCAAGCCATTGCAGTGGTTTTGTCACAAAAAGAGCGGGATAGCATAGAGAGAGTGGTGTCATACAGTAGTAGAAGCCTTACGTCAAGAGAAATAAGTTACCGTACGACAAGGAACGAAATGTTGGCGTTGGTGTTTTTCATAAAACAAAATCGGCACTACCTTTTAGGAAGAAAATTCTTAGTACGGACTGATCATCAATCACTCAGGTGGTTGCAAAACTTTAGGGACCCTGAGGGGCAGATTGCTCGAGGGAAGGAGCAGCTACAGGAGTACGAGTTCGAATGTCACCATCGGCCTGGGTAACTACGCGGCAACGAGGACGCGCTATCAAGGATTCCTTCTCGAGATCACGGAAACTGTCCTCCCTGCTTTACGCAACACGCAGCGCTAGTCAACCTACAAAAAGTCGAGTATGGCTGTTGGCAAGAGGCACAGGTTTCGGACTTAGACATATCACCCATTTACCACGATCGGCGCTCGGAAAGGGACAAACTAGCTCCGAAAGAAATGGAAGGGAAAAGCTACGGGGCCCGGGGCTTGTGGGCGATGTGGTATAAACTCGCCATTGAAGAAGGTGTGTTGGTCTTCGAGTTTGGCCCCACGAACCTGAGGAGGACCGTAATTCCACAGGCTTTAGTTACGGAAGTGCTGTCGGAATTGCAAAAGCAGCTGGGACACGCTGGAATCAATAAACTCGAACTGGTGGGGGGCGTCGACGATTTTGGTGGCCGCATAAACGAAGAGCTATGGTCAGGTTCTGCCAAACTTGCGAAAGGTGCGCGAGGTTCAAAAATCCGCCTGTTGCCCATAGGGCACCATTACAATCCATGACAGCAGGTTACCCGAACGAAATAGTTGGAGAAGACCTCGTTGGTCCACTACCGGAAACGTCGAGTGGGAATCGCTACATTCTAGTCATGGTAGACTACTTCGCCAAATGGTGCGAAGCCGTGCCAATCGCGCAGGCTGATACTCTCACTATGGCAAAAGCGATGACTAACCACTGGGTTTGCCAATGGGGGGCGCCAGGGCAGTTGCATTCCGATAGGGGATTATGTTTCGAAAGCTCACTGGTCCAGGAGATGTGCAGAGCCCTTGGTATTGATAAAACGCAAACAACGGCTTCCATCCACAAGGGAATGGACAGGTTGAACGTATGAATCGGTCGTTGAAGTCACTCTTGAAGGCGTTCGTGGGCCAGAACATTTACTAGTGGGATACGTTATTACCTAAATGCTTATTGGCCTATCGCAGTACGGTCCAATCTTCTACCGGACAAACGCCGGCGTTTATGTGGACGCGTAGAGAAGTTCAGTTGCCCTCGGATGTCCGATTACCGAGCTCACAACAGGTGTACCCGTCGGTCGTTGAATACGCCAGAAAACTCCTCGACTCCGTTCGACACACACACGAAGCGGCACGAATCCATTTGGCGAGCGCTCAACGGCGACAAAAGGAATACTACGACAAGAAGGCCTTCGGTGTCCCGTTGAAAGTAGGCGACCTCGTATATTTGCATCAGGCACCGGTATCCGGAATACCAGCGAAGCTGCATCGTGAGTGGGCTGGCCACTACGTGGTAGACCGAACAATACCTGTTCTGACTTGGGTGATTAGGAACCCAAAGAACGCCGTTGGGCCGCACATGGTCGTACAATTTAATCGGCTTAACCCTTTCCATATCGAATCTGAGCATGCGGATGAGGAACACCACAATGAGCCACCGACAGAAGTAAACACAAGAGTTGAAGTACTAGCTAAAGGGGTTTTGGTGTGGCAACGTGGACGTTGCCTACATAGAAGGGGTGCGGTGCAAAGAGGGATCGAAACTAGTCTGGGGCGTGGCTGAATTTAAATCGTTGCTCTGACGACACCTTTTCTGTCTGCCTTTCAGAAAGACACCCCTGCACGATTATTGATGAAGGACTAAAACCTGAAGCGAACAGTTGACTGTAAGTTTCCTTCACCCCTTCCTATTTAACTGGTTCTTTCTTATAGAGCCTACGTGTTGCGTAATAGACGTTCCGTCTCAATCTCTGGACTTCTCCCTTGCCTGTATGCTATAGTGGTAACTCATAACTAGCGGACTGGCCGGAGACAGTTTGAACTAGTCGTTATCCGATTCAGCTAAACCTTCAAACCTGAACATATAGCAGGAATCAAAGTATGGATGAAAAGATTAAAAAAGTTGAGGAATATAAAGGAAAAACCTTATTGCAAGGTTAACAGTCAGAATAGTGTTGGAACCAAACTTAATTTGTCATTGAATAACGTAAGGAGAATCACGCAAGTTTAGAGGCAAAACATTTAGCCCATAGGGGATAAATAGGGGAAGAAATATGCAACTAAATTAATTAAAAAATGGTAAACCTTTTCTGTAGTAAAGCTAAACTATTTTCTGAATTCCACTCTCTGAGTTCATCCGTTGCATCTGCACAAACTGCGTTCCGACCAGGTAAGGTCGGAAACTCGTTTGTCGCGTCGAGTTATTGAACGTTGCAACGCGCTTCCGGACCAAGTCATTAGGGAGTATTCGGTGGAGGGTTTCGAAGTCAGTTAGATGCACTTGGGTGGCAGTACATTATCTTCCCCTTCTCCTAACCGAGTGGTATCTTCAACTTTCCTTTCATTTTTAAATTGCTTCTCACACCTTGGTATCATCATTGTTTATTGGACATTTCTCCTCTTGTTTTCTTAGCTTACCCTTCACTTTTACTTTACATAAACCGGCTTGGCAAGGACTGCTGGGCAGGAAAATGTGGGCAGTAATTGGTTAGACAGGGTGTAATGTGGTCTTTGTTTTAGGCTTTTCAACATCTCATGCAGACCTATCAATTCCTGATCCGACGAGACGCAAAAGAAGGGACCTTCACGGGATTATTTTGTCGTTCGGGAAACAACAGAACTTGAGCTTGCAATTTAAAATGTGTAAAATTAGTGAATCATTATCATGAAGTCTGTGGCTTAATGCACACGAAAGTTTAGCTGGAAGCATTTGCTCACATGTTGTCCTATTTGCTTAATAGGTGTACTAGCTGTACCAAGACTCAGCATATTTTCGGCCAAGTTGGAGGCCGTAGTTGCTCCGCTAGCTGTGGTGCGCGTTTTGTTGCTGTTGTATTACGTACACATTTTAACCGTGAGTTCAGTTTGTACGGTAGTATTGTCGTGTTTCATATGCGGACCTGTAATTCATATATCGTTGTGGATCTCATGGCGACCTGCCGCACTTGCTCTTACATTTTGCCTTCCAAAGCTAGCCTTTTGGCCCAGCAATATTCCTCTGTCTACTCGACCGAAACGCCACTCCCAGATAGCGTTGCACCCACTCCTCCTTTCCTGCTGGAGCACGTGAATGTTACCACTGACGTTGTAATGAAACTTCTACTTGACCTAGACCCGTATTCCTCGCCTGGTCCCGATGGTCTACACCCATTGTTCCTTAAGACCGTGGCCGGACACATTGCCGCTCCTGTATGTCAACTTTTCCGTCGTTCCCTTGAGATCGGGCGGCCTCCACCTGCTTGGAAGGTGGGAACTTGTTAACCCATTTACAAAGGAGGGAACCGACAGAATCCAGCCAGCTATCGTCCCATCTGTTTGACTTCGATCTTGTGCAAAGTCATGGAACAGATTCTGAAACGGGCCCTTCGCCTACATCTCGATGAGTTGGAGTTCCTATCTCATGCCCAGCATGGTTTCCGAAGGGCGCGTTCATGTGCTACAAATTTGCTGGTAGCTAGGGAAAAATGGGCAAGATCCTTAGATGCCGGTAAGCGTCTGGATGCTGTGTTTGTCGATTTCAGTAAGGCTTTCGACAAGGTCCCGCATAAGCGGCTCCTCTTCAAACACCGGGGAATCGGCGTCACTGGCAATTTTCTTTCATGGGTCTCCGATTTCATGCAGGTCAAAGTTAACCAAGCGCTTTCTGATCAAATTCTCATGACCAGTGGGGTCCCCCAGGGTTCTGTACTCGGATCTGAGCTCTTCAATATCTTCACCAACGACCTGCCATCTGAACTGCAGACCGACTGCTTAATCTACGCGGATGATCTGAAGCTGTGAATTGAGGTATCCAGTCTGGAAGATGCAGACATACTTCAAGCGACACTCGATCAGCTCCACGATTGGTCACTAAAGTGGCAGTTGCCCATTAACCATGACAAATGCGCTATCCTTCCAATCGGTGCTCCTGATCCTTTTGGGGCTTACCATATCGGGGGTTTCCTGCTCAGAAATGTCAACCAAGAGAGGGACCTAGGGGTGATTGTGTCTCCTGGTCTCAAATCAATCGAGGACACCCGGAAGAGAGTCGCATCCGCATACAGAATACTTCACGCTATACTGAAAGCCTTTTCACGCCTGACCCCTGAACTCTTCAGATTACTGTTTGCTTCTCATGTACGCCCAGTTCTCGAGTACGGATTGCCTGCTGCGTACCCGCTCACTAATTCCAAACGTGACATGATCGAGAAGGTTCAACGGCGTGGATACAAATCCGTTCCAGAGCTTCGGGACTTATCCTACCTCCTCCAACTTCAACGGTTGAACCTGTTCTCTTTGGACTATCGTCGTCGCCGCGGATATATGATATTCACTCGGCGTATTCTACGAGGTGAGCTGGGGAGTGAGCTGCAATCGTTCTTTTGTCTAAACACAAGTTGTGCAACTCGAGGCCACCGGTGGAAACATTTTAAACCGCGGCGACCCCGTGTACTTTCCGATCTGACCCTATCCACCCGGGTAGTGAATGACTGGAACAGCTTGCCAGAAGCTGTCGTCGATGCGGAGACGGAGGAATGTTTCAAACGACGGTTGGATACCCACTCTCTGAGTGCGCAAGGATTCTGCTGCCCACAATACAACCATAGCGATCTGCTCTACCTTTTTCCGCAATGATCCCAGCAACGCTCGCAATGTCCGGGAAGTGACGGAGCTGACAAAGGAACTTCCTTCTGCTCTCTACTAACCGATGAGCCAATGACTGATACGACAGGAGAATCCCGTGAGTGTTCCGTTTTGAGTGAATCGTTGAGCCAGGAATTGATGAAGTGCTCAGTTATTGGTGGACCTAAAACGGAACACCGTATTGCACCTTGGGCCAAATAGCCCACACACGTGTTATTTGCTTGGCGGTAATGAACTACACCATGTTACCCAATTGGTAGACCTAGGGGTCACGTTGTCTTCAAAACTTAAATCCAGTGAGAACTGGAGGAAAGCTACGTGCAAGGGTTTCAGAATGTTGTGGATGATGTGCAGGGCATTCGGGACCATCACGGACGCTATATTTGTTAGGTTATTCTCAGCATTTGTTAGGTCACACTTGGAATACTGCATCCAGGCTTATCCGCCTTGCTTAGTCAGGGACAGGATGTCAGTGGAGAGTGTTGAGAGATGGAACCAAACTGGTCCATGGACTGCGGAACCATTCTTACTCAGAAAGACTACTTGCGCTGGGAATGTTCTCGATGCACTATCGTCAACATCGAGGTGACCTAGTCTTGGCCTATCGCATATTTAACGATAAAATCGGACCCGATTTATCCGGGCTTTTCCAACCGGCTCGGCTTCCATCGCTCCGAGGTCACTCGCTGAAGCCACACAAACCTCGATCAGATGGAGTCCGGGCGGACTTTCGTCTATCACGCCGAGTGCTGGATTCCTGGAATGCATTCCCCGAGAACGTGGTGTTGGCACCAACAGTAAAAAAGTTCGAACACCGACTCGACGCTCTTGGCCTTCAATCCTTAACATTCCCCTTCACATCCTAGCTTATTCGTCTTATTGAATTATTAAATCTATTACTTTTTTCTTGATGCTCTTATCACTTTCATATTTCTCTTTCTTATTTCACGTGACCGGTGCGGCGGGGACTGCCAATGCGGGTCGCGTGGGTATTAATTGGTTGTTGGATCAACGACGCGTCACGGAAGGAACATTCACGGGGATTTATCCTACTGTTCCGGTCCCACTTGAAGTTAAACTTAATACCCACGTTTCCTCCGCTAGCAGTCCCTGCTGTGACAGTCACATAAAGTAAGCAAAGGATAGGAAGAGAAATCGAAGGTACAGAAGGAAGTGCACTTGAAATAAGAAACCAATACTAAGGCGTGAAGCAAACTAGAGAAAAGAAAACCGAAGTAAGAAAAGAAAATCGGCATTTAAGTCGCCTATAAGCAATATCTGCTCCGGGCAAAAGTTTTGTTTTGCCTTATTTCTACTGGAGATGACACAGCCTGTAAGCTTGTTCTCTTAATACAATGATCCTGATGCTGGTTTTAAAGGTCGTGTATGTATTAATTGGTTGACCGTGATGTGATTCACACAGGCTGATCTGAATTCTAGATTCGTTATCGCAGCGCGCGACTCGTACCTCTCATCTTCCACTTGGCGCGAACTGAGGTCTTAGAACTGATCCAAGATATCTTGGATCGATTAAAGCGGTTCTGCAGCGGCATACAACGCACTTATACGAAGAAGACTGCCAGTTTCTATTCTGATCCAAAATGATTTGCAAGTCTTCGCATTCTGTCCGCGAATAAGTGTTTAGTTCTAGCGGATTTCAACCCGAAGTTTTTTGGGTCGATCTTTCTTGCAATTCGTCGTCAGGAACATTCGGTACAGACTTCTGAGCTGACTCTCCAAGTGCATTTGCACCATTTCAAGGGCTTCCTCATTAGGTATATGGACAACCAAATACCATCTGCTTTAGATCTGGTTTTCGCTCACCCTCGACTTCGTGACTGACGTTTGGTACCGTGCACCTCCAGCCAGCACGCATGCACATCTTTTCGGTGTGCTCTTTCAATGCACTAACAGATCGCCGTTGAATTGCTTCCGAATATTTGACAGCCAGACTTTAGTGCAATACGAACGAAGGCTTTCTTTCCAACTGTGTGATCTCGATGGTCGACTGTCCAGTTAGCCTTTCGGAATTTCCCCTCTATGTCACTCATGAGGCAAAGAGAGTTACGGGCATGACCTCCATGGATAGATACCACAGGCAAGTACCTACTCAAGAAACATTCTCATCATCATCATCAACAGCAGTACATCAGCCATTTGAACTGATGCTTCGCTGCCATACAACCATGATGACCCATGAAATAAAGAATAATAAGAGGGAGAGAAAGGGGGACTTACCTGAAAACCTTAATGCCCTAAGCAAACATTCTGGGTCAAGGCGCCTACACCTTGTGTAGACAACATACCGTCACAAACAGCTGGCTATCGTGCAAAGATAAGGCGGTATCGGCGAGACAGCTTCCTTGCGGCTTTCACTGCCACGCATCATAATCAGCCATTACCCCGCAGATAACACAGCACCAAACATACCTTAAACAGGCAATCCGATTAGAAGACGGCAGCAGACGCGCCACTGGTGTCGGTTGCGAGCCATGTCCTGTAAAGTCTCCAGCCAAGCACAAGGCGAGTCACGTGGACTCCAGTCCGGAAGGCGAGACGGACCAACGGCACCCAGTTTGGTCGTCAGTGACTTCATTTCCCGCTGCCAAGTCAACTTCTGTCCACCTCGAGCCTTGCGCCACCCTACACCTGGCAGACTGAACAAGGCCCTCCTAGGTAAGCGGTGACCAGGCATACGTAGCACGTGGCCGAGCCAACGCAACTTATTCAGTGCTATCTGTTGTTCTAGGGTCCTAGCATGATTATCACTAACTAGTACTCGCCTACGCACATCATCGTTGCGGATACACTGGTGCCATCCGACACCAGCAATGCTTCGCAAACAACGATGATCAAAGAATTGAAGGCGCCTCAGATCTTCAGACCGAAGGGGCCAAGTTTCACTACCATAGAGCAGAACGGCCCTCACTGTGGCCTTGTATACACGGCGTTTCAGACGGAGGGAAACTCCCTTCTGTCGCCAAAGATGCCGCAGGTTCAAGTAGGCAGCTCTGGCCTTTGCAGTGCGTGAGCTGACGTCAGTTTCTATGCGCCCATCATTGCTGATGCAGCTGCCAAGATAAGTGAAATGATAAACCACCTCGAGTTCCTCGTTAACAAGCGTCAAGGGGTCATCAAGTTGCTGGTGGTCCTGCAACAACACTTTGCACTTTGAAGGTGCGAAGTGCATACCAAATAATGGGACCACTCTGGACAGGCTATTCAGGGTTGGTTGGGACGCCCCAACATTGTCGAAAAGCAAGACGATATCGTCCGCATAATCTAGGTCAACTAACCTTTCACCAACCAGGATTCAATGCCTACATCGTGAGATCCCGCAATGGAACACTCCAAGACAGAACCCACGACGAAATTGAACAAAAATGGGGAAATCGGACAACCCTGAGGAACTCCACTTGTGGTCGGAAAACTATCCGATAGGACACCATAGACCCTGACGCGGCCTGTAGTGTTCGAGTATACAGCAAGTAAGATGTTCACATATTTCGTGGGAACTCCTTTCTGCGCAAGTATTTCGAACAGAATCGATCGATCGACTGAATCGAACGCACTCTTGAAATCGAGGAACACAGCTATTGTTGATCTGCGGTATGCGTGGCGCTGCTCTAGCACCTGCTGCCAACTAAATATATGGTCTATACAGCCACGTCCTGAGCGGAAACCGGTCTGCTCTTCCATAATCCGAGATTCCCGTTCTGCAGTGAGGCGACGAACGATAATCGAGACCCATAATTTTGTCACAACTGGCGTTAGGCTAATACCCCTGTGGTTCGCACAGTCTGTGCGACTGCCCTTTTTGTATATTGCCACTATAATAGATTCGCTCCAGTTAGCCGGGACACTACGTTCCAAAAGCGGTCTAGATGCTGGCGAACCTAAAAAGCAGCTTCATCAGCCAGTACCTATGATAGTTATTAAGAGATTAGAAATAAGTGTAAGCAACATCTCAGGACTGTTTGTCTCCGTTGCAACGAGACTGGACCTTAACGAGGTGCAACGGTTTGCGTACCTCATTGATCCATTGAGCTATACTATGTGATGCCTCCGGACACCTTGAGAGCTACTCCTACCAGGTTGGTCAATGGTGAGAGGTCAGACACACTCAGTCTCCCGGTCCTCCAGGTTGGGGGGTTTGAAATGGGATGGCGTCCATTTCTGTAAAACTAAATCATTGCAACCTCCCCGTTGCCTTGCGGACAAGCTTTTGAGCCAAAGGCTTTGGACGAAAACCCTAATCGACCTCCTCTCTAGGTCTGGGTGCCCTGGCAGTATCTCAGCCCACATACAACCATGACATTTTCTTCAAACATAAACTTCATCCTGCATCGGCCGTCGCGCAGAGTATCAAGGGCCTTCTTATCTGTTGCATACAGCAGGGCACATAAGCAAAAACATGCTACTGCTGGCGTCTCCCTTCTTTCTTTTCCCCCTTTTTCTCTTACTCCCATACCGACCCCCATTATTAACTTACCTTCTATAATTCCCAGCTTAATTGATAGCAATTGAAGTGCTACTGGAGTAGAGCCATCTGCAGCCACTACCGCACCGCACCAATCGGACGCCTATCGCCAAAAGTCCCTTATAAGGCCACGCTATCCCGTTTCCATGGTGACATTCAATGTTCGCACTCTAAGACAAATAAGTCAACAGGCTGCACTCGCACGCATCTTGGACACACTGGGTATTGATGTGTGTTGCGTGTCCGAAACTAGGATCAATGACCTTAACGGGGTTATTGAATTAACTGCACCTGGCTTGTCCTCTCGTTATTGATTGCACGCATCCGGAGACGCCGATGCAGCACTCACGGGTCAGGCTGGTGTAGGTGCTATTCTAAGCTCCAAGGCTAAGCCATTGTTGGTTGATTGGATTCCGGTGAACAGCCGTGGATGTGTAGCCCGTTTGGCGACATTATTATACACATCAGCTAGAGGTGGGAAAACTCCTCCGCTATTGTGCCGCAATACATGAAAGAAATACATCGTTGGCGGCATCCGGTTTCGGATTTTCCTGTCACTGTGGTCAGCCACAGCACGCCTGCGCCTACAGAGGGACCATGGATGGCTTGCGCTGCACCACCTACAGCTCCATCCACACACCCCATATCCAGTGTAAACTCGAAGGAATAAGACCGGGAGGCATGAGGATGGGAGCCATGTTTCATCAACGGAGCCGGCCAACACTCCTTCACAGACAGACACAAGCACGCTGTATTTGGGGAATTAAGCGCACACAAGGCGGTGGCTGGACCGTAGTCCGCTCCACACTGAGTGCATGGAACCACTCTTCGAGCCTGGCACGACCACAAGGACCGTGCACCCCGTCCTCTCCAGCAACTACCAACTGTCTCCTGGAGCCAGTATGGACGAGGTAGTGGGTAACAGACAGGTAGACACCTTGTCAACATGCACATCAAGCGCAGCCGCACCGGGGATGTCAAACAACAGCCAATCACTTAAAATAACAGCAAAAATAAAATATATCTGTTCAAGAATACGACTATGCAGACATAACTCTCCCCTAAATTAGCATATGAAGTATGTTGGTTAGCATCGAATCCGCCATAAGTAAAAAATGTCCAGAAGTGACTCAGAAAATGCTACAAACGCAATAAGGTTAACGTAGATAAGCACAATTTCCGTGAGCAACGTGGAATTGCAATAGAAGATTATTCCGGTAGACAGAACCAATCAAATGAAGTGGAATGAAATGTATCCAGCTTAAAAATAGACCGAGATTAAGTGTAAGTTAGTTTAGCCCAACTGCGGTGAAGAAGCATCATGAATGCAGCATCAGCCACAGCATGGGGCAGAAAGAAAGAAATACATACATACATATAATACAATACACAAAGGAAAAATAGATGCAACTGTTGCATGCCAGCTGAGCTACTAGCAACGGATAGGCATCGTTCCGGTAAGCTTCCAGCCAGCTACTAGGCAAAAAGAAAAAAAATTTGTTTTACTCTAGGAAATGAGATCGTAGATGGTGGGGGAGACTAAAAGGGATGGGGAGGGACAAAGAAACTCACAGCAGGAACGCAACTGAGATCGGCTCCTTGCCATGTCAGCAAGTGTATCCAGCCAAACGTGTTCACCGTCTTTTGGACCCCCACCAGGGAGCCGTGAAGCTCCAACCGAGGCTAGCTCCGAAGTGATGGACTTCATTCCTCTGGACCAAGTCATCGCTTGGCCACCTCTCCTCTTCTTCCACCTACATCCCCGGTGAGCAAACAACGCACGTCGCGGGAGTCGGTGGGCTGGCATGCGTAACACATAGCCGAGCCATCGGAGCGGGAAATAACGGTGCTGAGCGGTTCAGATCCTTTTCCTGGGCCGTAAACAATGCGTCGAACACGCTCGCTACTCACGCAGTGTTCCCACCATATGTGAGCCAAACTGCGAAGGCACCGATGGTCGAACGTAGCTAGCCTCTTCAAGTCCGCCGACCTTAGGGGCCAGGTTTCGCAACCGTACAGTAAGGTCGAACGTACCGCTGCATTGTACACTCTACCCTTCAGGGCAAGAGTAATGTCGCGCCGCCGCCATAGGTGGCGAAGGTTAGCAAAAGCATTCCGAGCTTTCGCTATACGGTTCGTGATCTCGTCTTCGATCCCAAGGGCGCTGATACAACTTCCCAGGTAACTGAATTTCTGAACGACTTCTAGCTGATCCGCACCAACGGTCAGCGCAAGAGGCGATCCGTGCCAATCTTGGAGGAACGCTTTGCACTTCGATGGTGCAAAGCAAAGCCCGAAGCGGCTGACAGCCAGTGCTAATCTGTCCAGCGCGGCTTGGCACGTCTGGGAGCTGTCACAGATGAGGGCAATGTCGTCTGCATACTCCAAGTCAGGAAGTCGTTCTCCTGGGAGTAGCTCCACACCTTCCAAGTCATGTCCTGTAAATGCAAACTCCATGCCTTCGTCAATAGCGAAGTTGAAGAGGAAAGGTGACAGCGGGCATCCTTGTCTCACACCGCTGGAGATATTAAAGGGTGGCGACAGCTTGCCGTAAGCCCTCACTCTGCCCGTGCTGCGCGCATATAATGCTTGGATAATATTTACATATTTCTCGGACACACCTTTCCTGAGTAAACAATTCCAAAGGGCACATCGACCAACCGAATCGAAGGCACCTTTGATGTCGAGGAACACGACAACGGTGGGCCGCTAATATGTGTGGCGGTGCTCCAACAACCGACGTAAGGTGAAGATGTGGTCGATGCAGCCACGACCCCGACGAAACCCGGCTTGCTCCTCACGAATCCGGCTTTCACGAGCGCCAGTCAGTCTGTGGAGAATTATGGACGCGAGTAATTTGGAGGCGATGGAGATCAGACTGATTCCTCTATGGTTGCCGCATTCCGAGCGCGAGCCGCCTTTGAAAATGGGCACAATAACGGAGCGGCTCCAGTCGGTTGGGGCAGTCTCCTGCTCCCACAGTTTCACTAATAATTCATGTAAACCATCAACAAGAGCAGAGCCTCCGAATTTGAAGAGGGCTGGAGGAAGATCATCTGGTCCCGCGGCTTTGTTCAACTTCAACAGTCCGATCTCACGTTTGACTTCTGAGCGAGAGAGTGGATCCAAAGGGACAGCCCACGGAGCGGGGCGATCACTCGCCGGCGAAGAATCGAACAATTCTAGCCGATTAAATTGCTTTTCAAAATGCTCAGCCCAACGCTTCAAACGTTTTGACAAATTGTGAATAGACTGTCCACTCTCATCACAAATTGTTTCACTAACACCAGGCCTCCTGCTACCAGTTTCCCGTATCAGACGGAATGACTTACGATGGTTGCCAAGGGCAGCGGCCACTTCCATCTCTGACGCACGATGAGACCACCAAGATTCGCGGTCTCTCTTCAGGCTAGCGCGGAGTTTTGCCCGGAGCTCTTTGCGAGTTTCATTGTGCTCGCTTCCAGCCGGGATATGCCAGCGAGCGTCGATAAGTTCCAGAGACTGAGAAGAGACCCAATGTCCATGTTGACTTTTAGACATACCACATGAGGATTTGCCCGCTGCTAGTAAGGTCTGGCGAACATGTGACCAGTGACCATCAATTGTCTCCAGTGAGCGATTGCTCAACTCGCATGTCAGCGTACTTTGATACGCATTCAGAACAGCTGGCTTTGTCAGTTGGCTGGTGTCAATGCGCTCACAGCGTCGCCGTGGGCGTCCGCCAAAGCGCATCCGCATGTCAGCACATACAAGTGCATGATCGGTGTCCACACATGTGCTCCAAACCGAGCGACAATTCTGGATGCAGCCTCTCCAGCGGTAACTAATAGCAATGTGATCGATCTGCGTCCAAGGATGGTTCGAGGCTGGTGGGCGCCAAGTCACCCGCCGGCGGGTGCTGTGTCGGAAATTAGTGCTCGCAAGAAATAAGCGAGCATCTTCACACAAATGAAGTAACCGCTCACCGTTATCATTACGGGAGCCTACACCGTGCTGACCGCCCAGATGCATTTCATCAGTGGACAACTTTCCAACTTGTGCGTTCATATCCCCCGCCAGCACAACAGTGTCCGTGCTTCTTCTGTGGCGAAGGAGCTAAGTCAGTTGCCGGTAGAAGTCGTTCTTTACCGAATCATCGCTACAGTTTGTGGGCGCGTAGGCAGCGATGATGAATAGACACCTATTAGTCCCGCGCGACTTAGAAGCTTTAAACGAGCCAGCCAATCGGACTGCACACAGCAGGCTACTAATTGGAATCCAATCAACCAGAGCTGCTTCAGCCCGGGGACTCAGGGCAATGCCAACACCAGCTTGGCCGGTGCTCGAAGCTGCATCGTCACCTGATAGGCGCACTGAGAAAATACTGCTTGCGTCACCTGAAGCGGATCGCAGAGTGAGCACAGAGCTGGAGTCTTGCAGGCGGGTCTCTGATAAGCAGCAGATATCGATCGAGAGGGTCTCCAATGTTCGGGCAAGTGCTGCCTGTTGTCCGATCTGTAGTAGTGTGCGTACATTAAGGCATGCCAATCTGAAGGAGGATCGAGGGCTCCAAATGGAATCCGATGAACTGGAATGGACCGCTTGGTTGGACATGGGCCTGTCGACAGGAGAGGAGTGACGCTCCGCGTTCACATGTGAGTTGAAATTAGAAGCTAAATGCGTAGCAAAGCATGTTGGGGGAGGGCCAAGAATCGGGGGGTTGAAAACGGGGGATATAAGTGAAGTTGGAAGGGGACGGTAAGAGTGAAAAAGCGTAAGATGGGGAATAAGAAGACGAGAAGGCTTGAGCAGTAGCATCCAAATCCCTATGCACCCTGCTCGATGCAACAGATAGGGCACCGTTGATTATCCTCTGCGGTGGCCAGAGCATCAGCAATTTGTTTGAGATAATATTCATGGTATTGCGTGGGCAGGATACTGTCAGGTTGCCCAGGCCTAGACAGGAGAACGATTAGGGTTCTCAACCAAAGCCTTTGGCTCAAAAACCTGACCGCAAGGCAGCGGGTTTGGCGTTGGGCTACAAGGAATCCATTTTAAGGAATAAGGTGCCACCCTCATTCCAACCCCCAACCTGGAGGACCAGGAGGCTGAGTTTGTCTGGCCTCTAACCATTGACCAATCTGGTATGAGTGACTCTGAAGGTGCAAAAGCACCACCCAGCATAGCTCAATGGATCGCTGAGGCACACAAACCATCGCACCACGGTAAGGTCCAGTCTCATTGCGATGGTTTGACGACATCAGCTAAGGTTGATTCACGAAGTAGTACAAAACTGTGTTTGTTCGTGATTTCCGCATATGCTCCCACCGACTGCAGTTCAGATGTTGTCAAGGACACATTCTATGACGAACTGAACGCGCTACTACGCAGTGCTACTAGTTCAGATAGTATAGTACTTGCAGGGGATATGAACGCACAAATACGGCGTCTGAGCTCTTCAGAAGCTCAGTTAGGTGGTAATTATGGGCTTAACTCCGAACGGACTGACAACGGTAGGGGTCTGCTGCTACTGTGTGCGGAGCACCAGTTGTTTCTTAGTAGCACTGCTTTTAGACACAGTGGGCGCCGAAGTGTCACTTGGCGTCTTCCTGTAGCTGACCAGCAATGGGCCCAAATTGACAACATAGCCATAATTTACAGATGGCGCAAGGCTCGAGGTGGACAGAAGTTGGCTTGGCAGCGGGAAATGAAGTCACTGACGACCGAACTGGATGCCGTTGGTCCGTATCGCCTTCCGGGCTGGAGTCCACGTGACTCGCCTTGTGCTTGGCTCGAGACTTTACAGGACATGGCTCGCAACCGACACCAGGGGCGCGTCTGCTGCCGTCTCCTAATCGGATTGCCTATTTAAAATGTGTTTGGTGCTGAGTTATCTGCGGGGTAATGACTGATTATGATGCGTGGCAGTAAAAGCCGCAAGGAAGCTGTCTCGCCAATGCCGCCTTATCTTTGCACGATAGCCAGCTGCTTGTGACAGTATGTTGTCTATACAAGGTGTAGGCGCCTTGACCCAGAATGTTTGCTTAGGGCATTAAGGTTTTCAGATAAGTCCCCCTTTCTCTCCCTCTTATTATTCTTTATTTCATGGGTCATCATGGTTGTATGGCAGCGAAGCATCAGTTCAAATGGCTGATGTACTGCTGTTGATGATGATGATGATGATGGCGTGGTTCCATCCTGGATTGCCGCTGATACTGGAGTACCTGTGTCGACTCTGATCATGCCTTGGTACGCTGTCGTTGCTCCATGAACTTTACCTGGTGGCGCACCAAGCGTCCCCTACGATTGGCAACGGAGAAATTGTCTGAGCCCTCGGTCAGGCAAGCCTATCAAGACGCACTGCATACCGAACTTTCGCTGTCTTGTCCTAATGACACTGATTTTCAGTGGAATAGGATCTCGACCGCCGTGCACGACGCAGGAGTATCTGCTAGTGGCACTATCAATCGTCACCGCACCAGTCACTGGATATCCGAGAGGTTGGTGAACCTGTTGGGATCTAGAAGACATCTCCCGGCTGGCTCTGAACACAATGTGACCAGACGGGCTATTAGGCGTGAACTAAAGCAGAGCCTACGTGCTGACAAGGAAGCCTGGTGGACCAGTCGGGCTCAAGAAATGGAGGAGGCAGGAGCAGTAGACAATTACCGCAAGGTCTTCCAGCTAATCCGCACCACTGGTCCCAGGAAACCAGGCGTCAGTGAGACAATCAGAGACAGCGCGGGTGCGCTGATACACAAATGGGAGCGCCGTATTGCTCGTTGGGCTGAACACTTTGAAGATCAGTTCAGCTGGCCCCCTGCTCCTGGACCTCTTCCTACTCAGCTGATGCAGGACGAGCCATGGACGGTTAGTTTGGAGCCTCCGTCGGAGGCCGAGGTAGGAAACGCGATCACAGCCCTCAATCGTTTTCGTGCCGCTGGCCCGGATTCCCTCTCACCTGCACTATTTAAGGATGGAGGTGAGGTCCTCTGCAAAGCACTGACCTCCATATTCGAACGTATCTGGAAGGACGTGTCCTGGCTAATTGGAGCGAATCTATTATAGTGGCAATATACAAAAAGGGCAGTCGCACAGACTGTGCGAACCACAGGGGTATTAGCCTAACGCCAGTTGTGACAAAATTATTGGCCTCGATTATCGTTCGTCGCCTCACTGCAGAACGGGAATCTCGGATTATGGAAGAGCAGACCGGTTTCCGCTCAGGACGTGGCTGTATAGACCATATATTTAGTTGGCAGCAGGTGCTAGAGCAGCGCCACGCATACCGCAGATCAACAATAGCTGTGTTCCTCGATTTCAAGAGTGCGTTCGATTCAGTCGATCGATCGATTCTGTTCGAAATACTTGCGCAGAAAGGAGTTCCCACGAAATATGTGAACATCTTACTTGCTGTATACTCGAACACTACAGGCCGCGTCAGGGTCTATGGTGTCCTATCGGATAGTTTTCCGACCACAAGTGGCGTTCCTCAGGGTTGTCCGATTTCCCCATTTTTGTTCAATTTCGTCGTGGGTTCTATCATGGAGTGTTCCCTTGCGGGATCTCACGATGTAGGCATTGAATCCTGGTTGGTGAAAGGTTAGTTGACCTAGATTATGCGGACGATATCGTCTTGCTTTTCGACAATGTTGGGGCGTCCCAACCAACCCTGAATAGCCTGTCCAGAGTGGTCCCATTATTTGGTATGCACTTCGCACCTTCAAAGTGCAAAGTGTTGTTGCAGGACCACCAGCAACTTGATGACCCCTTGACGCTTGTTAACGAGGAACTCGAGGTGGTTTATCATTTCACTTATCTTGGCAGCTGCATCAGCAATGATGGGCGCATAGAAACTGACGTCAGCTCACGCACTGCAAAGGCCAGAGCTGCCTACTTGAACCTGCGGCATCTTTGGCGACAGAAGGGAGTTTCCCTCCGTCTGAAACGCCGTGTATACAAGGCCACAGTGAGGGCCGTTCTGCTCTATGGTAGTGAAACTTGGCCCCTTCGGTCTGAAGATCTGAGGCACCTTCAATTCTTTGATCATCGTTGTTTGCGAAGCATTGCTGGTGTCGGATGGCACCAGTGTATCCGCAACGTTGATGTGCGTAGGCGAGTACTAGTTAGTGATAATCATGCTAGGACCCTAGAACAACAGATAGCACTGAATAAGTTGCGTTGGCTCGGCCACGTGCTACGTATGCCTGGTCACCGCTTACCTAGGAGGGCCTTGTTCAGTCTGCCAGGTGTAGGGTGGCGCAAGGCTCGAGGTGGACAGAAGTTGACTTGGCAGCGGGAAATGAAGTCACTGACGACCAAACTGGGTGCCGTTGGTCCGTCTCGCGTTGTGCTTGGCTCGAGACTTTACAGGACATGGCTCGCAATCGACACCAGTGGCGCGTCTGCTGCCGTCTTCTAATCGGATTGCCTGTTTAAAGTATGTTTGGTGCTGAGTTATCTGCGGGGTAATGACTGATTATGATGCGTGGCAGTGAAAGCCGCAAGGAAGCTGTCTCGCCGATACCGCCTTATCTTTGCACGATAGCCAGCTGTTTGTGACGGTATGTTGTCTACACAAGGTGTAGGCGCTTTGACCCAGAATGTTTGCTTAGGGCATTAAGGTTTTCAGGTAAGTCCCCCTTTCTCTCCCTCTTATTATTCTTTATTTCATGGGTCATCATGGTTGTATGGCAGCGAAGCATCAGTTCAAATGGCTGATGTACTGCTGTTGATGATGATTATGATGATGTTGACTTCGTCTCCAGTACGAGCGGGGTTTATCGGACTCGCCTGCGGCTAATCCGAAGAAGTTTTTTGATTACGTGAAAAGAAGCAGCTGGGCCAAACTGTCTATACCAGTGTTATTGCGAACAAACGGGAACCGTACGCAAACTGACTATGACTGGGGTCTTTGCTCGGGAGATCTCTTTGCCACAGGTCGAACTGGTTTCAAGAATTCCAGAGGATTCTGGCTTAGCTGAGTTTAACATAACGGAGACTCACCTCGTCGAGCTACTGCAAGGCATTAAGCCAGCTGAAGGTTCCGGTCCTGTTTCAGTTCATCCAAAGTGTCCGGCAGAAAGTAAGAATTGCCTTGGAAATTCCCTATTTTAGCGATTAATCGATTATTAACGATTATCGCATCGATTTCGAACGTTCCTGAATGTTCTTCTTCTACACGTGATCAAAATCCACCTGACCTCTCGGCAAAAGATATGGGGAACCACTAACCTTGGCAGCTGACCTTCCAATTCTAGAAGTCGGTCAGCAGAGACCTATAAATACAGCCAGGGTCCTCAGTCGTTGTACAGTGTTCTTTGGCTGCGATTAATACGTTCTTTGTCAGGGTCATTGGCGTTTTGCTTTTTTTCCTTCGGTTGGGCTAGAAGTTTTGCGGAGCAGTGAATTGTTATTTTTTGGAGTTGCGTCCAGTGAGAAGATTATAACAAATGGCGACGGAGAAAAATGGAAATGTGATGAGTTTTTCTGCCGAACAATTTCAAAAGCTGCTTTTTCAACAGCAAACTCAGATGGAGGCGCAAATGAAAATGATTGAAAATCTGACAAAATGCTTGAGTTTGCAGACAACTGGAGCAGCGACGCGGGGCACGCAGGCGAGTTCTGTTGATCTCACTAACGCCATCACTGAATTCCATTATGATGCGGATTCTGGAAGCACTTTCGAAGCGTGGTTCAAACGCTGGGAAGACATGTTCCAGACGGACTTCATTCGTCAGGACGACTCCTGGAAAGTGCGATTGCTACTCCGCAAGCTCGGAATAAGTGAACATTCAAGGTTCATAGACCACATTTTGCCCAAACAGCCGAAGGATCTGACATTTGACGAAGCAGTGTCGCAGTTGAAGGAAATTTTTGGTGAGTCGGTGTCCTTGTTTAGTATTCGCTATCAGTGCCTGAAAATAGTCAAACAGGAATCTGACGATTTTGGGGCCTTAGCAGACATGATTAACCGTGAGTGTGAACGATTCAAACTACGTTCTTTAACGGACGATCAGTTTAAGTGTCTCATTTTCGTCAGTGCTCTACAATCGCCCAGTGATGCTGAGATTCGCACGCGGCTTTTAGCTAAGCTGGAGCAGGATCCTGATCTGACATTGAAGGCCCTCGTTAGCGAATGCAAACGGTTGCTCACTCTAAAACACGACACTGCCATGGTCGAACGCAATAGTCTAGCATCACCAGATACCGTGCAACTTGTGAAAAAAGCCAGGACCGCCAACGCAAGCAAATCCTTTAAGCGGCCTACGAAGAAACCGCCCACAGCATGCTGGTCATGCGGCGAATGGCATTTCGCTCGCTTTTGTCCCTTCAAACAACATATTTGTCAAACGTGTCATAAGCGTGGGCATAAAGAGGAATGCTGCAGTCAAGTCCGGTCGAAGAAAATGAAGCCTTATCGAAAAGGTAATTCTAGAAGAGACGGCGCTGAGTCTCTGTCCATAGTTGCCGCATTCCAAAGCGAGTGTAAACCGAGACGACGATTCATCACTGTGTTAATCAACGCGATCCCAACGAAACTGCAATTTGACACGGCCTCAGACATCACAATCATTTCCAGGCGCACATGGAATCACATAAAGAGGCCGAAGATCGTCGACTCTCAGAAAGTTGCACATAATGCATCCGGCGGTGTGTTAAACTTAGTCGGCGAACTCAATTGCAAGATTGCTTTCCAAGGTGTGGAGAAGTCGGGAACATGCTACATTTCGGACCGGCCGAATTTGAATATTCTTGGCCTCGACTGGATTGAAAAGTTGAACTTCCTCGACGTTCCCTTGAATCAGATCTGCAACCGAGTTCGAGCAAGTCCAGACCCATCTGCAAAGTCCATCGAAGACATGACACGTGCCCTGAAGCGAAAATTTGCCTCTGTCTTTCAGGATGGCTTGGGCCACTGTACGAAATTCAAGGCAACTCTGAACTTGCGACCAGGCGCTAAGCCAGTGTTCAAGGCTAAACGACCGGTACCATATGCAGCCATGTCAACCGTTGAGCAAGAGCTCGATCGACTGGAACGTGCCGGCGTCATCACAGCCGTCAACTACTCATCATGGGCTGCACCTATTGTCGCAGTGAAGAAAGCAAATGGCAAGGTACGCGTCTGCGCTGATTTTTCAACTGGCCTCAAGGCCGCGCTGGATGACCACCAGTACCCCTTACCTGTGCCGGAGGATATCTTTGCAAAGTTGAATGGTGGTAAGTACTTTGCTAAGCTTGATCTATCCGACGCTTATCTGCAAGTGGATGTTGACGAAGACTCGAGGGAGTTGTTGACGATCAACACTCATCGTGGGTTATTTCAATACAACCGCTTGCCATTTGGTGTGAAAACGGCGCCAGCCATCTTCCAACAGTTGATGGACACCATGCTAGCGGGTGTTTCTGGAACCGCTGCTTATCTGGACGATATCATAGTGATGGGTCGAACACCGGAAGAACTCTTCAACCGCTTGGATGAAGTGCTTGGTTACATACAGTCGTACGGCTTCCGGATCCGTGAGGATAAATGCACCTTTTTCACGCCGCTCATCAAATACCTCGGGTTTATCCTCGAAAGGGATGGACGTCGACCAGATCCGGAAAACATCGAAGCCATTAGAAAAATGCCTCCACCCACAGATCTACAGTCTCTGCGTTCCTTTTGTGGGCTCATCAGCCACTACAGCGCATTTTTGCCTGAGATGCACCGCTTGCGTGCCCCGTTAAACAAGCTACTAGCCAAAGGACAACCTTGGAACTGGACAGCAGAATGTCAGAATGCCTTCGAACGCGTCAAGTCACTGTTGTCTTCAAACTTGCTTTTGACACATTTCGATCCCTCCAAAGAGATCGTTCTAACCACAGATGCATCGAGCCATGGGATTGGTGCAGTAATTGCACACACGTACACCGATGGATCTCAAAAAGCAATCGCCCATGCCGCCAGAACACTTACGAAGGCCGAGAAGAACTACAGCCAGATCGAGAAAGAAGCATTGGCCATAGTGTACGCGGTTAAGAAATTCCACAAAATGCTATGCGGCCGCCGCTTCAAGCTTCTGACAGATCACAAACCCTTGCTCGCTATCTTTGGTTCGAAAAAGGGCATCCCGGCCTACACAGCCAACAGGCTACAACGTTGGGCTCTTACCTTAATGGGGTATGATTTCGAGATCCAATATCAGTCGACAGTTTCCATTGGCCAAGCAGATGCACTGTCACGCCTAATTGATACCCGTCAGCAAGAACATGAAGACACAATCATTGCCTCGGTGGAGATTGAACCAGATGTCAACTTTCTGGTAACTGATGCACTGCACTGTCTACCAGCTACCGCAGAAGCTGTACGGACCGAAACACTTCGGGACCCAATACTCAAGAAGGTTACTCAGTTTCACAAAACAAGTTGGCCACGTTCATGTCCATCTGCCGAGTTGCAACAGTATTTTCAGAGGAGACACTCACTCTCTATTGTAAACGATTGCATACTATTTTCGGAAAGAGTGGTCATCCCCAAGACACTTCAGGAGCGCCTTATTCGACAGTTCCACACCGGGCATCCTGGAATCAACCGGATGAAGGCGCTTGCCCGCAGTTATGTATACTGGCCCTTAATGGACAAACAGTTGGAAGAAATAGCCAGACGCTGCCAAAAGTGTGCCGATGTCTTGAAAGCACCACCGAAAGCAGAACTCTGTTCATGGCCAATAGCTACTAAGCCGTGGTCCCGCATTCATGTCGACTTTGCAGGGCCGATCAACGGGAGAAGTTTCCTCATTATAGTCGACTCATACAGCAAGTGGCCAGAAGTATTTCTCATGGATAACACCACCACCAATGCCACCATATCGAAACTGCGCCAAGCCTTTAGCAGATTCGGCTGTCCTGAGACAATGGTCACTGACAATGGCTCACAGTTTACTTCAGCAGCGTTTAAGGAGTTTTGCAAGCAATGCGCCGTCCAGCACGTTCGCTCGCCGCCGTTTCACCCACAGTCGAATGGCCAGGCAGAAAGATTTGTTGACACATTCAAGCGAGCCCTCCAAAAATCAAAAGGGGAGGGACGTATAGAGGAGGTGGTTGACCGGTTCCTTTTCCTCTACCGATCAACACCGAATCCACAAGCACCAGACGGAGTCTCTCCAGCACATGTTATGATGAACCGGAAGCTCCGCATGCCTTTCGACGCCATCCGACCGGGCTCGGAGTCCTCTGTTGGTGAAAGAAACCGCAGAATGGAACAGGAGTTTAACCGGCGGCATGGAGCAAAGAAGCGATCATTCACGCTTGGACAGAAGGTGCTAGTACGTGACTACCGGGAAGGCCATGCAAAATGGACGCCAGGGACGGTCAAAAGCAAGCGCGGAAACGTCATGTATGACGTGAAGGTGGGCGCACAGGTCTGGCCGCGGCATGCAAACCAGTTACGTCCTACATTGTGCCAGCCAGAACAAGAAAGGCCTACTGACCTCCCGTTCGAATTACTGGTGGAAACTTTCAACCTGCTGAAGGTAACAGTGGACGACTGCACAAGGCCGAGCAACGAATCCAGAACAAGAACATCGGAACAAAGTTCTCGGGCGCTTCTGCCAAGGAGGTGGACCGACAGGCAGAGAACACCGTCCCGAAGACTGCAAGTTAATCCCAGGCTTTCCCCTTACACCTCGGAACATATCTCAGGAGGGGAGGTGTCCGGGAGAAGGTAAGAATTGCCTTGGAAATTCCTTATTTTAGCGATTAATCGACTATTAACGATTATCGCATCGATTTCGAACGTTCCTGAATGTTCTTCTTCTACACGTGATCAAAATCCACCTGACCTCTCGGCAAAAGATATGGGGAACCACTAACCTTGGCAGCTGACCTTCCAATTCTAGAAGTCGGTCAGCAGAGACCTATAAATACAGCCAGGGTCCTCAGTCGTTGTACAGTGTTCGTTGGCTGCGATTAATACGTTCTTTGTCAGGGTCATTGGCGTTTTGCTTTTTTTCCTTCGGTTGGGCTAGAAGTTTTGCGGAGCAGTGAATTGTTATTTTTTGGAGTTGCGTCCAGTGAGAAGATTATAACACAAAGCTATTGCATGAATTGGCCACTAAACTTAGTGGTCCTTACACATGCGTGTTTTCAATCTCTTGACAGCTGCGTCCTACCTTCGGAATGGAAGGAGACAATCATCTGTTCGATTTTTAAGGGCCTGGACGGCGCTCTGCCCGCGAACTACTGGCCTGTCAGTTTGACAAGCATAGTAGTCAAGTTGTTGGAAAGCTGTTAAGGGAATCAGTGAAGAACCAACTGAATAGATTTAACCTTCTCAGTGTTGCGCAACCTGAATTCCGCAAGGGACTTTCGTGTCAATCTAATCTACTTGTAGCTCGTGAAAGCTGGGCGTAGCAATAGACAGTGGACACTTGCTGTAGACGTGCTATTCGTGGACTTTTCGAGAACCTTTGACACTGTTCCTCATCTTATACTCTAACTAAATTTGAGATCTTACGGTATATATCGGTCTATATGGGCGTCCACTTTCCTTGAGGGGAGGGAACAGTGCGTGCGGGTGGGGCGTAGTCTTTCACTTAGGCAAGCTGTCTTTAGTAGCGTCCCGCAGGGATCGATAATGAGGCCATTGTTGTTCACGATCTCTGTAAATGACTTGCCGGGGGAGCTAGGATTGTCATCACTAATGTTTGCTCTGGAATATTGTGGATATCCCGGCGGTCCTGAGACAATTCAGAATGCCTTGGATAGGCTCTGGGAATGGTCTACCTTATGGTTGATGCCCATAAATAGGGCCAAGTGCTCTGTTCTCCGAATCGGAGCTGCTAATCCTCTCACCCGATATGTTGTCGGCGGTGGTGAAATCTCTGTTGTCACTCAGCAGGTTGATTTAGGGGTCGTACACTCATCAGCACTTCATTCTGGCGACAATTGGAAGATGGCTGCTTGCCGGGAGTTTCGTATGATGTGGTTTATCCTTCGATCTTCCTTAATCCCAATGGCCAATTTGTTTGTGAAACTTCTCGGCATTCTAAAGATAAACAAAACACGAAGCTTTGAGCAAACAATTGTTTTCGATTACTTCTTCATCAGGCTCATACAGTAATATACATTATGTTAACGTCTGCTGAAATCGTTAGTGTAACAAAGAAACAATTGGGTAGACAATTTAACTTGTGATCGTGATGGCCTTCATCTGATCACGTGACTGAGGTCAGGTGAATTTGCGGTGTACCATTACTTCCTTCACGGCTGGTGGTCTTCCAGGGAAGTTGTAGTGTTTGTATTAGTTTCTTCTGAACACACAAGTTCGGATTTGTTAGACGTATGCATATTGCCTCAGCGGTGGCGAGTAGGCTTGCTCTTAGACGATGATTTTGTCTTGATGGTATTTTGTAGGGAATTTGAAAGGCTGTTCGTTTGTCTATCTGGTGACCTGTGTTTATTAGATGGTTTGTAATCGCACTGGCCGACCACCAGCCGTGAAGGAAGTAATGGTACTCCGCAAATTCACCTGACCTCAGTCACGTGATCAGATGAAGGCCATCACGATCACAAGTTAAATTGTCTACCCAATTGTTTCTTTGTTACACTAACGATTTCAGCAGACGTAACATAATGTATATTTCTGTATGAGCCTGATGAAGAAGTAATCGAAAACAATTGTTTACTCAAAGCTTCGTGTTTTGTTTATCTTTCGAAACTTGACGTAACAAACGGGCATTCTACTTGAATTCTCGGCATTCGTCCTACCCCACCTGGAATATTTTATCCAGGCTTGTCCACCTCGTCTTATCCGAGACAAAATGGACTTGGAGAGGGTGTTACCAATTACTGCAGGGTCTACGGAGACTGACGTATCCTGAACGCTTGCTTAGTTTGGGGATGTACTCCATGCACTACCGAAGGATAAAAGGGGCCCTGATTCCCACTTATCATATTTTGACGGGTAAGATCGGCCCGGACTTGTCAGGGCTATTTAGTCCTGCTACGTTACCCACTTTTCGCGGTCACCCACTGAAACTGCATAAACAGCGGTCTGATAGGATTAGGACGTAAACTCGTCTGTCGTGCCGAGTTATAGATCGCTAGGATTCGATTCCAGATCACGTGGTTAGGGAACCTACGGTTAAGGGTTTTGCACACCAGCTCGATGCTCTTGGGTAACAACACCAAACCTTTCCTTTTTCCTAACTGACTCACCTTCACTTTTCAGTTCTGTTTTTAACGACGCAAATATCTGCGTATTCTACTTGCTTAGCTCTTTTCTCTTTCTCTTCCTGCCTACTGAGTTTGCTTTTTTCTCTTTCTTACTTCACGTAACCGGCCCAGCAGGGACTGCTAGGGTAGGATACGTGGACATTACTTGGTTGGACACGGTGTGATGCGGTCTTTGCTTTAGGTCCATCAGTATTTCAAAGTCTGCCAACTCCTGGTTCAACGACTCGCATGTTGTCATATAAAGTCTCCACAGGGTCGGCCGCTGAAGAGAAATGGAAATGTTGCCTCAGAAGGGATTTATAAGGCTCATTTTGGTCGAGTTCAAAAACCCGGTTTGTCGCGATCTACTACTTAACCGGGCGGGTATATTATCAATTTATACTAAAGGTCAGTATCAAGTGGCACTAGATACACTAGCTTCAGGACTAAAAGTTGTTGATATGAGCCAGAAAGATGATGTCATCACCGAGACTGCTAGACAAGTTAGCGAGATTCTTGTTCTGGAGTGCTGTGAAAGGTAGAAGCAGCGTAAAATTGTGTTTCTCTTTCTTAACTGCCTTGCATGGTCGAATCTCGGAAGGACGACCAAGTTGCAGACAATAGATTGTATCGTAACACCCCTCAGGATTTAGAGCGTATCATGGCCCGTGTGTGGGTACTGAGCGGATGGCGCTATTGGATGACGTGACTTCACCATCGACGGTATAAAATAGGAGTGACGCAGCCATCTCGAGTTCAGTCGCAAACTGTAGGCGATCAAATTTTCCTGAAGTTGCAGCGTCAACGCAGTAGCATCGTCATCCTTTGTGGTGGAGGTCACTGTGGAGGCTAAATGTAAGTCTTTGTTGGTTAGCACCAAGCATGGTCTAATAAAAGCGCAGAGTTGCCATACTAGCAGCACGTATAGTATAGATGGGCCTGACCAAATGAGTAAAACGTCGACGGAACTGGCAGAAAAAGTAGATCAAGATCGAGTTATCGGAAAGCGCCCCGCGGTGAATCACAAGAACCGTTTTGGCTTCTCAGTCTCCAGTTGTCGGAATTCAGGATATCTAAAAAGTGTTTTAAAAAACTGGTCATCTCCTTGGGTTTTACGCCCCAAGGAAAAAGCAACACAAACGTACCGGAGAGGAAAACACAAAGAAGGGGGTTGAGGGTGTGGTATACCGACTGCTGTAACTTAACGAATGAATGGGAAGAGTTGACATTAAGCTGTAAGCTTGCTGACGTATTTGCGGTCATCGAGACCTGGCTTTCTAAAAGTGCTCCAGTCAGTGACTTACTGACTGGTATCTCCGCCTATAGATTGGATAGACCTGGAAATCAGGTCAGTGCATGCGTGCTTTTGCTTATCAAAAGCCAATATGGGAACTGGGAGGCTCTCTTCTCCATGAGGACATCGAATATACAAGTTGTCTCTGTCTTCCTGAGATTGAAGGGTTGGTTGGAGATAATTATCTGTATATACCGTAGCCCCTCCAATACGCGAGTGGAGAACAAGGAACTTAATAGTTTGTTCAAGCGTGCATTGGCAGCTGCTCCTAACTGTAATTATCGGTGACTTGAACCTTCCGCATGCAGACTGGGAACATGCCGCTAGCACTGTAGATACTCTGGCAGGAGAACTGGTGGAATGGGTGCACATAAATGCCTTTGTCCAGCATGTCAACTTCCCGACACGTAGACGCATTGGCTGCTCGCCTTCAACCTTAGATGTCGTAATAACAAAGCATGGTCACTTGTCAGAGGTTCATGCAGACTCCCATAGGTAAGAGTGACCACTGCGTTCTCACATTTTCACTGAATACCAAGTGATTATCGGCAAGATCTCGACTGGTGAGAAACTTCGGTCGCATCAACGCTAGTCGGTTACGGGATAGAGCTCTACAGATCAACTGGACTCCAAAACACGCGCAAGCCACTTTAGAACAGCGATGGAGCGTTAATAAAAGATAGACTTGTTCAACTGCTGTACGAATTCGCTCCATTGCGCCGCAGTAAGCATCCCAATAAGCCCCGCTGGTGGCGTCGGCGGATTGATCGGGCGCTAAAGAAACGCAACGATTCTTGGAAAAAGTTTCAGGAAACCGGAGGGTTTAAGCATTGGCTACGCTACAAAAGATCCCTTAACTTAGCAGTCAAACTGCAGACATGCTAAATACCGCTATGAACTAAGGCTTGCACGGAAAGTGAAAACAAATCCGAAGATATATCATAGTTATATTCAATCGAAGGCTTCCTTGAGAGAGGGGTCGGTAACTTAATCCTGGAAGACGGTTGCCGCGCTACAGATGATGCTGATAAGGCACAGGTGTTGCTGTGTGCCTTTCAAAAGGTATATCCTGTTTACAGCGGCTGTCATCTCATCGCCGTCGAGAGTATAATGTGAAACGCCCCACTAAGTGCCTCTGAGGTCCTCGATGTCTTGACACGCTTAGACCCCCTACAAATCGTCTGGACCTAATAATGTGCATCCTGCTATCATGAAGCTGCGTGCTGCAGTACTCCAGTATCCTGTCTTGGCTTTGTACCACGTCAATTCAGGAGGATAGGCTGCCACAAGACTGGAAAGAGGCAGCTGTTGTAGCAATTCACAAAGGGGGGATCTAAATCAGCACCTGAAAACTATAGGCAAGTCAGCCTTACTAGCGTTCACGAATGTTTTTGGAAAAGCTTATAAGGAACCGGATTTGTGGTCACTTGGTTGCTCCTAACTTGATAGGAGCGGATCAGCACGGGCTCGTCAAGCAGAAGTCATGCCTCACCAACCTTGTATCCTTTTTCTCGGAGATAACTCGCTGGCTGGATGATGGCATCTCAGTCGAAGTTTGTTATTTTGACTTCAGTGAGGTCTTTGATTCCGTCAACCATCGTTTTCTACTTGATAAGTTGTCATGATTTGGGATACATCCCCAGCTGTTGAACTGCGTAGCGGAATCTCGTTGCAAGAGAACCTTCCGTGTTAGAATCGGTGGCCTGCTGAACTGTGGGTACCGCTCACAGCGGTGTTCCTCAGGGCCCGGTTTTAGGCCCGCTGCAGTTTATTTTATATATCAATGATTTGGCTCCGCTCATCGAGAATTTTTGCCATATCTTTACAGATGATGTAAAACTTGTAAATAGGGGCGATCGAGGCACTTTTTCAAAGATATTTGCACTGAGGCGAAATGTTCTTCCAACAATGAGGGGGTCACATCGCAAACCACTGCCGGCACCCTGACATTGCGGTCCGTTGACGAGGCTCGAGATTTGGGTATCATTATGACGAATACCTTCAAAACCTCAGCACAGTGTCAGCATGCCGCCAACAAAGCGCGGCAGAAGCTATTCCGCCTCAGGCGTATGTTATGCAACACCAAGCCAACGATTTTCCATTATATAAGACGGTGCTACGACCCCACCTAAAGTACTGTGTGCATGCATGGGAGCCGTATCTCAGGAATGATGTGACCTGCCTAGAATGGGTCCAGAAGCTGGCGACTAGGATGATCGAAGGCAACACTGGAAATCATATGAAGAAAGCCTAAGGGGTCTAGGATTGTTCCCATGGAACGGCGCAGGGTACGAGGTGACCTGATATAGACGTTCAAGATTATGAAGAGCCTCAGCGGGATCAAGCTCCCCGATTTCTTTGAACTTGCTGTATCTATGGGGGCATGAACTTAAGATTAAGCATCAGAGGTCCAGACTGGAGATTAGGGGCAAGTTCTTTGCAACTCGAGTTGTTTATACTTGGAACAAACTTCCTTCTGCCTTAATTGAAAGTGCCACTGTAACAGCCTTCAAAACGGCCTGGATAAGTGTTGGCCGGATCTTTTCCCTGAATTATTGTAAATTTCTTGGCAATTGTGATAGACCGTTAGGTCTGTGATCCAAGAAAGTACAAAGGTTGCTCTTGTCTTACTTCATTTCTTTTGCATAGGCAAGGAAGACAACTCAGAAGTCGAAGTACTGGGGGCTCTGGTTTGCTTTCCGGTACAAGAAACAGACGCTCGTTAGGCGGGAGCCTGTTTTCATCCTTGGAAACTGACCTGACCTGAATAATACCCTGGATCAGCGATGCGTCACGAAAGTAACCTTCACGAAAATTTATCCTACTGTTCCAGTCCCACTTGAACTTGAACGAGGAATTCCTCGTGTTATTGCCATAGTTTAACCATGACGCTAACCATAACTTTGGATAAACTACCATATTCGTTATCAGAAGTTACTTTTGATTCTAGGCTTTTAATGGAGGACAAATAGAATTTAACTCCAATCATAGCAGCAGGTCTTACCCACCACACGACTGCGCCCGTATTCCTAGCTTCTTATGTGGCCGGTCTGCGGGCATCACGATAAAACGTTAACACGTACGAGGTCGATCGGTTTTACTTCCTGTTATCCTTACCTTCTCCAACACACGTCCTTCCCTCTTCCATGCTTCCTTAGCTACATCATTTACATCAGCCTCTTACTAGGCGGTTGAGCATCTAACCGACTACGAGGTATTTATTTTGTATTGCAGCTTGTCGCACTACTTGGACATTGAATAACTTGGAATGCCGGACCGCAGGAATATTACATGTTTGGCGACCCTGCCAGTTCACGAAACTAGCTTGTAACCCTTGAGACAATCATTGGATGGATCATTGGATGACAGTGAGCGGAAGGAAGGTCCTTTGTCAGATCCGTCACTTCCCGATCGTTGCGGAGATAGCCTGAGTCATTGCGGAACAAAGTCCCACAGAGAACCACTTAAGCTGCATTAGAAACAGCTGGATCCCAGCAAACTAAAATGAGAATCCAACGAATGCTTGAAACCTTGACCAATGACGTTCTGCTTTTTCCTTCGGTTGGGCTAGAAGTTTTGTGGAGCAGTAAAGTGTCAATTTCGGATTCGCTTCTAGTGAGAAGATTATAACAGCCGGAGGATTCGCCGGCATTCCTCTTCGCTTTGACATGCGCTCTTGAGGCCGGTGGCCGGTGGCCGAGTGGTCTGCACGTTTGCTTTGCAACCATAAGGTCACCGGATCGAATCCGCGTAGGGATGGGCGTCCTCGCGGTATACTCAGCCCGCGCGCGACTGGTGGTGGTCGCGCGGCAGCGAAGCGCCGTTACGGCGTACAGCTGACACATTATTATTATTATTATTATTATTATTATTATTATTATTATTATTATTATTATTATTGAGGCGGCACACCTTAGAAGGATCCTTTTGCTTCCAGCCCAGGCGAAAGGCGATCATATTTATCCCCAATTCATCTTCATCGAATAAAATGGCGACCACCCGCTCAGGGTACACTTGGTCATCCAGCATCGTTTTTGTAGAGCTGTCTTTGTGGATTCTGGCACCACCATGATAAGACATCGTTCGCGAGAGGGTGGTAGAGCGCGACCAGAGATCTGCGGCTGTGGTGACGCACTGTCCTTGATCAACTTTTTCAATTTGTTGATTTTGTCGAGAACAGATTTCGTTTGAGACCGGGAAGCAGAAATCTGGGATTTGGACTTCATCTGAACACTACACATAGTTTGGTTCCGACCAATAGGGACAATGGCAGGTTTTCTCACCACGGCTGCGTATGTCTCAGTCGTGGGCTCACTGGACAAGGCGTATGTCAAAGGCTCCGACTGGGAAGCAGATGGGACTCGGCTTCGTCTACCCGTGTGGGTAGCTGAGCCGGAATTAGATGTGGACGGGAACTTTGAGGAAACAAGAGAGTCCAAGGCAGTGGAAACTTCAAACTTCGTCGGAGTATAATGAAGGCTCAGGAGTGGCAGTCCGGCGTGAAGGCATCGACTGTTTAATGAAGTATGGCAGCGGCTACAGGAAACAATGATAGTCGAAGTAGTGTATCGTTGCAGAGCCGCCTATAGTTCATGACAAATGTCACAGTAGGCAATATGCATCCATCCGTCACACTCAGAGCACTGTACGCAAGAGCACACCTTTATTGTAGCTCAAGCATTTGGACATCATAGCTAATCTTGGATCAAGGTCTATAGGGACAACGAAAGTCAGCACGTACTACCCGGATAGCTTTTCCCTCTCGATAAATCGAAATCAAAAACCTCACAAAATCCGAAAACTCAGAAAGGACGACGCTATCCGCAGATATCCTACCGCTTGTCGTTGAATCTCCCTAGCCTAATATACCGCGCTCAATACCTCTTGCAGGTACATAAATTGATTGCGATATAAACCATTATGGGCGCTGAGGACAGCGCCTGCTAAGAGGGAAGACAATGTAGCCGGTCCGCGGACATCACGTTAACAGGTAAGAGATCGATCAGTTTTGCTTCCTGTTGTCCTTACCCTCTCATTCCTCTCCGGCACTTTTCCTTCCCTCTTCCGTGCTTCCTTAGCTGCCTTTTTTACATCAGCCACTTACCAGACGGTTGAGCACCCAGTCATCTACGAGGTATTTATTTTGCATTGCAACTTGTCGCACTACTTGGACACGGAAGAGCTTGAAACGCCGGACCGGAGGAATATTACACTTGTAGGAGCCTTGATTTGTTACTATGTTAGCAAGGAGACGACAACACCAGTCTCCTGAGAGATCTTCGTTGCTTCCTTCAGCTAAACGAACTAGAAAAAGCAGAAACTGGTAATCAGGTGGCTCGTCAAATGGCCAAACAGGAATAAATGTGGACCCAGACTGCGCCTATCCTCCTAATTGTTTGTCTGTCAACTCAGGGGAACAGTCTCGCTTCTTCTGACAATTTGGCTTCCGTAAGCCCTGTCTTACTACATCCGGGAACACCTTGCTTTAGTCGTTGATCACATGACTTCCAATGAAACACCAAGAACTGCACCCTTCTAAAACAGCTGGGCCTGATTCAATTCACCCGAAGTTGCTGCATTAGTTGACGGCGGAACTATGTGGACCGCTGACGGTGTTTCAGAAGTTACTTGACAGCTGTACATTGCCTTCTGAATGGTAGGAGGCTGTCATCTGTCCTATCTTCAGAAGTGGCGACAGGAATCTGTCATACAATTATAGTCCAGTCAGTTTGACTAGCGTCCTGGTCGAACTGTTTGAAAAGCTGTTGAGAGATTCGTTGGAAGGTCACCTGGATAGATTTACTCTACTCAGTAGTGCACAACACGGATTCCGGAATGGGTTTTCGTGTCTGACCAATTTGTTGCTTGCTCGTGAAGCTTGGGCTGAGGCAGTGGACAATCGCCACGTAGTGGATGTGCTTTCTGTCGACTTCTCGAAAGCATTTGATAAGGTACACCACTTGAGTTTGTTACACAAGTTGAGCTCCAAGGTCGTATTTGGCCGCGCCCTTCACTGGTTATCTACATTCTTGCGGGGAAGAGAACAGTGTGTACCTTTGGGTCGCAGCATATCCTTTAGGCAGGCGGTCCTTAGCGGTGTCCCACAGGGCTCGGTCCTTGGACCGATGCTGTTCTCCATCTACATAAACGACATCCCAGAAGAGTTTGGGGTATCATCGCTATTGTTTGCTGATGACCTTAAGCTATAGAATGTTGCAGATATCCTTGGAGGTTCTGAGCTCATTTAGCATGCCCTGGACAGGCTCTGGAACTGGTCTACTTTGTGGCTGCTTCCTATTAATCAAGTTAAGTGTTCCGTCCTTCGTATAAGAGCAACTTTCTCACCGAGCTACGTGCTCGGTGGAGTCGGACTTCTTGTCTTCAACCAGGTAGACCTAGACGTCGTCCATTCCTCGTCTTTGCATTCTGATGACAACTGCAAGAAGGCCGCAAGTAGAGGTTTCAGAATCTTATGGTTAATACTCTGTTCTTTCGGGGTTTTAACTGTCGACATCTTTGTGAAGTTGTTCTGAGCTTTATTTCGGCCCCATCTGGAATACTGCGGCCAGGCTTGCCCGCTTTGCCTTGTTCGGGACAAAATGGAGCTCGAGAGGATTTTGAGAGTAGGTACCAAGTTGGTCGAGGGGTTACGGGGGCAAACGTAGCCCAGTGTCTACTTAGCTTGGGTATGTATTCAATGCACTACCCACTGCTTCGAGGCATTTCCCAAGAAAAGTGACCGAACTGTGAAGTAATAATCGCGGGATTAGCCTAATCGATGTGACTGCCAACACCTTTGCACGAATCTTACTTTGCCAATGAGAGGAACCTGCGAACTCGCCATAACCAAGGTGGTTTTCGTCCAGGCAGAGGCTGCACAGACCAAATCTTCACTCTACGTGGAGCACTAGAACACTGCTACCAGTTCCAGCAGCCCACATTTGTGTGCTTCGTTGATTTTCTAGCTGCCTTTGACTCTGTTGACCACGAAGCACTCTGGAGAATCCTACTTGCCGATTGCGTGCCGGTTAAACTCGTTAACTTGATGAGATCATACTACCGTTTCACGAAGGTCCGGATTCAGGTTTATGGGGAAGAAATAGGGGAATTCGACATCAATACTGGAGTCCGGCAGAGTTGCCCACTTTATCCAGTGCTGTTCAAGTTCGCAGTCGACTGGGTTATGCATCATGTCCTTGAGGGCTATCGTGATGTTCAAGTTAGCCCTGATTTCTGGCTGTCAGATCTAGAATTTGCTGATATCGCTATCCTTACGTAAAATAGTGTATCATTACAGTCACTGCTAAATCGGGTCAACCAATCAGCCTCTATGATCGGCCTCAAAATTAACATCAGCAAGACGAAATACTTCTCATCGTTAGCCACCCAGTCCGCCCCGTCGCTCTCCTTACATGAACAACTCATCGAAACTGTTTCTGAGTTCAAGTATCTTGGATCCACTAAACTCCCTAATAGTCAGGCTACATCCGAAATCCGGAACAGCCTTCTTACAACTGAGAAACACGTGGCGAAGGACCGAAATTAATCCAAAAACTAAGATCCGAGTATTCTTAGCAACCATTCGTGCCATTTTACTTTATGGTTGCGAAACATGGCTGCTGCGATCCGAAGACACCAGGAAGCTGGAAGTTTTCGACCGTTGGTCTCTAAGGCTTGCAAACAGAGTGACATGAGTGTATCACCAATGACGAAATCCATAAGCGCTGGTACGGTCTTCCGAAGCTCACAACACTCATCCAACGCCACAGACTTCAGTGGTTTGATCACGTCCTCCGCAGACCAGACACTGACTTCACTAGAGCCGGGGTTTCACCCTCGCCTTGCCAGGGTTGGTGTCGTCGCTGTGGTGGACAATTGAAATCGGATTTCGATCTTATGGGACTCAATCTTGTGCATGTTGCTCGTCACTGAAAGAATCATCGGATTAGTGTCTGCGTGCAGCTTGCTGCCGACCGCCGCGTTTGGCGGCTGCAATTCGCGACATTTATGAAGCCAAGCAGCACTGGACCGATTAGCACTGGCTGTCTATCGTTTTGGGCTATGCTTTGCTCCATCTAAATGCAAAGTATTTCTCCAAGATTGGCAGGGACCCACCCCTGCGCTAACCCTTTGTGGTGATCTGATAGAAGTTGTTCAGGAATTCAAGTACCTGGGCAGCTATATTAGCGCCCGTAGGATCGAAGATGAGGTTACTAACCGCATAGCAAAAGCTCGAGTAGCTTTTGCCAATCTCCGCCACTTGTGGCGCAGACGCGACATTACTCTCGCCCTGAAGCGCAGAGTATAGCGTGGCCGTCCGTTCAACTCTCCTATATGGCTGTGAAACCTGGCTCATCAGGTCGATAGACATAAAGAGTCTTGTCACATTCGATCATCGTTGCCTTCGCAGCTTAGTTCATATCTGGTGGGAACGCGGCGTGAGCGGTGAGCGTGTTCGACGTCGCGTATTTGGTGCAGGAAGAGCGCGTGAACCGCTCAGCACCATTATATCATGCACCAGACTCCAATCGCTGGGCCACGTTTTGTACATACCAGCCCACCGACTCGCGCGATTTGCATTGTTTGCGCGCCGCGGGTACGGTTAGAAGAGAAGGAGGGGAGGCCAAGCGATGACTTGGTCGAGAGATGAAAACCTTCACTTGGAAGTTGGCGTCGGTTGGTGCATTCCGACTGCCTGGCTGGGGTCCTAAGAACGATGAACACGTTTGGTTGGACACACTTGGTGATATGGCTAGGAGCTGATCACAGTGGTGTTTGTGTTGTAAGTTCCTTTGGCCACCCCCTCCTGCTTAACCTCCTCCTCCAATCATGATCGCATTGATTAGGCATAACAACTTTTTGCGGCACGATAGCCGGCTGTTGGCTCTCCGGAATGACGTCCATCCGTTACTGGAGACCGCCGGCGTGCCACTGTTTTTTTCTTGTCCTTTGTATTGCTGCACAATAGCTGTGGTGTTTTCCACCTGCAGTTAACGTATATAATGATGATGATGATGGCCTTATCATTTCCTGCCTCAACCATCCTCTCAAGAAGGAGCACTCAAGTGATTTTCCTATCGTTCCAGTCCCATCTGAATCTGAGCGTCGCAGTTAGAAAGCACTCCGCGATTCCTTCTAACAAAGGTAACCGAATACCCGATTTGTCAGAAACCGGTCTACTTCGTCCGCGTAAACATTATCTTATGCTCTTTCACGCAACAGAATCTTAAGACTCCGGTCCGCATATTTGATATGATCACAATATTGCATTTCTACAAAGCTTTCTTGATAAGCTTTGGGACCCCCAGTGAACAGGGTGTTTATGTAAAGCGAATTTTACGTTTTGGTAGACTTGCTCCGGCTACTTCAAGTTCAAGTTCAATTTGGAAAGGGACGGTAGGAAATTCCTGAGGGTGTTCCTTCTTTACTGCCTCGTTGAGCCAGAATGGAATACGCGGCATCAATTTTAAACCGAGGGGAGCTAAATCCGTACGCACGAATCACATCACGGTCAACCAATCAATGCCCACGTGGCCTGCACTAACAGTCCCCGCTGTACAAGCCACGTGGCTAAGAAGAAAGACTAAGAGAAGCGAATCAACAAAAACAGAACTATAATTGTAGTACAAAAGAGAACGTGTAAATAAGGCAATAATAGTCATAAGTTATGAGAAGTCAAGGAAATGGATATGGAATTTTAAGAACCAAACAGAAAGGTCTGAGACTACAGTTAGTCTGACGGAAGAAAGCCGATGTGCGTGTTCATTTACCTACGTGGCTCGCATATGGTGAATGCCGGTCATTTACGGTTGTTGTCCCCAACCTCCAATAGCCATCCAATGTTTAGCGAAATTCGCAACACGCTACTGCGCGTGCAGAAACATGAGTTTCTCTCTCACTTTACTTATGAGGACGTATGAAATTTTTGGCAGGTCAATGGTTTAGTGTACGGCTCAGCTGAATGTACGCCCAACCTGCTAAAGACACGCCGACCCGAGGCTGTTTTAGTCATCGAGCGAGATGAGTACAGACAGCCACAACGTGTTTCCGGCGTTCGTTACATGTCAGCTAACTTCGCGCTGAGTGATGAAGGTCATGGCTAACCACAGGCGTTGGAGCGATCGATGGTTATCTGTGTTTGTCTCACTGGCTACGCAGCGAAGTCGGCCTAGGCAACCAAAACTGCGGTGTGAATGTGCGCACGTGATGGCATCTCAGCTGAGGACTAGTTTAGGCCTTGCAACTCTTGTCAATGTTATTGAATCACAAGTAATGGAGCACGAGCAGACAATGCAGTCGCGATCACGTAACGTGCCTGTTGCTCAGCGCGCGCTGATTATTCGGCTGTACGGTGAATGTAGTTAAAACGCCGCATCAGCTTCAAGAAAATACAACGCAATGAACGCGGGAATGCGTTCCCTCACCGCCCGGTACGTGGTCAAACTAGTGAAGAAATTCGAGCAAAGTGGGAGTGTGTGTGTGACATGAAGTGAACAGGACTGCCTCGCATCACCACGGACGACTGCTCAGTTTGCGCTGTAGTCAGTAAAGTGTCAAAAAGTCCAGATCTCAGCATTCGTCGAATCGTACAGCACTGGGACAGGACCCGATATGCAGTACACCGGATATTCCTGGAACGAAAATTTCGGAGATTCCGCGCACTCCAAGTGGAGGTTTTGAACCCATGCGATCAGCAGAAGCGGCATGAATTTTACCGCTGGTTTCTGGATCACGGTGATATACATTCTGTTATCTTTACAGATGAGGCATTGTTTCATCTGCATGGAACAATGAAACATTACTGTTGGGCTACCAGAAACCCACGAAAATTTACCGCATCACTTATGTACCACAGTGTGCAACTGATGCTTTGGGCAGGATTAACAAGCTAGAAAATCCTGGAGCCATATTTCTTTTCCAAGAATGTGACTGTTAGGTTGTTGTTTTGAAGTACTAAAGCCTTATCCTTTCCTAGCATCGTCGTACTTGGAAATGCTGCAGACATTTGTGCCTCCACAGCTAGAGGCCGAAGGGGCATGCAGTATCATTTGGTGGTAGCAGGATGGTGCACCTGCACCTTCTGCTAAAACGGTGCGTGCTTACCTCACCGACAAGTTTGACCACCATTGGATCGTACGCGATGGACCAATGGAGTGGCTTGCTCGCTCACCAGATTTGAACCACATGGATTTTTTCTATGGGGCTGTCTGAAGCGGTGAATGTATAGAACAAGGCCGCGTACATTGGACCAATTGAAAGAAAATGTTGTGAACGAATGTCGCGCGATCACGAGGGATGCATTGGAAAAAGTACTCGCTAACTGCATCAAGTGGTTTCTGCACCGCAAGCAGAACGCCGATGGACATTTTGAACATATCCTTCACTAGCATAGATGATCGTTCCAATACATTTCTTTTAATATACTTATCCTCTTTCACAAATGTGTTAACGACTAAAGTAGTCTACTGGCAAATGGTGCTAATAATGAGCCCGGTCGGATAGAATTCTTTACGTCTAGCCTGTCGTTGAGCACATAAACAGCGTAGGCACCAAAACATTCGATGGCTACTGGGTCGCTATGAGCTGAGGTTCGTCCAACCTTAATGAAAAGCCGACTGTGTTGTTGTCTCATTCAGGCTATTGTCTGTGAAATTGGTGTTCGGGATGAGTTGCAGTAGGTGGCGACATGCGTAAGTGGGATCTTTCCGTATGTCGTGGACTAATATGAGGTCTCCACATAGCCACCTGTAGCGTCTACTGAACACTCCGAGGGTTTTCAGTCACTGCCGGTACGAAAGGTTACTCGACCATGGTGAGTTTCTAGCTCTGCCATGTCCCGATTTAGCCAAGCGTGCCAAGCCTGGCTTGCGTATTCGACGTGGGAATGCACGCAGGCATCATAGAGAAGATGAATGAATCCAAATTTTCGAAGCCATCTGCAAGCTAACAACATGTTTGTTATCACTTTTGAAACGGATTCCGACTGTATGGAATAATCGAAGTCGTCCTGCGCCAGCACACCGAGGTCAAGTTCCTGAGGGCTTGTCAGCAAGTCATATGACCCAATTTTCTATAGTGGTGGATGTGGACAACGTGTCACTTGGCCACATTGAGTGGCATTGAATTCCTCACTGGTCAATGCCAGGTTCCATCTAGGTCGCACATGGAGGATCTTGTGGTCGTCCAACTTTTTAACGTCATCCGGAGAAGTAAAATTTTCTGTGATGACTCTCGCAAGATCGTCGCACTCCATTCGAATTGGGGTCGCGTAGAGATGTTCGGACTCCAACGTAGAACTGCTGTTCACGGAGAAAATTACCAACCCATCCTAATAATGCACCGCCGAGGTTTTCCAGATGGGATCTGGCATTGACCGGTGAGGGATTCACCGCCATTCAATGTGGTCAAGTGACACGTTGTCCACATCCGCCACTATTTATGCAATACTATGCATTTGCGCTGATTTGACTTCACCAACTCACAACAGGAATGCATCCGCAGTAGTACAATTGATCTATTGTTCCTAGTTAGCAAAGCTCGAGAGTCCTTTGGTGCATTGCAATCGGATAAACGAATTTTCACAGATGAAGATATGTTAATAAATGCTTTATTCCCGACAGTGTGGGACAGGCATAATCATAGTAGTACGGAGCGTATAATCAGTAATTATCACAAATGTTAATATGTAACCAGTATATACTGGAGTTATGTTTTACATATATATATATATATATATATATATATATATATATGTACATGGGTTAGTAATTATGTTGAGTGAATTTGTTGCTGTTGTCTTTTATTTGTGGTATGTTCGGTGAATTCGCCAACGTAGGAATGGATCAAATAATATCTTCGAATTGGCTGATGCCCGTGATTGGGGTGAGGTCCTCCGGAAAGGCAGGAAGCAGTAACTTTATTTAGTGTCGAGTCATATCCGTCACGTCACAATGTTGTTAAACAGACAGTTGTGGCTTTTTATAGGGAGAACGCTTGCAGGCGACAATACACCACGTCCTGGAACACTGCCGCTGAACGATTTGCTGGAATTGGATTAACCCGGACCACCCAGCTGACATCACGTGAATGTTCTTCGGCTCGCCAGCTGATAAATTTCGAATCGCTTCTAATAGCTATTTGAGGGGCGACACATCGAAGACTCCGCAGTTTTACAGAACGAGAAATCCGCATGATGGGTTATATTAGTTATTTTTAACTTACTGTCCCTCTTGTCGCCCAATATTTTAGAGGTAACGAGCTCGTCTCGTAATCTTGCGGCGCGGGTTCGAATCCGCGCAGGGGTGGACGTCCTCGCGGTATATTCAGTTCGCGTGTGACTGGTGGTGGTCGCACGGCAGCGAAACGCCGTTACGGCATACAACTGATATATTATTTATAAATAATCCCCATTTGCGTCAGAAATAAGCAAATGCGCGGAGAATATTCTTTTCTATAATTCTCATCAGGCGTGTACAATTATGAAGCAAAACCTTTTGGAGAGAATAAAGCCCGTAGAGGCGTACAGAGAGCAACCAGCTCATTAACTGGGCAACATGAAAACTAAATCAATGATGTGATCAATCAGATTGTCGCATTAGGAAGCAGGCTTGCCGAACAACCTCGTGGTGCCAGCTGGGTGGTTCGGGATTTTCCCGTTCCAGCAAATGGTTCGGCGGCAGTGTTGCAGGACGTGGTGGGTTTTCACCTGGCAAACGTTCTCCCTATAAAAAGCCACTTATGTCCGTTTAACAACACTGTGACGTGGCGGACGTGACTCGCCACTAAATAAAGTCACTGCCCCTTGCTTCATCCTGGCGAAGCATTATATTCCAGCAACATCATGTTGTACTTCTGGGGAGCATTGGGCCCCTGTTTGACAAAGGAACAAACGAAAGGCGTATGAACTGAGCAATCAGTCACCGGCTCCCAATGGGCGCGATTCCCTGAATTCGCTCCGCTGCCTTGCGGACAGGCTATTCAGCCAAAGGCTCGGGGTGGTGTCCCCTAAGACAACACCCTACTTCGGCTTGGGCAACCGGGTAATATCTCGCCCTCTGAGGAAACCATGGACATTGTTGTGTTGTGTTTTATTTTACTATTTCTGTATCTTCGTTTGAATCCCATGGTTTCTAATGGCATTATGTCTATTCGTAGACTTTTGCATATATATATATATATATATATATATATATATATATATATATATATATATTAGGAAGCAGGTGATCAAAACAGGTCAAGTATTAGGCCAAGGCGATTTCAGAGCCTGTAGCAGTGTGCGCTGCTTGCACAGCTCTGGTTTTAGAACCTTGATAGCAGTGGCTTCAGAAATGCTGAACTAATGTTTCTTAAGCTGTTTTGGGTAGCGTTTAGGGATAGTATGAACGACTCGAAACGACTGGTTCAGTGTCGACCAAGTGTTGTAATACGGAACTGTTGATGGATTTTACCGTACCTTTTCGTAGTGACGCAGGACAATGTTCAGCGATTCTTTTGGACAAACACCTGGTCGTATGTCCAAGATACCTAGCACCACAGGTGCAGGTGAACTGGTATAAGACAAACGGATCGGACCGAACCGGGAGTTTATCCTTTAAACGCTGAAGAATCAATGGTCTTGTTTCGGCAAGTAGTTTTAGGTTGGCGGCTGGAAATGTCTTGGTCACTGCGGTCGAAATTTTTCTATTCAACAGTTCGAACGCGACGTCACCTTTAAAGGGAACTGGAAGGAATACATCCTTTTTAGGCACTGTAGCGACACATTCGACAGCCTCAAGCTGTTAGGAGTGTTTTTTGATGAAAGGTACGGGGTATCCATTTTCTTACAGCGTGTTAAAGATGAATTTGGTTTCGCTTTCCAGCGTCTCTGGACTGCAAATTGCTCTGGCACGATGGTATAAGCAACGGACTAAATTCCTCTTGTATTTCAGCGATGCAAAGCTAAGAAAGTGGATGTATTGATCTACCCACGTCGCTTTGCAAAAAACACTCCTTTTGATCATCCCGTTTTCACGCCCATTTAATGGAACATCTAAGAACGCCAAGCATCCATCTTGCTCAACTTTACTAGTGAATTTTAATGATGGATGCATCCTGTTAAACTGATCTAATCGGATTAGATAATCGATGGAGGCGTCACGGACAATGAAAGTCTCGTCCATGTAACGGTAGTAGAAATCAAATGAAGATATAAGGGTGTTCAGGTCTCCACGTTCAAGCTTTGAAAGGAAGATGTTGGCCAAAAGGGGGGTTAGGGGAGAACCCATTGCGACTCCATCTATCTGTCTATAATAGATTCCATTAAACAGAAATTGTATGTTGAAGGTGCAACGCGGAATCAATTCTCTTAATTCATTCACCGGAATTCCAACGTCAGTGATGAAATCGCATATGAATGTCACAGTCTCTACAAACGGAACGTCCGTGAAAAGTGATTCCACGTCAAACGAAAGCATTAATGCGACAATCTGATTGATCACATCATTGGTTTAGTTTTCATGTTGCCCAGTTAATGAGCTGGTTGCTCTCTGTACGCCTCTACGGGCTTTATTCTTTCCAAAGTTTGCTTCATAATTGTACACACCTGATGAGAATTATCGAAAAGAATATTCTTCGCGCGTTTGCTTACTTCGGTTACATTATTATTATATTCGTGTCCTTTTTATATTAGACGAAAATGGGAAAGTCTACGTTTTTTACTCACTTTTCTTCAAACACTTCCCACTATGCTTTTCAGGTAGCGTTTAGAGTTAGTCGAGCAGAAAGGATTGTGGCTTTGACGCACTTGCGCAATTCGCTTGTTTCCTGGCTATGAAAGTTGCTTTCGTAAGTTTTTCATGGTTTTCTCATTTTTCAGGTTACTGGTTCCAATAAAGGGATAGGTTTCGGAATTGTTGCCAAATTGGCACATGCTTATGGTTCCACCGGAGAGTGGGACGTCTACCTAACAGGTAATTTCCTATTGCTATCTAACTGATGTACAGCTCGAAATGTTGATTTGGGCCAAAAAGCATGTGAGGAATTAAAAGGCAAAGGCCTCCAGGTTAATTTCCACCAGCTGGATATTACCGATGCTGAGAGCCGGAAAAATTTCCTGGCATATATGAAAGCCCATTATCCAGACGGGATCAACATCGCCGTTAATAATGCTGGTATTGCATATAAAGTAACTTCAGTGGTTTGCTCATCACGTTGCAGCACGCATCAACAGCTCCATTTGGCGAACAAGCTAGAGTTACTGTGCACACTAATTTTACCTGTACTCTTGATTTCACATTGGAATTTCTTCCTCTTCTCGCAGAGGACGCCAGGTATACTTTGAGGTAATTTACCTCGATTCCGCAGAGTTGTCCACGTGTCTAGCATGGCTTCGCATATGACACTGAAAAAACTTGGAGATGAGTTGTACGCTAAGTTTACTTCGGTGATGAGTTTGGACGAACTGAGAGCTTTGGTTGGGGAATTCGTGAAGTGAGTCGGTTTTTCTTCTCCCCCCCCCCTGTAATTAATCCTCACCTAACAAACGGCATTGCATCTGCTGTTGGTGCCTTTGGGTTTTATAACAAATGAGGTAAATCCTGTCTACTCAAAGGAGGACCTGAAGAAGCATATTGAGCGATCTAATGTTCATGTGTTTGTTGCGAGCAGATACGTCCCTTGTGATCTGCTTTGCTTCGGTTCATTGACACGTTGTTGCGAAAATGCGTTCCTTATAAGACTGTGATAATTGCTTCAAAGGCAGAAACCCCATCGTTCTTCCCAAGCTGGTATCTGAAAACAGTCTGAAAATTCACTCAGACCTTATGTTGATAGTAGGCTTCTGCGGACTTGTGGCAACTGTACTTTGAAGAATAATGTACATTGTGTATCGACACTGAACTTTTTTTGGAGATGTGTACAGGTCACCGATGGTTGAAGCATTGGCAGATAGCCGAGTGATTAAAGCTTTAGATTTGTACTGCACAGCTCATCGGTTCGGCCTATGGCCCAAAAGGCCAAGGCGTCTGCCTTGCAACCCGGAGGTCGCGAGTTCGAGCCTGCGTAAGGGACCGGGCTACCGTCACACGCGCGACTGTTGGCGGTTGCGTGGCCGCAAAACATCAGTACGGAGCATCGATGTAGTGTTGATGCCTGTCTCGAGCTTGCGTAGATGCGGACTATCTCACATTATCCCTGGCTCGTGCTCAATTGCTGGTGGTAGCCACGTGACACTGAAGCGCCGGCACAAGCGAACTTACCGTAACCACTACGCATCATCTCTGGTCTCGGCACATGTTGATGACGGGGAGGGGCACGGGTTCGATGGGGAAAATATCGAAATTTTCGTGTAGGGTAAAGCGAGAAAGAGCAGCGCATCCCTTGAAGCGTGGTTTACTACAGAACACTCCATAAACCTGTGCATAGACCTAGATGCGGCGTACAAACCACTAAGCAAATATGAAATAGGACGGAACAGAAATCATAACATAAGGCAGAAAGCAGCGGCGGCCGAACAACGAACCACTGAAGGTCACATGGTATGACACGAAGAGGCCAATTTCAAACGTCACTTGCCCATCGATCAAGAACCGACGATGCACTCAACGAGCTTGTACGCTAAACAGTGAGGTACTGAGGATGTCACCTCGGCTGATGACGAAACGTCTGCAGCACAATTGCTCAGCTCGGATAACAAGCGAAAACCAGGACAAATTGCCGATATTCTGCTGCTGCACTCCTTTCTCTTTTCAATCATTGAGTTGCTGACTAGCTATGCGAAGAGTTGCCGCAACCCTGAATTGGGCTTGTACCGGTCTCCATCCTTGATAGAGTTGTCCAGTTTGCATGTGATACGTTCACAAAACCAATGGTGTTCTCATACCTTCTCTTTTACTTATAAGCCTTTTCACATATAGTTGACGATTTTAGCCTCTTTTATCTTCTAATTTAGTTTAACTTGATGCCTTTTTTCATTCCATCTATCTTGATAATCTTTCTATAGTGATATACGCCATCGTAACTGGATCTACTAAACTTCACCCTACTGATCGTATTTGAACTGCCGAACTAACTGAACCGCTTTTATCTTTAACGCAATACCTCAGGCATTCAGCGAGTCTAGTGGAGCCACGGATTTCTTAGCAATTCATTAGACCCTTTATCGCTGTATTGGACTACCTGGCAGATGTCAACCGCATACGTACTCCCTGACCCACGCTCTTCATTTACCTATCAACTGACTTCCTTAGTTTGTCTTCTCGATGCCTCATCTATCTGAACTAATCGCCTGTGCGGTTAAATCATGAGCATTGCAGTACGCCGTCCTTTCGTTGCGACGTGACCACGAGACATTGCATGCGGCCTGGAGTGCTTCGTAATCTCTAACCGGTAACGGAGCAACAAACAATTAGATAGCTGTCTTAACATATTTATAAAGTATCCGGAATCGATTCCGTTAGTGATCAGGAGATTTTTCTTACTCACCAACAAACGATACAACTCCTCGAATCAAGAACCAACTACTCCTCAAATCAGAAGGCGCAAATTCGTTTGACCTCAGGAAAATAATATTGACCGTAAAAACAGCTCTGATTATATAGTTCGATGGCAATGACCCAGAAAAGATTCTGAGCTACCAGAAAATGCTCGGTGCTGAAAAGCGCTCTTATTGGTTGACTCCAAGCCGAGCTTCTCGTCATTGGCCGACCCCAACGGAAGGGCGCTCTCATTGGTTGTCGCCTAACCAATAAGTTTCGATCTACCTTGCTCCGAGTTACCGGCATAGAACCACGCCCGAAGGGCTTTTATAAGCGGGCACCCTTAACACACTCACCGCGCAGTTGATGTGCAGCTTTCTTCTAGGATCCGGCTCCATTCTGGCCACGGATTTCTTCATACGATTGTGGCTGTAAGATTGCTCCTCCTTTGGCGACTGAGCATGATTCATTCCGTCCCTCTTGCGTTCTAAGGTGTGCCGGAATTATCCAGCAGAGTATACAATGACAGCGTAATCCACTGTTATTTATCTGAATACTGGTCAACGTATCGCGTCCAGGTTATGGCGTCCACTCGAACTTCATAGAATACCTGTTCAAGTCTACTCTCGATCTAGCCTTTTGTCCACTATGGTCTTCACGTGGGATAGTGTCTGACCAAAACGCTACCGTGGGTGCAATAGTCATATCTGCATTGTCTTGCTGATTCTATCCTCGCTTTCTTCTCTCGTGGAGCAATATGCTTCTGAGGCCGGCCCTTAACCGAAAGGATCACAAACCTACCTTGTTATCCTGAGGTGGCGGGTTCAAGCTTGGGACCTAGCTACCTTCGCAGTATCCTTAGCGCACGCGCGACCGGTGCTGGTTGCGAGGCAGCAAAGCGTCGGTACTGCGTACCGGTGTACCGTCTGTGCCTTTTTCATTTGCGGTTTCCCCTAACATACCATACCATTCCATACGTTTCTGAAGTAACAATGAGTTTGGAGTACGTGGTTTTTTATTCATTAACGCTTTAATTTTTCACCCATGAGTTGGCACTTGGGAGAATGGGGTTGCTGTGTACATTATGCAGAAAACATCCACTGCCTATTTTGTGCTTTTTCCCCATTTCTCTTTAGCGGCGTCTGTTTAAACGCTTCAACAAAGTGCTCCGGCTGCCCATTAGGTTGTGAGTGGAATGTCGGCGGTGTATGATACCGTTCTGCGTACAGTATTCGGTAAACTGAGTAGACAAGTTGAGATCCTTTGTAGTGACTAGCGTCTTAAGTATTCCGTACTGCGTGAAGTCTTCTCAATATGCTGATTGTTGAATGTTCCATGCAGTGCACTTCAGACAACTTGTTGAAGGAATTAACAACCATTAGATACTGCTGTCTGTTCACAGGACCGAAGAAATCCGCGTGTACTCGCTCCAACTCTCGTTCCTAACGGGCAGAATGGCAGTTTTGCTTTTCTGAGGACTCTACTGACGAGCGCACCTCTTGGACACGATCTTGTCCACTGTTCCTCGATTCCGAGTCAATGTTTGACCAGTAATCACAACTTCACGTAACAATTTTCATTCTGCTAACGCCAAGTTGATCACGATGAAACTGCTTCGAAATCTTTCGGCGGAACTCCATGAGAGCAACTTTTTTCACATGTAGTAGACATCGATTGACGACTGACAGTTTGTATTTCCGGTGCGAACTTGTAACTCCCCAGTTAGGTTGTCCTTGGTAGTATGGATTCGAACTCGTGGAATATATTTGGAACCGATCGAGAATTCATGAGTTCAGGGAGGTTTGGGACTAATCAATTGACTTGTTTGTCGGGCAACATTTCGTTTTTGACACAAACTTTTCGTCAGGCCAGGTGAACCGGTATGCAGTTGGAGTGGCATTTTATAGCGTACAGGGACGATAACCGCAATCACAGAGATGTGCGCCAATGGATTACTGCTGTCACGGGTCTGGATGTCACCTAGAGCGGTTCAACCACAGTGGGAATAGTCCAGGTGTCCCCTTGTGCTTAGCATGACCTTGTCAGGTAAGCCCGTAATAGTGACGAAAGGTACATCAAGTGACACTTTGCAATCTGATCCGCGCGTCGACGCTCATCGGACCGGACCGTCCATTCCATTCACGCAGTTGTCAGATTTGCCAATTTCTAACGCCTCGATCACTAATCTCTAGGGAGTTACTCTCAAACCCCTCCTACTGACCTCTACCTTATCCAACTGGATTTGGTGCCTAGTATCGAACGCATGTATCGATACGACTGTGTGTACTAGTAATACCCTAAGACTCGTTCCACATTGCTCGTAAAATGCACCTTTTATGTTCTGAATCCCTTATGCGTACTTCCCTCGCAGCTTGATCTATTTCTACGTTTGCCCAGCCTTTCGTTTTCATTTTATGGACACAGTTTGTTGTCCTGTCTGTAGGAAGAGATCCTTCACATGCACTGAACAAGGGAAACAAGCGTACTTTTTAGCGAGGCCAAACACTACGTTTAGCACAGGTGCATTTGTGTGATAGTCTCCAGTTAGCACGCACACCTGGTAGTGATTCCGTAGACATGGATACGAAGAAATCCGTGGCAAACCTAAGTCATCTCTAAAGCCAACCTACGTTATCCGAAAACAGACTTGCGGCCATTTTATAAAAAAATTAATAGGCACTGACTTTACAGAGTATGTCAGAGATCGGAGAAAGAACATCATAGTTAACAACAGCAGTAGACAGTATCGTTTGCAGCCTCGTACGCTTACGAGGCACTGCGAACCAGGCCTCTGAAGCCCCACTGATGATGCTACCTAGTCAGGCAACGAAACGTCTGCACAATGATCACTCAGCTCGGAGAACAGCTCAAAACACGCGTCCACACACCGAGCTACGGATATTCTCATTTATTTCAAATATATAATCTGTGGTACAGATATTGTGCCACCGGAATCATGGCTGAATACGAAAACAGTATGAATAATAAGAAAAGAACAACAGCAAAAGTTTTTTTGTCCATTTTACCGCTCACAGCTTTTGCAGTTTTTCAGTTTGTTTTTTAGGGGGAGGAAGAAGAGACACCGCAACTATTTCGTTAACTTTTTCATGCGACTTCTCCAAGATGTAGGCTGTCCACCCGACCGTCTCTTTTAGCTCTTTTCAGCAACTGCAAACAACGCACGATGTGGGTAACCCTGGACAGGCATGCGCAATACGTGTCCCAACCACCGTAGTTGATGCAGTGAGACGAGCTCATCGAGCGAGTGGCTTCCACTTCCCAAGACACGCTGTCTAACTTTCACATTGCTTACGTGGTGCCGCCAGCACACACGGGCAATAGACCGGGGACAGAGGTGCTCGAAGACAGATAACCTGCTCAAGTCATGTTTACAAATGGGCCAATTCTCGCATCCGTACAACAGTACAGCACGAACGGCTGCACAATAGACCCACCCTTTGATGGAGAAACGAATGTCGTGGCGACGCCACAAGTGCCTCAGCCTAGAAAAAGCGAGGCTTGCTCTCGAGGTGTGCATCGAAATCTCGTCTCCAACAGTGATGCAACTTCCCAAGTAGACAAAGCTCTACACAACCTCTACTGTCTCACCGTCAAGTAAGTGCAGGCAGAGGCACCTGTCAGTCTTGGAAGACAGCCTTGCATTTGGATGGCGAAAAGTACATACCATACTTTGATGCTTCAATCGCCAAGCGGTTTAGTGCAAGTTGGACGTGTGGATCGTCACCGTCTTGTTAACTTCACCATATGGGGAACTATTTTCATTGCAAGCCAATCTTATTAGCTGAACTTCTCGTGGCCCCTCACAACTGCGATAGCTTTTATAGTTAGCCACATCCGGTTTCGGATTTACCTGTCATTGTGACCGCCACAGGGACTGTGGGGATTGCGCTGCATCGCCCGCAGCTCCATCCACACCTCGTATCCAGAGTAAACGTGAAGGAATAAGATCGGCACGCATTTGGATGGGAGTCAAGTTTCATCAATAGAGCCGGCCCACGATTTAATGGCGTGTTTTGCATAATCTGGAGTGAAACTTTATTTATTTAAAGGATGCATTAACTAAAAAAGTAGGTGATACAATGCTTATGTATTATACACGGAGAGTGGGATCTTCGTTTGAGGGGGGTAGCTAAGCGGGAAAGAGCGGGGCAAAGAAACTCATGACACAAACGCTATTGAGGTCGGCCCTTCACCACGTCATCAATTGTACCCATCCAGACGTCCACAGAACCCCATTCTGGCAGTCGAGGGAGACCAAATGGTTCCAAGTTCGTAGTGGGGTTTTTTCTTTCTCTTGATCATGTCTGGAAGGCTCCAGTGAGAAACGAGCAAATTGACTTTGTCCACTTGCATGAAAATGAACTTGTTGACTGGCCTGGACTGGAGCGACGTCCTTCGTATGCGAAGCTATTTGCTGTCTTCCCCATGACAACTAGGGTTCGCCTGGGTTGTCCTATATATGCTTTCTTTTTCAACCTCGTGATCGAAATGACCATGAATCTCTCGGTTCTTTCGGGCTATACTGGAGTGGAGCTTCTTCCAGGTGACCGACTAACAAACGCTGAATCTGCGGACGACATAGCTCTCCTTAGATCTGGCGCACTACTGAACAGACTGACGGGTAGCGCTGTACCTTTAAAGGCACCCGTTCTAACTGTCACCGAACAGATACTGGAAGTGGTGGGTCGGTTCATTTACCTTGGTAGCTGCGTCACCTCTGGTGGTCACATCACTCTGGTGGTTACTTCTTGTGTCAGTAAGGCCCGTGTGACTTTCCAGAGGCTCAATCATCTATGGAGATAACGGCATATCAGCCTGTCAGTGAAAGGTAGGATGTATAACGCTGTGGTAAGGTCGGTCTTACTGTATGGATCAGAGATCTGACCAGTTCACAGTGAGGACGTGTTCGATCACCAGTACTTGCGAAATACTGCTCACGTCTGGTGGAAACACCGAGTGGGCGATGTTGAGGTCCGCCAGATGGTTTTTGGCAAGAAAGCATCTAGTGTCTCACTAAATCTTTGCCATCTACGTTGGCTATGCCGTGTCCTCCGTATGCTCATCGACCGCCTTCCTTGGTGGGCATCATACGCTGTAACTGCGCCAAGTTGGGCGAAGGTTCCAGGTGGCTGATACATAACTTGGCATAAAAGCATGAAGCAGTTGTGTGAAAGACTTTGTCTGCCTGGTGCTTGCGGTCTTCGTGGATGGGGATCTCGGGATGGTCCACACCAGTGGTTGGAGACCGTAACAAACGTGGCGCTGTCACGCAGTCAGTGGTGTTCCTGCATTTGCTTTCTTGCATCTCGCCGTCAATTTTCCTTTCTTTCTGAGTAGTTAAATGCGCTTCACTCTTACCTTCATTTTTTACATTCTTTTCGTACTCAACATCATTCATTTTCTTGCCGTTGCAACTTATTGTTACCTTGGCAATGTGAATTGTGGCAACTGGGTCCAACGCACCCCAGTGCCCGGATCATAGTTTTTTACTTGTACTGAACTGAAGTATCCTCAGTGATTTTTTATCTTGAGCACAAAATGTTTGTTCTGAAATTATTATGGTGCTTCATATCTACTGATCGTTTTAATGCACGTACTCGCACCTTTCTCGTGACACATGAATATGCCTATTGATGTACAGGAATTTCGATTCTTGTCCTTCCAAACTCTGCATATCCGATCGGCTTTTATTAACGGGCTAACATTGCAATGTTCGTATTTCCTTAGTGATGGTACGCGTTTCTCAAATGATAATAACATTCGTCCTTTCATTTCATTCTACCCATCTTCTCGAGGTCATGGTTCCGAGTATTACTTTACTCTTATTTATTATTATTTATTATTATTATTTATTACTTTACTCTTAGCTCCGCTGCTACGGCGGTGCGTAACCAATCAATGATCGGAAGTTAAAAGGTTCGTCGCCATCCCATATATATATATATATATATATATATATATATATATATATATATATATATATATATATATATATATGGTTACATGTCCGACTACCAACAGCAGAGGACGTACAACTGCGAGATTTCATTGCCGGCAGGTAGACGTTTTCTGAATTGAATTTGTTTGTAATGTGCATCCATGACTACATTCAGCTACCTCACCCACTTAGCCTTTAAGCATACCACGTGGCAGAATTCTCCAAACCTTCATCGCTGTCCGTTCGATGTGCAGAGGGTGAATGACTCACTTCAGGTCCGGCGTTACAGCTTCCTACAGATGTTTGCGTGTGCTCTTCGGTGTGCTTAAGTGAAGTACCACAATTTTTTACGTCTTCAGTAGTCGGGTTCATTCTGGGCCACTCTAAAACATGTTTACTTCGGCCCGATCCAGTTATTTCCATTACACCGACCACGAATTCATCGGTTTGATGCACTGCTTCGATCGATGTTTCACGCCGGGCGCATAGCAGAAAGAGTATTTTAAGATTATACCAGCAAAACAATTGGCGTTTCCATCTTCACCGGAACTTTTTCTCTACTTCTCATATCATTCGTATTCTTCATAGACATGCCGAAGCCGGTGACCATGAAAAGTACGGCTGGCCAACTACAGCATACGGCATATCCAAGGTAGCACTGAGCAAGGCTTCGTATATTCTGGGGGACTCAATCAAGAATGACCCTCGGCGCATTGTAATGAATGCGGTACGTGGTCTGCATCATCATAATCTATTTTTAGTTAATGCAGATTATACTGCTCTGGCTATCCTTTTTTATCTTTGCCATTCACCAACTCGATCAGAACCACGAACTTTACTGTCTCCCACCTTTCGGTACCTTCGGCTCAATTAGCCAATCAATCCATACCATTACCCATTATAGTGCTGAAATCGAGTCGTTTTATTATGCAATTGTATATCCCGCAATTGTTCTTTATAGTTACTTCAGAGAAAGTAAGTCACGTTCTCTTTTTACTGCGCACACTTTGATGAAGCGGTTGCTTACACTCGTCACATTTGCCTCCGCTCCTAGATGTGATAAACGACCCTATCTCTTGGCAAGCTTTTTTATCTGGCGACTAGGACGTTGTGCTCTTAAGTGTCTAAGTGACCGCTCGTTTCTAGCAATTGATCTATACGGAGCATTACCCGTACATAGTGGCTTTGCAGATGAGAGCGTATTACTGAAGTCAACCCATTACTGTCAAGTGATAAATCTCGTGACTTTTTAGCAGACTGTTTCATATGTAACTTGAAAATCCCCATTTGTGCAAATGAGAACAAAGAGACCACTTGGTGAGCAATTGCTTTCGATGATTCATCTTCAGACCGATACAATCATATATAGGGTTAAAAAAGGTAAGCTCGACATAGTTGATACAATTAACGTAGGGTAAAAAATCGAAAACGGGTTAATTAAAAGTTACGGGTTTCTTGAACTTGCGCCATTGATCTCATTATCATCCGCTTTTGCGGGCCAGGGAAGCTGAACAGCCTTAATTAACTTCTGTTGCGAGCATAACGATGGTCGGAATGATCGTATACAAATCGATTCGGCCGTCGCGAGTGTACGGAGATGTTGACCCTTTGACCGGTGCGGCGGAACTCTGTATACTACTCTAAAGTTCCTCTCGATCCACTTGATGTCCGCTGTCGACAATATGAGCCAGGATAGAGCTACTAATGGCTCCAGTGCCACCTCGATGTAGCCAACGCGGACAGTGTTCGTTCATGCGTTTGGACAGGTGCCGCGCCGTTCGACCGATATACGATGCGCCACAAACGCAGGATTGTATTCCGTTCTCATGCTTGTCCATCGCCAAACTCATTGTGTGTGGTGTATGAATACTTTTGGCGCGAGCACGCTTTGTGACCTACGGACGGGCAAACAATGCAACTGACAAGTGTGTCTGTTCGGTTCGATCCTGTCCTGTTGGCTCGTGTACAGCCATTCTCAACAGCATTATTGATTTTGCTGTATACCTACCCCTAAATTCTTTAAATTATTTTTGGAACATGTTTTGCTGGTGGCTTAGGTTACAACGATTCCGTGGCCGTTGGCCGAGTAGTGCACGCCTGGTCAGAGTTGTTTTGGAGAAAGCAAATCACTTTCTAGTTTTGCTGCGCACTCTTTAATGAGCAGTTATCTACACTCGTCACATTTACCACCGTTCCTAAATGTGGTAGACGAATCGTATATGTTGGCGATGCAGATGAGAGCGCATTACTTAACTCGACCAGTTACTTTTGTGTGATAAGCCCCGCGGCTTTTTAGCCACCTGTTTCATATATCTGCATGCTCTGTGCTGGTTGCATTGCGTTCTCACGCTCGTCCATCACCAACCTCATTGTGCGTTGTGCAGGAAGTACTTTTGGCGGAAACAAGCTTTGCTATCTAGGGACGGACAAATGACGGCTGTCCTCCTCCACGACTCAGCGGCATAACCCGTTGGCTAGTTGGTGTTAGCCTCTAGTGGTCATGGGTTCGATCCCCAGTAGGTGACCGAAGGGTGCGCACCACTAACGAACCCCAATAAAGCGAAACGCGTGTCTGGTGCTTCTCCGGATTGGTAGCCCACCTATGCGGTTTGGAATCTAATTGCGATGAACTAAATCACATCGTAGCCAAATCCGTCTGCTCATTAGTAATCAAATGGCGAAACTGTCAAGTCTGCCAGTTCGACCCATATCCCGTTGGCTCGAGTGCATCAATTCATAGTAGCATTACTGCTTTTGCGGTAATTCAATCCCCAAACTCTAGGTTATTTTTGGAACATATTTTGCATGATCTTTTGTGTCTCACCTGTTCGTTTTTTAACTGCTCTTGACCCCCTTCATCATGGTGGCTTAGGTTACAACGATTCGTTGGCCCTTCCATATAATATACACTTAAATGTCAAGCAACTCCCACTGCAATCGCTACATCCAATCGTCGGTTTTGCACCGTCGTTTATTGTTTTACCCGTATACTAATATTTACATCTGCTATGTCATTATTTACGCTTTTTCCATTCCCCTTCGCTTCACAGTGCTGTCCAGGCTACGTTGCCACTGACATGACTAGTCACAAGGGCACGAAAACAATAGAACAAGGTAAACTCGTCAGTGTTTTACTTATTCCTGAGTGGATTCTCCGTTTCGCTTGTGTGTCGTACATCAACGGGTTTTTGCTTTCTGAATTATCCCCTTCGGTTAATCAACCAAATAGGGCCGTGTCACGAAACCGTTCTCATTTCCAATCTTCTACTCGTCTCGCACATATCCTTATTTGATTACCAAGCGGATGTCACATGCATCGCATTCGATCTTAGCTGTGTATCCAACCGAATATCTCGTTGTATCTTGCGCTTTCTGACTTCATCTTTGTATGTCAGATCGGTCCACAAAGATCGTTGGCTCCCACTCCATACCCAGAATATATATATATATATATATATATATATATATATATATATATATATATATATATATATATATATATATATATATATATATATATATATATCTTCTCTAGTCGCATTTACAATAATATAACATTTCATCGAACTTTCAATTGTTCGGCTCACTATCTGTACTGACGACTATGGTTTTTACGTCTGTTAACACCGAGTCGGTACCCAAATCTACCCACGGTGTCGGTCCTAAGCTCACCCGAGAGGCTGAATGCATTCTCAAATAAATTCCAACAAACAGCCCCACGTGTGCTTATTGTTTTGAAGGCAATATCATTGTTATTAATGCACAATGTCAGTAGATACACAGTCGTGCTGTGTCACCGCATGCCTTCATCGATTGCTGGCCAGCATTACTACCACTTAGCAAAACCGAATGGCCTAGAAACTTGTCAGTTATCGATGGCAATCATCCCTTCAGAATTATTGGCCTGTTTGTACCACCGGTCAAATTTCATATCATGCCTTGATGATATGTGCTCATCTAGCGCTCACTCTCCGGCCTTAGCGCGGCAACCAACTTCGCGTTGCACACTTCTGCTAGAATCAGATCCTCGATGTGGTAATATTGAACCTGGTACACGTGTCCGTTGTCCCCGGCAGAGGTTATAAATGAACCAAATATGGATTGCCTTCGCCTCCTGTGCGCATCAACGAACATTGTCTCTGAAGCTCGGATCGTGCATGTATTTCTGCTGCATAGGCTCGTATGATTAAGGCCTGGGAGTTAGACCTGTTGTGAAGATCACTTCATCTTATCCCCATCGCGCTGAAATGACATCTGCGTTGCATTCTTAGTCATCGCGACGGTATTGTGCATTAACGTTATACTGTGGTCTACGCGCGTGCATGCCATACCAAGCGGCACCATATGATACTATTGTTGTCGTTAGATTTTCCCCACACTAGCCAGCTCATCGTTTGGGGATTTCATGCATTCATTCTCAGCATTTCCATGATTGGTCAAGCAGTGGTAGATAGCTTGCTGAGAATTCTACTTGACGCGCTGTTCCAAAACTGATAGTTTGTTGTCTTGAACCTCATCGGACTGCTGCAGTCAAATTCCATCTCGAGGAGATCCATCACTACTTTGTGCTGTGGAACCAATACTCAAACGCATGGACCCATCGAACTTCGTCCACCGTTACCGAAAGGTGCCAACATTACTTACTGGTGATTGGATCAACTACTTTGTTCGGCCTTATTCGGTACAAATCCTGTCTGCGCGTACCATAAGTGTCTTCTCCCTATCTCCATGGGTAACACCGGTACATCCGTATTTTCTAGTTATGCCTCATAATATTACAACCCTAGTTGCCATGCTGCTTACGGATGTGGTTTGTAAAACGACAGGATCCTGATGCAATATTTACACGCCATATGTAGCCATCCGGGATCAGGTGGCCTTCATGTTGTTGGCTAGATCGATTGTGGGTTTCACTAACTTGCGTCCTGATTAAAGTCATTATCAACAGCAGTACTTCAGCCATTTGAACTGTTGCTTCGCTGCCGTACATCCAGAGTGACCTGCGAATTGAAGAATAATGAGGAGAGAAAGGGCAACTTACGTAAGACCTTCATGTCCCAATCAAACATACGGCGTCAAGACGCCTACATCTTGTCTACTACATACCGTGCAAAGATAAGGCGGCATCGGCGAGACAGCTTCCTTGCGGCTTTCACTGCCCCGCGTCGCGATTAGCCATTACCCAGCAAATAGCAACAATCACACTTTAAACAGGCCGTCCGGCTACTAGACGACAGCAGACACGCCACTGTTTCCGACTGCAAACCATCTCCTGTAGCGTCGTAAGCCAAGCACAGCGCGGGGCACGTGGATTCCAGCCTGGAAGGGGAGACGGACCAGCGGCATTTACTTCTGTAGTTAGTGACTTCATTTCCGACTGCAAAGTTAACTGACCCGCATCAAGCTTTGCGCCACCCTACCTCTGGCAAACAAAACAAGACCCTCCTCGGTAAGCGGTGACCAGGCATACTTTGTATGTGCCGAAAGCAACGCAACTTATGCAGTGCTGTGTTGTTCTAAGGAAGTAACTTGCCTATCACTACATGACACTCGCCTACGCATGTCATTAGTGCGGACACACTGGTGCCATCCGACAACAGCAATGTTTCGCAAGCAGCGATGATCAAAAACTTAAAGGCGTTTCTGATGCTCAGATCGAAGGGGCTAACTCTCACTCCCATACCTTAAGGCGGCTCTTTTAAATACGGTCTTTCAGATCGAGGGAAGTCCCTTTCTTTCACCACAATATCGTAGATTCAAGAAGACCGTTACTAGCCAAGCGTTGCTCGCGGACCTAGGAGCCATAGTGGTCAAGGCGTCAACCTTTGAACACTACGCCTCGAGGTCCACCCCAGCTCAGGCTTTCTCCATCTGATGAGTCCAAAGGAGGACGAAACCGGTTATGGGGTGTCAGAGTTGGGAGGAACAACACCGAACCACCAAGGCCGTTCTAGCTTCTGCAGTGCGTGAATTGACTTCAGTCGTTTTGCACCCATTGCTCCCGATGCAACTGCAAGCTAGGTGAATTGATCAAATACCTCAAGTTTCTTTCTATCCAAGGTCGAGGGGATATCATGTGGCTGATGGCCCTGTGATAGTATTACACTTTGTAGGTACGAGGCACATGCCAAGTGGTGGGGCTACTCTAGAGAAACTATTCAGGGTTGACTAGGCTTCCTCAACTCCGATCAACAAAAGGACAAAATCTTCCACTCCATACTGGAGTCCACGACGATGTTGAACAACAATGGGAAAATTGGGCAACCCTGACTGACGCCACTTGTCCGGACGATATCTGATACGTCACCCTAGACTGTGACGCGGTCTGTTTTGTTCGAATACTTAGCGAGTGAAATGTTCGCATATTTCTTGGGCGTACCTTTTCGCGTGTTTCTGACAGGATGGATCGATCGACTGAGTGGAACGCACTCTTGAAGTCGAGGAACACAGTTACTTTCAGTCTGTGTTATGTGTGGCGCTGTTCTAGCACCTGCCGCAGAGTATATATATGGTCTGTACTTCCCCATCCTGAGTGGAAACTGCTTGCTCTTCCCTACTCCGGGATTCTCCTTCTACACTGAGGTGACGAACGAGAATTACGTCTAATCCCCCTCCAAGCACGATCTCACACTCGATGCGTCATATGAAACTTATATCTTCAGTAAGCGGAGACCCGGTCTTCTTTGTGTCTCTTCCAGCTGCTATACATGTCTCTTATGTTTCCATTTCTACCTTGCGTCTTCACAATTCGAAATCCTACTAAAAGATTAATTTGAATGCGCTTCGTTTCTTCCCACAGAAGTTGCGGCGGAGTATTTTGTCTGGTTTGATCACCGAGGTTGCAGATATCGGTAGACAATGTTCCTTTGAGGCCTAGACTACTTTTGAATACGACAGGTGTCGACTATAATACACTGCAGTGCGACCAATGTAACCACGTGAACCAGACGCTGGAACTTCACGCGGAGACATTAAGAACATGCTAATTGATGAGCGAACACTCATTACATGTTCGAAATGCCATCTGATGCCACACTAGATGATTGTCTATCAAACTTGGAGCTTCTACGTAGGTTTCACCACCTTCCTCTGATTCCTGTCCAGTTCCGATACTGCCTTTGACTTAGTATCTTCGCGGAGACCGATCGATGAGATGGCTATGGCCATGAAAAAGTTGACCACAGAACGTATTAGAGTTGGTAGTACATCCACATCGACCAGTTATTATTACTCCACGTCGCCGAACATCTACTAGAACCAGAGCTATTTGGTTCACTTGTGTAGATACCTGTGACTTGTCTGGCCGTCGGATCGCTAAATGCATCGGTAAGCTTCACTCATCTGTGAAGACGGCGTGTTGATCTGGGCAGACAAGTGCCGTTACATGATTCAGCAAGATCACTATCTTTTAAAGATATCAACTGGTTAGTCATTTTTTGTCCACAAATGTTCGCGAATTATTGCTCATGCCTGAGGGGGGAAACTACTAAGCAGCACTAGAATTTACCAACGACTGTTCGATGGAAATCTTCCCTGCGTTGCACTGCGATCGTCTTTCGAATCTGAACTGTCTGCTCTAGTTTCGTGTTATTGACATGCTTATGGATCGGTTTATCAGTCTGGTATCCCTCCCCAATATTGCATGCGGTTGAGTACTGTCATGGGAGCTGTCAACGAGATAGTATAAGAAGTGAGGACGGTGATTTTGAAGCTTCATTGAGATAGTGGATATACTTCTCCCAAATGAATCACAAAAAGGGTCCGTAAAGTCAGTGCTTGGATACTTTTGACCTGTCACAGTCACGAGACCAATGGCATACTTGCATTAGACTTTTTGCTTTTACTCTTGGAACCATCCCTTTAGCGGTGACGTCCTTTTTCTTCATTGTTGCCGCTTTGTTTGTCTTCTTCCGTTTTCCCTAGTCGTTGGTTTTACTTTATATAGTGATAGTGATCACGTTGCCGGAATGTGTATCACATTTAGTTTGACAGATTGCAGTTTATCACCCGAGTGCGCAGCTTCATTCCTGCTTAAATGTGCGTCACAGTTGCGATTTGATGTAAACCAGTCCACTCGCTCATCGGTTCGAGGACTAGACCATCATTTTATGAACTCGTGGGAGGTGACGTCGAGATTGTCTGGGCCAACGGACGTCTATCTACAGCCCGAGTTGTGGCTATTAAGAGAAAATACAAAGGCATATAAAACGGAACACTTCCATGGTTTTATCTGTCGCTTATTTTGGCGGAAGAGCCTATGGTGCGCTTAGGCTGGTGGTGGCTAGATCCTGACAGATGATCTACGCACTGTTGCGCCATTGGCTCATGTCTTGGACGCCTCCTCGTGGCGACCACTGGGTGGGAGTTGGGTTTCGCCCTTCTCCCTGCTAAGATCCAGGACACCAATCCGCATGAGTCAGCGAACTGACCATGTGCTAGACCCGCTGCCTTTCGGGTGTACATTTAATCGGAGGCTTTGGCTGAGGACCCGAGTCGTTCTCCTGTCAGGTGTGGGCGCCCTGCCAGTATCCTAGTCCATCCTCTTCTGAGGTTAGGAAGTGGTCGATGGCCTTCTTCCCGTAAAACCTAGCCATGGGAGACAACAGGTCTACGGGTTATAAGCTCACAGCTCGATTGGCGTAGAGCACAAGCGCCACGCATTGTCTCTGACGGTGGGAGGACACCTCCGGGTGTTCATTGGTTTGCTACTGCCCGCCTCAAGCCAGGCAACCCCTGGTCAAATTGGTGCAAACCCGCCAAAAACCCACCTGCGTCTGGCCGTGGTCGCAGGTGCATATCCTACTACGGTCGCAAAACACATAATAATTGTTCCAGTACCTCAAAGGCTGCGTGTGACGGCCGTCAAGCAGATCCCAATCTGTCTCTGCAATCACATTCCCGAGATGGATCTGCCCCCCACTGCCTTGTGGGTAAGGCTATTGAGCCAAAGGCTCCGGGCGGAGTCCCTCAAGCAAACCTCCAAACAACCCACTGCCTTGTGGGTAAGGCTATTGAGCCAAAGGCTCCGAGTGGAGTCCCTCAAGCGAACCTCTAAATCACCCACTGCCTTGTGGGTAAGGCCATTGAGCCAAATGCTCCGGGTGGAGTCCCTCAAGCAAACCTCCGAAGCACAACGACCAACTCGCGTGCGATTGCCCACCAATGTAATCGTACGCCTGCGCGTAAAGCACTCAGCATCGGATGCTGGAACGTGCGCACACTACTGGACCGGAACTCCAGCGAGCGCCCGGAGTGACGCAGTGCACTCGTCGTGATGGAGCTGGCGCGCTCAGTGAAACTCGGCTCGCTGAGCAAGGTAAGTTGCATGAAGCAGGTGCTGGCTACACATTCTACTGGGTGGGCAACGCCGCCTCAGCACCATGTGATCATGGGGTCGGATTTGCAATATCCGATCGCCTGAATAGCCAGCTGGTGGGTGAATCAACGGGCATCAGCGCGCGACTGATGACTGTTCGCCTACGACTCGGAAGAGGTAAGTTTGCTACTTTTATAAGCGCTACGGTCTGACCATGTGTTACCCTGATGACACGCATGGTCAATTCTACACTGAGCTATCCTCCGTGATACGGTCTGTGCCGAGGAGCGACCGACTATTTCTGCTGGGTGATTTCAACGCGCGCGTTGGGCGTGATGCATCAGCGTGGACAGATGTTATCGGTGCGCATGGCATTGGTTCAGCGAATGTGAACGGTGACAGGCTGCTCTCACTGTGTGCCACTCACGGCCTGACGATCACGAACACTCGGTTTGCACTGAGTGCGAGTGATAGAGCAACTTGGACACACCCACGGAGTGGTCACGCTCACCTGCTCGACTATGTCATTGTACGTCAACGTGATATGCGTGAAGTGCGAATGACACGTGTACTGCGTGGAGCTGAGTGTGGCACTGGTCACAAATTGGTTTGGACCAAAGAGTACATATATTTTCGTAAATCGATGTATTGCACTCCCGCCGTGAATCGGCGTAAATTTAACGTTCTCTCCCTCGGTACTGTGGCGAAACGTACTGAGCTGGAGAAGGCGATGGCTGCACGCCTGTGTGATGTGAAAGTCATAGCCACGGTGGGCGACATGTGACACCACATTCGCGACCAGGTGACAGCTGCTGCCGAGGAGACCATCGGGCGCGCAAACTGTAAGCGTCCTGATTGGTTTGATGACAACAATGTGACGATTGGCACCTTGGTGTCGGAGAAGAATGCAGCATTTGCTGCACATGTTGCAGACCCCAGTGACTCGGAGAAAAAAAGTCAGTTTCGGGAACTTCGACGGCGACTGACCCGAGAGCTCCATCGCATAAAAAATGCAGATGGAATGCTACGCCGAACGCCGCCAACACAAGGAATCCTTTGACTCCTTGAAAGCGATGTATGGACCGAGATTGGAGCCGCTGAGGACACTGATCGATGATAGTTCAGGCGCTACCTGCACACAGACTGCAGATATAATGCAGGTCTGGCGAAAACACTTTGACTCTCTCTTGAACAACCGTTCAGAGATCGACTGGCCTACATTGAACGGCCTGAAGCAGCACCATGTGAAGGCGAGTCTGGCAAACACACCGACACTGGACGAGACGCAGAGAGCCTTTGCTCAGCTGCGAAACGGCAAGTGTGCCGGAGCTGACGGGATCCCGCCTGAATTGTTGAAACACGGCGGACCCGCGTTGTTGACTGCGCTGCACCACTTGGTGCAACGTGTATGGAGTGAGGAGGAGGTGCCTCCTGAGCTGAAGGATGCCCTTGTGCTACCACAGTACAAGAGTAAAGTGAGCAAGCAATGTTGCACGAATTATCGTGCCATCAACTTGCTGAGTTGTGTGGGCAAGGTGATTGCCCGAATCCTGCTCAACCGCCTCGTCAGTCAGGTTGTGGAACCGAACGTGGCGGAAGAACAATGTGGATTCCATTCGGGTCGCAGCACTATAGATATGGTGTTTGCGGCTCGTCAGTTGCAGGAGAAGTGCAGAGAACGACACCAGCCATTGTACTCGCTTTTTGTTGATTTCACCCAAGCATTTGATACGGTGGACCATGAGGCATTGTGGCTGGTGTTGGGTAAGTTTGGTTGCCCGCGTAATTTTGTACGTCCCGCTTCTGCTACCTTGGGATTGTGATATCGACTGATCAGCAGCTACACATTGAACTTCGTATCCGCGTGTCAAAGGCAGCGGCGGCATTCGGGAAGTTTGAGTACCGAGTTTGGAACAACCATCAACTTACCATTGACACGAAGTTGATGGTGTACAAATCCATGGTGCTGTCTGTTCTTCTATACAACAGTGAAATGTGGACGATGTACCGGCGGGATGTGCGATTTCTCGAGCGGTTCCATCAGCAGTGTTTGCGACGGATTTTGCGAATCGGTTGGGGCGACAGAGTTGCAGACACGGAAGTGTTGCGCCGAAGTGGGATGTATGCAGTGGACTGCATACTTTTGCTGAGACACCTGAGATGGATCGGTCATGTGAGCCGTATGGATTCAACGCGGATACCGAAACAACTCTTATACGGTCAGCTGAGTATTGGGAAGCGGCACGTGGGGAAACCAAAGTTACGTTACCAGGACATGATTAAAGTGAGCCTCTCACGTTCTAATCTTGATTGCAGATCATGGAAATCGAAGTCGGTTGATCGGCGTGCATGGCGCGATCTGATCACGAAGGCAGTTGCTGAGGTGCAGGAGAAAGCCCTCATGCATGCGGAGAAGAAGCGGCCAGCACCGATGGGTTGTACACCATCGACATCAAGCGCATGGTGCTGTAGCACATGCGGTCGCGAGTGCCTGAGTCAGGCAGGCTTAGTGAGCCATGAGCGAAGCCACTCGGGACCACTACCGAAGCGACGACGGGTCCTGCAGAGAACGTAGACAGAACCAGCGCAGCGTTTGTAGGTACGCTGCATTCGATTTACTAACCGCGTGCTTGTATGCTAAGCCTTTATTTCAGGTGGTGGTTTTCAATTTTGTCCTAATGCTTTTCTTTCTCAAATAAATGTCCATATGTACGCTCTTCTATAAACCTGCACAACTCGCTTAAGCCAATTGTAGTTAATTTCGATAACATTTTCGTGTTTGTGTCATTTCCGTAAAATATACTTTCTGATCTCCTGAACTTATCTCGGATCCTTTGTTAACAACTTATTTCATATGCTCATTAATTTAAGATTTTTGTCACGTTTCCTTATGCACTACTCGATTTATTTTCTTTGTTATCTTTCTCTCAAGTGATTGGCTGTTGCTTGATATCCCCGGGGTGGCTGCGCTTGATGTGGATGTTGTCAAGGTGTCCACCTGTCTATTACCCACTACCTCGTCCATACTGGCTCCAGGAGACAGTTGGTCGTTGCTGGAGGGGTGCACGGTTCTTTTGGCCGTGTTAGGATCAAAGAGTGGTTCCATGCACTCAGTGTGGATCGGACTACGGTCCAGCCACCACCTTGTGTGCACTTGATTCTCCAACCGCAGCGTGCTTGTGTTTGCCTGTGAAGGAGTGTGGGCCGGCTCCGTTGATGAAATGTGGCTCCCATCCACATGCCTCCCGGTCTTATTCCTTCGGGTTTAAACTGGATAATGGGTGTGTGGTTGGAGCTGTGGGTGGTGCAGCGCAAGCCACCCATGGTCCCTCTGTAGGCGCAGGCGTCCTGTGGCTGTCCACATTGACAGGCAAATCCGAAACCGGATGCCGCCAACCCTATATATATATATATATATATATATATATATATATATATATATATATATATATCACAATCACAGATATTATGCTATCGGAACCATGGCTGAATAGGAAGACGGAATTAGAATAAATGAGGGGAACAAACACTTTTTGTCCATTTTCTCATTCACCATTTTGTGAGTTTATTTTGATGCTTTTCATTGGGGGAGGGAATGGGGATCACCGGAACATGCAGAGATACACGACTACCACTGAGTTCGGTTTTGAACCATGACTTCCAAGGTTTCCAACCAGTGGCGCTCAGCATCTTTGGGACCCCATCCAGGGAGTCGAGAAGAACCAACCGAGGCGAGCTGTTTTGTCAGCTTTCTCACCCTGCTTCTCCAAGTTGTAGGCTGTCTACCACACCGCCTCCATCCTTGTCCAGCGTCCGCGAACAAGGCGCGTCGCGGAAGACACTGAACGGGCACACGCAGTACGTGTACAAGCCATCGTAGTTGGCGCAGCGAGACAAGCGCCTCAAGGGAGTGGCTGCCACTACCCAAGACACGCTGTCTGACTTCAACGTTGGTTACGTGGTGCAGCCACCACACACGGGCGATTGACCGCAAGCAACGGTTCTCATAGACAGACAGTCGGCGTAGGTTATCGATACGAGCAGGCCAAGTCTCTCAGCAGTACAGCGCGGACGGCCTCATTATAAACCCACCATTTGACGGAGAGACGGATGTCTTGGTGGCGCCATTATGCCTCAGCCTGGAAAAGGTGAGACGAGCTCTTGAGATGCGCATCGAAATATCATTTCCAACGGCAATTATGCAGCTTCCCAGGTAGACAAAGCTTTTTACCACTTCCACCGTCTCACCATCGATAGTGAGTGCAGGTAGGGGCATATGCCGGTCTTGCAAAAGCGCTTTGCACTTGGATGGTGAAAAGTACATGCCATACTTCGACGTTTCAATCGCCAGGCGGTTAAGTGCAAGTTAGACGGTCTGCGGACCGTCACCCAACAAGAAGATATCATCAGCGTAATCCAACTAAACGACCTGACTACCTGGAAGGAGCTCAACGCCAGCGTTCAGCAAACCTTCCAGAGCATTTATACAGACATCCTCAGTGGCAAAATCGAAGAGGAATGGAGAGATGGGACATCCTTGTCGAACCCCTCTGGTGACAATTATGGAAGGCGAAAGCTTACCACAAGCCCTTACTCTACCCGAAGTCAGACTATACAGAGCACGCCGTACGGAAACGAACTTCCTGGGAATGTCATTCCTCAACAGACAATGCCACCATGCAGCCCTGTCGACAGAATCGAAGGCAGCACGGATATACAGGAACACAACAATTGTTGGCTTTTGATACACATGGCGGAGTGTGCAAATCTGGTCGATGCAGCTGCGGTCAGGGCGTAATTCAGCCTGTTCTCGCTGTAGTAATTCACGCGTTTGGGATACTTTACGAAGAATGATGGACACCAGAACCTTGCGAACGACGGGAACCAAACTTATTCACCCTGTAATTGGAGCACTTTGTGCGCAGGTCCTTTTTGAAGATGGGAACAGCTACCGACTCACTCGAGGATGATGGAACCTTCTCTTTTGCCCAGACTTCTGCGAACAAAGAGGTGAGTTCTCGAACCAGCGATTAACCCCTGTCTTTAAATAGAGCAGGGCCGGGTGCCTTATGACGCTTTAGGCAGCAGAGTTCCTGCCAGATTTCCTGCTGAGAGAGAGGATCAGTTAGGATAGTCTACCCATCACCAATGCGCGTCCCAAGGGAAACAGATGGAGCTGGCGGCCAAGAAAACTGCGAAGGAAAATGTTCGGCCCATCGCTCCAACCGTCGTTGAAGATTAGTGGTTAGGAAGCCATCCACTTCGCCGATTGTTTCCCTTACTCCAGATCGAAAGCTTTCGGTGATTCGGATGAGTTGGAACAGTTTTTTAGGATTACCAGAGAGATTGACAAGTTCCATCTCTAGCGCGCTCTCACCGCCAGGTCTTACGGTCCTTCTGTAAGCTCTTATGCAACGTTCGATCCAGGGATCGGCGTTCCTCACTACAGCCGCGGTCGACTGGGATCAAGCGGCGTCTGCCCATCGGCGACAAGGAGGCAGTGGTGATCCAGCTTTTCGGCGGTTAACAAGCAATTCCACAACTGACAGTACTGGCAAAAATTAAGGCGTCTTTCGGTGCGCATCCATTGCGAATTCAAACTATCCTCAGAAGATGAAGGAAGCAGTGTTGACAGAGTGGTCTGCTACTTGGCTAATGTTGCAGGATGTTGCAGATTTTCGACCTTCGGTCGGTAGTGCGTACGTCTGGGTGATCCTCCAAAACGCATGCAAATCTTGACATGAACCATTGCGTGATCGAAGTCCAGACAGGTTCACCAGTACGGTCGGCAGTCTCTTACGCTTCCGCGCCATCTGTAGCTTATTGCTATGTGGTCAAGCTTGGACCACTTTTACGTTTGAGAAGGCGGACGCCATGTACCAGTCTGTCTTTTCGAATGCCAAAACCTGGTGCTCAAAAGAAACAAGCGATGATCAGAACAATGAGTCAGTAGCCTGTCTCCATTGTCTCATCGACTACTGCCGAGGCCATAACTACCCCCAAGATGGTGCTCGCTTGGTGACAGGCGGCCCACTCGTGTGTTAAAATACCGATGATCCAGCGTGACCTCTCTCAGGTCTTTTATGACACCATTCACCAGCCACGATTGCTGCGCTTCTTAGATACCCTTTTTTACTTAACTAGCAGAGTTGCCTACTTATTGAGATTCATTCGCAGAAGTGCACCCTCACTTGTCTTTTCTCTTGGGGTCACTAGGTCTTATTCTGTCGCTTTTCTCACTCTTTTCCGTCTAGGTGCCGACACTCCGTTTTACTTGGCCACTCTTCCAATTGGTGTGAAGGAACCGATAAACGAGTTTGTTTCCGACCGTCGCATAATTCCCTGGTCAAAAGATGTGGAGATCAAACTTTAAACTTACGCACCACCCACCGCAGTCTACCGATGAACACAACGTTTTTCTAATCGCTTTCTCCTTTCGCCCTTTTGATTTCTGTGATCGTTTGTTAAGCTGATCATCGTTTTGTGCCAATACATCCCCCATTGGACTTTCCCTGTCTTTGTTTTTTTGCTTCGTCTGGTGAGTCGTGGGACTTGTCTTCTCGAATCACTTAACCGCAGTTGATCATGGTCGTGCTTGTCTCTATGGGTCGATTATGCGGTGGATAGCAATGTTACTGTGATCACCACTGTAGAGAAGAATGCCGCCTATTTGTCTATTCAAGTCAAGTCATGAATTTGCTTTATGCTTCCATGAAGGGTGTATATTCGACATCATCACATACACACGGACATAGATAACTACTGAAAACGAATGGTACATGAGGGTGGATATAAAACCGCAATTGTTTCAAAAACTTGGCAAATTAAATACCACCGGAGTAATCTACTATCGGTACTTGGATGACTGAATTTTTATCGTTCAAAAATGTGACAGGAAGAGAACTACAGATGTTCGACAGACCCTTGTGCGGCGATATATAGTTTTGTACCTCTGTCTGGTTGAGGAGGTTGTTACAGTTTCAAACAACGTCCTGTGGAGGAGTTGACTAACATCGATGAATATTTTAGATTCAAGCTTACTACAAGAGTTGATGTGGCTGGGTACAATGATGTCAACAAGTTCCAGCCCTGAAATGCCACTACACCGGGATAGATGCTTCACTGATCTGGCAAGTACTTTGAGGTCCTTACTCAGATCACGGGAGATCAATAGGTCCGGTAGCGTAACGCATATGCAGTGATAAAACGTTGAATCAAACAACGGGGTACGGAAGAAGACCTGAGACTTGTAACATAGAATGGGTGTCTTCTAACTTTAGCGAATGTTTTCTTCACGGGAAGGGACTACTTAAGCCAGGTGATGGGTGCTAACGGTTATGTAGTCCGCCTCCTTCAGCAAGATGGCTTCTTCCGGGACGGGGATTGTGGTAACATAAGTGGAAAGTAGGAATGGGGACAAAATGTCTCCCTGAAAAACACCAGAGTTCGTAGTGAGGGAAGAATTTTTCCAATTAACCTGGTCAACTGGATGCATCTGGTGGAATAATCTTTCACCAGAACAACGGAATTTTGAACTCAAGTGCGTACTAGATCACGCAACAGTAATTCAAAGTTTATACACCCGAAGGCGTTGCTAAAATCCAGGAAGCAGATACGGATAGATTTGTTTATCTTCTCCAGTGCCGAGAGCGCAGTATGTCCAAACATTCTGCTGCTTCTGAAGTGGACCTTGATCTGCGATATGCAAACCGACGAGAGTCATCAAAATGTGTCTGAGCTAAGACCCTTTTGAAAATAAGCCTCTCAAAGATCTTCAGATCAACCGACGTGAAAGCGATCGGCCGATGTCTTCAGGTTCCTTTCTTTGGCATTGATGTGCTGCTTGCGCTTCGCCAACCGTCAGCAATCTTGTCTTGCTTGAAGCTCAGTGTATACAAATCGGCGTAACGCTGTGTCAGGTACTTTGCACACTTTTTCAAAACGACAGGACCAGGTGCTTTGTTCACCTACAACCCGATTGATTCCCTGTGTACTTCTAGGCTGCTCAAAGAAGGAGAGTTATCTAAGGCTGGCTGTAATTCAGCAGAGGGTATATCGAAGAATGAAATGTTATCCTGATCATAGCAAAGTGAGGTTTGGTTTTTCCACATCCATAGTTGTATGCATGATCACGCGGGTGACTCTGCTTAACTATTTCAGCATTTTCCATATTTCACGATAGTTCTTGTTACCAAGTGTGGCTCGAACCTAAACATGGTTGAGGAGATGCAATTCGATGTTTATAGGCACCAATAGAGACTTTACTGATGTAACGTCTTTGATTTTAAAAGCCTTTTCCTTAAGCCTACGCAGTTGTTTGACCTGTTGTGACGAGAATCTATCGGTACGGATAGAAATTGTTTCAATTGGACAACAAGTGTCGAAACAGAAGTTTAAGTGGCGGTTTCGGTGTGGCTCTCTGTTATCCATGCACTCCATGACTGACGGTCCTGTCCTTGTTTGGTCTCATCAGGTGAAGATAGCCGAGCTGTGTGTGGAACTCGGCACATAGTGCTTGATGGCTATCGCTATGATCACTAGGCCATTGAGCACTGCATGACACAGCGGTTAGAATTTGCTTTCCGGATTTTTGAGCACTCGCCGTGTGTGTCGGATTACGACACGCAATCTCAGTTGTGGCCCCAGTTGACTTTGAAGTCAGCCTCTGCCAATACGATCACTGGGACAGTCACCGATAGGGAGGGTTTCGGTGTGGCTCTCTCCCATCCCTGCATTCCACGACCGACGGTTTCGTCCTGCTTTGTACTCAACAGGTACAGCTAGCCGAGCTGGATGGGGAAATCGACGCATAGTGCTTGGTGGCTATAGTCAAGTGACTATTTAACTGGTCACAGTACTTCGACACATCCGCATCATAAAATAAACCAAAATCTGCGATGGCAATGGTTTCGCGCAGTCGCTGAATGTTCTGGGGAAGGCATTGTCTCCGCCTGAACTTTCTATCTTTACAATGGGTGAGATCTTTATGGTTCATCTTGCTATAGACAACGGGAGATAACTTTACAGTGGCATGATCAGAGCTCTCAAGCGGCGCCTGATTACTAGCAGAAAACACTTGCAAGTTGTTAACAATAACCATGCCAAGTGTTGCATCTGATCTGGTTGAAGATTGCACCATGTTCTTTAGCCCAAGGCTCCAAATGGAGCTGGTGTCAGATCTGTTGAAATTGCCGGCAATTATACACAAGCAGAGTTCCAGGTATTGAAAGACCGCAGCTATAAATCCGTCGTAAAGTTCTTCAACTTAGTAGCTTGGAATGCTGAGTGAGATATAAACATTTGCCAATAAAATCGAGCAATAACCGTTCAGCAATCTTGGTTTGCATTTCACGATTAAGCAATTGAGGCGTTACGAGCTGTACTGAAAATGCTTCTACTCGACGTGCACCACGAATAATTAATGTAAATGATGACGCCACCTTCGTGCTTCCTCTGTGTACATTGGCGGTCAACACGAAAGGAGCGAAATCCGTCGAGTTCCACAACTGCATCTTTAACATCAGCGTAAAGCAAGGCTTCCTGCAGCACAATGATGCCCAAGCGAGCATATTCACGACATTTTATAGCACTTTTATGGTCTTTTAATATTCCAAGTAGCGATTGCATATTATCACCGAGTAAAACAGGTAGGCTCATATTTCCGATATTTTTCTTCCGAAGTGGGACCCGCCATCCTGCATGGTTTTTTGCCTCTTGATTATTGTTATTTCGTTTCGTATGGCTTGACCATGAAAATGTGTCCAATTCATTTGCGTGAAAGCCACGCTAAAATTTCAAAGTATCGCGAGTGTAAACGATCATGACCCTGGTTTCAGAACAAATGTTACCATTGCAACCTTCTACACCTCATTCCTCAACTGTGTTGACGCCCGTACGAATTATATTCTCCGACATGCAGATACCATTTTGCATCGTCTGAATCCTGTGCGAACAACATGGCTCTGAGATGCTTCCTTAGGGCGCATATTCAACTCGAATTGTCTCCGGTGAATCTGTCATGGGATCCTATTTCGGCCGAATGGTCTGCGCACCTGATTTGCAACCATTAGGTCCCCGGTTCGAATCTGCGAATGGGTGGGCACTCAAGCGCAACTGGTGGTGGTCGCATGGCACCGAAACGCCGTAACGGCCCATAGCTAACATATTATTATCGTTTGTTCTTTACCAACACTTCACCTAGTCAAACAAGTCCCCTCTTGGTTGGTAAACAGCATATAGTACGGATCATGGAGGAGCCCACCCAAAGGATCGTTTGGATTCGCACTTGTCTTACCGTTATTTAATGCATCAGTAGTCGGGTTAATGAACTCGGCCACCAACCGTGCTAATAATGTGACAACTTGATGGAGCTCTAAACAAGGCACCCTATGGAGTTCGTAGCGCGTTTGAATTCCTTTCCACATTTCAACTCCTTAGCTATGCAAACTGCCGATTTTAATTCTCCTTCATTCCTGTTTTTTTATGCTCAATGTTACTCAACATTATCATCAATACACGCTAGCCGAGGACGAGAAACACACCTCAGTTAATATGCCGCAACGCAAGAAAGATAAGTAAACATTACAGACTACGAAAGCTAATAAAGTGACATGATGCTAAAATCACATTGTGCACTAAGTTGAGATCGTTGTTGGAGGGGAAGCTACTGCGGAGGGAAGGGACAAAGAGACTCACAGCACAAACGCCATTGCGGTCAGCTCCTAGCCATATCAGCTAGTGTATCCAACCCGACGTCCTTCGGCCGGTGGCCGAGTGGTCTGCGCGTATGTTTTGCAGCCAAAATTTGCCCGGTTCGAATCCGCGTAGGGGTGGGCGTCTTTGCGGTATACTCAGCTTGCGCGCTACCGGTGGTGGTCCGACGGCAGCGAAGCGCCGTTACGGTGTACAGCTGACACATTTTTATTCTATTATTGACATCATTCAGATCCCAGCCAGGCAGTCAGGAAACAAAGACTGACGCCAATTTCGAAGTGAAAAAACATTCCTCTACACCATGTCATTGCTTGGTGTCCTCTTCTTCCATCCAGATTCAGGGCTCGCGAATAACACCCAATGTGAGAGTTGATGTGCTGGCATGCGCAACGCGTGACACAGCCATCGGAGCCTGGTGCGTGATATCATGGTGCTGAGCGGTTCACACCCTCTTCCTGCACTAACTTTGCGATTCCGAAGACACTCACTGCTAACGCGGTGTTCCCACCAAACATGAGCTAAGCTTCGAAGGCAGCAATGATCGAACGTAGCTGGCCTCTATATGCCTTGATGGGCCAAGTTTCGCAACCGTACAGGAGGATTGAACAAACGGCTGCATTGTCAACTTTGCTTTTCAGAGCGATAGTGTTGTTGCGTCAACGCCACAGGTGGCGGAGATTGTCAAAAGCACCCCGAGTGTTCGCTTTGGGGTTCGTGACCTCATCTTCCACTCCACTGACTCTAATATAGCTGCCCAGGTAGTTGACTTTCTAGACGACTTCTAGCTGACCATAACCATGTGTCAGTGCAGGAATGGGTCCCTGTCTATGTTGGAGAAGAACCTTGCATTTCGAGGGAGCAAGGCATAGCCCGAAACGACTGACAGCCAGACCTAATTTATTCAGTGCAGCTTGGCACGTTAGTGTGTTATCGTCTTACTCCAAGTCAAGAAGTCGGTCACCTGGGAGCAGATCCACACCTAATTCATGCCCGGCGAACTCCGTTTCTACGACTTCTTTAATGCGGAAGTTAAAGAGAAAAGTTGACAGCAGGTAACCTTGTTTTAAACCGCTGGTGATATTGAAGGGCGATTAATATATATATATATATATATATATATATATATATATATATATATATGTGTGTGTGTGTGTGTGTGTGTGTGTATACTCAACTTCTGATCAATATACAATTGGCAGTGCCACAACACATAATAACACACATGACACATAACAACAAACAACAACAACAACAGAAACGGGAAAACAGGTAGACATTGGCAAGGTTTGGAAGGTTTACAAGGTTAATGGTTGTTCGAGCAGAGATCTTCCCGGTTGCCCAGGCCGAGGAAGATTGTTGACTTAAGAGACCCCACCCCGAGCCTTTGGTCATAAAAACATGACCCGCAAGGCAACGGAACGCTTAACAGAGACCGTTGACATCCGGGTAGCTCATTCGCCTTCTTTGTGTTCCGTAGCAGTCCACAGAGAAGCCGGTGGCCAACAAGGTTGTTTTTCCACCTTCCGTTAGGTACTCACTTCTGGTTACATAAGTGTGGTCAATGACCCTATAGCCGGTCACATTGGCTTTGACACATCACTATACGATAGCTTATGGTATTTGAGGTAGAACGAGATGACCAGCCCAGAACTCCCCACGCTCGGAGACGCTGCCACTGATTGTCCGCGACTGCTTATTCATCTCGCCTTCAAGGCAAACGATACTTATTCGCAGTTACCTCCACAAGGAAGGCATTCCCCGATCCGCAACCTGGGTACGCGCTCGATAGCGTACAGCTCCGCCAGGGGAAGGGCGGTGAAAGTTTGCCGTAAGCCCTCACTCTGCCTGAACTATGCGCGTTCAGCGCTCTTTTGATATTTCTACATTCCTGGGGCACACCTTTTCTCATTAGACAGTCCCAGAGGGCAAATCGACCAACGGAACCGAAGGCCCGTTTCATGCCTGAAATGACGACTGCGGTGGGTCGCCAGTAAACATGGCGTTGCACCAACAATTGACGTTATTTGAAGATGCGGCTAATGTAGCCTCGATTTCGAGGAAACTCTGCCTGCTCCTCGCGCATCTGGCTTTCGCGAGTGCCAGTTAGTCTATGGGGTACGACAGAGGCAAGTAACTTGGGGCAATTTAGATCGGATTGATTCCTTTATGACTGACCGCATTCCGACCGGGAGCCTCCCTTAGAAATTGGGACCGTGCGCAGTGGCTCCATTCTGTTGGCGTAGTCTTCTACTGCCATAGATTCACAAGTAATTTGTGTGATCGTCCAAAAGAGCAGGCCTCCGAAGCAGAAGACGGCTGGATGAAGTCTGTCTGCTCCAACAGTCTTGTTTAATTTTAGTCGTTTGCTCTCGCGTTCGATTTATGCGCAGATCATTGTGACGGCCCAGCGAGTAGGGCGATCATTAGCTGATGAAGAAGGTGGCAACTCTGACTGACTGAACTGCTTCAAGTGTTCAGCCCAACGCTCCAAGTGTTTTGACAAGTTGTTGATCGGCTGTCCATTCTCATCACATATAGCCTTGCTAACACCAGGTTTCCTGCTGTCCGTTTCTCGGATCAGACCGAATAACTTCTAATGGTTACGAAAATAAGCGGCTGTCTCCGTCTCCGATGCGCGATGAGCACCACGCTTCGCGGTCTCTCTTCAGGTTAGCATGCACTTTAGCCCAAAGATTTTTGCGAGTCTCATTGTATTCGGTTCCAGCCGCAACATGTTGGTGAGCATCCATAAGTTCCAGACACTGCGTGGAGACGCCATGTCCAGGTTAGCGATTTGAGTTGCCACATGAAGACATGTCTGCTGCTAATAACGTCTGGCGGATATGCAACCATTGATCTTAACCATGTTCATTCCGCGTTCACTCAACTCGGATGCCAGCTCACTTTGTTAGGCATTCAGAACCTCTGAGTTCACCAGTTGGCAAGTATCTATGCGCTCACTGCGACTTTACGAACGTCCGCCGAAGCGCACCCGAAGGTCGGTGCAAACAAGTGTGTGGTAAGAGTCCACGCTCGTGCTACAAAGCGAGTGACAGTTTTGAACGCATTCTCTCCAACGGTAACTGCTCGCGATGTGATCAATTAGCCTCCGCGGCACCATGTCACTCATTTGCGGGTGCGGTGTCGAAAGTCAGTGCTCGCAAGAAAGACGAGCACCCTCACACAGATGTAGCAACCGCTCATCTTTATACTTACGAGAGCATATATCGTGTTGGCCACCCAGATGGAACTCATCAGTGGACAGTATCCCAACTTGGTCGTTCCTATTACCAGCCAACACTACAGTATCCGTACATTTTTGTAACGGAGAAGCGCGTTCAGTTGGTGGTAGACTTTATCTTTCACCGAGTCAGCTCTACAATTTGTAGGCGTTTAAACCGCAATGACAAACAAACACCGTTTGTCCCCACGAGACCGAAGCTCTAAACGAGCCGGCCAATCGGACAGCGCACTTCCGGCTGTTCATTGGTATTCACCCGACCGACCGATTCAGCCGGGGCTAAGAGCAATGCACACACCGACTTGACTGGCATTTGAAGCTGCGTCATCTCCGGACAGGCGCAATGAGAAAATACCATCTCTGCTTCATTACAGAACTCGAATCATGCCGCCGAAGTTCTGGTAAACGAGAGATATCGATTGGTATGGTCTCCAGTGTTCGGGCAAATGCTACCCGTTGACCAGTTTACAACAAACTGTGCATAATGAGGCATGTCAGTTTTAGGGAGAACCGACGGCTTCAAATAGAAGCTGATGAACTGACGCAGTCCATTGGGCCGGACATGAACGTACCGATTGGACCGGAGCGACGCCTCGCTACTACGTGTGAGTCGAAACTAGAAGGCGAACAATCACTGAATAAAGATCGGGGAGGGCCAAGAATTGCGGGATTGAAAATGGCGGTATAAAAGTAAAGTTGGAGCGGATGGCTAAGTATGAAAAAGCGCAAGAGATGGAATGAGAAGACGGGAAGGCCTGATCAGTACCATACTTACCCCTATCCACTTTGCTTGAGGCAGCAGATAAAGCGCCGTTGATTATCCTCTGCGACGGCCAGAGCATCAAGAAATTGTTTGATGAAGAGTTCGTTGTATTGCGTGGGTAGAATACTGTCAGGTTGCCCAGGCCTAGACAGGAGAAGGATCAAAGTTCTCAACCAAAGCCTTTGGTTCAAAGCCATACCGCAAGGCAGCGGGGTTACGGCACTGGGCTGGACGGCCAGGGACTGAGTTTGTCTGTCCTCTAACCATTGGCTAATCTGGTATGAGTGGCTCTGAAGGTGTAAGAAGCGCCACCAAGCACGGAGGCACTCAAACCGTCGCACCACGTTAAGGTCCAATCTCGTCGTGATGGATTAGGGTTACTATTGTTAGGACTATTTCCGCGATGTATGTCGAGGCGTATGGATTTACCATACTTCGACCCTCAGATTACAAAAGGCATCAGCAGTGCGCAGTACCGATGCTTCGGTGTCACGCAACGACCACCAGTCGCACATGGGCTAAGGATACTGCGAGAGTCGTCTGGTCCCCTGCGGAGACTCGAATCTGTGATCTCCGGGTCATAAAGCAAATGTGTGATCCTTTCGGTCACGCGCCGAGTTATTGTTAGTTAACTTGAGTGTATGTGTGAAGTGACCTCTGAGGACTCCTTAATATCCTGTAACAACTGAATCGTTAAGTGATGACTTCCTGATGAACAGCAACTGGATGTCTTGGGTTTACTTAGAGTATGGTGCTCGTGTCCGGGTTGCTGTCTGATTATAGTAACTGTCAAAGTCTACTCGTGCGCACGCAGCAATAGCTCGTAGCCGAAACGATGCAAAGACAGAACGGGACGCGCCGATTTGCTATCACGCACCGTGCATTGCGACCGGAATCGTGTCCTGCGTATTGCCGTATATCTGAGAGCATTTCGCCAATTAGTGTGGGCGAGCGATAGACATACACACATGTATGTGCGGACAGCCAGTGGTTGATATGTGAGCATGCAGTTAATGTTGATGCTTCACATGCCACAGTGATCAAACCACGACTAACCCTATGATGCTTGCTACTACCGGCCATATTATAGTTGCATACTCGACTAGTCTCAGCAGAGAATGTTCCCGACAGGTTGGATATTCGCCATCTGGTCTCGCTAGCACCGAAACGCCTTCAACTTTTGTAAGATTTCTACACTTGCTGGGATCATAATAAAGTCGCGATTCAGAGGTGTAGCGTATTTTTAAGTCTGGCTTTATCACTATACGCAGTGAGCATTTTCCGCCTGCATGCACTGGACCTCAGAGAACAAATCACTAGGCGGTAAACATTCTGTCATTCGGCATTCTATGGCACAACTAATACGGATAGGTAACCAGTATTCTATTCAACACGCTCCAAACCGCGCGACCATCGAAGTCGGATTGTTTACTGGTGGTAACCGGCTGATCTATTGTTTGTCACAAATGCCAGTTTTTTTTCATCAGACCACTGTTTATGTGTAACTGTCTTCAAACTGCGGCCTTTCGTTTGCGAAAACGAAGTCGAATTCCACTACCGAGTGTATCCTTACTTGGAAAATCGTCTAACAGTCTTTAAACGGTCAGTTGCTCTTCACTTTTATTTCAACGGCACCTGGATCAGGGAATTATTTATCAATGGACTGCTCTTAACACTGGTTTAGTCGCCAGTCAGAAGTGATACACCGTCTGCAGCCACCAGGTTTTCTGATCTGTCGGCCCTTCCTCTAGCACATTGATGTATCAAACCGAATAAATATAATAATAATAATGGTGAATGGTAGACACACTGGTTGTATTGAATTCTGGGGTAACAAAGGTCCTTAAGGTCCAGTGACTTACCTATTGAAGTCAGCAAACAAGCCACTGTTTCAGATGCAACCAAGAATACAAACCAACCGGATGTAAGAGTGCTCAGTTGTCCAAATTCCGCCAAGGGTAGATCGTCCTTCAGTAATCGACTGCTCCGTGCACGGGTATCCCTGAGGTCAACTCCCTGGTGTGCCGTGTCACGTTATGCTGCAAGTTCTAACAGGTGCACACGCACAAATCCAGTCAAACAGAGATTTGCGTGCGTTCGATAGAACGCGATTGTCGATGCGGCGTGAGAGCTGTTGGTCAACCAAGGCAGTGTACGAAGATGTAATTGTTTTTAGTCGCCTTATGCAGCTACCGATAGGGTTGGTTTAGGTCACCTGAAGTAGACCTAGCAATAAGCTTTCCGATAATCCAAAACTTTGATGAAGGTAGGCGAACGACAGCGCTGAAACACAGCCAGAATTGAAAACCGGCGTTAGACGTTGATCCGTTAATAATAGCCTAGAGAAATTGTGCACAATGGGTAGGCCTGATCGAGCCCGATTGAATGAGTGTGCCCAGGCTGATGTGCGAAAAAATTTGAATCGGAAAACTTGAACAATCAAGAGCAACGAAAAAATTCCGACCAGCACGTCCCGTCACGTCACAAGATCCAAATTTTTGGCAAAATTGTTTACTTTCTGGATCCATTCCGGGACAGTAAACATTACTGCGTGCCAAGGTTTTCATATAATTGGTATCTGGATGCCGGGTATGAAATTGCTGTAAGACTTAAGTACACAGTTTCTTCGGCACCACCACTCGGTCTGCAAACATCAAACAATCGATTACAACGGACAGTGACCTACGTTCTTTAGAGAAAGGCCGCAAGTCAGTAGGGATACCACTTGGTAGCTAACGTGATTACACGTAATGTATTACTTTCTTTAGGGTTAGGTCTCGGAAAGTCTCCACGCGAAAGGTGTCAGCTGTTACTGGCAATCTTCTTACCGGTCAGGATTCGCTGGACTTCCGACTCGAATTTGATAGCTGCAATCACACAATCATCATTCTCCTTTGGGTGCGAATTGATGCAACGAGACAGGGCATACACTTAGCTGATTTGTTACATAGGCCAATACTGCATACTGAAATCGTACGCGTCCAGTATACTCGCACATCTTTGTAATCGATTCGGGATAAAAACGGGAATTCCTTTCTTTGAACCCAATATGGACGTTAATGGCTTTTGATCAGTCAGGAGCGTGAAATGTCTGTCATAGGACATCTTGTGGAACCGCTTTGTCCCGAAAACGATCGCGAATGCTTCCTTTTCAATCTGAGTACAGTTCTTAGTCAACTTTAGAGTCCGTGCTGCGTGCGCAATGACCTTCTCTTCTCCGTTCGGAAATTGTTTGAAATAACGGCTCCGATACCGTAATTGGAAGCGTCCGAGGCAACGACGAGTTTCAAGTTCGGATTGAGAGTCAAAATTATGTTAGAATTGTGTTCCACTTTAACTGCGTCAAACAATTGCTGTCATTTTCTTGCCCATTGTCATACCTTGTCTTTCGTCAACAACTGGTTCAGCGGACCTCTGATTTGATACAGGCTTGGCAGGAATACTGTGGTAATTCGTGAGACCGAGGAACCAACAAAGCTCTGAGATATTTGCAGGATCCAGGCAACGACCATGTTGGTCTATGCTAAACCCGAAGAATTTAACACTACAGTCCAACCTACTATGGCGACCAGCCAACAACATCCCCAACATTTGCTCCCATGGTTAATGCTCCTAAGCATGAACCTGTCCATGACGACCACATTTTGTCGGTTTCTTGAGTGGTCGCCTTGGACATTTCTCATCCCGTAACCGAAATGCAGCTTCTTCCAAACGTGTATGCACTGTCTCCAGTGTGCGCATCAAGTCTTGCGGGTCTTCACTCATAATAAGTCATCATCCAGGTAGACTGCGGTGTTTGAGATATCGTTCAGCAGGGCATCTATAATATATTGGAAAATGGCCGGTGCAATTTTCACCCTAAATGGCAGTTGGTTATACTGGAAAAGTCCAAGGTGCCCATTGACCGTTAGTAATGTTCTGCCCTCCTCAGCAACTGGAACTTGCAAGTTAGCGTCAGCTAGGTCAAGTTTTGCAAAGTATTTGTTACCGTTGAGTTCGGAGAACAAGTCTCCTGGTACAGGCAATGGGTACGGATGCATCTCCGGCGCAGAATTCGGGGCTGTTGAAAAATCAGCACAAAGACAGATCATTCCATTCGCTTTCTTTTCCACATTAAATAGGTATCGCCCATTCTGAATAGTGCACGCGTTCGATTATATTCGGTGTCTACCGAGCGGTGTCAAAAAGTGTCCTCCTGCGTTATTTGCCTTTGAATCTTCGGATTCATTCTCGCAGAGCCATGCCTACTATCATTCGATTTGGCATCGCGAGGTACTTCTACCACTGTTCGCTTTTTCCATCTGTCATTCACGAATTCCCAGTAAACTGTGCTTTTGCAATTTCGAAGCCAATCTTGCTTGAATCATATCGCATAATACACTTTTCTGTCGTCACACAAGAACACTTGTGGTCGTCTTTTAAAGATCGTTTTGTGTATCAACCGAACATCTTATTACCATTACTTCTAGTCGTTGTACAAAGCGATAGTTTTCAATTTCATTCACCTTGTAACATCCCCTGTCTTCAGTAGACAGTATTTTCCAAGTCATATTGCTTTGCCTCAATCCTACGCTGCATCGCTGCCGGCTGGATCGATAGCACGCACATCGTCTATCTCGCATAAGGAAAGTGTGACAGATGCACGCGATAAGTCTGAGCCCTCTGAAAAGCAGTAAGCAAGCGTATCACCTCAAACCAGCGCCAAATGTATCGCAACGAAGAGTAAAGCAAACTCATACACGGTGCGCCAGTATCTGTCTTAATCTTACACTGTTGTAGTGTACACATCAAGTTCCTCGATTTCATCTTCTTATTGTAGAATCCTTACAACATATAACGACCAGCTGCGGTCAATACTACTTTGCAGCCCCAATAATAACTGCGAAAAAAAGTTAGTATCCAGGCAAAAATACGATGACCGCGTTAACTCAACCACCGTGACTCGCTTATGGTGAACGCCGGTCATTTACGGTTGTCGTCCCCAACGTCCACTAGCCATCCAATGTTCAGCGAAATGCACAAAATTCTACTGCTCGTGCAGAGACATGAATTTTTCTCTCATCTTAGTCATGAGGACGTATGGAACGCTTCGCAGACGATTGATTTAGTGCAGGGCTCAACTGAGTGCACGCGTAACCTGGTGAAGCTGCACCGACATGAGGCTGTTTTGGTCCTCAAGTGCGATGAGTACGGACAGTCACAACGTGTCTCCGGCGTTCGTTAGCTGTCACCTAACTTCGCGCTAAGTGCTGAAGGTCTTGGTCAACCCTAGGCATTGAAGCGGTCGGTGGGTATCTGTTTGTCTCGCTGACTACGCAGTGAAGTCAGCGTAGGCAACCAACAATGCGGCGTGAATGTGCGCACGTTATGACATCTCAGCTGAGGACGAGATTAGGCGCTGCAACTCTTGCCAATGTCATTGAACCACTGCCACTGGTAATGGAGCACGAGCAGACAATGCAGTCGGGATCACGTAACGTGCCTGTTGCAACGCGCGTTGAGTCTTCGGCTGTACGGTGAATGCTGGTTAAACCCCGCATCAACTTCACGAAGATACAATGCAATGAACGCGGGAATGCGTTCCTGCACCGCCCGGTACGTGGTTAAACTAGTGAGGAAGTTCGAGCAAAGTGGGAGTGTGTGTGACATGAAATGAACAGGACCGCCTCGCATCACCACGCACGACTGCTCATCATGCGCTGTAGTCAGTGAAGTGTCAAAAGGTCCCGATCTCAGCATTCGTCGGATCGCACAGGACTGTGACACGACCCGATATGCGGTACACCGGATAGTACAGGAACGAAAATTTCGGAGATTCCGTGCACTTCAAGTGGAGGTTTTGAACCCCTGCGATCCGGAGAAGCGGTACGAATTTTGCCGCTGGTTTCTGGATCACGGGGATATTCGTTCTGTCATGTTTACAGATGAGGCACTGTTGCCCATGCATGGAACAATGAAACATCACTGTTGGACTACCAGCAACCCACGAAAAGATACCGCCTCACGTATGTACCATAGTGTGCAACTGATGGGTTGGGCCGGATTAACAAGCCAGAAAATCCTGGGCCCATATTTCTTTTACGGGAATGTGACCGGTTGGTTGTTGATCTGAAGTACTAAATCCTTATCTTTTCCTAGCATCCTCGTACTTGGAAATGCTGCAGACATTTGTGCTTCCACAACTGGAGGCCGAAGGGGCATGCAGTACCATTTGGTGGCAGCAGGATGGTGCAACTGCACGTTCTGCCAAAACGGTGCGTGCTTACCTCACCGACATATTTGGTCACCATTGGATCGGACGCGGTGGACCAATGGAGTGGCCAGCTCGCTCACCAGATTTGAACCACGTGGTTTTTTTCTATGGAGCTATCTGAAGCGGTGAGTGTACAAAACAAGGCCGCGTACATTGGAACAATTGAAGGAAAATATTGTGAACGAATGTCGCGTGATCACGAGGAATACATTAGAAAACTTGCTCGCCAAATGCATCAAGTGGTTTCTGCAGTTCAAGCAGAATGCCGGCGGACATTTTGAACAAATCCTTCACCAGCATAGATGGTCGTTCCAATACATTTCTGTTAATATACTTATCCTCTTTCACAACTGTGTTAACGATTAAATTGGTCCACTGGCAAATGGTGTTAATAATGAGTCGGGTCGGATAGCATTCTTAACGTCCAGGCTATCGTTGAGCACATAAACAGCGTAGGCACCGAAACGTTCGATGCTTATTTATAGCAGAATCACTGGGGCACTGTGAGCTGAGGTTCATCCAGCCTTAATGAAAAGACGACTGTGTTGTTGACTCAGTTGCAGGCTACTGCTTGTGAAGTTGGTGTTCGGGATGAGTTGCAGTAGGTGGCAAAATGTGTACGTTGGGTCGTTTCGTATCTGGTAAATTAATATGTGGTCTCCACGTAGCCATCTGTAGTGTCTACTGAACACTCCGAGTGTTTTTAGTCGCTGCTCGACCATGGTGAGTTTCGAGCGCTGCCAGACTGTGCTTTAGCCAAGCGTGTCAAGCCTAGGTTACGTATTCGACATGTTAACGCACGTAGGCATTGAGCATCATAGCGAACATGAATGAATCCAAACTTTCGAATGCTATCCGCAAGCTAACGACGTGTTTGTTACCACTTTTGTAACGGTCTCCGACTGTCTGGAATAACCGAAGCCGTCGTAGACCAGCACACTGAGATCAAGTTCCTGAGGGCTTGTCAGCCGTTTGTATGCCCCAATTGTGTAGAGATAGGCGTGTATATGGCAGATGTGGACAGCGTGCCAATTGACCACATTGAATGGTAGTGAATCTCTCACCGGTCAATGCCAGGTCCCATACGGGCCGCACATGGAGAATCTTGTGGTCGTTCATTGCCTTGACCGCTGGCCAACTTTTAACATCCTCCGGAAAAGTAAGATTTTTGTGGTGATGGATTTTGCAAGGTCGTCGCACTCCCCTCGAATTGGGGTGGGGTCGAGATGGTAGGACTCTAACCTCTAACTGCTGTTCGTGGAGGAAGTTACCAGCTCATTGTAATACTGCATCGCCGATGCTTTCCAGGTAGGCCGTCATTACGTCAGCGGCGATTGTTTCCTTGAGTTTGGCGAACCCAGGGAGAAGTGTTACAAGATGAAAATTGGTAAGATCAGACGGACTTCTCTGAAAAAATCCGGCAAGTATTTGGACTAGGTAAATGGTTGCTGCCTGCAGTGCTTTAGGGCGTAGGTTATCCACTCCAGGAAAGCCGTGTGTACGCAAGGATAGTAGCTTTTCCAGAACCATTTTTGCTATGAATTTATGCCGGATAACACTAATCGTATTGTGACAGAAGCAAGTATAAGGTTTGCGACTAATACCCCTTGGAAAGTAGGCCAGTACTGAGTAAATCAGGCATTGGCCGCCTTTTTCCCTGCATGTGTATACCCACCAATCGTATTGTGGTGGGATTCCACGTTGTAACTTTCGAATTGCACTCACGTATCCGTAAGGAAGCTTGTGGTTTGAAGGGAATCGATTCGCTTGATAACTTGTGATAACTTGTCTTCGGGAACCAATTGTCCATATTAATTGCTCAGACCTACGTACCCTGTCTCATATTCCTCTTCGGGATTGCTATCTTTGAAGGCACCGGGTGTTACCACAAGGCCATGAATCTGCATGTTTGGCTTCTCATTAAATATAGTTTGCTTTCAAGGAAGCTTTTGGCTCCGAAGCTTCGGTGATTAGTGATATGGCTTTCAACCATTTGTCCCAGACTATCTGAGGCACACTCAGTCATAATCGCATAATTAGGATTTTAAACGAATGCAGACACAATCTGATAATGAGTAATATATAGCAATTTTTCGGCTCTGCATCGGGACATTCAGTGTAGCAAAGGAAATCAAACGGTGCAGTCTTGTGATCATAGACTTGTGTTGTGTGCTTTTAAAATGCTAGTTATACATACATGACTGAGTGCACCCAAGATAGTTATGGAAGCGATCATCGCTGACATAATGATGGGCTACCTGGAAAGCATCGGCGATGCAGTATTACAATGAGCTGGTAACTTCCTCCACGAACAGCAGTTAGAGGTTAGAGTCCTACCATCTCGACCCCACCCCAATTCGAGGGGAGTGCGACGACCTTGCAAAATCCATCACCACAAAAATCTTACTTTTCTGGAGGATGTTAAAAGTTGGCCAGCGGTCAAGGCAATGAACGACCACAAGATTCTCCATGTGCGGCCCGTATGGGACCTGGCATTGACCGGTGAGAGATTCACTACCATTCAATGTGGTCAATTGGCACGCTGTCCACATCTGCCATATACACGCCTATCTCTACACAATTGGGGCATACAAACGGCTGACAAGCCCTCAGGAACTTGATCTCAGTGTGCTGGTCTACGACGGCTTCGGTTATTCCAGACAGTCGGAGACCGTTACAAAAGTGGTAACAAACACGTCGTTAGCTTGCGGATAGCATTCGAAAGTTTGGATTCATTCATGTTCGCTATGATGCTCAATGCCTACGTGCGTTAACATGTCGAATACGTAACCTAGGCTTGACACGCTTGGCTAAAGCACAGTCTGGCAGCGCTCGAAACTCACCATGGTCGAGCAGCGACTAAAAACACTCGGAGTGTTCAGTAGACGCTACAGATGGCTACGTGGAGACCACATATTAATTTACCAGATACGAAACGACCCAACGTACACATTTTGCCACCTACTGCAACTCATCCCGAACACCAACTTCACAAGCAGTAGCCTGCAACTGAGTCAACAACACAGTCGTCTTTTCATTAAGGCTGGATGAACCTCAGCTCACAGTGCCCCAGTGATTCTGCTATAAATAAGCATCGAACGTTTCGGTGCCTACGCTGTTTATGTGCTCAACGACAGTCTGGACGTTAAGAATGCTATCCGACCCGACTCATTATTAACACCATTTGCCAGTGGACCAATTTAATCGGTAACACAGTTGTGAAAGAGGATAAGTATATTAACAGAAATGTATTGGAACGACCATCTATGCTGGTGAAGGATTTGTTCAAAATGTCCGCCGGCATTCTGCTTGAACTGCAGAAACCACTAGATGCATTTGGCGAGCACGTTTTCTAATGTATTCCTCGTGATCATGCGACATTCGTTCAAAATATTTTCTTTCAATTGGTCCAATGTACGCGGGCTTGTTTTGTACACTCACCGTTTCAGATGGCCCCATAGAAAAAACCACGTGGTTCAAATCTGGTGAGCGAGCTGGCCACTCCATTGGTCCACCGCGTCCGATCCAATGGTGACCAAATATGTCGGTGAGGTAAGCACGCACCGTTTTGGCAGAACGTGCAGTTGCACCATCCTGCTGCCACCAAATGGTACTGCATGCCCCTTCGGCCTCCAGTTGTGGAAGCACAAATGTCTGCAGCATTTCCAAGTACGAGGATGCTAGGAAAAGATAAGGATTTAGTACTTCAGATCAACAACCAACCGGTCACATTCCCGTAAAAGAAATATGGGCCCAGGATTTTCTGGCTTGTTAATCCGGCCCAACCCATCAGTTGCACACTATGGTACATACTTGAGGCGGTATCTTTTCGTGGGTTGCTGGTAGTCCAACAGGGATGTTTCATTGTTCCATGCATGGGCAACAGTGCCTCATCTGTAAACATGACAGAACGAATATCCCCGTGATCCAGAAACCAGCGGCAAAATTCGTACCGCTTCTCCGGATCGCAGGGGTTCAAAACCTCCACTTGAAGTGCACGGAATCTCCGAAATTTTCGTTCCTGTACTATCCGGTGTACCGCATATCGGGTCGTGTCACAGTCCTGTGCGATCCGACGAATGCTGAGATCGGGACCTTTTGACACTTCACTGACTACAGCGCATGATGAGCAGTCGTGCGTGGTGATGCGAGGCGGTCCTGTTCATTTCATGTCACACACACTCCCACTTTGCTCGAACTTCCTCACTAGTTTAACCACGTACCGGGCGATGCAGGAACGCATTCCCGCGTTCATTGCATTGTATCTTCGTGAAGTTGATGCGGGGTTTAACCAGCATTCACCGTACAGCCGAAGACTCAACGCGCGTTGCAACAGGCACGTTACGTGATCCCGACTGCATTGTCTGCTCGTGCTCCATTACCAGTGGCAGTGGTTCAATGACATTGGCAAGAGTTGCAGCGCCTAATCTCGTCCTCAGCTGAGATGTCCTAACGTGCGCACATTCACGCCGCATTGTTGGTTGCCTACGCTGACTTCACTGCGTAGTCAGCGAGACAAACAGATACCCACCGACCGCTTCAATGCCTAGGGTTGACCAAGACCTTCAGCACTTAGCGCGAAGTTAGGTGACAGCTAACGAACGCCGGAGACACGTTGTGACTGTCCGTACTCATCGCACTTGAGGACCAAAACAGCCTCATGTCGGTGCAGCTTCACCAGGTTACGCGTGCACTCAGTTGAGCCCTGCACTAAATCAATCGTCTGCGAAGCGTTCCATACGTCCTCATGACTAAGATGAGAGAAAAATTCATGTCTCTGCACGAGCAGTAGAATTTTGTGCATTTCGCTGAACATTGGATGGCTAGTGGACGTTGGGGACGACAACCGTAAATGACCGGCGTTCACCATAAGCGAGTCACGGTGGTTGAACGAACGCAGTCATGGTTCTCCAGCCTTCGGTCTTACTGTAATTCGGTAGAATTATTTTATTCTTAGCCGTTGGATATATGCATATATGCTGCATCTTCAACCTATATTTTTGACTCGCTTTTTTTTATTCCCGTTTTTATTTTTACATTTCGCGATGAATAATTTTACTCCCTATGTTCGGGCCGATTTTGAGCTCTTTGTTTTGAGACACTTACTCTGTCCAGTTTGCTTTGATTGCCAATTAGCTTACTGTTTCATGATGTTACGGATGAGTGCACCGGAAGCTACATAATATAACAGCAAATCCGATGCATTCTGTCCTTCCGTGTTTTCAATTCCATGCCTGTTGTTATTTTTTAATCTTCCCATTGAAAACGTGTGAAAACTTGGCTGAAACAGTTGAGCAACTGGTGAACGCTAGGAATGCATCCGTTAAGGTAAACAATGCTACACTTGCATCTGAACCGAAACCTACCATCTCGCCGTTTAGCCGAATTAGAAAGCCAGGCTTCCCAACCTCACCACAGCGTCTCAGTCTCGAACTGCCATCTAGTCACATGGCTCCACTAAGTGAAAAATCTTTTACGGCCCACTTGCTTCTACGTTCTCCAACGGTGTAATAACTAGTAATTCAGTTGATATACTATAAACACGAAACTCCAGCAATCCCACGGCACAGAATTACTGGACATCCTAAGCGGCGGTTGCTTCTAGGAAAACGCCGTAAAAGACACCTGTGACCCCACTTATCGAAGAGGAAAAAACCGTGCCTCAACGTGGATCGTTATCGCCAGTACGGTCCGCAACTCCACAAAAAAGCAAAAGAACTTAGTGATCTTAAACCGCAAACCACGAGGCGAATTCATGGTGCCTTAAGTCTCGTGTGCGCAAACGTTCCTGAATCCAAATCCGAAAAAGGGGTAAACTGATAGACCTTCGTAATCAGTGGGATTCCATCTGTAGTGCCATCAGCAAGCGCGTTGAATCCACTACGCTTTGATGCCTCACACGACACCCAAACTCCTTACACTATGGTGAGCCTCGACTACTACGAGTAACACTACATTCCGCGGACGAAACGGAATCCATTCTGCTCGCTGTGAATCTACACCAGAGAGCATCAAACGTAGTATTTTACTGTATATTTCGTGGAAAGAACGTTCAAAGGATCGGAACGATCAATAGGGAAGTAGAAAACACGAGTTGAAAACCGTCATTCTTCATGGCGTCCCCGAGTCTTAAGCTTCATCTCCTGAAGAAGCTTAGACACATGATTTGGACTAATGGCGATACATTCATGAGGCGCTGTCCTTAGAAAATATTGTTGCTTCCTCCCTGACAAGGATTCCCATGTCATCAAATTACAAAAGGTGTGGTCCTAGGTTGCTGAATTTGGTCTTCCCGTCTGAGCTAGCTTTACAGACAGTTCTGGAGAACTGGGGTTACTTCCGGAACATGCTGCCAATAGAAATTCCACTAAAGGCAGTAAGTTTACGCCCATGGGTTACTGGTTACTCAATGGAGAGAACCAACTCAGTGGGAACACCCGTGTTACATAGTCCACCATAGAGACTAATCTGACAACTGTCATAGCATCAAGAAAGACACCGCAGAAGGTGCGTGACCATCAAGATCATCATCAACCAGATTGCATGGTGCAGAGAGTTATTTCCAGTCATTTTCGCGAGCCGAAGACTATTCAAAAAATGAGTAACAGCCGACCTCATGGGGGTCTGCCAAGTCTAAAACCTTTTGTCTACATCCACAAACAACCTTATAGTCTATGAATCACTCTCCAGTTTTATACCAACCCACGAGGTCTTTTAACCAAACTGATGAAGCTTCACTTGCGTCAGGCCTCGATGTTAAGTGACCTCGTTATGACAACTGTGGTCTGGTGGAGTGAAGCGCTCACTGATGCAGAAATCGCACTACCTGGGATGTCTGTTCTTTGCAACGCTCGACGAAGTAGCGGACATGGCGTACCACTTTATTACTGCAGCGAACTACACCTTGATTTCGTCGATGACCTAGAGGTTCAGATTGTGGATGCGCTTTAGTGCCGTCTTCACCTAAGTCGTGGGACGCGTTTGTTGGGTGTGGTGTATCACCCTCTGTCGGCTACTTTGGAAATGGACAACCTCCTAGCCTCCACTAAACCATTATCTCACGGCCGTACAGCCATATTCTCCTGGTTAGTGACTTCAATATTCACGCCATAGAAACCCCAGCCTGGACCAGCGAACACTTCAAAATGGAAGTACAGGAGATAATTAGTGGACTACCACTCTACGATCACATTACATCTCCCACAAGACTCAGGACGGGAGACAAACGCTAATATCCTGGACTGCGTATTCACCAAAAAAGAGTTTATGATTGAAACGGTATCGATAGAGAATCCTTTGGGCCGTAGCGACCATGCAACACTCATGTAAAATTACATCTTTTATGCAGAGTATTCCGCAGAAAACACAGAGGAGTGTCAGCTCATTACGGATTACGGCGCTCTAATCAAAAGTATAAACGCTACGGACTGGGCATTTCCAGCAGAACGATCCCCGATGTCGCCTGGTCTGGTTTTGCGCACCAATTTAATACGTTAGTAACTAGTGCTCCTTAAAAGGTCTTCTCGAGCAAAGACAATAAAATTATTCATACGCAGCAGGACACGCAAGTGCATTGTTGTGATGAACTTACTCTGGCGAAGAGACAAGGAGTCACCGGGTACCGAACCATGGGAAGCCTACACTACCCAAAACAGTCACTGCGTAAACCGGGTACACGAAGACGAAATATAGCATCAACAGAATCTAGCTGAGAAATTCCTTTCAAATCTCAAGTTTCTCTACCTGCATGTTAACAAGCTCCGCAAAGTGCAACGAGGAATTCTTGCCTTGCACACGTTATGTGGACTCACACAAACCGCAACCGAGGCGGCCAAAGCCTTATGTCAACAATACTCCCCGAACTTCCAGAGCACGACATCGCCGCATACACTATTCCCGCACGCTGCACCATTAGCAGGAATTAGCCACATCACGCTTACGACTGCGGATGTTATGAAAAAGCTAATTATTGTGCGCGGGCACACTTCTCCTAGCATTGATAATATTTGTACAAAGGCGTTGAAATCGGCTGCACTTGGAGGACCAACTCTCCAACTTCTTACAGCGATGCTTCTATGAGATACGGGTGCCAACAATGTGGAAGCAGGGAATCGTCACTCCCGTCCATAAGGGGGGAATTCGTACAGATCCGGCCAACTATCGCCCGATAACACTACTTCCGGTGCTCTCCAACCTCATGGAAGCAATTGTTGCCAAAGCGCTCATGAACTACTTGGAAGAAGGCAAATCATAGCACAAGAACTACATGGGCTTCGCAAGAACCGACCTTGCACTTCAAACTTGCTACTTGCTAGACTCAGTTGGTCTGCGACCGTCGACAGCTGCGTAGGTGTTGATGCAGTATATCTGGACTTCTCAAAGGCTTTCGACCGTCTGATCCACCGTATCCTTCTTCACAAGCTGCAGTGCTGTGGAATTGGTGATCAAATTCTCGTCGGGGCAGGTAGCTTTTTGCTTCAACAACATCTGAATTTACTTTCGCGGTGTCATCTCTGACCCAATCGAAGTTAAGTGCGGAGTGCCCCAGGGCTCAGTATTTGGTCCACGACTACTCCTGATTTACAAAAACAATCTCGCCACAGTGCTCACCGCCAACTCCTTACTCTTCGTTGATGATCTCAAGATATGGCGAGCCATTAGAACAAGCAGCGACAATGCAGCACTTCAGGATGATCTTGACAGGATCTACGAATGGTCGACTCAGAACCTGCTTCAGTTCAACGCTACGAAATGCAAGGTGTTGAGCATACACCATAAAAGTACTTGCGAATACAGACTGGGGGATCAAATGTTGCAGTTCACTTCAACGGAATGTAATCTAGACGGGATAGTGCAGGAAAATTTGGGCTGTTCCCGTCAGAATGAGAAAGCCTCCAATAAAGCTAACCAACACCTTGGCCTTTTGCCGAGGGCTTTCGGGCGTTTTGATCCTTTCATCTTTTCTCAGCTGCTCAACGCCTACATTCGGCCTCATTCTGAGTGCGCCATCCACGCTTGGCAGCCATTGCAAACGCAAACCCTTGCCGCTCTTGAACTGCCACAACGAAGGGCGACCAAGCACGTAAAGGGCCTGTTTCATCCCCCTTACCGATTTAGGTTGAAAACTCTCGGGGTTTACGGTGCACAATATCGACGCCTGCGTGACAACTTGATAATGATTTAAATGCTTCAGAGGAATCCAAACCATTCTTGTCGTCACCTACTAAAGCTGAATTGTGCCACCACACTCAGAGTACACCAGTTAAAGCTGGCCACGCAATACAACCGATGGGGATGCCGCCGAAGTTTCTTTACCCTTCGCTATATAATAAGCGATCTAGGTCGACCAAACGTCACCAAATGGTGCTTCTTCTCAGTTTATTGCTTCATTACTTACATGCTGCTGTTGTGGAATATCCTTTCGGATATATTACAACCACATTCATCAATTACCTCAGTCCAAGAAGGCGGCGCACCAGTAAGCGTCGTCGTTTCTTTTGTGCTTAAGACATTCCTCGCCATATGACTTTCCCATATTACTCTACAGAAATGATTCAATGCACATCTCAAACTGTTTATAAGAAACACGGCGTCTGAATCACTAGAGGCTTAAATTGACGATTGACACTTATGTTGGCTTTCACTTCAACCATCCTACGGGACTTTTTACCTGCAATATCTCATTGTTCCACTAGAGATTGAGTTGCATTACACACCGGGACCCTTGGTCGGAAGACTAGTTTGACTTCTGTGTTGAGGTTCGCCCCTTGGCGTTAGCTATGTGACAGTATCCCAGACAGGGTTTGAAAAACGTCGCGACGAGACTGGACATTAAGGATGTGCGACCGTTTACGTACGTCTTTGACCCATTGAGCTATATCGAGTGGTTTCACTGAGCCCATAGAAAGCTATTCCTACCCAGTTTATTAATGGTTACAGGTTAGACAAACCAAGTTTCCTGCTCCTCCAGATTAGAGGTTTGAAATGGGATGGCGTCCAATACTGTAAAACCAAATAATTGCCAACTTCTGCTGCCTTGCGGGCAGGTTTTTGAGCTAAAATCTTTGGTTGAGAATCCTAATCGTCCTGTATAGTTTTTGGCGCTCTGGCAGTATCTCAGACCACATACAACTTTGACTATTTCCTCAAACGTTACATCCTGCATCGGTCGTCGCGCAGCTTACCAACAGTCGCCTTATCTCTTGTATACAGCAGGGCGGATAAGCGAAAATATGCTAATTCTGGCGTCACCGTACTTCCTTTTCCACCTATTTCTCTTACTTCCCTCCCAACCCCAATAATAACTTTTCTTCTATAATTCCCAGCTTAACTGACACCAGCCGTAATCCCACTGGAGCCGGACCATCTGCACCTGCCCTTCCGCATCACCTACTGAATGCCTGTAGGCAACCTTCCTTCATAAAGTCACGCTGTCTAGTTCAATGACGGTTCAACTTTCGCACTTTAAGACAAATAGGTCAACAGGCTGCATTCGCAGGCACGTTGGTCACATTGAGTATTGACGTGTGTTGCTTGTCGTAAACTAGGATCGATGACCCTCATGGGGTTGTTGAATTAACTGTGACCGGTTTGCCCTCTCGTTTTTGTTTGCACGCATTCGGAGTTTATGCGGCAGGCTCTGGTCAACGTAGGGTGGGTATCGTTCTCAGCCCCAAGGATCAGTCACCGTTAGTGGAATGGAGTCCGGTGAACAGCGGTTTGGGCGCAGCCCATTTAGCGATATTATGTTACGGAGACGAAACGGCTGACTACGATAGTGCACTCTAACAGGACGGGATTAGCCAGTCCAGGTGAGCGGATGACAGACTTCTTGCCATGCTCAAACCGGAAGATGTTAAAATTGTTGGGATTTTATAGGAAAATACGGCTGCGTATTATTACGTAATTAACGACCCAACAAATAATAATAGTGAAAATTCCGAGATTAGGTAGGAAAATAGATTGTCAAAAGTGACAATAGATTGACACAATTTAACAATGTATCACGGTAGAGCACAAGGCGCTGTTCGATCGTATAGCATGTAGTCAGCCCCGTTGACATTCATCGGCCGTGGTGCACGTGATGCTCGTGTTGTGTCTTTTCAAGTCTCACATGACTCGGTAAGGTCAAGTGACCTTGTATCGGCCAAGCTTGCAAGTCCCGACTGCACGTGTGTGCGTGCGTGCGGATGCTACAAAAGCACTCCCTCAGCATGACACAGGTTGCTACGCAAATGGTAGTAGCACGGCTGTCACGCTGGAAACTGAGGAAACCAGTCCGTTAGCATGACACATGTTGCTACGCGACAGCCGTGAGTGAGCGCGATTACAGCCGACCAGTGCGAACCGCCAGCAGGTATGGAATCTGCCCAGGCAAGTGGCGTGAGTCAGCTAAAGACGTGCAACCGGATATGATAGCAAGTAACGCATAAAATTAACCATGTCATGTGCCTGGTATCCATCGGTCTAACAGGCTTCGATGTTTCGTTTCTTTCCCGGCTGGGTTGGCAACCTTGAGATCTGAGGGGAGGGCCGCGTTATAACATGTTAACTGAGGTCTCTACACGAAGTTGTCTTTTGGATGTTGATTGTTTTTTCTTTCCGCTAATACTTTCACAGACTGCAGTTCTGATGCTGCCAAGAACACACTCTACCTCCAACTGGACACGCTACTACGCTGTGCTGCAAGTTCAGATAGCATGGTACTTACAGGGGTTATGTATGCTTAAGTTTGTCGTCTGAGTTCTTCAGAATCTCAACTAGGTGGTACTTATGGGCTTAACTCCGACCGTACGGACAACGGCGGACGTCTTTTGCAACTGTATGTGGAGCACCAGCTGTTGCTTAGTAGCACTTATTTGAGACAGTGGGCGCCGAAAGTCCACTCGGCGTCTTCCTCTATGTGGCCAGCGTTGGACCCAACTAGATCCTAAGATTTTCGGACACATTGGTTGGCTCCTTATGATCCGTGGAATAGCTCCGCCTGGTCCATACTCAACGACTCTGACCTTTAGCCTCATTGACACACATTTCGCTCATCTGCAAATGGATTGAAGATTACGATATGGTTATCACCACTTACCATTCCGGCGGATTATCTATTCGCCAACCGGGATAGTTATCATTCTTTAGAGACCCCATCTCACCGCAAGTACAGCTTTACATACTATATACTTGGGTGGATGGATATCTCACTAGATTCTGGAAAAGGTTTACCTCAGACAGTCAAAGGCATCAACCCTGCCTGTTCCCCATTCCCAATTCGATTCCCTTCCGCCATGCTCAGAAGAATTTCATTTCTTTACATCAACTAGCACACTGATTCTTCACCCAGAAACAAGTGCACCAAGCTATTACACTCAACAGTGCGCATATTTCAGCTCAGCTAAACCATGGTTAATGCTGGTTTTTGCCAACCCACTAGTTTTATTCATGCACCAGCGTCATTTCTGATTTCGATGCCATAACTATTCGACAATTCCCCATATGTAAAACTCGAGAAAACCTCCTTTCCTAGTTTTTTCAATAATTCACCTATACCATTTCTATATCTTTATACCCATTGTACCCATCTGTTTATACCTTCACAGGTGTGCCTCGCCCCGTCATGAATAAAACTTTTATTTATTGTCATGTTACAGGAGACATGGTTCCATTCCGGACTGCCGCTCGTTCTTAAATTACTTACGTCGACTCCGACCATGCCTTGGTATACTGTCGTTTTCCCATGAACTTTACCGGGAGGTACACCAAGCGTTTCCCTCGGTTGGAAACTCAGAGTTTTCCCAGCCCTCGGTCAGGCAAGTTTACCAGGATGCACTGCGCACTGAACTTTCGCTCCCTTGTCCTAATGACACTGAGCTTCAGTGGGATAATATTTCTGTAGCCATGCACTCGATGGGGCATCTGCCTGTGGTACTATCAATAGTCACCGCACCAGTCACTGGAACTCCGAGAGTTCGGTGAGCCTGTTGGAATCCAGATGAAAGCTCCGGGCTGGATTTTTGCACACTGTAATCCGACGGACTATTAGACGCGAATTAAAGCGGAGGCTGCGTTTTGACAACGAAGCTTGGTGGACCAGTTGCGTTCAAGAAATGGAGTACGCAGGAGCAGTGTTATTATCACAAGCTCTTCCAGCTGATCCGCACCACTGGTCCCAGGAAACCAGGCGTCATTGAGACAATTAGAGACAGCGAGGGAGCACTGTTACACAATAAGGAGCGCCGTATGTCTCGTGGGACGGAAAACTTTCAAGATCAGTTCAGTTGTCCCCCTTCTTCCGAACCTCTTCTTGCTCAGAGGATACAGGCTGAGCCATGGTCGGTTGGTTTAGGGGCTCCATCGCAGTCTGAGGTCCGAAATGCGGTCACTGCTTTCAACCGTTTTCCTCCTGTTGGCCCGGATTCTCTCCCACCTGCATTATTTAACGATGGAGATGACGTTCTCGGCAAAGCACTGACCTCCCTATTCGAACGTATCTGGAAGGGTGACAGTGTCCGGCGAACTGGAGTGACTTGCTTATAGTGGCAATGCACAAAAAGGGAAATCGCACCGACTGTCTTAAAGACAGAATATTAGCTTAACGCCAGTTCTGACAATAGTACTGGCTTTAATTGTCGTTCATCGACTCATTGCGCAAAGGGAATCTCGGCTTAGGAAGAGCAGGCAGGTTTTCGCGCTGGACGCGGCTGCATAGACCACATGTTCACTCCACGGTAGTTGCTAGGGTAGCGCTAAGCATACCGCAGACCGACAACGGCTGTGTTCCTGGACATCAACAGTGCGTTAGATTCAGTCGGTATATGTATTTTGTTTGAAATACTTGCGCGGGAAGTCGCTCCCATGAAATATGTGGACATTTTTCGTGCACTCTACTGGAAGACTACAGGCCGCGTCAGGGTCTGCGGTAACTTGTAGGATGTCTTTCCGACAACAAGTGGCGTTAGTCAGGGTTGTCTAATTTCCCCACTTTTGTTCCATTTCGTAGTGAACTCCATCATGGAGTGTATCCTTGCGGAGCATCACAAAGCAAGCTTTGGGTTGCTGCCTTGCGAAAGGTTAGTTGATGTTGATTATGCAGACGATGTTACTAGAGAGATAAGCGAAGCCAATGTCCAGATACGAGATTACGCGCGGGTTTTCCGCAGAGCACGTGCACTGTCTACTGCATGTGAATGTCATCAGTACGGGTGTGGGACGACCTTCGACCGTTCCGCCAAATATGGGAATCGCGTGCCAAGTGATTGGCCAGCACGTACAAGCCCGTGTCAAAGGAGACGAACCATTCTGCCAAATATAGAAAACCGGTAGGACTTAATTCATTCACGTTGGCCGAGAACCATACGCAGAAGAGCGGGTGGCCTGGGCTTCCAAAACTAGTATGTTTTGTTCATCAATAACTAGAGTTGACTTCTCCTGTAAAATATACCCTGTCTAAGGATCTTTCTCCTTTTGTATTCCTTCGGTTGGCTGGGCGCGTGGCTGAGCAGCCAGTCAGCAGTCTAGAAGATGAAGCAAAGTAGCAGTACAACAGATATTTTCTGGCTGCTTAACGATCTCGGGGCGCCGCAATCAACTTTGAATAACTTCACTAAATAGTTCCATTATTTGGTATGCGTTTCGCACATTCAACATGCAAAGTGCTGCTGCGGGACAACCAGCTACTTGATGCCCCTTGAAGGCGAGAATTTCGAAGTAGTTGATTAACTCACCTTGTCAGCTGTATCAGCAACGATGGGGGGGGGGGGAAGCAATTGAAGTCAGTTCAAGTATTGCAAAGCCCGGGACTTCCTTCTTAACTCTGCAAAATCATTGGCGACAGAAATGGATTTCCCTAAGTCTGAGAAGCCGTGTTCACAAGGCCATAGTGTGGGCCGTCCTACTCTGTGGTAGTGAGACTTGGCCCTTTCGATCGGAAGATCTGAAGCGGCTTCAAGTCTTTACTTATGGTGGTCTGCGGAGCATTGCTGGTACCGGCTAGCACCAACATGTCCGCGTCTATGATGTTCCAAGATGAGTGTTAGGCAGTGATAAGTATGCTAGTTCCTTTGAACAACAGGTAGCACTGAATAAGTTGCGCTGGCTTTGGCACATGTCACGTATGTTCGGTCACGACTTACCGAGTAGAGCTTTGTTTTATCCGCCAGATGTAGTCAAGTGCTAGACTACAGGTGGACAAACGTTGAACTGCAGGATGCCTTTCGAAAAAATTTGCGTTCGTTTGGGTTGTCCAATATCCCCATTATTGTTCCGTTTCATATTGAATTCCATCATGGAGTGTTCCTTTGCGAGCCTCACACTGCAGGTGTTCTTCAGCGATCCACTGAGCTATGCTGGGTGGTGCTCTTTTACACCCTCAGCATCACTCCTACGACGTTGGTCAATGGTTAGAGGCCAGGCGAACTCAGTCTCTTGGCCTTCCAGGTTGGGGGTTGGAATGATGGTGACTCCTTATTCCTTAAAACGGACTCCTTGTGCTCCACTAGCAAACTCGCTGCCTTGCGGTCACGTTGTTGAACCAAATGTTTTGGTTCAGAATACTAACCTTTCTCTTGCCTAGGCCTAACAACCCGACAATACTCTGCCCAAGCAATACTACGCATATTTTCTCAAACAATTCCTTGATGCTTTGGTCACCACAGAGGATAGTCAACTGCGTCCTATCTGCTACATCGAGCAGGATGGATAGGGGGTCTATATCCTACTTCTCAAGCCCTCCCGTCTTCTTATCACCCCGTTACGCGTTTTCACCCTTATCGTCCCTTTCCAACTTCACTTTTATCCCCCATTTTCAACCCCTCATTTTAACCCACCAATTCTTGGCCGTCCCCCACCATTCTTTGATAAGTGTTTATCTTTTAGCCTCAACTCACATGCAAATGCGGAGCATCGCTTTTGCCCTATCGACAAGCCCGTGTCTAACCAACTGGTCAAACTCAGTTCATCGGCTTCTATTTGGAACCATCGATCCTCCTTGAGATTGGCATGCCTCAGCGTACGCATCTTGTTACAGTTCGGTCAACATTTAGTACTTTCCCAAAGTTTAGAAACCCTCGCGATCGATATATGCTGCCTTTTGGAAACGCGCCTACAATACCCGAGCTCTGTTCTCACTCTGCGATCCCCTTCAGGTGCCACTAGCAATGATTCTCAATGCGCCTATCCGGGGACGATACAGCTTCGAATACCGGCCAAGCCGGTGTTGGTATTGCTCTGAGTCCCCTAGCTGAAGCTACTTCGGTGGAGTGGATCCCAATCAGTAGCCGGATGTGTGTGGTCCGAGTATTTGGCTCGTTCAATGCTTCGAAGTCGTTCGGGACTAAAAGGTGACGGTTTATCATCGGTCCCTACGCCCTCACAAACTGTAGTAATGATTCCGTGAAAAAAACTTCTATCGTCAACAGAACGAGCTTCTTCACCACAGTAGAAGAACGGGCACCGGCGTGCTTGGTGGGGATCTGAACGCTCAGGTTGAAAAATTGTCCACTGATGAGCTACATCTGGGCGGTCAACGGTGTAACGGTGAGCGGTTACTTCGTTTGTGTGAAGATGCTCGCCTAGTTCTTGCGATCACTAATTTCCAACACTGCGCCAGTCGGCAGGTAACATGGCGCCCACCAGCCTCAGACCAGCCATGGACGCAAATCGATCACACCGCAACTAGTTATCACTGGAGAGGTTGTGTCCAAACCTGTCGCTCGATTTGGAACACATGTGTGGACACTGGCCATGCTCTTGTATGTGCTGCTCTGCTGGTGCGTTTTGGCGGTCGTTCTCTACGATCGTTTGAGGGCATTGACACCAGCCAACTGGCAAAGCCAGAAGTTCTGAATGAGTATCCAAGTACGCGGTTGTTCGAGTCGCACAATCATTCACTGAATACAGTTGTATATCACTGGTCGCATGTTCACTGGGCCTTGGTTGAAGCAGGTAAATCATCATGTGGTAAATCCACTAGTCAAAATAGACACTGGGTCACTTCGCAATTTCTGGAACTTATCGATGCTCAGCGGCACATTTCGGCTGGAAGCGAACGCATAGAGACTAGCAAAGACAACAGGGTAAATTTCCGTGCTAGTCTGAAGACAGACAGTAAAGCGTGGTGGTCTCATCGTGCGTCAGAGATACAAGTGGTTGCTGCCCATGGTAATCATCGGAAGTTGTTCCGTCTGATACGGGAAACGGACAGCAGGAGATCTGGTGTTAGTGAAACCTTTTATGACAATAGTGGATAACCTACCTACAACTAGTCTAAATGTCTGGGAGTTGGACTGAGCATTTTGAAAAGCAATTTAATCGGCAGGAATTGTTAAATCCCTCACCGGCCAGTGATCGACCTGCCCTCTGGACTGTCCCATTGGGTCCACTCTTTCGCTCAGAAGTCGAACTTGAGATCGGACTGTTGAAGTTGAATAAAACCGCGGGACCGGATGATCTTCATCCAGCCCTCTTCAAATTCGGGGGTCCTGCTCTTGTTGATACATTACACGAATTACTGGTGAAACCGTGAGAGCAGAACTCTGTCCTAACCGAATGGAGCAGATCCGTTATTTTCCAGATCTTCAAAGGAGACTCACGTTCGTAATGCAGCAGTCATAAAGGAATCATTCTAATCCTCATGGCCTCCAAAGTGCTTGCCCCTGTAATCCTTCACAGATTTACTGGCGACCGTGAAAGCCAGGTTCGTGAGGAACAAACCGGGTTTCGTCGTGGTCGGGGATGCATCGACCACAACACGTCAGTTGTTGGAGCACCCTCACATGATCAAAGGTGTTTTCGATTCGGCCGATCGATGTGCACTTTGGGACTGTCTTCTAAGGAAAGCTGTACCCGTGAAATATGTAAATATTATGTGAGCACTTTACTCGCATAGATCGGGCAGAGTGAGACCTACGGCATGCTGTCACCGCCATTCAGTATCTCCAGCGGTGTAAGACAAGGATGCTGGCTGTCACATTTCCTCTTCAACTTCGATTGTATTCACAGGGGAGGACTTAGAAGGTGTGGAGCTGCTCCAAGGGGAACGACTTCTTGACTTGGAGTATGCTGATGATATTGCTCTCATTTGTGACAGCTCCAAGATGTGCCAAGCGGCACTGGCTGTCACCCGTTTCGGGCTATGCTCTGCACCCTCCAAGTGCAAAGCTTTCCTCCAAGATTGGCATGGATCGTCTCCTTCGCTGACGCTTGATGGGGATCAGCTAGAATTCGTTCAAAAGTTCAACTACCTAGACACTTGTGTAACTGCAGCTGCAGTCGAGGACGAGGTCACAAACCCTATGGCAAAAGCTGAAGGTACTTTTGCTAGTCATCGCCACCTATGGCGCCGGCATGACGGCACTCTCCCTGAAGAGTAGAGTATCTAACGCAGTCGTACGTTCGACCCTACTCTACGGCTATAAAACCTGGTTTATTTTGGATCAGTGGACATATAGGGGCTGGCTACGTTCGACCACCTGTGCCTTCGCAGTTTGGCTCATATCTGGTGGGAACACCGTGTGAGCAATGAGGGTGTTCGAGATCCTGTTTATGGCGCAGGAAGAAGAAGCGAACAATACAGCACCGTTATTTCACGCACCAGGCTCCGATACCTGGGCTACTTGTGGCACATGCGAGCCCACCGACTTCCGCGACATGCATTGTTTGCGTGCCGTGGGTGCAGATGAAAGAAAAGGAGCGACGGCCAAGCGATAACTTGGTCAAGAGAAATGAAGACCTTTGCTTAGAAGTCGGCCTCGATTGGATTAGCTTGGCTCCCTCTTTGAGGATTGAAGGACAATCAGCAGGTTTGGTTGCATACACTTTTTGACATGGTTAGGAGCAAACCGTAACGGTGTTTGTGTTGTGGGCTCCTTTGTCTATCCCTCTTCAGCTTAGCTTCCGCCTCCAAGCACCATCTCAAATAACAGGCATTATATTACTTTTGCGGCACAACAGCCGGCTGTTAACTCTAGCAAACGATGTCCATCCGTTAACGGTGACTCAGTCAACGTGCCCTTGTTTCACTTTTTTCTTTTGCATTACGACACCATATCTGAGGCGTTTTCCACCTGCGGCCAGCGTGGTTAATAAAAGAATAATGGAAGCGGGAAATAAAGTCACTGTTGACCAAACTTGATGCCGTTGGTCCGTCTTGCATTCCAGGCTGCAGTCAACGTGACACGTTTTGTGCTTGGCTCAAGACTACAGGATAGGGCTCGCAGTCGACACCGGTGGCGCGTCTGCTGCCTTCTCCTAGTCGGACTACCTCTTTAAAGTTTGTTTGGTGCTGAGCTATCTGCGGGAAATCGCTGTTTATAACACTGTGCAATGAAAACTACAAGCAGGCTACCTCGCGGATGTCGCCGTCTCTTTGCATGATAGCCAGCTGCTTGTGATGGTATTATGTTGTCAAGGTGTAGGGGCCTTGACAATGAAAATTTCCTTTGGGCATTGAGATTTTCCGGTAAGACATCTGTTGTCAGTGTCCAGAATGTTTGCTGTTGGTCTGCACCTTTTCCGAGTCATGTTAAGCCATACAGGTAACAAATTGAGCCAACCAGATAGCAATTTTATATGTTGTGCTAACAGGCTGATCTTTCCACTAGCAACGTGTACGCATGTATAAGGCACGGGGGTGTAGGGTGTAGTTGCTCGTATGCGATTTGTCACATGGGCGGTGACGGATCACATGACCGGGGTGGGGGTAGTAACTCGTTAATGTCAACAACAACAGACTTAGATGAGGCGGGGTCAGGATATGATAAGAAATTCGGGTGCGATTCATAGCACCATTATAATAGAGCCTGGTGTCGAATAGGGCCACAGGCTGCTCGCATTCTGACGCTGCCGACAGTCGATGTTTTTAAGCTAAACCCCAGGCGCTTGTCCGAACGATCTATCGCGTGTTGTGGACACATGGCAAGCACGGAGCAACAGGCACAATACGAGTGGCGCATTGAAGCGCGAGGGGTCACAGCTTAATTTGGTCAAACCACTAAGTCACATGAGCACCTCTGGACATAGGCACTTTAACTGCTACGATGACCGCAGCGCAGAAAGCTTCCTGGCGTCATGCGATTGCGATGCGCGACGTATCAAGGTGGGCAATAAGATTGTACTGCAGCTGGTATATGAACTGTCTTAATGCTTGTTCCACAGCTAGCACACAATGCGCTTCGAAGCATCATGCTCATCGAGTCCCCTACGTTGGTACGATGTGGACCACACAATCCAAGGATGAAAATGATATCACCTTTAGGCGCATACTATTGTTGCGATAATATCATGAGGTAATATGGGTAGAGGCTGCGACTGGTATGAATAAGTAGACAGCGGCTTACGGGTTCGTTGTACGCTGTCGCGTGCTCACGTAGGTTGCAAATCGAGGAAAACCTTCCTACTGAAGGCAAGCGTGAATCTGTCTCGCTTATTCCACAGGTGAGTTTAATAGGCAACCGCGGACAATCAGCGCAACGTCTCAAAGGGTGGGGAGTTGGGGTCTGGCCATCTTGGTATGCAATAAATACTGCAAGAGATCGTACAACTATATGATAAAGGCAATATTTCCGACTATAAGGCCAGTGACCAGCCACTTTTTAACCGGAATGTAGTACCTAAGAGTGGAAGGATGAACAACGATTAATACTTGCTTCTGTGTGCACTATCAGCAAAACTAAGACGGCGTTTAAGCCCTTGGCTGTTGAGTGTATTCGCATACAGCAAAGCGTCGGATGTTCAAGAAAACGTTTCTTGGTCCCTTTACTGCTATACTTGTACTATTTCGGTGACATGGGTAGTACGTTGCTACTTAAAATCGTGTTCTCGGCTCTTGACGACTCGTGATATACGCTAATCGGCTCACTGCTTTGCAGATAAGATCTAAGAACCGAGGCTCTAAACACCTAGCGCAAACTGCTCACTATGGAAGAAAGCGGAGCCTGGTGGCAGTGACGGCAGTGACCGTGCATTCCGCAACGTACCGTCTGCGTTCCGGGAGGCATCCAGAGCTACCGATTTCCTTCCGGCATTCACGCGGACGCATCCAAGGTGTCGGTTACCCGACTACTGTTTCTACCGTACTGCACATATCTCCGAGCCCGAGTCATTGTGGCCGATTTACAGGGTTATATCCCTCCCTCCCCCAGAAGGGAGTGGAAACAAGTTAGTTGCTTGTGATTTGTCTGCTTGGAGGAGTGCACTGTGCGGTCACATTTCAATCCGACCACAGAATCCACGCTTGTTGACGGAATTACCAGGGTGAGACGCTTCACTTGCCTAGGTAGAAAGGAGTTGCAACCAAACAACAACTTCTAATCGTGCTTTGGGTTACTGGTAGATTGACGGGAAGACCAGCCTGCCATTAATAAAATGTACAAGCGCAACTGAAGAGTAAACCGCGTCGCCTAAGCACATATACCCTACTTGCCACAATGAATTCTCCTAGCACCATATCCTTTAGTGTGTTCGAAATGGGTGGCAACCTTAACCGAAACATGGGCTCTGCGCAGTGTCCTCTCACACACTAGGTTTGTGTGGTGGGCTCATGAACAATCGCATTCGATCTGGACGTTGCTTTACATCGTCGACTTTCATATACGTTAGGGGTTTGGTTAACACTATTTAGGAAACCGAGATTACGGATCTTGCTGGACAGATGCAGGAGGTAAAGAAATAATATCAGTTGGATTCCTGTGTTCCTTACCCCTGGAAGCAAAAGTGATACCCCCACCCCTAAGTATTAACACCTGGCTCCAGATCCTATACGGTTTGTAGTCTCCATAGTCCCTTGCCTTGGTGTATCACAAGTCACCGCAGGGGACATCTATGCTCCGGAACATCTGTACACAGGTTTTTGTTGTGATGGCAGGTGTATGACTGACGGCAAACAGTTAATCAGATTTGGGTCAATGAGGCAGTCAGTTTCGCGAAAGAGAACAGAAGCAATCGGTCGGTTTAAATACACAGGCACTTTGGGGGGTAGGAACATGAGCCGTGGGGAAATAAAGTACACAGACGAACAACATTTTGTCAACTTTCGGATGCGAGATTTTTAAAGCGATTCTCCATGAACGTTTAATGCCGATTTCCAATATGAAACCCGTTTTCTTTCTGAATGTTTTAATTTTCATGCAGTTCGATATTTTACATTAAAATAAAATTACTTACCAATCCATTTTCCTTTCAGATATGCCCATGGGTCATTCAGGTCAACCTAAAAGTGCAAATGGACCTGCTGCATTTTGCTATATATGCGGATGTTTTATATTCGTTCGTCAAAGAAGAAGTATCCGTTCGTTTGTGCAACGTGTCTATACTTTGTATACCCCTTGGGGACCAAGATAAAAAATGGACACCTCACATTGCGAACCATTAGCATGAGGAAATGCTTTGTGGCTGGGCAAAAGCGCACCGCAAAAGCCAGCCATTTGGAATTCCCATGGTTTGGTGAGAACCTACGAACCACATAGCAGACTGCTATTTTTATATGCTTCATACGAAAGGCATTGCAAACGAAAATCAGCATAAGATCTCTTATCTCAGTATGTACTCTGCAATTCGACCCATTCCACACTGATGAGCTTCCGGTTCCAAAATTTCGAGGTTCTGCTTCATCAGATGACAAAGTCAGTTGGCGTAAAGCTGGGTCCAGTTGCATGAATCGGCTTCAACTTATAAAACTGCAACTGATGTTGTACTGTCATCATCTCCCAGCAATTCACTCAACCAGATTTGAATGACAGTGCGGGATTTGGGGCGCTCCAAGACAGTGACTAAGTTATTAGCCTCCAGGCTTCGTGATAAAATCTACTTCACTGCACACCAACAGTTTCGGATGGAAGAACGTTATCAGGGACGATGGGACAAACACATGTTGACGGACTATTATTGGAACATTAAATGTGACTGTCCTAAAAACATTTAGAAGCAAAAAGCTATAAAAGCAACATTTTGTCCAATTAATGCCTGTTTTGCATATAGTTTTGTGCTTATTCCATGCCTAATCAAAACGTTGCATTCAGGATATATGTTTTGCATCGGATCACGGACCAACCTTGTGAAGACATTCATCTGTTGAGAAATCCTTAAAAGTCATTTTTCCTAAAATCTGTACGTTACAGAGAAAAAATAATGTCAGCTTTGAATTCGGAACGCTCAAATTATATAAGAGCCACTGGCTCTTTCTTTGCACCCTATGCTTTTGCGGAACGTGATGAGTCGAAAAGTAGTTTAAAGGTGCGAAAGTGCCTTACTTGGCTGGTTTTTAAAACACTGTTGTCTATTAATGTCAGATTTGAATTCAGCACGCCCCTGCAGCAAAATTGTCGTTGCCCTGTGTTAGCAGTAACACTGTGAACGTGCGGTTCACCGAAAAGCGATGGCATGATGGAACGTTATGGTCGCCATTCAGTGGAAGTGAAGAGCAGAATAATGAAAACGTAAGAGGGAGAGGACTGGAAGCAAGTTTCTTGTGTGTTTGACATAAACGTGAAAACCTGCCGCAGCTGCATTCGTATGTGGGAGTCAACCGAACCAAGGGGACAGCATGGAGAGGTTCGCCGCAGAGTCTTGGTAGAAAGTCACGCCGACTCTGTGGTTAAGTGTGTGTCTACGGAGCCAACGGTAGCCCTTCTAGCTCTTCGTTTATGGTTGAAAGCAGAGTTTGAAGTTGTGGTATGCATCAGCACGGTCCCCAGGTGCTTAGGTGGTCGATTAATAGCCATGAAGAAGTAGCACGCTAATCCGGAGTCCCTGAACACGCTAGAGAACAACAGGCGACGGAAATCATTCGTGCTATAGCTGATGAATTTGGAGGCAGAAGGAAGGCAGCAAGTGTGAACAGCCGAAACTAATTTCAGCCTTTTCTCCGGGTGCACCAGGAGCCGCTCACTTCGTGGTACTCGGGCGCACATCACACACACATAAGAACATACTTATCTGCTTCCATATTGGTTCCTTCTACCTGCCTCTTAACGTACTCACCTAGTTAAATACCCTTCAGATTAGAGTAGCTTGTTTACCTGAGCGGACCTACTTAATTTGTCTTGTCCATGCGACCTTTCCTACACAGCACTGGCTTCGCGGTTTACGAACCTACTCCATGGAATTACATCCTCATACAGTTTACTGGTCTGATCCCACCTTAATTCCTGCTGAAACTACATGGGCCCAGTGGAAAACATCGTTTACAAACTATCTTGACCGGATGCCTGCGGCTTCTAACTGCACAGAAGACCAGAAATTTAAGCCTCTCTGACACATACTCGGTGATGAGAGAGAACGTCAATTTGATGCTTTGGAGTTCCAGTCTCAAAATACCTCAACCATAGCACTAGATCTGCTGGAAAGTTTATGGGACCAGCGTACAAACCTCTTCATGGCTCGCCTGAAATTCGGTCGACTTACACAGGAACCATCGGAAACGATAGACAGTTTTCATTTTGTTAAGGTTTTCATCCCAATACTTCACAAGCTACATAGCAGAGCCTAGTCCAGAAAAGCACCAGACGCGTTTCGACCTATTGGGGCTCGTCAGTCGTGCGCAGTCCCTCGGTCCTCTAAGAAGGATCGAACCCATGACCGCTAGAGGCAGATGCCAACTAGTCAGCAGCTTATGCCACTGAGCCATGGGGGACGTTGGCTGTACTACCTAATTTGCGGACTAACGGATATCTTCCACTGTCATTGACAGTGGTTAGCGTGCGAGGTGATGACGTCCTCTCACTAAAGGCTATATCCATAACATTTTGAAATTAGGAGAGGCTATTTATTTTGGCCGGTGCTATCGCCACAAGCTTTAGATACCTAGATACACAAATGCATTATAATACATACTCCTAACAAGCTTGTCAGTAGTGTGAACTTATACCGTGGCTAAGTTACGTGAATTGACCATTCTGATGGTGCCTGTGGCGCTGAATCCGGTGGGATTTACAGTTTCGTGTTCCTAGAGGATGAAAGGATCATTGAGTAATGGGGAATTCCGCTGCGGCTACATCAAAGGTTCTACCTCTGGGGTCTTGGCTAGCGTGTACACTACAGACTTTCTGACTTCGGAAAAGTACACTAAATAGTTATAATTTTGACGACATTATCACCAAAAATGCCTATTCATTTTGCCATCATTGGACATCAAGTCCCACCTACAACTTCCCTTACTCCATCAGAACTGGAGCTACCTGTTTCTTCATCAGGCAGTTGCTATCTTCTAATTAACCGGGACAAACGAATCACGTTGTGCAACCCAACGCCTTTGCATCCATGCTCACTTACGCTCTTCTCCATGAATTAGGCTCTTGCTTTCCTGTGAAGGGTCCTAGAGGTATTGCTGAAGCGTTCCTTTACTCAGTGTGCGTCAGTCCTCGCCTACCATCAATACGGAAGCAATTTAGCATGCAGCATGGTGTAGCGCCTTAGCTTAGTAGCTTCTGATATCTACATGGCTTTATCACCAGCACACAAACTGACACTGGCAAGTTAATCCGAGTGATGTTTCACATCATTTTAATAGCTTTTGGATATGTACACTAAAATGACATTTCCCTGTTTCTACCTTACGTCTCCACTTTATTTGTTACGCTTTCACACATTTTTGATCCCAGACTTTCGCCACATCATGAACGATTTCGTTCCTGACCAGTGCATCAGTCATTACGTTAACTACCATATATATATATATATATATATATATATATATATATATATATATATATATATATATATATATATATATTGCGCGAACTGCGCATTTCATTCAAAGCAACGTCCCTGTTGCGAAACAATCGTTTGCAAAGTCTTGTTCATACCAGATTTGGTGTGTCTCGAAGTATTCGAGAATAAAGTATTTATTTATTTAAATGCCTATTCTTTTCGCCAGCATCGGGTATCCAGTCCCACTAATCGCGTCCCAATACGTTGTCAACCATAGCTGCTATCTTCTAACCAAGACCACTGAATCACATTGCGCGACTCAGCGCCCCCTGCAATCGTTTGCATCGATGCTCAATTATGCTTTAATTCATGAATTCGTCTCGCTTTTCTGTTAAGGGTCGTGGAGATTTAGCTCAACATTTTCTTTTACTAAGCGTACTTAGCACTCGTCTGTTAGCAACCTGGGAAAACCTATTCATTAAGCACGACGCAGCGCCTCAGCTGCGTGCCTTCTGGTATCTATGTGGTTTTGTGACGACCAAAAGCCAATTCATTTCGCTATCATCGAGCATCCAGTCCCACGTATATCCTGCTTTCTAGGCCAGCTAGTGTTGGCGTGGCAGACGGATTATTCACCCAGAAACAATTATACCAAATTATTACACTTAACATGCACAGATATGTCCGCATAGCAAAGGCGTTACCTAACGCTGGCTTTGTCGACATTGTTGTCTCTAATTTTTCCGCGCACCAGCCTCATCTCCGAGTTTGATGCCATGACTTTACGACATTTGTCTATGTGTAAAATCTGAGACCATCTTCATTCCTACTTTTTTCAATAATACCCCTGAACAATTCCCATACGATTATACCAATTGTAACCATCTGCTCAGACCTTCACAGACCTCTCTCGCCCCGTCGAGGATAAACCATGTATTTATTTATTTATCTCCTTCAACCTGTAGGATATATCGAACGGTCGCACTCATACCCATAGTGACCACACCGCACTGGATAGCTGTAGCAAAACCTGGAAGCGGGAACTTTCGCCGGAAGAATGCGGTGTCATGTGCCACAAATGCTACATATCCCCAAACGTGCTGACCCTGAATGATAACCCACTAGGCAACTGCACAGCAGTAAGAGAACTCGGAGTACGCTACTCAAGGTCACTTAACTTTAAAGAACAAGTGAGCTACAGCACTGCAAGTGATAGTTCATTAATCGGACGCATCTGTAGAACGATGTCCTCGGCAGATTTTAAAGACACACTTTACAAGCTCTGTGCACACCCCCTTTTAGAATACTGCTCCATAGTGCTATGCAATGCAAATAAATTGGACAGAGGTGCAGTGGAATAGGACCAGCGTTCTTTTACGTAACAGCTATCGCCCCCTCCACAATAAATTGCCGTAAAAAGTGCAAACAGTTTCAGCGGAATCCTTTATGGGTACGCCGCAGAATGATAATTTTGTTTCAAATCCCAAAATCTCCAATTCTGATAACCATGGAATTTAAGAAATTACTGGACCAGCAGTTTGCCGATATAAAATATATCGAGGGCACCCCAACTTAAAGGGGCTTTGTCCCTAAATGAAATCAGGTGCAGCTACACAGAGTGAACCCTACTTGCTGCTTCCAACCAGTAGGCAGTAATCACTCGAACGACCATTGATCATCGGTATCCCCTGCTCAGTAAACCATACTCCTTCATTCTAACAAGTGTGAAAATGCAATGTACGAGGTAACATTTTCGTATACAAGTATGCGTTCGCATGGAACCAACTACCATTAACAACATGATTCTTGGAGCCCGTCACACTCCTTCTCAAAAGTAACACCCCGGTAGATCAGTCATGCGAACAAGAGCCTGACCACATAGTTAGACGACCTGCGGCAAAACACGGTAGGTACCGGGTTCAATCTAAAGTAAGCTAGGAATACTAAAGAGACTGTATGACGCAGCATCACAGCATGGCATTTCCACTACCCTCTCAAGTTCAAGTTCAAGTTCGGGTGGGACTGGAACGATAGGAGAATCCCGTGAGTGTTCCAACTTGAGTGGATCGTTGAGCCAGGAATTGATGAAGTGCACAGAGTTATTGATGGATCTAAAACGGAACACCCGTATCGCACCCTGGCCAACCAGTTAATGCCCACGTTTCCTGCCCTAGCAGTCCCTGCTGTGGCAGTCACGTGAAGTAAGCAAAGGATAGGAAGAGAAATCGAAGGTACAGAATAAGGAAGTTCACTTGAAATAAGAAAATAATACCAAGGCATGAAGAAAAGTAGAGAAAAGAAAATCGAAGTATGAAGATGCGAGTTAGTCAGGAAAAGGGAAAGGTTTCGTGTTGCCACCCAAGAGCGTCAAGTTGCCGCTCAAACCCCTTAACCGTAGATTCCCTGATAACACTTTCCGGAAGCATGTTCCAACGCTCGATGACTCGGCGTGACAGCCGGATTTCCGCCCTAATCCGATCGGACCGCGGTTTGTCCAGCTTCAAGGAATGACCGCGTAGAACAGACAATCTAGCGGGACTGAATAGCCAAGATAAATCTGGACCAACCTTCCCAGTTAAGATACGGTAGGTTAGGATTAGGTCTCCTCTAAGCCTTCGGTAGTGCATTGAATGCATTCCCAAACTAAGTAGACGCTCGGGGTATGTCCGTCCCCGTAATCCCTCAACTAACCTAGTACCCACCCGTAAAACCCTCTCTAGCTCCATTTTGTCCCGGACGAGGCAGGGCGGACAAGCCTGGACGCAGTATTCCAGATGAGGCCGAACGAAAGCCGAGAACAGTCTCGTAAAGATGCCGCCCGTCAAGACTCCGAAAGAACGTCGTATTAACCACAACATGCGGAAACCTCTGCTTGCGGCCTTCTTCCAGTTATCGCCGGAGTGTAAAGCCGAAGAGTGTACGACGCCTAGATCAACCTGGCTAGATACACGGGGAGTTCGACCCCACCGACTAAGTACTTCGCAGGAGGACAACCTCCTCCAATTCGAAGAACGGAGCACTTTGCCTGATTTATGGGCAGTAACCATAAAGTAGACCAGTCCCAAAGCTTATCCAAGGCTCGCTGAATAGCTTCGGAACCCCCAGGAACATCGACAATGTTCCACAGCTTCAGGTCATCAGCAAATAGCAGCGATGGTACCTCAAGCTCCGCTGGTAGGTCATTCACATAGATAGAGAACAGCAGCGGTCCAAGGACCGAGCCCTGCGGCACGCCACTGAGGACAGACTGCCTAAACGATAGGCCACGGCCTACCCGTACACACTGTTCTCTACCATCCAAGAAGGCAGTCACCCAATGAAGGGCGCGACCAGATACCCCGTAGGAGGTCAGCTTTTGCGCGAGCCTCAAATGGGGTACCTTGTCAAATGCCTTCGAAAAGTCGACGAAAAGCACGTCCAGTGCGTGGCCGTTATCCACTGCATTCGCCCAACTTTCGCGAGCCACCAGTAGATTCGTCAGACACGAAAATCCCTTCCGGAATCCGTGTTGTACATTGCTAAGTAGATTAAATCTACTCAGATGACTCTCCAATGAATCTCTCACCAGTTTCTCGAGGAGTTTGACTACTACACTCGTCAGACTAACTGGCCTGTAATTTGCAGGCAGACTCCTGTCCCCATTTTGAAGATGGGACAGATGACAGCTTCCTTCCATTCGGAAGGTAATGCACAGCTGTCAAGCGATTTCTGAAACACGATAGTGAGCGGTCCACTTAGTTCCGCAGCCAACTCATGCAAGTTTCGGGTGAATTAAATCAGGCTTAGTAGCCTTAGAGGGGTTCAACCCTTGTAGCAGCCTACGAACTTCCGTCTAAAGCGAGAAGCAGGATCGGTACGCTTTAGAACCAATACGCGAATATAAGGCCAACCTCCGATGAGTGGAGAAAACCAAAAGTAACGCTAGGAAAAATTTAGTAAGTGGGCGAAAGGCTATCTAGTGCTAAAAATGAGGCACCGAAAGATAGCTAGCTAGGGGAAAGGTGTGGTCGCGTGCACGGAGAGCAAAGATGGCCGCGGAGCCGATGAGCGTCGCGCCGTTCGAAGGCGGATGCTATGTTGACTCAAACAAACGCGAGCAACGTTCAAACAGGCGAGCGGCTAATTTGCTATGTACATCGAGAAAATATAATTTTGTGGTTTTGTAATATTTTACGCAGCATGCGGCAGCCAAACAGGGGAATCTCCAGGTCACTACACGTCTCCGCTACGATAACTTCCGATAGTTCTGAACCCTCTGAGATAGCGCAAACCAGCTCAACGCCTGCCAAGGAAGTTTCCATTAAACGCTGCTAAATATTGCCCACTAAGTACGCTGGCCTTGTCATAGTCCGCATGCACATGAGTACCGTCATCATGCATCAATACTGGAATTGACATGTTCGAACCGCAGCGCCTTTTGGCATATGAGAAGAATCTTTTTGGATTCTCTAAAGAGTCGTCTGCTAACCCTTTCTCGAAATAGGTATCTTGCTCCTGCTCCCACTTGCTAGCAACTTAGCAACAATAACCTTGTACGACGCAGGGTATCAACGTTTCAATAACTGCCTCACGTTATTGCTTCTCGTTTACGGCACCCTCAGTATTCTGCCTCAAACCTGTATGCATTTTTCCCACTAGCCTCTCAATAATTATCGTGCTCCTACTCCCTCTCGCTAGCAACCTAACACCCCTTACACACCTTGCATGACAGCGCATTAGGGGTTCCTTTGGCAATTACACAGATCGGTTCAACTTCACGCGCACCCAGGTTATTACGCACTGCAACGTTCTTCAAACTTATGCTGCCAGTTCAGATACCTAGGCCAAAGGATCTACTGCTTCCTGTCCTGCAACTTGCGCTTTTTTTTAAACCAGGTTGGGATGAGCCATTACGACACCAAACGCGTCAACACGCAACTACATACTGCAATGCCTTTTCACTCACTTCTTACAATTTCTGCAGATAGCCAAGTAGCTATCAATGGTTTCATTGCCTCATCCGTTAAGCTAGTAGCCTAATTGTTCTTTCTCAATGACGCTTATAAATACTAGGTTACCTAACAATAAAATGCACAGCCCGCGTCCGCTGTGCTTCGTCGCCGATCCGGACACAAGATCTGTTTTGAAAACATGGTTTTCCCTTTATGCTAAAGAGAAGGTATGCTCACCTCCTGACTATCAGTTTTGCATGCAACCTGGTGTGCATAAACGAGGGATGTGAGCCGCCATTTATATCAATAGTACAAACCAAGGAATATTGTCCGTTATCATGAAATCAGTATGAATAATGGCTGATATCCTGGGATCGATGGGGCCATTTTGTGTTTACAGAGCACCCGATACTTCAGCTAATAGTGACAACAAACTTATGGTTACTTGTGAACAGTCGTCAAATGTTTTGTACGAATATAAACTGCTTGCAGCAGGTTTCAACCTGCCTGAGTTAAAGTGAATCCCACCTGTTGCGACAACAACATATGCAAGTCTGTTAGCAAGTATCAACTTGGATGGCTGGACCCAGGATGTAACCGCTCCAACCAGGGCGTAGTATATTCTTAATGTTTACTCTGGACATTTCATTAACCCGAGGGTCAGTTGTTCATGAGTTCTAGGGTAGCGGTATTAGATTAGTGCATAGCTCGGTTTATTTAAAGTGACCTACTGCCTATTCCGCAAAAACAGATGCAGTCGTAGTCTACCGCCCGATTCCCATCGTTAACTGGACAACCTTTGCAGTATTCCTGAAATTAAGAAGTGGGGATGAATTATTTAAATCTGATTCTGTGTATGAGTCGGCTGCACTATTCCATTAGGAAAGAATTTACTGTCTCGACTCGCTAGCTTCAGGTTGCCTTTAGATGATCGCCGCAGAAGTGACCAACACTTACCCAACTTATTCGCGCCCTGATGCTGTCTATTCACATTGCACTTTCACTCCAGCTGCAGCTTCTGCCTTGAACACAATTAAGGGACGACAACCACAGGCACACCACTCCGCGCCTTTGTTACCCCACATCCTGTGCACCATGTCAAAGATTGCCAATCCAACTAGAGCTGCCCAAATCTCTCCATCTTGTTCCAACCCGTTTCATATGGAACTAGCGGGGACACGTCCCGCACGTCACATTCGACAAGCGCACACACCCTCCATCACCCACACCTGCTGACTCCTACAGTTGTCGGAGTTATCCTCATACAAGTAACAGCAGTGCCTGCGGCTACATTGCCTGAGTTTTAAAACCTGAGAATCGCAGGTGATAGTGCAGTAGAAGTGGCTCTAGCACTGCCATGTTACAACACTGCTCCAGAATCTGGCGACCGGATAACTGGACGCTTCGAATACGAATTGTACACTGCATACACTTTGTTCTGCTGATGTTATGAGTGCAAAGAATTAGGGAGCCTGATATGCATGTTTCATGTATGTGTGCATGACAGCTCTGATATCCCTACGTGTAAAATACGTGCACGTTTGATGAAGGCGTTAGTGAACGCACGCACTGCAAATCAGTTGCGCTGATTTCCTTGACAGGAATAGCAGCAGCATGTTCTTCCACCGAGCAGTTTGCCGTGTACGATGGAACATGCGTGCGTACTTTTCACTACACCGAACTGTAATGTGGGCCCAGATACACGCAACCTACATAACACTGCTATATCCGTTGCATCAGCCTTGTGTGATGTATAATATGTGTTAAGCGAACATGTTGACTCTCGTCTTATGACGTAGTATCAGAGAAGATAACGGGATATCATGGTAATGAGGCCAGATTCATGTGAGGCCATTGTCCTCATATATAAAACGGATTATCCACGTCAGATGAAAGCGCAAACCACAGAGAAGTCCATATCTATGTTGCTCAAGTGCATTAAACTGAATGGCCTGATTGTATAGGTACCCTGTTAAAAATTGGTGCAATTTCAGTATTGCACAACATGCCAGACAGCGCAATAGTCTTATCATAGACTGTAAAGCTCTACGTGTGACTACATTTGTGTAATTATTTTGACCTGTATGCGATTAGCGATTGTGTGGTTGGGGCTGTGGGTGGTGTAGCGCAAGCCACCCATGGTCCCTCTGTAGGCGCAGGCGTCCTGTGGCTTGCCACAGTGCAGGCAAATCGGAAACCCGATACCGCCAACCATGCGATTAGCACGGAACATCTGGTCAATAATTGGCCGCCGTAAATGTCGTCCATTTTCCTTGTACCTCTGCTCATGCCGGAACAGGCGAGCCTTGCAACTCTGCGCAGACACTCAGTTCGCATCTCAATGTTGATGTGTGACCAACAGTTGCGATCGGGCTGGTGGGTAAGGCCGCGGCAGCCAGCCTTGCAATTCCGCGCACGCACTCAGTTCGTATTTCAATGTATAGAGTTGTGATCAAGGGTTGCGACCGGCCTGCCTGGTAAGGCTGTATAGGGCGGCTTGCAGGCGAAGTCACTAAATCTTACCTCGGCTTGAGGTCACATGGATGTCTGTGGGGCGGTACTTTTAGCATAACCCGAGTTTAGCGGGAATCCTTGATAACAGGTGTACGCGTTAGTAAGGCATATAATGGCAACCATAATTGCCCGCAGAAATGATTAAGTGTACACATAATTGGAAACATAAAAGAGACTGTGACATGATTCATTCCCGTGTCTGACATGAGAAGTCAGCGTAGCATACACGTCGCATTTCCGTGCTTCCCGATCATGCGAAATACAATGGTATGAGTATCCAGACAGCCATGCTATTCTGTGCTTACGGTGTCGGTATCTCCGCGTAATAAGTCGCTTGATTGGCAGCTGGACAGGACAAGCCAAATGTCCTCGAGTTTGTTTATGTACACCCAAAGGTAATGCTAGAAAAAATGTTTCCTTGATTTGTGGCGCCGATTTTGCGATTTATGTAGAAGGTTACCGGTTCCATGACGTTTTGCTGCATGCACCTTCGAGACTGACATGCGGATTAATTTATGGTTTCAGTGTTGCATGTCCGCAGATAATCCGTGATATCCATGTGGACAATAACCTCAACTTTATCAAGCCTTGTTAGTATCATTGCGTGGTACCTTCTGTCGCACCATCCTCAGACTAAGCGGATGCAAAGGCAATATCGGAGCAACGGAGCGTGTATGTTGCTGCGCCCAAATGAAAGTTCGGTGTATCGCAGAACACGTGCATATGATTCACGAGTAGAGACATCAAAATCCCTAGCTTGAGAGAGTTTTATGCGACGTTTGGCAACTGCGTAACGGAGGCATCAGATCTTTAGTCAGACAAATATAGAAAAACGATTCCGAATTCTGATAAGGAGAACGACAAAAATGGACGAAAGTTCCTTGGTATACACCAAGCTAGCAACCGTGTAGACAAATATGCTGAGTGTTAATCTACCTGGAAGATGAACATTCCTAGTAAACGCGCTTAACAATGGCAAAAGTATGCAAGTTTTTAATGCATAACGCTGTTAGCACGACTGCGTTGCCATGGCGAAGCTGAGCTCCATTAAATGGTGTGTTCTAACGGTTTATAATGGTATGCTTTGATGTGCAATGGGCCAAGACAACATTGGTAACTAATAATGATACGGAAACAGAAAGGAATACGGATAGGTTGGACCAGGTTCACTTGATAGGCCAACCGCATCAAAACAACCGCACTGCGATGGTGTAACCTGTTGTTCACTGCATCCAATGAGTTCCGATGCTATGGTGAGTGTGAGCACATGCAAAGGCTCAAATTCGTGTAATGTTTCCCTCATTCCAGAAGCATTAACTGTTACAAAATAAATAAACAAATGAAGTTTCTGCTCGACAAAGCAAGTCACGCCTTTTTCCCCATGACCGGAGGTACATCGCAAATGACCGAAATTTTACAGCGGCCGATTACGAGTAAAAGGCTCTTACTATAGTGACAATATGCGGGGTTGTAACACTACAGGATTGGACATTTGAGTCAGATCATCGTGAAACATCTATTCCCATATGCAGAGTCTCATTGGGAAAAGAGCACACATGTCGTTATCAGAGCCACAGAGTAGCCCTTACGCAGATACTATACTGCATGTAAAAGCAGGTGTCACTGAGAGGATAAGCCGAACAATGAACAATGAACAATGAGTTATCACGGGATAAAATCAAATGCTTGACACGTCCCGTAGGATGGTTGGGGTGAATATGATGAAATCAAAATATATCTCGGTCATCCACCGAACGTCTGCAGAGATGAATACATTGATAATTAACATCAGTGTAAAATTAAACAACTATCGAGCGTAAACGTTCAGAAAGACACTGGAGTGCAGTGATCGTTCAATAGTTCAATAGTGTATGATGGGATAAAAAGCATTGGCATTACAAAACCCATGGGATGGTAAATGCAAAATAAATAAAAATCATTAGATTCCGACATGGAACTGAAATGCCAACAGTCTAAACCTAGTACATCACAACACAATGTGTTGTTTGTCACTCAGATGAATGTCTAACAATTGTTTGAAGGCTGTAATGTTCGAAGCGTTTATCACATGCGTTGGAAAGTCATTCCATTGTGAACAGATTCTAAGAGAGTAAAAATATTTTCTACAGTCTAATCGGGAGTGTTGGATTATCAGCTTGAGGTTATGACCCCTCGATCGATTACATGAGGCTAGGGTGAACAGCGATTTGCACGGGTGATCGCTTTCCGTTAATATCCGGTATGCGAGAATGAGATCTCCGCGTAGTCATTAGTATTCGGAGGAAAACATTCCGATTAAACTGAGACGCACTTCATAATTGCGACCAGATAATCTGCGTGTTGCCTTCGTAGCTCTTCGTTGGGGCTGCTCTAAGAGAGGAATGTCCCGTTTTAATCATGGGCACCAAGCCTGGACGGCATATTCGACGTGGGGACGGATGTAGGAGTTGACAAGCTTGGGTACCAACCGTCGTTCAAAAGCACCAAAAGCTCGCCTCAATAGTCTCAGATTCATGCTCGCCACGTTTGCTGCTTTCGAACATTGGAGCGAATTCCCCAGACTTCTTGCACAATGATACCTAAGTCTCTTTCTGTGGTCACGCGCCGTAAAACGTACTGCCGCAAGAGGTACGTGATGGTAAGATTGCTGCGCAATGACAGTAGTTGACACGTGGCAGGATTCAGGGGGAGGTGGTTTATATCTGCCCATTTGTTGATTCGATCCAAATCATTCTGGAGGAAGGCACAGTCTGATGTTGAGCGAATAACTCTCCAGATTTTTGCGTCATCTGCAAAATTTGCATCAAGAATTGAATATTATCCGGGAGGTCGTTAATGTAGACCAGAAAAAGGAGGGGACCAAGGACGGATCCTTGAGGAACACCGCTGGAGATGCAGAGGGTTTCCGAGGGGGCATCGGCGACTCTGACCTTGATCGTTCTGTCATGCAAATATGCTGCTAGCCAGGTGAGTAGGGACCATGGATACCGTAGGCACGAAGCATATGAAGCCGAGCTAAATGATTGACTCTGTCGAATGCCTTCGAAAAGCCTAGGTAAATCACATCAAGATGGGATCCTTCATCAAGCGCTTTGGTCCATGAATCCCGAACAAGAAGCAGATTTGTGAGGCAAGATCGTTTGCGCCTAAAGTCGTGTTGGAGGTGAGAAATTAGCTTCAGACTCTCAAAATATCGTGTAATTTCACCTGCAACTAACGATTCCATTACTTTTGATAAAACAGGGAGGAGAGTAATGGGTCGGTAGTTGGCAGGATCCGATCGCTTACCTCCTTTGTATATCGGAGTGACTATCCCGCTTTTCCACTCAGACGGAAGTGTTTGGGAATTGAGTAGACTCTGGAAAAAGCTTGCGAGGTGTGCTGCGATGGTGGGAGCAAGAGTTTTAAGAACTTTGGGTCTGATCTTGTCGACTCCCGGAGCGCTATTTTCTCTTAGAGACCGTAATTTGCTAGTGACAGCTGTTGAGGTAAAAGTGACAGTTGATATGCCGACCACGTTGGGTGAATGCTGGTTTGGCAAAGGTTCTATGGCGTTTGCAGTCACTGTGCCAAACTGCAGGAGTAATGCGTTCGCAGCATCCACAACAGTAGTCGTTAGGCCACCATCCGTCTTGAGTGGTGGTATCCCTGTTTTAACTTTCCTTCTGCTGTTCACGTACCTGTACAGCAGTTTTGTATTGTTCGTGAATTTAAGTAACATGTTTTTTTGCCATTCGTACTTATCGGCTCTAATCAGTGATGTGCAATATTTCCTCACTATTTTGTAATTCTCCCAGGTGGCGTCGCAATTGTTCAGCGCGTATTGTCTCCAGATCTCGTCTCTGGTGCTAATCCATTTACGCGTTCTGCTTCGGATCCAGGTGTTGATCCGGCGCGGCACTCGTAATGGTATGACTTTAGAGGCTGCTTGCGTGACACAGCTAATTTTGTCTTTTAGTTCGTTCCACGCGTCGTCTGCCGTGCTCTGTAGATTGAGGTCCCAGTTGACGGTTGTCGCTAGGCTGTGAAGCACGGAATAGTTGGTTATAGTTCGTCGGTTTTCATGTCTGATTTCAGTAGTATTGGCGTAACATACATAAGCAAAATTTAACACTGTGTGGTCAGTGTTGCCCGTGTTGGGATGAGCAACACTATAAAAGGTTTCTTTTTACTTACGGTCTTTAAGATCGAAATTTCCGAGGTCCACCTCAAGTGAACCGAAGCCTCAATAGAGGTTGCTTGTAGCAACCCAAGCACCAACGGATTCTCCAAGTCCACCTTTGACATATCACTGATTTCGATTTCCGTGTCAAACATCTTATCGGAGAGCCAGGTTTCAGTTACAGCTACGATATCCCAATTGATTGTGTTATGTCGATGGCGCAACTCAGGTAGCTTAGAGTTGAGCCCCTGAGCGTTTGTGTAGCAGCACTGTATCTATTGACACATTAGGAGCTCGCTTGGTTGTGGTTGACCGACACGGATTGAGCCGGTCTGCGTACGTTTGTTGTCAGAGGCGTTTGCACATTTGTCTAACCTGAGTTAGGAACAACCGAGTCCGGTTCGTCTGTATCTGTGGCCCGTACTTTGTTTAGGAACGGCCTTAAACGTATTTCAGGTGGCCCACGTTTTCTGTTGTCCTGCCACGCTTGGATGGCCGTTGATACCATCTCAGGTGTAGCCACGGTGACTTTCAAGGCACAAGGAGTGAGAAAAGTAAAAAAGGGTCGCTCACTTAGGTCCATTTGATACATAAATCATGTTGAAGAGCATGCTTGGCCTAATCCACAATAGAGGAGTTAAGGTAACAAAATGCTGGGAGCTAAGAGCAACATCTAATCGTTTTTTGAGAACGTCCAAAATAAGGGAGGACACAACTGTGTCTGGGAGTGCGTTCCAGGGTTGGCAAACCCGAAGGGAAAAGTTATTCCGTCGACACTCTAGACGGCTATATTGTTCCTTTTATTTTAAGCACTTACCCCTGAGCTGCGTGTTGTAGCTAAGTTTCAGCAAATGGCGTCATACGTGGTTGGGGTCACTCAGTATCTGATATGCCTATATGAGATCCCCGCGCAGCCTTCGATAGCGTCCGCTGAAAATTCCCAGCAACTTCAGCCTTCGGTGGTAAGAGTGATAGCGCAGGCCCCTTACATTCTTTGTTGCTCTCCGTTGTGGTGACTCTATCGCTTCTAGGTCGCGATTCAACCAATGTTACCAAGCTTGGATAGCGTATTCAACATGCGGGCGAACGTAGGAATTGTGCATCACTGGGAAGATTGATGGGCCAAATCTCCCGAATGCCCTTCGCAGCATGCCGACGCGCTTGTTGCCTCTTTTTGCAGCTACCTCAGCCTATTGTGAACAGTTGAGATCGCTCGGTACGATCACACCATGGTCACGTTCTTGGGAGCTATTCTGCAATCCGTTTGTCCCAAGTAAATAGGTGTAGTTATGTCTATGGCGTAATTGTACAACGCGACATTTCTCTACCTTGAAGGATAGGGCGTTTTAAACTGATCAGTTCGACACTGTGTTAAGATCGCATTGGAGCTGTTCGTGGTCTTCCTGTCCTCTGATCCTTCGCCATATCTTGATATCATCAGCGAAAAATAGGAAATCGGAAGTTATTGATCTCGCCAAATCGGTAATGAACACCAAGAATAGTCGAGATCCAAGAACCGAGCCCTATGGTACTCCACATGCCACGTCGATTGCATCAGACAATGATTCTCGGACTCTCACCACTAGCCGTACTACTTGTAGAAAATTGCCCACCCAACTCAAGATTGAGTCTCCAATGCCGTAATTCCGAAGCTCCTGAAGGATAATGCGATGGTCTAAGAGATCAAACGATTTTGAAAATTCCAGGTGGATGACATCGACTCCTACTCCATCATCAACAGCTTCAGTCCAGCTGTTACGTGCAATTAATAGGTTAGTATTACATGAATGCTTTTGACGAAAGCCATGTTGCTCTGTGGCTATTAAATTGTGGCTTTCCAATTATTGCATCAACGCATCTGCGATGCTTGACTCCATCACTTTGGATAGTACGGGAAGTAGTGTCATTGGACGGTAGTTGGTAGGATCAGTGCGGCTACCTCCTTTATGGATAGGAATGATGACCCCTCGCTTCCATACTGGTGGAATACGGTTCTCGTCTAGGCATGCCTGATGGAAACCAGCCAGTGGTTCTACTAGATCGCTAGCTACCACCTACACAGCCTTTGGTCGGACGTTGTCAGCTCCGGGAGAACTGTGGACACACAACGATAGCAACTTCGTCAACACAGCTTCCGCAGTGTAGGTGATGTTTCCTAAACCAGATGGTGGAGTATTATAAATGAGAAGAATGTTTTGGCTCGTTACCTGCTGGAAAGTTTGGGAGTAATGAAGCCGTAGGAGATCAGCTGCTTCCATTGCTGATCGTGCGTACCCATCAGCTGTGACTAGCGCTGGAACCCCCCGCTTCATCTTTCGAAGTCCGTTAACGTGCCTGTACGGGAGTGTGCGGTTAGTGCGGAATCGCTTCATTAACTCCTGATGATGAGTGACCTTGTCTTCGCGGATCAGTTTCACACAGAAGTTACGATGTGTCACGTATGCAGTCCAGGTTTCGGCATTCGAGCAGTCCTGGTGATCTCGCCTTGCCAAATCCCTCCGGGACACACATTTACGTGTTCTGCTCCTCAGAAATGACTTATGATTGTTTTTGGGTTGGAAGGACTTCTGTCCCGATGCGTGCACTACCAGTGTGCCTAACGTCCTTGTAAATGTTCCCCAGGCAACATCTGGGGGACATTCGGTTAAGAAAGTCCAAGATGTATCCTTAACAAGCTTAGATAACACCTTGTAGTGCGCGTCAGTATGCACTTTGTCCTCCTCCTTTTCAGGGTACTCAGCATAGCATATATAGTCAAAAAGTAGAATAACATGATCTCTAAGACCCAGTGGTGTGCTTGTAACTATCACGTCAACCATGAGTTCTTCGTTAGTTAGTACAAGATCCAGTATCGACGGCTTGTTAACAGTTCGAAATCTGGTGGGAAAGGTTACGTGGTTGTAAAGAGGGTGGCTAGCAATTAGCTCTTGCGAACAGGCTTTAAACTGCATGCCGTCTGTTGCCGGCGTTTCTATGGCGTGCACGTTAAAGCCTCCAGCGATAAGAATGTCGGTGTAGGACTTGTTCAAAGCAACCTGAAAGACGTGGCTCAGTTTGGAGTCCATTACCGACGTAGAGTTTGGTGGGCGATGCATCACGGCTAGTAGATATGTGTCCTTGTTTCGCAACCATCGGCGGCACCAAAGCGAATCGGGAGCTCGGATTTCCGGGTGATCGATAACTTCACATCGGAGGTTTGTATTATAGTACAGGATCACACCGCCCCCACTTTCGGTTCTATCGGTCCGAAGCAGCGACATACCGGGTAAATTGATCTCAAAATCGGTTATCTCAGGGTTTAACCATGTCTCTGTAATTATGACGAGGTCCCGCGGTTGTGAGGCATGGAGTTCTCTATGTTCGGCCAACTTACTTAGAAGGCCTTGGGTGTTTGTGTACTTGCAAGATAGGGCTTTTATTGTTAGGAGTTCATTGATAGATGTCAACTTTGTGTTAGTTTTTAAGCCAGCCGTTAAGTGGCCGGCCATTAATCGTTTTTTGGTTTATGTATTTCAGTCATGTTGTATGGCATTATTGAGCGTTCCTTAACAAACGTTTCACTGGTGCTATCCTCGGCCCTCTGGTGTACCGTGGGCGCTGTGGTGTCGGTCTCTCCACAGGACTGTGCAAATAAAGAATTGGTAACGTTTGCAAGTTTCATTGAATTGCTTCCGACTTTTGGTCGTTCGCCTTCTGCCTTTAGCCGGATCCAAACTTTAATCATCTATCCAACAGAATTTGCGTCATTCCCTCGAAGTGTAGCATTACTTTCATTAGCCTTGGACCGCAGCTCTTGTAGTTAGGTGATGACGGAACTCTTGTCAAGGATTTGACAATAACAGTGTCAACAGAGAGTGCTTCGCGGATGTAGCATCACTGCTCTCGGTCATGTGTTTGTGCACCGCGGTCAGAAGAATGCAGAAGCTCGGGAACACCATAAACAAATATTGTTTCCTTGCTATCCCTATTAGGAATGCCGCGTTGCTCCACTGCTTTTTTTGGGCCATCTTTCCAAGGTAGATCTGGTGATATGCGCACTCCGCTCGGTGATTTGCGAAGACGAACTTCTGAGAGCAGGACGGCCTCTGTCTCATTTGCTGAGTCTAGTGTTACTTAATCAATTCGAGGTTCACCAGGGTGCACTAAGGTCAGGAGACACGCTACGCGTTGCAGCATAGCAGGCTCAACCAGAGTACCAATCGCATCGAAGAGGGAACTAAATTGGTTGCCATCATCTTGCAACCTGCCTTTTATTGTACCGGGACTCGGGAACATTGGTGCACACGATAGTTGACGCAGAGTGGTTTTGTCTGGTGAGTGTCGGATTTATAGGTTTCGCCGGCACTTTGGGCTGTTTAGAATGCACCACTGGAATTGACAGTGAAAGCTGCTTTGCGCCACGCGTGCTCGGTACAGAAGATGGACCAGTGTGTCGCTCTCGGTGTGTTTGGCGAGACAATCGATGCGCACGTTACCTGCTTGTTATCTGCACCGGATTGCCTTCGGCTCTGAGCTGTAGGTATCATGCCTGAATCTCCAGGTGAAGCGTCTATGGTTGGAGACGTGGAAGCAGGCATGTTTTAGCCTTGTCCACTTATGGGAGTGAAGTGACTCAGTGAATTTAAGTCAGACGCTGCAGTGTGGTTGGAGCGTCTATCTCTCTTCTTCGGATTAGATTCGGAGCTTACTTTGGCTGGGTGAGGTATTCTCGTGGCCATATTTTCCTCCGTGGGATCGATCTTAGTATTTACAAACTGCGTGATTATCTCAGTCAGTTTTTCGCAGTTTTTCATGAGCAAAGATAAACTGTTGTCAACTGGAATGACTTGATAGGTTGGATAAAACCAAACTGTGTCAGCAAGTTTGTTTGTCTGTCTCACTTCTTGAACCGATTTACCTACACATTACGGACAGTATGAGATAATGCAGCTAGAACAGTTTACACTGATCTTAAAGACTTCACTGCAGTTGTCTGCGCAACATAAATGACGTTGAACCTTTGGAATGCTAGTCATCCTCTTATCGTTTGCAGCAAGGCCTATCTGACGGCTCACCTTGATGAGTGTTCTTTGCGAAAGGGGGTGACGCACGAATAGGTCAGAACACGCACACGAATTGAGAGTTGTTCAACCATACCAATGTCAGGCGGTAGAGGCAGATGGAGGTCGTAACGCGCAGACTGTCGGGTTCAGCGATCAATCGACTCACAGTGGTACACACACAAAGCGGCAGCGTGTGTTAATCGGCCTGCCTTAAGCGACGATGCAGGTGGAGCGCTGATAAGCGTCCCTAGAGCTGCTCAGTTGATGAGCAGAGCAAAAAGACTGTAACTTTGTTATGCTGCAACTTGCAAGGATGGTCGCCGCATAGTTTGGGAGCTCTCAGCTTCTTCTTCTGAATGAGACCAAAATCTTTTCCGAAAGACCGTCCTGATGTAGTTACACAGGTGGAATTCGGCAAAGAATATGCCGAAAACGGGGAACTGGGGCAAGAGTATAATCCACCCAGGTTAGATCCAAGAGTTGGGAAGCACTGAGTAGAGCTCGTCGAACTGGTTCGAACGAGCGCACGCACAATATTGTGTGAGGAGAATTAGAGTGGCCACGGAGGGCAAAGCCAGAGCCAAGTTGAAGTGCGGCCGCACCGTTTATCGCACTCAGAAGTGCACAGTTGTGATGCCCATGATCTTGAACATTTATAGACCAGATTTATGAAATCACACAGTGTCAAAATGTTTCGTGCTAATCGCATACAGGTCAAAATAACCACGCAAATGGGGTTAGACGTAGAGCTTTACAGTCTATGATAAAACTATTGCGCTGTCTGACATGTTGTGCAATACTGAAATTGCACCAATTTTTAACAGGGTACCCATGCAATCAGGCCATTCAGTTTAATGCACCTGAGCAACATAGATATGGACTTCTCTGTGGTTTGCGCGTTCATCTGACGTGGATAATCCGTTTTATACATGAGGACAATGGCCTCACATGAATCTGGCCTCATTACCATGATATCCCGTTATCTTCTCTGGTACTACGTCATAGGACGAGAGTCAACATGTTCACTAACCACATATTATACATCACACAAGGCTGATGCAACGGATATAGCAGTGTTATGTAGGTTGCGTGTATCTGGGCCCACATTACAGTTCGGTGTAGTGAAAAGTACGCGCGCATGTTCCATCGTACACCGCAAACTGCTCGGTAAAGGAACATACTGCTGCTATTCCTGTCAAGGAAATCAGCGCAACTGATTTGCAGTGCATGCTTTCACTAACGCCTTCATCAAACGTGCACGTATTTTACACGTAGGAACATCAAAGCTGTCATGCATACATACATGAAACATGCATATCAGGCTCCATAATTCGTTGCACTCATAACATCAGCAGAACAAATTGCATGCAGTGCACAACGACTTAAGGCGTCGCACCACACTGCAGTTGATTTTACGTGCTTAGCTGAATAACTTGAACTTAGTAAAACCTTTCATTATTTACCTCTGTTTAATGGCCTCCATACTGCTCGTAACCTAGTTTGCAATGATTAGTAATAGGTTGATATTTATCTGCTGTGTTTTGCACACAGTGTGTGCAATATTGGTTGTGGTGATTAACGTTTGCCGGAATCTAAACGGATGAGACGAAAAAGATGACCCAGATTGCCAGAATTTGATGCTTCTTCCATGTTGCCTGAGATAACAGGCCAGTAGCAGTCGCGATCATTCCGTGCTGATCGGGTTGCCTCACGTCTAAAGCGACAGTAGTCTGGGGAATTGGTTGGACTTTTTGCTTTAGCTTTAGCGGACAAATGGGTTCTGCTGATGATATTCCGCATAGTAGATGAAGTCGAAGCTGATGACTGCGTGACACTACGACCCAATACACACGCCACTACCAGTACATCATTCATATGTTCCTCGTTGATGAACGCAAGATCCTGCGAAGATTGTCCGTTAATTTTTCTGAAACGAGTGAGTATAATAACAGGATTGTAAAGTGGAACACTGTTTATGATCTCTTGCAGATCTGCTTTGAATGGTTCTCCGATTGTAGCAGGGTTTACAAACAGTGTACGTTGAAATCACCCATGATAAGCATGTGAGTACGCTTTGGCTTCAGACAGCATCTTAAACCTGTCGCAAGTTGGCAGTCCATTCCCGGTGCAGAGTTTGGGGGCAGTATACCAAAGCTATAAAGCAGGTGTCTCTACCGAGTAATTGCAAGCGACACCAAACGGAATCAGCAAACTGTAAGTCTGAATCCTCACGGCATCGCATCGTAAATCGTTTCGGTAATAAAGAATTACCTCCCTTTCGTAAGGTTGTTGTTTCGTATGAGTGACATGCCCGGCAGCGAGACTTCAGCGTCTGTCATTCCAGTGTGCAACCATGTCTACGTGACAACGATGATATCGCACGACTTCGAAATTTGACGATCTTTCAGTTCGGCCAGCTTACTGAATAGGCCTTCTTCGTCAGCGTGACCGGGGCATTTAAATCGGTCTTGTCGTTGTAACTGAACATCCTTTTTACAATATCGCTATGAATACATTAGTGTTCTCAGAATATTTCAACGTGGAAATTTGTCAAGCTATTTTCAAGGTCACCGCTGCTGTCCTCCGCATACTCTTTGAGAACTATTCAAGACGAGCGGTCCCGATTGAAAGTCTAGCTTACAAAGCTGGCTTAAATTATTTGGTCGGGAATTGTTTAATTGCTGCACTTTTATACTGATCGTTTATTTATTTGACACTTCTACACAGTGTCCTATTATCCATTCCTATTATCCATTCCTACAAATTTATTTTTGATAATGTAAGTTTAGCTCATCCGTTGTCGATATTGTAAAGTGCCGAAAATGTACCCATCTGGATACATACAGCTTTATGTGACTTGACTTCACTTGAGTCTGAGGTGTATCAACAAGTTTTGAAGCCATGGGTGGTGATAAAAATTTCGTCTTGATTGAGGACAGCACAAGCGCGTAAAGGCCGCACCTTCGGCTCAGGGTAAATTACACATTAGTTTTCGATGAAGTCGATGGTCGTTTGGGTCACTGAGGTAAATGTTGTGAAAGTGACCATAATGGGACAAGTAACGAGATTGCTGGAAAGAACGTTTGCACAGATGTGACAAATAGCGCAAATGTGCTGCTGGTCATACAGAGTAGCATTAAAATATTCAACCCTCAGCTTATCCGGATCTTTTGCTCTTTATATTTGGTATCGAAGAATCAAAGGTACTAAAAAGTTCGCCCCCTATCAAATGCCGCGCGGGGCGGACCGTCCCGCCCCCACACGCTAAACTACGCCTCTGCCTTGAGCTTCAGTATAAAAGCAGGATAGTTTCTCGGTCTAGGGGGTCCACACGGGGCTAAAGGATTCAAGTGTGGTAGAATGCTGACCGATGTGAAGTCAGCCACTATTCGTTTAGTATGGGATGATGATGATACATCATTCGCAACTCGAGGTTGCCAAGCTGCATCCCAATTCTCATCCGGACATACTGTAGAATCGCGTGGCCGAGCGGTAAAGTGATTCCGTCGCGCAATCGCTGGTACGTTTGCTTTTCCAGGTAAGCTCATGTTTGGTCTTTGCAAAGCTTCGGCAGCTTTTGACAAGTTCAGATGGAAGGATTTGCCGATGTCACCGCCAACATTCCAACACTTTAATTACTCTTTGTTCTGACGGAACCAGAAGTTCGGAATTATTAGTCCGCTTTCTCTATACTTTGGTGAGATAGGTATCCCTTTGAACGATCGCACCACAATATAAACCAAAGAACTTGTCTCACGAATGAGCAGCCACCGTTACAAATCGTGATTTCCCGCCTCATGACTGTCATTGGAAGGAAGTAATGGCACGCCAAAAATAAGGATTTTGCTTAGACAATCCAGCTAGCTGTGTCCTGTTGTGATGTTTTATTATTGTTGTGTGCTCCACGGGAGGACAGGATAGCTGCGTACGTTACAGGGTCCGAGTTGTAACGCACTTACAGAGAATAAAACATTTGTAGGTCAATGACGGATTCCAGTGTTACTGTTATACTTCTGGTTTAGCCATAGTGTGCAGAGTATAGGTGAGTTTTGCTTTCATGTCTATCAAAATGCACAGTGTGTTCCACTGGTCTTGGTCGTTGGACAACTACCCCGCAATATGATGGCAATAGATTAGGGGACATTGGTGCACAAGACAGTCAGGACGCTATTGTTGATGCCCTTTTCGTTGAGTTACAAGGTCGAGTGATCGTTGCTCCTGACTTAATACTAAGTGATGATGTCACTCTATTCGCTTACACTCATTTGGATCGCACTACTTTGCTCCATCCACTGAGCCATCTTGCGCGAAATACTTCCTACGGATCACTGTTCCCGCATGTGCATGTTGACAAGGTGCCTACCTGTCTATTACACACTAACTCGTCCATACTGGCTCCAGGAGACAGTTGGTCGTTGCTGGAGGGGACGGGCTGCACGGTCCTTATGGCCGTGTTAGGATCAAAGAGTCGTTCCATGCACTCAGTGTGGATCGGACTACGGTCCAGCCACCGCCTTGTGTGCGCTTGATTCCCAAATACAGTGTGCTTGTGTTTGCCTGTGAAGGAGTGTGGGCCGGCTCCGTTGATGAAATGTGGCTTCCATCCACATGCCTCCCGGTCTTATTGCTTCGGGTTTACACTGGATATGGGGTGTGTGGGTGGTGCAGTGGGTGGTGCAGCGCAAGCCACCTATGGTCCATCTGTAGGTGCAGGCGTCCTGCGGCTGGCCACTGTGACAGGCAAAACCGAAACCGGATGCCGCCAACCATTTATATATATATATATATATATATATATATATATATATATATATATATATATATATATATATATATATATCGCAAGTTTTCGGTTCTCAGCAGCGATCCGAAACACCTGTAACTAGGATAAGCGCATATGCCGACCGTTGTATGGTCGATCTCTAGCCGTTTTTTGTGGTTTTATCAGCGACTCGCTTGTAGTTGTGATTAAGGTCATCGTGCTTATCCTCTCTGACAACACATTATGCGCAATGCATAGGGAGTGGTTGCAGACTTGCTCAGGTAGATCCTCCCTCCCGTAAACTTGCTTCCGGTGTGAATGTCAGATAATATCACTAATTCGTTTTCTTGATGCGGTGGTGCACTAAATCGGACGACAGTTTTGCTCGCCGCTTTGCACTGGGGCTCGGCTGGCAGTCTGTTACGATGTGACTGTCAACGCTCCGATAGCGTATGTACCATCTGCCTAGTTTTTGCACAACCTTATTTCCTTGGGCCGCACCCTTTGTAGTTTTCTGACGCTGGCAGCCCAGAGACAGAAGTACCTACCACGTCATTCAAGAGCAGGTTTCACGAATACAGCGTCACTGCATCCGGTCATGTGCCTTTGGTTTGCATTCATTGTGCTCGTGCTCATAGACAAAAACCGTTCCGGCTGCGGTGTTTAGCTTGGAACTCTTCTAAACTCTGCCTCGCCCACTTCTGCTCGCCCCATGGAAGGTCTGGAAAGACGCGGAAAAAAGCGAATTAATTCCGGAGACGAGCACTCGAAAGTAACACTGACTCCACCACGTAGACACAGTTTAGCACAACCCGAAGAAGTATGGCTTCGCCATAATGCTTGGAATTCGGGTGGCATGTGATCCTGGCCAAGTTGGAAGTTTCAGTCTGCATATCGAGGCGATTACTTACGGTATTCCAGGTGTTCAGATCATCCAGCGGTTTCCACTACAAATACTTCGTTGTTGACTCTGGAATTTTAGTACCTATTGTTGACAGGACATCCAGTTTCTTTTAAGTCTCTTTGCTTCGAGTATGGACCGTAGTCGGGCGACCGAGGGATTTTCTATTTAACTGTTAAGCCTTGCATTTCACATTAGTTTATATGTGGAGTAATAGAAACAACAGTGTCTGATTTTCGATTACACATTGAAGCAACAACGGACCAGCTGCCACTTGTATTTGCATATTTCCTTGGTTTCTTCAAAGTCTGGTGGGAGGAAGTGGGTTTGGGGGAAATTGTTGTGAATGGTCTGGGTGTGAAGTCTTCTGGAAAGTTTGGCTGATTTGGATTATTGACGATGTTTGCAGGAGCAACATTTTTTACTGAAACATCTGATATTGTTGAGTTAGCTTGCAGTGGACTTCGGTGGAGGGGAATGTGTCAGACATTTTGCCATGATTTTCCCTACCAAAGCTGCTTTGGTGCCTAGTATCTCAAGTACCTAGGCAAGCCTATTATACATCTAGGCAGTACACTTACGGTTTTAACTGTTGGAACAGTATTGCACTTCGCACAGCACCAAAATGTGTCTGGTTTGAGCCTATGAGCCTACACTCGCTTGGTTTCATTTTCCAACTCTTGGCATGAATAAAGGTCAAGCAATTTCCACAGGAAACCCTTATTTTAACCATCTTATTGCATGTTCCACCGGTTCCGTTAGCCACCGCTTATCGGTTAGTAGCGCCTATCCTGTCACGTGAATGTGTGATGGTCAGTTCAACCCAGGGCCCTGAATTGCTTGCTCCGGCGCCTAGGTCAATCTGCAGAGTCAGCTGGCTGTCTCACTGCCTCAGCCGGATACAGCGGTGCGCATACAAGCACACGAAGATGTGGCGTACATTGATCGGGTCGCGTTTGTGACGATGCACGAATGGTGTTGGCAAGCTTCCCTAAGTATCTCTGAAACTATGTTTTAGTCGGTAAACGACGAAGGATGTCATTTTTATGCTGCCGCCTTTAAGGATGATTGCAGGATAGTTTGAGGGTCCTCAAATTCTCTCGAAAAGCTCGGGAGTAATGTGACTTCAAGAGCAGAATTCGACGATGAAAGTGCAAAAACCGAGAGCGGGAGTAACAATATCATGCACACAAGTTAAACCCAAGGGATGGAAAGCACTGATTAGTGCTCGTCAAACTGCTTTTCAAGTGCGCGCGTAAAAGCTTGTGTGTGGTGAACCGGAATGACCGCTAAGCGATTTAACCATTAGACATTCTGTTCCCCCACCGCCTACTCGTTTTGTTTAAACCTCATAGATATTAACGAGCAAACTATCCATCGGCTTAATCCTAGTCAACCGACGGGGGAGGCACCGAACGCTTTGACCTTGAAAGTGCAGCAAGAGATAGGTGACCATACCACTGACCGAAAAGGCATCGATCGACACAATGGCTTTTAGTGACCAGGCACCAGTTTACTCTTATTCCACACCAAGGCTGACAGCAGTAGATGGCTTTCCTTTATGCCATACAAGTGTATGAACCAGAATTCGGTGTTCAAATTGCCGCAGCAAGTTTCTTTATAAGTACACAATACCTACAGTATACGAGTTAAAGACATAATAGTGAAGCAGCTTCTCTATGGTTCTGAAGTAGGTATGGTCAACCCACAAGTTTAAGATTGGGCATGCACTAGCGCATAAACGCGAATGACTGGCGGCAACGGTTGAACAAATGGGGAAAGGCAAATTTGATTCATTTGGGGAAATTATAACTGTGAACAGAAGATTAAAATGCGTCCTCTGTGACATTGGAAGACAACGCCACCAGCTGCCGAAAGATGCCTAAAGCAATCACCGCCAATACGAATGGAATTAGTACGGTCAAATCCTCATCCACCCTCCAAACTGTTCCAAACTTTCAGAAGGATGTCGACACTGTTGGTGGTTGGAATACGAAATTTTACCAAAATCTGCCAGCAACAGGCCTTCAGCTATCCCCACTGAGGCTAAAGTAAATGAGGAAAGAGAAGCTGTACTTCCACAGCCTCCACCGGTTGTATGCAACTGGGCGGTTGACATCAATCCGACCCACACAGAGTGTACCATCGGTAATCTGCACCAACGTCTCAGAGACAGCGTCAACTTCTTAAAAAGGAAAACAACTCTATGATATGAATCAACGGAACTCCAAATATGGCAAATAGATACCGATCACGCGTCACCCAAACTCAAGGCACTACGATTAACTGAGAATCTTCTGTGGGTTATTGACTTCTGCCGGTGAAGCAGTAGTCTATCCTGTTGTCGATAGCGCACCTTCAGCATGGGTCACGTCACATCCGCGTCTTCCTGGTGGTTCCTTGGGGCGAGCACAAACAGGTGAATAACGACTTGATAGGAATCCGAAAGGAATCCGTGGGTAGGTCCATACTTGTATAAAGTGTTCTTGAGACAGGAGTTTATGATGAGCACGACGCGACCGCCGTCGCCAAAGAGCAGTTTCCATACATATGAGAGACTGTCTCTGGAAAATTTCATAGGGCCATTGATCTCGTGCTATGCATATACCGCCAAATTACAAAGGATGTGGCCAGAGGATTGCGAAGTGGGGCTTCAGTCCAGACATGTCAAATATGGTATTGGAGAGCTGGTATGCAGGCCGTATCAGCCTTCCTTCCAAACTTCCGACCAAAGCAAGTTCTCCTAGGCAAGCATACGAAATCAGCCACTTGGTCGGATTACCACCAGACAGCAGTTCAGGTAAGCGCTCAGCTAGCCAATGAAACTGGTGAACACACCACACAATACAAATATCGAAAGGAGCATAGGCATAACGGCGGGATTCCTGCACCTAACACACTTGCGTTCATCATCGCCCCATCCAGCAAATCCTTAGTTGTGGGCCTTTCACCGGTGGGCGCAACACCATACCCATGACGCACATCCCCTGATCCATTGATAAGAACAGAGAAACTTTCCTGTATATACACCAATGCACAATGTCTCCTGAGCAAGCTTGCCGAACTACGGTTACATCAGGCATCATACACCTGGGAGCTCATATTCGTACCTGAAACTTGGCTGCATTCAGAAATTACCGACACCGAAGTCACGATACATGACATATCCCTTGTTCGAAATGAACGCCCATGTAAGGGCGGTCGGGTTATTGTATACTACCGTAATGATCTGCAGTATGAACCAGTGGACGATCCGAAAACGCTGATCGGAGACTCACTCTGGTGCAGTCTGCAACTAAGGCGCAAGCATAACTGCATTTTGACAGTTGTTTATCGCCCCATGTGTCCAACCCAAAGACGGACTCCAGCCTGACATTAGTATTGGGGAGGGTATTTCGACGACGATATATCCATCTTCTCCGGTGACTTCAAGGTTCGCGATTTGGAAGTTCCGGCTTCTCTTATTGGACAATGCAAGGTAGACTTGCAAGAGCTTATTGCAAGCATTCCGCTATTTAGCCATGTCAGTTCGCCCACCAGATTCAGAAATAGAAGTAAACCATCTGTGCTTGATTTAGTGCTCACGAACGAAGAGCTCATGATCGAGAAACCAAAGATGGAGAGCCATCTGGGGCAGAGTGATAACACTACAGTAGTTTATGACTGTGTGTTATACGGAATATCCACAAGAATATAGTGACGTATTTCGAACAATCACACACTACGACACACTCACAGAACTTCTTGGGGATTCCAGTTGGAAGTTTTCGGACAATTGCTCCATTGATAATGCATGAAAGGAGTTTGCTGGCAAGTTCAGGGACCCGATTGAATCCGCATCGGAAAACTGGTCCATTCGTTCTACAAGAGCACCATCAATCATTTGGAGCAGAACCCAAAAACGCATGGTGTTAAGAGACTTAGCGTGGCATGTTTACAGGGCCAACCCTAGCTCTTACAACTGGAGTTACTATGCCACACTTGTGCGTGTGGACAATTAGTATACAAACAGAACCTAACAGAAATGTTTTATGCAAAAGCAAGCTTCTGTACAGACATGTGAACAGCCTCCGGAAAGTGAAGCGTGATGTTCCCCCACTTTCCTCAGCTAAAAGAAATGTGCTCAAACTGCGAGGATGTAACCAAAGTTCTACGGCCGCAATATGCTTCAATACTTCGACGCACCACCAGCATATGTCACATACCTGTCCCATTCCCACAGATGCCCATATACACACGTCACTTACAGTTCAGCGACCGTTTGAGGAAGCTGGTATTATTCCGCACCCTAGTTCCCCCTGCGTTGACAACATTCCCCCGAAACCACTGCAGCTAGCAGCTAGGAGGATAGCTGGTCCATTCGCTCGAGCTTTCCAAATTTGCCTTAATGAACAACAGGTCCTCAACTGGTGGAAGCAAAGTAACAGCACCCAATTTTCAAGGGTGGTAGCGGTTCAGAGCCCGTCAACTATCGCCAAGTGATTCTCCTCCCGGTGCTCTCAAAGATGATGGAGTCGATCAAAGCTGAAACTCTACTGGGCTACTTTGAAAGGTCTCAAATCATAGCACAGGAACAACACGGATTCCATCAGCATCTGACTCGTACTACCAAATGTCTGATTGCGCATGGCAGTTGGACCGAAATAGTCGACTTCAAGACCGGCATTGATGTCATCTAGCTCGACTTTTCTTCGACCGCTTGGATCACAGAATCCTTCTCCGAAACCTGCATACGTACGGAATTGCGGACCCGGTCCTTGAATGGATCGGAAATTTCCTATTTCGGCGGCGGTTGCAAGTTCTGGTTAACAGTACATTTTCTGATCTTGTTGACGTGGACTGCGGTGTCCCACAGGGATTAATGATAAGGCCGGGCCCATTCCTGGTCTTCATCATTGGCGTCCCGCGTTTCATCGAGTCAAGTTGATTACCTTTTACTCATACTATCAAGACATGGCGAGCGATCGGTTGTTAGGACGATAAGCACATGCTGCAAAGAGATTTAAGCCGCGTCTTTGAATTGTCAATGGCAAATCTACTTCCGATTAATGCGAACAAGTGCAACACTGTACATGTACGCCACAAGCCCACTTACGCGTATAAGCATGGAGACCACATGCTGAAAACCGCTTCACATGAGCGCGATCTTGGGGTGGTGATGCAAGACGACCTCGCAGATTCGGCGCAGTCTTTGAACGCGTCCGAAACCACTAACCAACATGTTGGCCTCTTAAGGAGGGCGTTGGGGAGCTTCGACTCCTCCATCTTCCTTCAAATGCTCAATGTGTATTGGTGGCTTCACGTGTAGTACGCGATTCAAGCCTGGTAACCATTGTCAAAACGCGATCTGGTTGCAATGGAGAACTTACATCGAAGGGCAACGAAAAAGGTGTGGGGAATGCTCAACCTGTCGTACCATCTGCAACTGAGAAATAAGAGGGCACAGCAGAAGCGATCGCCGTCTACGGGACGACCACATTCTGGTGTACCAGATCTGGACAAATACCGTACACACTTGCCGGTGCCTCCTGAAAATTAGCTGCAACACAAAAAGGACTGGTCACCAACTGGAACTGGCTATACAATACGTCGGCTGGAATGCTGCTGGAACAATTTTCTTTTAGAATTTGTCACTGTTGGAACGCTCTTTCGACTTTGATCATTTCTGTGTCCACGTTAGCCGTTTTTAAAAATCGATCCGACGATGCACTAAGCCACCTGCGCTACCTGGTTTGATTTCTGTTCATTTACTGACGACTGGTCTATGGCTCCCCTCCCCATGAAATCCGGTGTAAACGGAACCACATGCGTGTGTAAACGGATACACATAATGCATGACCAACATAACACGACTTACAGCGGATTTACGTCTACTACGAATACCGCGGAGAGTCCGCCGTTGTGAAGCTAACTAAGTTCATTGACAATTTTTTTCTTTGTTTTGTTTGTTCACCATGATCACCCTGCGGGACTTGTTAAGCTCCAGCTTTTTTACCTGTATAAAACCTTGTTTCATTGTTCCAATTCTCCCCGATTTGGTTGCCCCCCAGTGAATTGTCAGCCACACGTGGTCATGTAACTTGTGTCTGTAACCGGACTTCCCTAGGCAGCCTCATGCGTCATCTATAGCATTTCTCGCAAAGTTGCAAAGAAAAGTCCAAAATTTTTGCAAAGAAAGTCCAAAATTTTGCAAAGAAAGTCCAAAATTTTGCAAAGAAGGTCCAAAACTTTGCAAAGAAAGTCCATAATGTTGCAAAACACACAGACTGTGAGTTACAACTAACTATTCTGTACACCCTTTTCGATAATGTTGGTTTTCAGCATCTTACGCAATCCGGAGCCGCATCCAAACGTCTCTACTATGGATACGACAAGTAGGGTCATCTTGGCCGATGTTTGGTAAATAGCTGTGCGGGGTATTTCGGGATACATGATAGGCTACCTGATTGGCTGATAAGACAACGTCCTCCGCATCCGTTGTCGCTAGGAAAATGCTGTATGAAACATACGTGACTGCGACTTTTACGTTAAGCATACATGAGGTTCCTCTGCATGGGTGGCCAGCATCATCGCAGATCAACAGTGTGCTAAAAACAAACAAAATAAACGCTATTAAGCCGACACCCACCCACTGCAAATAGGATGACTTCATTTTCGGGCGTATTAACGTTCCCCAATCCAAATCCAATACAATGAAAGATAAAATGCGAAATGACCGTAACACATGGAAGTCCACCTTTAGCATGATCCCTGTCCGCGCTGATCTCAATACACGCGCATCACTCATACCATAGATTACTACGGCGAGCATAGATCACTTTGGATAACACAGTGGCCGCCATCTGATAATCGGCTGCTTATTGTATAAACTAGAGAGCGCAGGTTACTTGGCAACCTATAGAGAGGATGTTCCCAAGCTATGAAATACATAGAAGAAAACAGAAAATACGATGCTAAGAAAACAGCCGTTTTTCAGGGTGTTTCACAGATTCAAGCGCCTTCTTCCGATTACGCTTATGGACATGAACGGGAGTGATAGCACCACAGCTGTAAGACGCAATCTCTCTAACATGTGGTTGCTACTTCGTCCATACCTATCACCGTGTCAATTAATTAGAAAAGATGTAGTTCTAGGTTGCTGAAGTTGGTGTTTGGTGCTGAGCTAATGGCAAAGGACGAGGTAGAGAACTGGGCTATGTCCCGTAGCAGACTGACAGCAGAACTTCTGCTGAAGAAAGCAGTGTCAAGAAAAGCGGTAAACTCAGTGAAAATAATTAGTACGGAGTCTAGCGTAGCGACTGATAAAACAACTGTCAAGATACCTGGTAGGAAACCACAGGAGGTGAGTGAGTATCAATGTCATCAGGATCCAGAGCGTCTAGTACAGCCAAATACTCCAGTTCCATTTTCAGAGCCTGCGACTTAAAAGACGAACAGCTTCCGACCTAAGGAGCTTAGACAAAAGCTTTGACCTGTTGTCTACACCTTTAACCAATCTATTGACGTATGAAATATTGTAGTTTTTCCACTAATTCACAAGGCCTTATTAATAAAGTAATAGAGCTATGGCTGTGTCAAGCCTTGAGGTTATGGATACTCAACAGGATTTACAAGAAACGACTAAGGGAAGAGATCACAGCCACCGAAATCATGTTACCTGGGATGTCTATCCTGCTCAAAGACTGATCCACTGAGCTACATGCTGGTCTCATCAGCCACTCGGATGTCCAAATGGTGGACACTCTTTGATCTCGTCTCCATCTAAACGGTGGTAGCACATGTAATTGTTTACCACCTTCCGTCTGTTACTCTAGAATTGGGCAGTCAGCTGACTTCCACTCCGAAGAGTGTCTTGGCGCGGTCACATAGCCCAGTTCTTATGTTAAGCAAATACAGCCTTCACGCCCTGGAAACCAGCTCGACGAATAACTTGAAGTAAAATCACTGTGGCTAATCTCTGGTTTACACCTTGTAGTCAGTTCACTTACCATACAAGGTTCAGGACGAGGACTAGACCATCTGTTATAAAACTCGTGTTCACCAACCAGGAACTAATGATCACAACTGTACTGATAGTAAATGCTGTGGGCCGTAGTCAGCATCCAGTCCTACTGTCCAACTGCATCTATTATACAAAGTGTCCTCATTAAGTCATCCAAATTTCGCGCTATTTCGAGTTAAACAGTTCAAATTCCCGCAACACTTTTGGCCCAGCAGGAGAAAAAGTAAAAACCCAAGGAACTTGCCTGAGAATTACCTTTTAACCAAACACCGCAAAAAACGCTGGACAACTGTCCCAGACCTTGAACAAATTTCTAAGTCACTTAATGGTCTTCGGCTTCTAGAAAACGGAAATCAACTGGTAACAAGCGTAAATTCGTTGATGGCCTTCAATTAATAGGCCGCCTCGTGACAAATGGAAGGAACCAGAACGCTGGATGTCAATGCATACTCGAAATTAATCAATTAGTTGTTGAAATACTGAATTTTCTGGATGTCTTTTTGCTTTCTCCTTGATAATTTTGAAGGAAGTATTTACGTTGCCAGACTACGTAGCTCTGACCACACACATTATTGATAGCAACCAATCATTGCTAGCTGAACTATCCTCCGATGTCTCTGTTGGATTTTGTCAATAAGTTCAATAAGCTAGTAACGAATGCTTCGAGGAATTGATCCTCACGATGAATGGAAATAAATCCCTTACGATATAGGACGTGAAGGTTTATGGTCATATGAAAGTTAATATGGCGAACGTGGATGAACTCACCGGACGTCGGAACTAGGAAATCCTAATTCGCCCAGCGGAGATATTGTATGTACTTGGCACGTGATACTAAATTAGAGTAGCAACAGGAATTATCAGAGAAATTACGTTTAAATCCCACTTCTTTTATACTTACCCCAACAATTTTCGTATGGTTTAGCATACGATTCCTGATCTACATTTTACATTTATAACCAAAAGCTGCCCGAGAAGCAGCTAACACTCAAGACCGTAATTCCAAGGGCATAATTTCGTCTGCTTTCACGTGGATCATACAATCACCAAAGAGTAGCCATACTTCGTTTACTGCCGAAGATGTTATGAAATGACTAATGTCTGCGTGAGCATGTCACAGTCCACGGTGCTGTATCCTACACCAAACTGAAGTTCAGCGCGGAGTGCCACCCGGTTCAGTGCTGGGACCACATCTATACTTGATTTGCATGAGCAATCTTGCAAGAGTAGCTACTGTGTTGCCCAATTTCTGATGATTTATAGATCTGACAGGCCATGAAGCAACGGGTGAACAAGTATCGTGTATGATGACCCAGATGGTATATTAGTAGAACACTCAGAATCGGATCCCGTTCAACCCAACCATGTGCTAGGTTTTGAGTAATTCAATCACCATACATGCTGGTGAGACAAAGTGTGCAGTGCACAACTATTGAGCACAACCTAGGAATATTGTTACAGTAACATGTTGGCTGTTCATGTTGGACCGAGAAAGCATCAAAATTCCAACCAATACCATGGTTTAATGCGGAGGATGTTAGGACGGTTCGATTCTCTATCTTTTCCTAAATACGCAACGCTTATATTAGGACGCATTCAGAATAGACCACCGGCGTCCGGCAAGCCTGTCAAAGGTATACTCTCGCCGCAGTTGAGACATCACACCGGAGGGCCACCAAGATTTTAAAGGAGTTGTTTCAGTCATAGTATCAACTGGGACTGGAAACTCCGGGGATCTATAGTAGACCATATCGGTACTTTCGTGGCGATTTGATAATGGCGTATCAACTCCTAATGAATTTCTCGTCACCTGAAAGTGGGCAACAGAGTCACCCTAAGAAATCACTAGTTAAAGCTAGTCGCTCAGCCTAGCCAGTTGAAATGCCGCTGTAATTGGTGTATTGGTGTATGCCAACTGTGGAATCCTCTCCAAAATTACGGTATTCACAATCATTGTGATGGTGCACCTTCACATTAAGTAAGAACACCTCTATTTGTTATCATGGTGACAAGAACAACCGGTATGCTTCACCCGAATCCTTGGTAAGGCTATCAGCATCTACTTTATTTCGTTGACGCTGCTTTGTTCTCTAAACTAACTAGGTCATCATATTTGTTCTCTGTCAAGGTTTGAAGGTTTTGTCCATAATAAATCATTGTTTGCATTGTTTCCTCTGGAAGCACAGCGATGAACCTTCGTTATACTTAGATGTACATGCCCCTACACACGGGTAGTCAAAACCTTTGCCCACACGGCTTTTAGATAGAATGTAGTACATAACTGCTATAAAGGAATCTATGGCTCCAGGTGTTTACCCTGTCCTCTAGTAAGCCCGTAATCTGCTTGGCATTAGAGGATGAGCTGAGCTGTACGGCAGTTAGTATAGCTTGGCACTGGCCCGACATCATAAGGCACCGCTTCGTGGTATACGTTTCCTGGATCCATGTGCCCGGAGTTCGTGAATTGGGGCCCTGGTAGAGCCCAGCTTGGGCACTATTAGCGAGTCTCACTACAACGAACGACCAGTTGGTTCTTTCCAAAATGTGCGGCAGACACTCTGCGTTGAAAGCTATTACGATGAGGTTCTCATACACGACACGCTTCGTGCCGCGTGTTAACAACTCTACTGTACAATACACGCAGCTCAAACGACTTGGAGCGCTTAAGGCCACGAGACTGGTGTTCGCCTCTTGTTAGCCAGTGATCACACAGATTCAACGGATATGATGAGTTAGATATAACGTTCCCAATTACTGAGGGATGCAATGAAACACGTTGGAGAGGTATGGTGCAACCATTTCATCCATATTCCGAAAGTGGTTTATTCAAAAAATATGTATATACAAAATTGTCTTCTCAATAAGTAAACATGCAAAATGAAGTTTTGCTCCCGGACATTGAAAAACACTTTGTACATGATAAAAAATGGAACGTATGGCTTGTAGTCGTTCTCTTACCCAGCTCATAATGAGTGTTTCCCTGTAGGTCTTTCGTCCGGTGCTGAGTTTGTATGTGTGTGTGTGTGTGCTCGATCCATGTAGTGATAACATATATAAGCTGAGGAGTGAAGTTGTCATGTAACATGAATAAACAACCAAAGGCACAGTGGAATTGGTCAGAAAATGATCGTTTGGTTTTCAACCCTATATTGCTGTACATCTCCGTGACGGAAATGAAGCGGTCAACTGCTCATACAAACGATTACGCTTCCAAATATCCCCCTATCATCAGTGAATCGCATTCTTGGCTTCAATCCCAGATAAGCCAAAGTAGGCCGTATGAAAGGTGCTGAAAAAGCCCACAAGCGGATCACGAGGGGAACCAATGTGAACTTTACTCTAGGCTATTGCAAGGGCTTATCTTTACAATTTGACCTTCACTGCACTTCAGTTAGTCTCACAGCGACACTTTTAAGCTGTGTGCTTGTCGGCCAATATCGAAGTTCTGAGGGGTGAAGTTACGAATTTGACATGAGGATGGTGCCTCTTTTTCCCGCAGTTTTTGCCAATAACCAATGAACCAGCTGAAACAGTCGGAGTCAGTCGTGAGCTGTAGTAGTTCACGTCGCAAATTAATGACATCAGCTGACACAGTAGCATCGGTTGTGTGAATATGTGCTGAGCGTTTGGAAGGAGGCGGCCAAAATCGAAGCTCTTCAAATTTGAGCACGGCTCCGCGCTTCAAAATTGGCGCGATTAATGATTTGTTGGCAAACATACCTTTGATTCTTGAATGAAAAGTTAAGTCACTCATTAATGACATGCTGTTACTGTTAGGCAGAAGCCTAAAATAGCGGAGCATTTTGTGCACCGCTTGACGCAGTTCATCTACTGGAGGCAGACGTGTTTGAAGATGGCGAATAAACGAAGTGACACGAGGACGCCGAAGCCAATTGTGTCGCTCGTTTGATGTCCACGACGCCAAGTGTTGAGCGCTCAAAAATAGGTCATGATAAATTTTAGCGAATTCGCTCCGACCAGATGCTAAGTGATAGGGGGAATCAAGCGGATATGTGAAGCTGGGGGCACACGGCAATAGCTTATCTGCCCTTCGTTTACGCATGAGTCGCTGTATCCGCTGCTCCCAGCGTGAACTCGATAACAACAACCAGTTACTCATCAGGGTGGGAAAAGTGTCTACTCGAAACACGGATGGATTCTGGGCTAATTTCATCTCGATCTGTTCGACCACATAGTGAAAGTTGTCTAAAATACGCAAGCTATTGATGAGGTCTTTTTGAACAATCGCGATCAATCTCTGGTACAGCTGAACACAATGCGCTTTCTGTTCCTGTTTGTAAATCTGTTCGATATCATCGGCCTTTGTCTCCAAGGCGTAAACGAGTTTCCGACCCACTCGTATTAGTTCACGTTCGCGATGTAATTCTAATTTGCTTTGCACTGTCACGTTATTGGTAGGTGAGGCTTTACGTGATGGAGCTTGCGATTGAATAATGCGGTCGTCATCTTTGCTTATGTTTCCACCGTATACAAGCCAAGTGGAACTCGGGTGCCACAGGTGGTGTGTCCATCGTAAGACAAGACGAGGTTGTTCGGTGTCGCTCACACTCAAAGTAGCAATACGATGTTGCGAATCTGAAGTGGAGAAGTGCATAGGATGGAGAACTGTGATCCCATCTGATGCTGCTCGAACGGGGACAGGATCAGATGAAGCATCGTCGTCGCCTGGAAAAATTTGCTGAAATCCTATCCCGTGCCGGGAGATTCGTAATCGCCATTCACAATTCCTGGAAACCGTTGAATTGATTAACAACTGGAAGTGAGAATAAGACACCACAAATCAGTTGGAGTTATCTGAAACGCGATACCTACAAACTCACGAAAAGTGTAGAGGACAAGAAACCGATTGCATCGATGATTTAAACACTGGAACAAGTGGAGTTTTAAGGCAACTTAGATGACAAGTATTGACTTAAATCCATACTGTCAATTTAGTATCTGCTAGAGACAGCAAGAATTTGGGTTCAAAAGAAGACATATGTTAATAATACATTTAAATCTATTCCTAGTAATAGCCTTGAATAACTAGTAGACATGTTATCGGATGGATATATATGGCAGCCTTCAACTTTCCAAAATATTTTGCTTTACTCTTTGCTCAGGATGATGGAAGCTGGGTTTCTAACAATATTTCAAATTAAGTATAACAATGCAAAATGATGCCTCAACAAAATCTATCCAATCTAGTACGACTTTTTATTTATAGAACGCGCGACCCTATGGGCAAGACAAATCCAACTGAACGGTGTGCCTTTGTTAAACTGGCACTTATGGTATGCTTCAATCTGTCTTCGTTAACCCAAATTTCCCTTGAATGACAGTGTGTTCCAAATACAGTGATAAGGCCAATTGTGTCTCAAGATGAACCCTGAATCAGGGAAGGATGATTGTATCACAAACAATGATGATTTAGGATTCAGGCCAACAATATAGAACGACTTAAGCCAGCACAATAAATATGCTGCATGGGTTTAATCAAGTAATATGCACCGTCCACGGCCTGAGAAGAGACACTGTCCAATTGAGTGATTGTGTGTTAAATAGGATTGCTGGTCCTTATACAAATTGGATCGAAGGCCCTTACTAACAACGTTACCAATACTAAATGGCAAGTTCCAGGTAGACGGCAGGACACTAGGTGTTGTGGGATCGAAGTTGTGAGCTCAATTTTAACCATATGTAGCGCATAACTCAAAGTATCAAGGTTAGGTTTGTGGAAATCATCACAACAGACTTGTTTACTCCTGCTAACCTACGCTGCATTCAATATCATTTTTGTTCATATTAAGAGGAACCGAGGTACTTTCGGCTTGGAAAAGACAAGGAGTAGGCTTAGCTCGAGCGGTACATAGATAACCTTCTCTACACCACACCCACGTGATTTAAGATAACAATTTTGAGGTGGCGTGAACATGAGAAAATGTGTATTTACTTTTGATCTTGTCGTAGTCCAGTTAGATTGCATGTTATGAGGATCTGGGATTGTCCCCCCTGTTTCAGTGGCACAAGCTGCTGGTTAGCTGCTTAAGCTTCTGGTTGTCATAGGTTCGGTTCCTGATGCAATCGATGGATACGCACAACTAACGAACCTCAATCGGGCGAAACACCATTCTAGTGCTTTTCCGGATAAGTTCTTGAACTATCTCCTGTTAGATGCTGGGAAGCATCAGTACAATTTCATCAGCCATCACGCTACTCATCAGTAATACATTCTTTTTGTTCAGCACAGTTGCTGCTACTAAAATGGCTGCCTTGAGCATCCTGTCGTGTTGTCCATACACTAAAAAACATGTCCTATTCAACCACCTATGTATCTCGGTGGTAAGTTAACACCGAGGGAACGCGGCATCCATTGTGAACTCCCTGTTTTGAATACCTGAAGCTTGGTGTATCCGATGTGTGAATAGTAGTGTAATATTATTTGGCTAATATCTGTAGAGCAGGGTGCCAACTTGGCTGGTTGAGAATAGTGAAAGTCTGGCTCCCTTAATTCCGCGTGCTTGTAACGTCGGGACCTTGAGTGTATGAGCTGCATATTTACAAGGTCACTGAAAGGGCGAAATGTCATGCTGAGTTCGCACCAGAACGGTTCGTGTGCGCCTTTCGTATCATCCATGAGTAGGTTCGCTTTAAATGGCCATACATAATTGTAAGTCTCAAGGGAGGCTATGCGGTGCGTTAAACGCGAGATGTGGGATAAATGGGGTTAGATACGTTACCAGTTTTCATCGCGTCGATAGAAAGAATACGAGTGATTCTCAATCGTGCCATTTGGAAAGGATACCAAATTGGCTGACAAGATAAGAAATAATGGCTACTTGTAATTTCTTCGGAAGCATTGTTTTACTCTCGCACACCATCTTGCTGGAGTTCAAGAGAGCACCAGCGTCTCTAACTTATATTGTACAGTAGCGAAGCCGATAGCAATAGAGCATTCCTCACAGTGCCTCCAAATACTAACCTTTAAACCTCGTGATTTCCGCCATTATGCAGTAATTAACTGAGCATTTTGCTGTTGCTGTTCTCTTCCTCACTGTTGTCGTTGCTTACTCTTATTATTATAGTGATGGAAATAATAACGAAGTAGGCGGGACTATTAAATATTGGGAGAATGACGGAATTCTTGGGTTCGGGTAATGTGTAAGTAATGTTCATAAATTCTCTTATGGTCACTTGCAGGAGGTAAGGGGATTCAAACAAATCAAGTCAAAATCGAAGACAATGTAAACGAACCATATTCAGTCGTACTGCGGGCCAGAAAACAGACGGATTTCCTTTTCTAGCAGTCCTTTGACAAGCATGTATCATGAACCAATAGATGAAATAGATTGTGGCTCTTGACATATAAAATTTATCACCCACGGACATCAAGACAAAGCTAAGCACGAGATTACCTTTCAAGCACTTTCAAACACGACAAGCTTGTGAACACTTTTCCCGTGTCTGATATTGAGGCGCATGACGTTTGTGAAGAATGTGTCCTGTGTTCTACCTTACCAGTCAGTCACGTTAACCGTTACGTGATGAGAAAATGTTGCTTACACTCAGAGTACAAACTTGCCTATCAGTTCGGTTTCAGATCGCGTGTCTGTGTACAATAGGCGCGCAGTTCTTGCACACCGCTCCTTAAGGATTTTCCTTCGCTCTACTTTCTCTCACGATACTTACCATATTCCCATTCGAGTCAGTTACTAGCGCTATTCACTGAACCATCCTACGTAGAATTATCTTTACGCTTCACAATTCCAACAACACTTCTGTTGTAAACAGTCATTGTTTAAACCAACCAGCACAAATTTATCACTATTAGGCGCAATCCTAAGTTGTATAGCATACTTAGATGCAGAAATCTCGATGCGCTCTAACGATCCCAAGCGTATTCCAATGTCCTGTTTACCTATAATATTGTGGAGGAATTGGTACTATTGTATTCTGTTCATCACTTTTACATTCAGCTTCAGGAAGACCCTGCCCAGCCAGAGACATTATCCATCGACGTATACATTTACCTGACCAGTGACTGCAGCGGATAGACTGCGTACTCTACTTGAGGTCCATCCAAACATCGACGTAAGTCTGGGGAAATTGGACGGCTAGTTGAGCTTACAATATGCACGCGACCACAAAACTAGACCTTACTAAGTAATACGGTAAGGTATAGGGATAAAGAGGACCTGTGCTAGAGTTAGCAAGATGGTATTAACGTATTTTAATTGCTGTGATGCATCTCACTCTAAATTTGTAGGGCAAAGTTCACTCGAAACTATGCAGTAAAATAGCAGAACTGAAGGGATATTGTCCCGCCACTTGTGCAAAGAAAGCCCGACGGTACGTTGCGTAATTGTTCAAATAAAAGATGTGAAAAGCAGACAATAGTTGATCAACTAGTAAACACAAGGGATACACCTGTGAAGGTAAACGAAGCTAAGGTTGCGTCTTAACAAACGAAAACTTTTTTACTCATGCCAAAGGTGAGAGCCGGGCGTCCAAACTCCATCTCAGTGTCACAATTCTCAATATTCCAACTCACTTTACTCCTATAGATGGACAAGTCCTTCTGTCAATTCCTCATCCTATTGCACCTGTCGAGTATCTGTCATTTAACTCGTAATGTAGCAATGTTCATTGTTCATATGCCCTCATACTAACAGGAGGTTATCAGATCTATATTCTCCAAACTTTTGTGAGAGCTGCTTAATAAAGCCATGGACCCCTCAGCTGTGATGTGGTTTAAGAAGTTACAAAATGCAGATACTGTTGTTAACAAGTAGCTTTCTTTTATGCTCGTGTGAAGGAATGAGAAATTCCTGTCTATGGTTATTGACCGATCAGATCTTATCGCTCAGTAAAGTTCCTGAATTTTGGGGAAGTTATTATCGCAAATCTGAGTTAAAATTATTGCATTTTGGAAGCTTTACTGCCCACATCCTTAATAATCTCTGTCAGTCGTCAGTTCCTCGAATGCAAGGTAAAGTCAATGATTAAGTTCTGGGCCTTGTTCCTGACATATAACTGCTGTGGACGAAGCCTCTCTCAAGACAGCTGTCCAAAGCGTTACTGTCGAAACCAGAATGTTCTCCCCGCGTTGACGCAACCTACAACAATATGCTTCTTCTGACCAACTTGCTGGCCTCCCTGACATTAGTTTTCTCCCCCTTTAGGTCTCGTTAAAAGCAACACATCCCATTTATTTTCCACACAAAATGTGCTTCGCTTAGTAACCTAACTTTGTGGTTACGCCTTATCACTAACAAAGTATAGTTATACCTCACTGAGAAGAGACCTTTCGACACTGACTGAAAGTGATACCTTGTAACGGGAACCGTTAAGCGGCTCCATTCAATCTTGTATCAAATGAACGTTTGGATTTCATTAGGGAGTACCAATCAGTTCATTGTAAGCATCAGACAAATCACGTTATCTTTATGCGCCTATGCGTTTCCATCGAAACGATTTACTTACTGCAAATTTAATTATTTATTAATTGCTGCTAAATGACCTCGAAGTAAAACAGAACGACCTTGAACTTACAAGATTACCACTCGGGTTTGAAGCCGAAATTTGGTAATCAAAGTCGAATATTATGGTCATTGAGGCGATTGATAAAGTTGATGACCAGCAACCAATTTGCGTAGGTGCATGGCCATGCACTTCCATTCTCACTGCAGTTGGCCTACTCCTTCCATCTATCAGCCAGAATGTCTAATTGCGCGCCTTGAAACATTGCACTGGAGCTACGCATCGAAGAAAAGTTATGTCTTGAGCATCGTCAATAGAAGCCATACAAGAGTGTTGCCTCAGACAGCACACACGCACATGTCCAAGTGCAGTAGCAAGGCAATTGTCACCAAGTTAACAGCTCTAAGTGGCATTTGGTGTACCCACTGTGTGGTTGGATTACGAATCGCAATCTCTATTCGGACCACGGTCCTCTTTGAAGTAGACCTCGGTCATTTCGATCACAAGGACCGTATCCGAATTGGTGGTTCGGTGTAGCTCTGTTCCTTAAACTTTAGTGTAAAGGTTCCTTGCCTTTTTGGTAAATCGATTTGTTGGACCGATCTTTGTATAGAATGCCCATATCTTATGAGCGAATCACAGAGGCATCTGCCTAACGTACTCTGCAGACTGAATATGATTAAAGAACTACACATCCCGGAAGAGAACGCTGAGTTCCACACCGACCGAGGGTGTGTAAACCGAACGATTACGCTCCTCCAACTCTTCGAGCAGCGTCAGCTTTGCCGCTAGCTTATCACTATCGTTTTTGTGACCAGAGTTACTTCGACCTAGTTGATCGAGCTGCGCTATGGCGTCTCTAACAGGATGGGGTACTTTGAGAGACAACACGTTTACGGGATATAGACTGACATTTAGTTTGACGTAGATCATGTACGTCACGCATTGTCGCTGACGGTGGGAGGGTACTGCCGGGAGCTGAATGGTTTGCTGCCGTCCATCTCAATTCAGACAGTCTCTGGTCAGGTTCGTTCAAACCTGCCACTCCCATTTATGGCTCGCTATGGTCACAGATGCGTAACATAATAAGGTCGTAAAACACAGGTGCATCGTCCTACAATTTTAAGGGCTATGGGTGTGACAAGCCTTAAGCAGATCGCAGTTTGTCTCTGAAATCAAACTCACGAACTGCACTTTCTCCCCACTGATTTGTGAGTTAGGTACTTAAACCAAACCCCCAGTTGGAGTGTATCAAGCAAATCTCCTTTTCTCCCGAAGCTTAGTGGGTTAGGCTACTGACCCAAATGCTAGAGGTAGGTCACCTCGAAGGCAACCCCTCTATCGGAATGGGCAGTTGGGGAGTAACATCTACTCTCTCCACCCCGTCAACTGCATTCCCTCAGCACCTTCTTCTCGTTCAACTATCCCACTTCAACCAGTTTTCCCCAAACTGCTGAGCAAGCGACTGCCGCTGAACCAGCATCTACGGTCATTAATAAATGTAACTCATTCGTCACATCAAGAGCCTCATTTTTTATTGACTCTCTTAATGTCCGCACTCTAGGTTAGGTCAGAAGATAGCAGATGGAAGTCAGTTGTATTGATTCGACATTTCGTTCGTGCTCGCTAGATATTCCTTATTCCCAATAGTGAGTAGAAGTCTCAGTATTGATCTGAGTTACAAGTGGAGGACGATAGCGTGCTGAATGCAGAGGAGAAGCGCCACAGTGGACTTTGGAGCGCCGTCCCAACTCATTTGCTTATTGGATCAGATAGTGTCCTCGTTGGTGAAATAGTGGCTGAAAAGGATTAAATTTGATTCATTCGCAGTCATTGCGACACGACAAAGCGTATCAGAGGGTTATTTGGTCGAAAGCACGTGTTATAAATGTCGACTGAGTCACGTGAATCAACATGAGATGTTAACCTAACATTCATATTCAGCACGATCGCGCGACTTGTTGCAGAGTGTTCGAGGTTCGAATGTACGTAGGCGTTCATGGATCACGCGGAATTTAATCTGTATCAAAACTCAGATAGATACATCGTAGCGAACCGTCGGTACTAGGTGACGGCGTACCGCTAATACCTATCTTCTATTAAGCTAGATTCCATCTGATACTGATGAATAAGGAACTCCACAACGGTTTTTCACTACCGTAGCTGAATTATTTAAAGGGTTTCTAAGGATTGTCTGGGTTACTTTTATTGACGGTACATGGCGAGAGGAATAGTTTCTCCTTAAGAGAGTATATTTCCTCATTAGGATCGCAGTATGCACTTTTCATACTGGCAGCAGAGGTAGTGTGCAGAAACTTATCCGCAGCAGTACGCAACATGTCGTGATGAGTGCCGTCGCTAGTGCTATACGATAAATAAATAAATAACTAAATTCGTACCTGGCCCCTTAGATCGGCGGACAACTTGGCCTTATAGCTCAGTGGACATAAAGAGGTTAGTTACGTTCGACCACCGGTGCCTTCGCAATTTGGTTTCAATCTGGTGGGAACACCGATTGAGCAACGAGCATGTTCGACACCTTGTTTACGGCTCAGGAAAAGGAAATGAACCGCTCAGCCCCGTTATTTAACGTACCAGGCGCCCATAGCTCGGCCACGTGTTAGGCATGCCAGCCCACCGGCTCACGCGACCTGTCTTGTTTGCGCGCCGGCGTTGTGGATGAAAGAAGAAGAGAGGCGGCCAGGCGATAACTTAGTCGAGACAGATGAAGGCCGTCACTTCGAAGCTGGTCTCGGTGGGAGCTTCTCGTCTTTCTGGTTGAGGTCCGAAAAATGATGAACACGTTTGGCTGAATACACTTGCTGACATGGCTAGGAGTCGATCTCGATGGCGTTCGTGCTGTGAGTTTCCTTGTCCCAACCCATCCCTCTTAGCCTCCCCACCAACCACGATCTCACTACTTAGCCTTGTATGGTTTTGCATACTAACTTTCTTTTGCTGCATAGTAGTCGGCTGGTAGCTTACCAGAACGATGCTCATCCCTTACCGGTAGCTCAGCTGGCTTGCATCTGTTGCGTTTTTTCCATTTTTGCTTTCATGTATTGCGGCACAGTAGCTGAGGTACTTCCCACCTATAGCTAAAGTGTATAATGAAGATGATAATGAATTAAATTCGTATATTTACCAGTAAGCGGTATACAGCCATATAAGCGAGAGCGCCGTGTTTCGAAGCAAAGCTGAAAGTTGCTTTTAGTGCTACAAATGTTGTAATAATGTTAGGTGACCTGTTAAAGTCCATAAGAAGTTTATACATTTTTGCAGGTGGTACATGACACGTAAATCAGACTTTGCACTAACTTGGGGTTACAATCAGTGAGGTGCAAAAATCCCGCTGACGTATATCACTGATGAATTGAGGAGACCCGGTAGGTAGACGGTTACACTCGTCACGTACGAATTGTTATTCTTTGGGAAAGTCGAGCTCAACCTGAGTCCAGAGCATATGACTTGTCTCATCTTTATTCCCTCATTAGTTTACAATTATGCTCTACCGTATATTATCTTTAGTTGCATACATCGGTAATACTCGTCACAAATGGGCTTCCATCGCATGGAAGCGGTGTAACCTAGGTTTATTGGGGCGGTGAAATCGAGCCCTGAAAGGCATAAGCGGTCTACTGATACGTCATGACGACGTCTGAATGCAGGGCAACCACCAACGGTAGCGCGTGGTCTAAAGATACTGTGAGGGTCGCCCACAGGCTCAGAACCGTGTCCTCAGATTACAAGGCAGCATTGTGATCCTTTAGTTCACTCATTTATTGTAGGTTATTCTGACAACCAATGCACGGCTCGTGGAGAACCGAATTGCAAGCAAACTAAAATATTAATTATTTACATGCTACTGAATAAATATCAGTAACACAATATTTAAAGACATTATGTAAACCACCCGCAGATTTAGTTGACCATGCTCTACGGATATCCGTAGCGCTGCTGCGCTATAGAAAGCAACATATGTACAGCCAGGTGTTTTTTTTACATTGTTTTATCCTAGTCTCCAGTAATTTCACAATAACGCCTCTGTCTGTAGAACGTTTTACT
>OX104071.1:70941523-70990518 GCA_944474145.2 Dicrocoelium dendriticum | reverse complement strand
TTATAGAAAGCAACATATGTACAGTCAGGTGTTTTTTTTACATCGTTTTATCCTAGTCTCCAGTAATTTCACAATAACGCTCTGTCTGTAGAAACGTTTATTGTTTTGCAGATGTCACTGATTTACTTAACTTGACAGAGTGGTGAAAACAGTACAGTTTCATCCACAAGGTTGAGATACGGTCATAGCAACCAAACTGAAGGTTAAATCACTTTTAATCGCGTTGGTCCAGATTTACATTGTGCTTTACAAGAAACTCACAGAGAGGGAGCTTTAAATACACCCATGGTACTGGACGCTTGTCTATCCCATCAACGCAGACCGCGCGTTTTTTAGCTGTAGCAGAGCCATGAAAGACTTGAGTGATGACAACCTAGAAAACTGTACGCACTTCGAGGCAGGGAGTTACAAGAGCATTTAACAGTGAAAGCACGGTGTTTAACTACCCGTGCTGTCGAGGTGCTAGTTGAGAATGTCCCTATGCGCTTCACTGCGAGTTCTGCTCTATGAATGAGATAACGCTCATTGCACCACAGTGATTATTCGGGCTTAGAAGAACCCTATTTCTTCTGACCAATATCGAAACTTTAGTAGCTTCCAGAAGCGTATGATATCTGCCAGGAGAGTATTCCGATTGGTGGAGTACCCAGTAGATTGAAATATGGTATAATATAGAATTGCGTAAAATAGATTAACGGGGAACAGGTGTGACCTTACGCAGTCTTCTTTAATGGCACATACAGGTCAGAGTCCATTCGTATTCAATGGCGGTCGGGAGAAACTGCTGGGTCTACATCGACTCTTCAATCTCGACGGTAGTTTGAAATACAATTCAGTGACGGAATGGGAGCATCGTTAAATAATTTTGTCATAAACCTAATTAAAAACGGCTCCTCGGTCTCTAATCCTGTTGTCGTCGTTGTTGTTTTTGTAGTTGTTGTGGTTGTTCGGGTTCCTGGGACCATTTTTGTTATAGACACAAGTTAACTCGAACTTGATTGGCTGTTACTGCGACTGGCTCGGGTTTGCTCCCTCAGTCAATTTGGTGTCTCGCCGTCAAGTTCGGTCCCGCGAGCTGCGCAGATTTCTGTGGGTGTCTAATTGGCTGTCTCATACGTATGCCATATGAACGGTAGTCACCGCGGATACTGATGTCCTTGGTATGGACGTGTTCGCCTGCAGTGAGTGCTGATTTTGACAATTCAGAAGTACTGTCCATCGCTAATCCTCTAGAACCCTTGGGCATGGGTAGTTTTATATCAAACAATGCAAACCTTAGCTTCTACTGCCCGTTATTATGACGATAACGCAATGTTACATCAGCTATATAGAAATGGAGTGAATCAGGGAAGCAGAATATGAGTAATAATTCTTTTCGGTAATTCTCATCAGACTCAGACATTACGTGATGACGACGAAGTGCTAAATGTGCCGGATTGAGCACGTGGAACGACCAGTAAACCAACTTCCACGGTTTCTTCTTACGGAGGTCGAAAACGAATTTCATTCCTACTTTCGTCAGTCCCGCCGAAAGAATCAACTTGTATGATTCACTTACAGAGGAACTACAGGGATAGGCTCAATGCTGCGGGAAGATAGCTATTCGGGCCTCTTCATAAAAATCCACATGCAGTAAAAGAAGAAGACTCCATTAGTCTTGACAACCGGCAGAGGAGCAGTTTTCGTGCAACTTCCGTAAATAGGAAGTAACGACCAAAATTCTTATTCGTCGTCTCTCACAGTAACCCGTATGTGCTTTCCAGGCAGCAAGAAATTGCAAACCTACTTCACCAGCACACTGATAATAACGTTTTGCCTCAAGGATAGTAGAACTTTCAACGACAACTTCATGTAAATCTCCTTACTTAGCTATTCCTATGGTGTAGGATACATCACTCTTAGGACTCAGGGTTTATTCGAGAGTGTAAAATACCTTCAAGCATGATCAGCGGCTGCTGTCAGAAGCGTATGTAACTCCTTCATAGCTTTACATTGTCCCGACTCAGGATAGAAACCTAGACCATCCGACTCATTCAAGTCTACGCACAGGGCCCATGAAAAACCATCTAGGCAGACGCAAGAACCAGTGGTTCTCAACCTGGGGTTACTTACCCTAAGAGGGGCAAATAGAATTTCACGGCGGGTAAAAAGAAGTCCTAGGATTGGGTCATCGGCTTGACGCCGAACAAAATCGATAACAAGATTATATGTATCAAAACAGTTAACTCAATGTCTAATCAATATTGGTTAAAAATCAGTGACTAATCATTAGTGCGTGTCGTCAAGTTTAGAAAGGTAAACAAAACACGAAGCTTTAAGTGAACAATTGTTTTCGATTAATTCTTCTTCATGCTCATACAGTAATATACATTAGGGTATCGTCTGTTGCAATGCCGCATTTACAGCTGAGGAAGAAAACCACAACCAAATGAATTTTTTGGACTCAAGTCTTATCAGAAGAACCGAGTTATCAATCCAAATAAAAGTATACAGGAAACCATATTGGACGGGACAATACATGAACTTTCATGGTTTCGCCCCACTCAACCAAAAAAGAACGCTGGTGCGAAAGCTAACCGATCGGGCATACAAAATCTGCAGCGAAGACACCATAAAAGCCGAACTCGTATGAATCAAAGTGACGCTTCTCGAAAATGGATATCCGGAGCGATTTATCGAGACCAATATGATTCGATGCATACCAAAAGTATCAAAACAAACCGTTGAAAAGATACAGCTTTACCTGACACCCATTCAAAGGAAATAGTGCGGCTGAGACATCTACTCCTCGACTACAGCAAAGCTGCAAAAAGGCCTTTAAGGCGGCTCAGCTGAATGTGATTTTCACGAGCAGACCTTTACTAGTTCCGAGATTTAAAGACCGAGTGCCTGATCATCTTCAATCAATGTTCATCTACCGGTTCACCTACCCATGCGGGGCCAGGTACGTTGGACGGACGACCAGGTATTTAGGTAAGAGAATTAAGTAACACATCCCAGGTTGTCTCTACAATCGCGAGAATAGGGCAAACTGCAGTGCGATTACAAACCATCTAATCAACACAGGCCACCAGATAAACAAACGAACATCCTTTCAGATTCTCTACAAAATACCACCAAGGCAAAACCATCGTGTAAGAACAAGCCTACTTGCCACCGCTGAGGCAGTATGCATACGCCTAACAAATCCGGACTCGTGTGTTCAGAAGAAGCTAATATAAACACTACAACTTCCCTGGCCGACCACCAGCCGCGAAGGAAGTAATGGTATTCCGCAACTTCACCTGGCTTCAGTCATGTGATCAGATGACTGCCATCATGAGCACAAGTTAAATTTTCTGAATAATTGTTTCTTTGTTATACTGACGATGGCAACAGACATTACCATAATGTACATTACTGTATGAGCCTGAAGAAGAATTAATTGAAAATAATTGTTCGCTTAAAGCTTCGTGTTTTGTTTATCTTTCTGTACTTAACATAACAAATGGGCATTCTGCTTGAGTTGAAGCAGTAGTGAGTGGTCAGTGAATTAGACAATTTTCAGTAATCTATTTCATTGCCTAAAATACTAATACAAGCCTGCAAAGTAGCGCAGCTAGATAGCGCTTCTATCGGCTCGCTCGTCGATTGTTGTGCTTTTGAGTCAGGCACTCCTTCATCCCGTCGGATTGCGGAGTTGAGTGAACAATAGGGTAAGAGTATAGGTCAACCGAGTATGTAAAGGACCGACGGAATGTTTACACGGCAGAAGCGACAAACCAGGTGGTTAGTGTACTAACGTATCGATACAGACTTGTGGTGTGAAGATGTCATCCAGAAGAGACATGGACGAAGCGGTTGAAGGAAATAAGAAGCCACTAACCTGTTCAAATTTGCTCAGAGATCACACACCAAAGCAAAGAAGCGAATGAACTTGGAACACGACATACCATGTGCATTAGCCGCACCCGCACTAAACCGAACTAAATTGAAATTAAACATTATTAACCTTGTCAATAATTTACAGCATCTCTTGCTTTATTAAAAAAACTGGTCTAATATGCGTTCTCTTTGTTTGAATGAAAAAATTAAAATAGGTTTTCATCCGTAATTTAAAATAACCTGTGCAATGGTCAGCGGGTATACATAGCATTCTGCCCCATGCTGAGGCTGATGCTGCATTTTTGATGCTTCACTGCAGTTGGGCTAAACCAACTTACACGTAAACTAGGTCTTTTAAAGCTGGCTAAATTTCATTTCACTTTATTTGGTTTGTTCTGCCTACCTGAATACTCTTCTATTAACTGGCCACGTTGCTTACATTAATTGCGCTTATCTTCGGTAACTCTGTTGCGTTTTGTAGCATTTTAACTAACTTGTAGACAGTTTTTACTTATCGCGGATTCATTGCTAACCAGCTTACTTCATATGGTAATTTAGTGAAGAGTTATGCCACCGTACCTGTATGCATTGTTGGATTTGTTTTATTTCATCTTGTCGTTTCAGGTGATTGGCTGTTGCTTGATATCCCCGGTGTGGATGCGCTTGGTGTGCATGTTGACAAGGTGCCTACCTGTCTATTACCCACTACCTCATCCATACTGGCTCCAGGAGACAGTTGGTCGTTGCTGGAGGGGACGTGGTGCACGGTCTTTGTGGCCGTGCTAGACTCGAACACTGGTTCCATGCACTCAGTGCGGAGCGGACTACGGTCCAGCCACCGCTTTGTGTGCGCTTGATTTCCCAAATACAGCGTGTTTGTGTTTGCCTGTGAAGGAGTGTGGGCCGCCTCCGTTGATGAAACGTGGCTCACATCCACATGCCTCCCGGTCTTATTCCTTCGGGTTTACACTGGATATGGGGTGTGTGGTTGGAGTTGTGGGTGGTGCAGCGCAAGCCATCCATGGTCCCTCTGTAGGCGCAGGAGTTCTGTGGCTTGCCACAGTGACAGGCAAATCCGAAACCGGATGACGCCAACCATACCTAGCATTCAAACTAAAACCTATTTGAGGCCATTGTTTTTAGTGAACCCGCTTTGGGGGTAACAACCACAAAAATGTTGAGAACCACTAATATACTCAGAAGCGATTCATTCGGGTCTTACGAGTTCATTGGTCGATCGTCGCTTGACCTATGCTCATTGGGACCGCGTACAGGCCGAGGCACAGATCTAATTAATAGCAATTATCACCCTCTTCTATATGATGGATATTTCTTTCTTTTTCCAACCTCATTAGTCTGTGCTATTGATTTTATTCCTTTGTAACTGAAGTATTGAAAATATGTTCGTCGATACATTGTTCATTTGGCTTCATTAACACCTTTCCTCCTATATTTTATACACTTAATAAACAGAATTGTGCGGTGCTACGTACAAAAACTGGAGGTTCTGCTCCCACTTAACACATGCCTATTTCGCTTGTCGCAAAAATGTCCAGATGTGTGGTTGAATGGCTCAAGAATCTCTGATGCTATGGTTGTCAGATCAGACTTGTGATTTTCATTAACGGCGCAGTGAGTCCAACCGAGTTAAGTTGAACTGGTCAACCAGCCTTGCTTGAGGCATTGGATTATCCACGTGACGCAGTGCACAAGTGATAGATTCACTTTTATACGTTTATAATAGAAGGCTGTGTTGTCGGTGAAAGACGGTAGAACGGGTAACATAACAAGTTGGGTGAAAGTATTCAGTTGTAAGTTAGAGGAGGGCAACAATTCAATGAGAAGCGATGCCTGTTTGTTTGCTACGACTTATCTAATTGTTTCGAAGTGATACTAGCGATACAATACAAAGAGAATATACAAAAAACGGTAGCAACTCAGTGCAACTAATTAGTGTTTATTCTTATGGAAAAAGTTTTCAAACTGAAGCGCCAAAGAGAAGGAGCAAAGAGAAATGACCGATCAAGATTAAACCATCTCCACCTCTTGTACGACGAGCGGTCTTGGACAGTTGGCTATTGCTGTGTGGCTAAGACAGTAACATTGCAATGGGTGTTACAAAAACATTGCGTGTAGAAAACTCAATGCTGCGTGCACTATACACATGCGGTACTACTGGAGCGCGAATATGAGCCCACAACTGTCCTGCAATTTATCGACCCGAGTAAGGGCTAATTTTTTTGGATTACGGCCTGGAACAGCAACAGAAAAACAGCATCCGGCCTGGTGGTCAACAGCCCTGCTGTCAACTAACTGGTCAAACAATGCCCTTCTTGAGCCTTGTGGCCGCCAACTCTGGATAAACAGAACGAAGTCCTCCGTGGTAAGTGCTTCTCATACATTTGTGACACGTCCCCGAAACACCATAACTTTTTCCACTCTTACATGTCATATTCCAAACTGAATGTTACCGATTGACATTGAACTGGGTAACTCATGTATGCGAACACGCTGTACTAACAGGGGCGAGTAATACTCTTCAGCAAACTACAAGCGATGTACTGAAGACAACTCAGATAATGGGGTCGAGAAGTGTAGCAGAACTACTCCCACTAGGAGTCCGCATATACTGCTTTTGCGAAGGCGTGTATCGATTTTTGCGATAGAATCGCGCACTTCCGTCAAGCTAGTTTCATCTCGCGTACTACACAGACTAACTGCAGCAGTCGAGTTTCAGGCACCGCTGATGTTGTTTAGAAGTCTGCAGCTCCTTGGTTCAAAGCTCCAGCGAGCAATCAAGTAGTTCTTGACCTTGCTCCAGCATTCTGGAGTTGCAGAGCTAGTGCCCAGCGTTGAGATAACTGCATAGGTCTAAGTAGGGGGTGAGTGAGCCAATTATGATCCTCAAACAACATAATAGCCATTAAATTTTCGGTCGGTTTTCATTCCCTGTCTATATATGTCGTAAATATCTCCTCCGGAAGTCCCCATAACAGATCACCTCATGAGGATGGCGAACGTTATTGGCAGTCAAAGTGAGGTGTTGAACAATCATGGCCATTTCATTCGAGCAGATGCACTCCCTCATTCATTAGCAGCAGCTTCAATTTGAAAACTCACAGCGGCAGTTAATTCAGTTGTTATCAGAAAAGCTGAACATCCAAGTGGATTGGGAACCGGAACCGAGGTTGACATCCCAGCAAATTGTACCTGAATGCCACAAGATGCTCCATTTGAATCATAACCCAGAAATGATTGAAGCTTCAGATTTCTGAGAAGAAACCTAGCAATGTTCCGGTGTGGCTGCAACTAGAAACAGTGCAAATAATCAGGACCATTTCTCGAATGCCAGGCCAAGACTTGGCACAGCATTATTCAAAACTATGATTCTAATAGCTCAAACTATTTCAGGGGAACCTCTGCAGCTGAAAGAAGGAATCAACCGTGAACGCAGACTCAAGGATCTGCAATTCTATGGAACTATCTACCCAGCCTTTTGTACGGCTAATAATCGACCCGGAACCGATTGGATTGCGAAGTTAAAGTTACCCAAATAGTCGCTGAGTCTTGTGTCTTCTAAAACAATTGTCATTGTCAGTAATAGTAGCCGTACCTGTTCTAAATGCTTGTGTGGTTACAAGTCACCTGTACGGACGACATTGCTGTCTTGGCCGGAGTCCAAACCGCCATGGTCGCGGATGCAAGTGGACCCAGGTAGATCCCATCTCCGTCGCCAGAAATATGTTGTGGTGCCGCTCAATGAACGGCAGACCTGCTGATACCGTGCAGCTGACCGTCGCCAGAAATGTGTTGTGGTTGCTGCTGAGTTTACGGATAACTTGCCTGGATCTGCTGTGCCGCCCCCAACCAGTTCAATCGGCCACAAAAAAGAACACCAAGACCAGCCGGTCCGAGGGATTGGGATTCGGATTCTGATACTATTGTATGAGAGCACTGCGCAATAAATAGGTTGTAAGAAACCGCTAACACGACAAAATGGGAGTTGTTAATATTAATTAACACAACTCAATCGGTTCAATTCATAATCCAACTTGCCGTTGGTTCCACATAGCTTCGTATCTTGATCTGTACTCGAGTTCGATCTCTAATTGTAGATCGATCCAATGTTGCGCCACTGCACTCGGCCTGTGCGCTGGCTCTCCGTAACACTTTTTTTACAATGAACCATAGACTTGACGAACTCTGAGACGCCTGTTTACCTGGCAAATAACATATTCATATCTCTTATGTGAGTACCTCTACAAATAAGTACATCGAGCATAGCGGAAAGGTAAATTTAGCCGAATGCAATCCCAAAGTTCAGGACACATAAGCAGCCAGTGGAGCGACTTGAAAGTAAGTTGCCGGCTATATGAGTGTTTCTGACTACCCGACTACCAAAGGTCAACAGAGTGCATGCACTGGAGAAACCGATATCCATTGAAATGAATTTCAACAGCTGTATCGCTTTTAATGTTTATTCTACCCTTGCGATCTTATCGAGTTATCGCCTCATCTGATTAGTTAAACTGTCCATCATTTTTGTGACAGAAATAAGATTGGGTGTAGCTAGTAGTACCAAGTGAGCTGATTACAAATATGCAAACCAAGTGTTTCTATCACGTCAGATTTGTTTATTTCAGTCATCGAATGCCCGCCTGTGATTGGTCCATCGGCTCCCTGCAACTGTATAAAATAAGTCTTATTAGACACGGCATCCATCTGATACCGAATGTCTATTGAGAGGTGAACAATGAACAATGATTTATCACGGGAAACAAGGTATGTGTTTGACAAGTCCCGTAGGACAGATGGCGTGAAAATTAAAATTTGAAGGATCATCGAATAAGTAAATGGTTATTTCAAGCGACCACCGAGTTAAATGCACTACTGCATAACGATAGTTTGCAGTAGCAATGGGATGTGCACACGCAAAATAATATAGAGAGCTGTTAAAGTTCAGTAAGTGCGTGAGAAATAAAAAAGGAAACGACAACGCTCACTCGTTTGTTTTTTCATTTAACAGTTGTGATAGGTTAATCCAATTTAGCTACATCCAAGCTAATCACATGGACACTTCTGCATGTATCCTCACCGCCACGTTGCGGAGAGGGCCGTTAAGCACATGGTTAGGTTTGCGTTGTTTCGTCCTCCACGTGTAACGGACTATATCAAGTAATGCAAGTTTGAAAGCGTTTCATCAAGGCGTTTTTTGAAAAGCGTTAATGTAGGGGCAAGGATAACGTGAGCCGGAAGGGTATTCCAGGCACGGGACACACGGAGGGAGAAAACGTTTCGTCGACAATCAAGTCGACTGTAGTGCGTAGCCAGTTTGAGCTGATGACCTCTCAGGTTGGTATTTCGGCTCAGCTGCAACAGAAGCGACATGTGTGATTTGGATTCGTCAATATTAAGTAAAACAGGATTAGGTCTCCTGCATGACATCGATATTCAGCACTGTACAATCTCAGGGACTGTGTTGATAAGAGTGATGGAAGAGTCCTCTAACTAGTTTGGTCGCTCTACGTTGCGGAGCTTCAAGTGCACCGAAGTCGCGCCTGCGTCAGGGACGCCAAGCTTGGATCACATATTCCACGTGAGGCCTCACGTATCTGTTCAGCAGTTGCGGAAAGGTTGATGGCCCAAAATGGCTGAAAGCCCTTCGTAAGAGTCCAAGATGTTGACTGGCTCATTTTGATGCCTTTTCAGCCTGTCTCGAGCAACCAAGTTCGTTCTGCACGATCACCACGAGGTCGTTCTCTTAGGAAGCACGTTGTAACTGCTGGTCCCCAAGTCGATATTTATAGATAAGCTGATGACGTATGCTTACGAGTTTGCACTTGGTCGCATTTAACTGGAGCCGGTTGTCGGATGACCACGCATAAGCCCTGTCGAGATCGCTCTGCAATGCCATGTGATCATCCGATGTCGTGATATCATGCCAAATTTTGATATCATCTGTAAATAGTAAGAAATTCGACTGCAGTACACTGCCAAGATCGTTAACGAATGTGAGGAATAAACGTGGCCACAGTACCGATCCTTGAGGCGTGCCACATTGGACGTCAATTGGGTCAGAAATGGAGCTGCGGACTCTCACATGCAGCTGACGTTGAGCCAGGAAGTCGCCGATGCAACCGAGTATAGGGTCACCGATTCCATAGCTTCGAAGCTTGTGCAGGAGAATGCGGTGGTCCAAACGATCGAACGCTTTCGAGAAATCTAGGTAGACAACGTCGAGTCCCACTCTGGCATCGACTGACTCTGTCCAGCTTGCTCGGGCTAGCAGCAAGTTTGTAGTGCGGGATCGATTTCGGCGGAATCCGTGTTGCAGTGATACTAGGATGTTGTTGCTCTCAAGTTATTCCATGAGCGCCTCTGTACTTATACCTTCCATTACTTTGGATACAACTTGGAGGAGAGTGATTGGACGATAGTTCGAGGGCTCCGAACGATTACCACTTTGTAAATAGGAGTGACTAGTCCATGTTTCCACATTGTTGGAACCTGCACTTCGTCGAGGCAACGTTGAAAGAACCGAGGTAATCGTTCGGCAAGGCTCATGGCCCCTATCTTCAAGGCCTTCGGTTTGATGTCGTCCACACCAGGTGAGCTGTGTACGCGCAATGACATTAGCGTTTTCATCACGCTAGCTGCTGTGAACGATACGTGGTTCAACCCTGGTGGCGATGGAAGCTTTGTAAAAAGCGGATGAATGATGGTTCACTCCGGAAAGTATGAATGTCTTGGCAAAGCACGTTGGCTGCATCCTTTGGGGTTTGCGCAAGTGTGTATCATTAACTGAAATCTTGCTCACGGCTGAAAGACGCTGCTGTCTCAATGACCGAAATCATTTTGTTACGTCTGTGAACAGTTTATTACAAAGTCGTTGTGCATAGCCATTTCTTCACTACTGAATTCTGCCTACTACGCATATTTCGGGATAGAACTGGGAGATTCAGATAAGAAGTGGGCGCCACGTATGGGATGTGTTCTGTGCAATCTTCATCTGACTCAGGGGGTAAAGGCAAGATGTCGTTTGCAATCCTCATGGTGTGGAGAGAGCCGAAGAATCACAATAAAGACAGCTACTTCGGCCTAACTTGAGTCCTTGAATTCTCCAACGGAAACAATGACAACATTCATTATCCCGATCTTTCATCAGCTATACGACCTGTTCCACACAATTGCAACCTACCCAGTCCAGTGCCTCCATTGACAATGCCACTGATGATGAGTAGTGATACTGCATCGCCAAAACCTGATTCTGCGTCGGCAACTTCACCTGATACTGATATCTGTGAAAACTTTGAAGGTGATGATGTCAACCTACATCTTACTGAACAATCAGGGCCGCATGACCTGGACTTGATTTAAGACAAGGCCGAGTTGTTGGCTTCTCGGCTGCAACAATGGCACTTACTGAAAACAATAATGTAACTGTCTACAGAAAGCGAAGTGTTAAAGTGTCCGGTTTAAACGACACAAAAGAAATGTTTGGTTACTGCTCCGACGTGAAAAATCTTATAAAGGAACTGGACATGAGGCATATCAGCGATGAATGGCGTTCATTCATTGACTCATCCAAGAGTAGTCTTAAGTCATACTGCTCCACATTGGAAAAGTTAACCCAACTGTGACTCTGTTACATCCCATCGACATGAAGAAGACTTACGAAAGTGTGCAACAGATGCTGCACTGAACTACGATAAGTGCTGTTGAAACATCTGAGCTGACTTCAAAATCATTGGATTCCCAATGCGTATGCAAAGAGGCTTCACAAAATATTGCTGTTTCTTGTGCTGATGGGACAGTAGAGCTACTCAACAGCACTACACAACCGAAAAGTGGCCAGAGAGGACGGAGTATGCTTCAGGCAAAATGCGTTTAAAGCAAGCACTACTTGTGCAACCTGAGCATATCTATGTACCACCCCCGCACATCAAGCTTGGTTTGATTAAAAACGTTGTCAAATCCTTCAAATGATATGGTTTCGAGTTTCAGCCACTAAAACAAAATATTTCCGAAGATCGGTGATGCGAAGCTCAAAGTAAGGACACTGGTTAGGCCTGATATTCGCCGTATAATGGCTGGATAATGGCAGACAATGCTTTGGAATGATTTCATTTGATTCATAAGCTTGGAGCTCATTTAAAGCAGTGAGTACTGGATTTTTGGAAAGAACAGATGCGGAGAATTACAAAGCCGTTATAAAAACTCATTGTAGACTATCAGGCTGTTGGCGCTCGAATGTCATTCAGGATACACTTACTGCCTAATCACTTAGACTCTTCTCTGATCACCTGGGATCTTAACGATGAATATGGTGAGTGGTTTCACCAAAATATTTCCGCCATGGTGCAACGTTACAGTAGCAAGTATACGCCTTCTATGATAGCTGACTTGCTGGTTTCTGCGACTTGAGGGCACTGAATCATAGAAGCGACGATCTCGGCTAACTCATTATTTCCCAGCGGCAAGCTGCAGTTAGTAGTTTGGGGCGAGTGTAGCAGTAGTGTTTTAAACGTATTTGGCACACACATGCATGCTGTATAGGTTGTGATTCGGTACATTTACATATAATTCGTACAATCTAGACTGGACGTTACTGAAAGTTATCATTACCTTCCATCAGTGCAATCCGAAGTACAACGTAACATCGGAATACACTACTAGGATCAGTGGAGTGTATTATATAAGGTGGAGAGGTTGGCACTCCTGTTATAGAAACTACCTATTTGTTGAACAGTGTTAGTAAGTTGTCGGGCGCAAAATACGAATTGCCGCGGAACATGCAATCTAAAGGCCTAAAAGCTGTCGCTGTGCAGCAAATGTGTATTTCATGGGAGCCAGTTTGAAGGATCGCCGACCGTGGCAAATAGACGTTATGATCCTGCAGAAACGGCCATTGAGAATACAATTAGTACATTACCGTAATAACCCTGAGCCACACGGTTACAACTATTATATGGGGAGTTTGTTCAGCCAACAGTTGGGAGACACGCCAGTATATTGCGGATCCTACAGATGGTATTAAAATTCGGCAGTTTAATCCCAACGAACAGTCCTCGCTGTGGTATCGAAGGGAACTGGTGTGACAACCAAGTCCTGGAACAGTGATTTCCACTTCGAATAAATAAATAATGACCGATGCGGATGTGGTTTTATCTGAGCAAACCTGTTGAGCAGCGATTACACTGAATCACGTGAAAGATATGTACGAGGTCAGATGCAAGTGGTTTGGTCTTATGGTGGATTTGGAAAGGTGAAAATATTAACTGGAAGAATTCAACGAGAATCTAGGCGAAAATTATCAGTCACCTGTAAGAAACTCAACAATTGGTAAGGTGAAACAGCTTTCACTTAGTTCGACAAGTTGGATAAGCAATATCGGAAGAAAAGCGATGTAGAACAATCCGTGCAATGTAATAATTTATAATAACGCTTTCATATAATTGGTCTTTGAGTGTCGAAGGTCAAAGTAATGGTTTATCTTAATAAGATTATAGAAATCACGCACATGACAAACTCATTTTGGTTTATTATTTTTCCTAGTTCGGAAATTCTTGTCGAATAGATTAAGGGAGAATGGGTCTCTGAACCCGCCTTCATGACGACTGACGGTTAGCAGTCGTCAACCATGAACACCGGTCATCTTCATCCGTTCACATTAGCTAATGGTGAGAGACAAACGCAAACTATTGTGTCACGATACAAAGGGATAATATAGGTGAAACAGCGAAATAATAAACAAAAGAGAATACAAAAATAACGTGTGCCATATTGCTTAGCAACATAGTGTGTCAAAAGACTGAGATCGCGGTTGCCGTGGAAGATAATTGGAACGGGGAGGGACTCAAGTTCTCACACCACAGGCGCCATTGATGTGAACTATTTGCCATATCAACAAGTGTATCCAACCATACATGTTAATCGTCATTCGGACCCCGTTACGGTAGTCGGGAAACACGAAAGGACACGGATTTCAATGTGGGGATCATCAAACATGCTGATCATTCATCGCTTGGCCTCCCTTCTTACAGCCACACCCCGCTCGCATAAACAACGCACGAAACGAGAGTCGGTGTGCTGGTCTGCGTAACAAGTGATACAGCCATCGGAATCTGGTGCGTGATATGACGGTTCTGAGCGGTTCACTCGCTCTTCCTGCACTAAATGCATCGCGCCAAACATACCCATTGCTCAAGTAATTTCTTCCACAAGATGAGAACTGAGCTGTGAAGTCAGCAATGATGGAAGTTACTTAGCCTCTGTATATCTAGCGACTTGATGGGACCAGGCTTAACAACCGTACAGTAGGGCTGAACCGACCGCTTTGTTGTAAACACTGCCCTTCCGGGTGAGGGTGATGTCATGTCTTGCCACAGGTGGCCGATATGGGCAAAAGAGCCCCGAGTGTTTGCTATTCATCTCTAGATCTCATCTCCTATTCCATAAACGTTGATATAGCTACCTAAAGCCTTGAATTTCTTGAGAACTTTTAGCTGATCCCCATCAAAGTTCAGCGCAAGTGTGGGTCCATGCCAACCATAGAGGACTTTGCATTTTGAAAGCGAAAATATAACCCGAAATGAGTGACAGCAAATGCTAAATTGCCCATTGCTGCTTGGCATGTTTGGGACTTGTCACAAACTAAGGTAATACCGTCAGTATACTCCAAGTTAAAAGTCGATCATCAGGATGCAGTTCTACATCTTGTAAGTCCTATTCAGAGACAGCAGTTACTACTACTTCGTGGGTGACCAATTTGCAGTGGGTTTCCCTAGATTACAGCGCTGGAAGTATTGTGGTGCAGCGAAGGCTTGCCGCAAGCCCTCACTGCGCCCAAACTTCGCACAAAAAGCGCTCTGATACGCCTTTTCTGAGAAGAGAGTTCATATCTAAGGCACCTTTGAAGTCGAGAAACATGACTACGTTGGCTGGCCAATAAATGTGGCGGTGCTCCAACAACTGACATGATCTGAAGATGCTGGCACTAATGCACAACAGATAGTGCCAACAGGATAGTGCCAAAACCATACTCGAGAATGAGTAACTCCAAACGCCTTGCACGAAATTTGATAAACGCTACTGCTACAGAAACTGGATTTCTGTATCCTGTTGACCCAAGATAGCTGCACACGAGTAAGCGTTGTCCTTGCTATCCTTTTTATATTTCTCGCCTATCATATGAACAATAACCACTCCCCTGTTGCTTTGTGTGCGTACATTCTCATTTCAAACTCCCTTTATACGACAGTGCAGTTACATCTATAAGCGCCCGAACTGACGATTCCATTATGCCTTCGCTATATTTTTATCACGCTAAACACCCTACGGGGCATGCCAAGCACCTGCTTTTTTACCCGTTATAAATCATTGTTCATTGTTCATTGATTCAAACAGACTGGAGTTCGTCCAAACCCAGCTTGGTCCTCATGAATATGGCTTTCGCGGTTCGTGGACAACACCTGGTGGAAAGTAACAAAATAGTACAAGGCTACTGTTGAAACAAACGTAACACTTGCAACTTACCTCAACTGCGATACCCTCGTCGGATGTCATGCATAGGCACATATTTGTCCCGAATCGGCGCACAAGTATGGGCACGTTATCATGCGGCCGTATCAGTTTTGATAACTGGTCTTCGCTCACCCGTCGATTCGCTTCCACCAACACGGATATCGTCAACAAAGCTGAATTGAGCAAATGGAAATATGAGGGTGATTTTTCGGAGACAGTGTCTATTTAATTAGAATTCGGTGGAAGAAAGTGTGGTAGTTGTGCTGAACTGTGTGCTTTATTGTTAGCAACGAACATAAGTGTGACCATGCAATCAGGGTAAAGGTATGGTGGCTATTTTCATGTCTTCAGTCATTTCCAAATGACCGAGACACAACCCAGTGTCCAATGTCGCAACAACCGTAGACGTATCCTTCCCTTGTAACAATAGAGCACGCGATTCTTTATCAACCTGAAGGCAATTTACTAACTAGATGTACTTTTTATTCAAGTCGCATAGGAGCATGGAAATTCATACTAGATCTTCGTTACTCCACGTTTGAATGACTAGTAGAAGGGATTAGATGCGGGATGAAAACGTTTTAAGACCTCATTCCTCCAGACAGCGTGACGCTTCGTCAGTGGAGAGATGCAAAAAATTTGCTGTTGTGCCCACCCACTCCCGATACAGTGTGAATGAATAGATTTGACATTTATCCGAGACAGTAGAGAATACGCCCATTTCAAATGGAAACTCAGTTAATCCACACAGCACATCGATATCCAACTTTCATTTTTATCCCTGTTGACCATCATTCCTGTATCACTTACTGTATGTAGAGTATAAGTGTAGTTCACCCACGTAATCGCTCTTAGCTCCTTGCCTACCACCGAAGAGACTGGAGATGTCATGTAGATTTGTGGCGAAAGGCCTATGGTAAAGTACCAAGCTCAGCGAACAAAGTGTAGCAAGAATAGTCCGACATAATTTGATGCTAAGTTTAGTGTTATTTCAGTCACAGTGGCTAGGTGGAACTACATGAATACAAGTGTCAAGTATGAGTAGCCAAAGATCAGTGGTTGACTAACGGCCCTTTCACCATTCGTTGATTTATCGAAGGTGAGTGTCGCTCAGATTTCGACTTCGACCCTACTGACCCACATTGGTAAACAAGCTTTGCCAGTGAGCCTGCCCTCTTGAACTGAGTCATCACAGCTCGGCTTGCAACCCTTAATTCGAACCGTGGATTGAGTGCAGTTCTTCCAGTGGCCGCAAGCCGTTAGTTGATGTTGCGGGATCCATGGCGGACATGATAAAAGTGCAACCCACACTGCATCAGGGCCCTGGGCGTACCATGTGGTTTATAATTCGGAACGTGAGTGAGATGAGGTTAGCAGCCGGATCTATTGGTTGACCGAGTAAATTCAAGTTGGTAAGCTGAGCACAGGTTCTACAAGCCCCTGGCACCAGTGTGTGTGTGTGTGTGTACTGTGTTAGCAACCCCAGATATTCCTGATGTACGCAAGTTGGATTGGAAACCACTTTGGCAGTATCAAGGGACTATTATTAAATAACAATCATTCAGAAGAACCCTATGAAAATAAATAAATTTGTAACGTACATAATCTCTATGCAATCAAAGTACACTGGAATGAAGAACATTTTTACGACAAATTTACAAACATTTATAAGATGTTGGTCACTGACTTGTCAGGATAAACCGTTAGACCGCACAGCTCTTATGGTTCTTTCAGTAACCAATCGGTTTTATAGTTTTGTTCTATAACTGTAAATGGCTGATGATCACTTAAGCATTTTATTTTGTCCTTTTAACACCGGATGAAGTCAACAAATGCACTGCAACATCAAGAGGATTTTGCGCTGTTCACCGAGCCGTTTGGTGTACTCGATGACACCATATTACCGAAAGAAGCAACAAAGAGTTTCTTGGTCTCGCAACGGCAAGTATGCGAAGATGTCATTAAACTATGAGAACGATCCAGCTCCTCGTCAGAAGTGCAGGCATTCGCAACAGTCTCAGAAGCCTATGCAATCAGCTCACCAGGAATAACGTGTCTTAATTAGGCGGCTTGATTTTGCCGCTCATATAAACAGCCACGTGAATATGCACCAATTGTTGCTATTCTGCTATTTCACCCAAGTCTGAAGCAGCACGTGGTGGAACGCGACAAAATTTTTGGTGGTTACCTAGCGACAGTTTAATGCAGAAGATGACTACATGCATTGTTTCGGACGTTTCCACAGTACTTATAAAATCCGCATAACTACATGGGGAGATCGTCGATTTGCATAACAAGATTTCTAAAGCTGCTTATCACGTGCACCTGTAGTTTCCGCGCCTCATCTTATAGTTACCACGGTCCCGTTTTCATGACATTTGATAAAACCTGACCGTTTATACAAAGATAACCTTTCGAGCCGCGGTATATATATACATACTAATAATAACAAAACTCAAGGAACCGGTAGATGTAACGTAATAGATCAAGACACACTGTTTATACTCACCTCTGTCGTTAGGTGTGACATGATTGCGCAATTCGCTGCGCTGTGGACGATCTGGCCCTGGGGTCAAATGTCGAGGGACTATGCACTACTACCGAAAAACTTTATGGCTAAAGGATTGATGGGTTTCTGTTTGTTCGGGTGAGTGCTGTATGACAGTTAAACGGTGATAAACTCAGTGGAAATCTAGTATATAATATCAAGAATACGTAAACAATGCAGGTAGCCCCGAAAGCTAGAGGGACGGCGAACGTTGCCTTGTAGTCGGTGGCAAATCTGCAAAACTTGTACTGTCTTTTTAACTCGGTATTCGTTCATAAGCCAACAAAAGAGAAAACATGTTTCAATCCTTTGTCATCAGCATTGTACAACCATATACAAAAATAATTGTTTGGGCAGTCCAACGAAACTTCTAAAAGTGAACCCAGTGTCTGGTGTTACAAAGCAATTTGAATGTCGTTTCACACAGACCGTCCTATGGGATTTGTCCAGCCTTGGTTAATTCAGCAAGTAGTATACCATTGTTTCATACTTCAAAGAGATACTGAGATTAAATGTTAGGTGACGTGTGATTCGTTAGCTTTTCATCATAGATCGACTTGATTGTATCCGGTAACGCTTGAGAAAAAACAGCAAAATAATGGTTTTTCACTTATTCCCTGAGTTAGCTGGTAATGCAGGAGTCAGTGTCAACAGACTTAGTCCAAGTTACAACCGGGTTCCCATTTTGTCACGCGGTAGAAATGCAACCATTGATGTTGGGATGAGTTGGTCTATGCATGCAAATTAAATTATACAACAATATAAACTGCGTACATGGACTTTTACAACAGCATTTGTTGCATAACTAGGACCACTGTTCCAATAACACATGCTCCGTACTTTTAATGATCGAGTTCTCAGTTTGATGGGAATAAGCACACATGAGATCTTGCTCAATCTCCCTAGTGGGCGCATATAAAGTGAGCGAACTGGTACGAGTGAAAGTTGGCTTACGGTTGCATTGAAGAAGAATTGAAATTCAAAATTAGCTGTAGTACCCACTGGATGGGAAACTAAGGAGCGAAGCGATGTTTTGCTGGTGCAAACACCACCGGCTTCCTGTGGTACATCACAGAAAATGAAAAGCCCTAACCGTGACATGTCGAAAGGAAGAACAACCGGTGTTGACGGCACATTACCCCATTGTCCCAGGGCCAACGTTAATTAGAGGCAGGTAATTAGACCAAATCAATCGGTGGGAACTCATCCATGACCTGCTCGGTTGTGGGTCTAAACCCGCCAATGTAGCGGAGGTCAGGTGGCACATCAACTATAAGCAGTAGGAGGATCTAAAATTTCTACGTACTATATTGACCTAGATCACCGAAGTACAGTTAGTCATGTTGTCGACAGATGGACTCAGAAATGAACAGTGATCCATCCGTATCTTTCAGGATATCCAGTAAGAACCGCAGTTTGGAGGACTGCTGAAAGGAAATCTTATCCAGTACGATCCTTGTCCCCGGCGTTTCTGAAACGGAAGCAGGTGCTGAGCAGGAAATAACAACTCTTGATAGAGAACTATGGTGTTACATTCGTGAAACACTCTCCTAGAACGATTTACTGGCGAAATCGGTGTCACAGCTACGCAAATCACCGAAGTACAAATGGTGTGACCCAAGAGTATTGAATGTGGTTCTTCAGACAAAAGTTTGGTAGTAAGGGTATTGTAAGGTTGGCGCATGTTCCCTTCCGCGCTGCTATCCGAGCTTTGGCAGCAGAGATCCAGCGATATGCCCCCAGAGTGTTGACATGTCTTTGAAAGAATCAACCACGATAGGGAATACACTGAAACAGTATATCAGCAAAGTGAGGGGCCCATAAAACTCGCTAATGGAGTGATAATACTCCTTACTACGAACATAAAAGGTTGGTTTGGTGATTACTTACGAAGCCGCGGAATCTGTGACCGAGCAAGTTGCCGATATCCTACTGTAAAAACTAGTTACCTCCTACCCACTGGTTAGTCAAACCACATGTCGGAATTGCAGTCTCCGATGCACTGTTGAAAACAAAGAAGTATTCATTTATGTATCAGCGTCCAAAGGCGCCTACATAAAACTACCGAAGTTCGGGGACAACAGGTCAAAACTTTCAGGATCTCCTTTGCATCAATGAAGCTAAGTTACACCAAGAGTTTGCTGATTCTGAGTTGGAGATTCCAGGAAACTCACTCACTCTTATCAACTGTCCAAGCAGGGGAGGTGGGGCACCACTTTATTACCGTAGAGACCAGCAATGTTCAATAATTGGTGGCGGGGAAACTCATGTTACCGCCTCACTCCTGTGCCGTCTGCGATTAAGACACAACGGCGAATGTTTCGTAGCTGTCTATTACCGCTCCAGACATCCGCTGCGGAAATGGATTACAGCTTGATATGTGCCTTGAACAGGTTAGCACGCCCTAAGTACAGCCACATTATCATCGCCGGTGACTTCGCTGTACACAATCTGGTGGTATCGGCACCTCCTACTGAAGAGTTCAAGGCAGACTTCCATGATTGTATCACTTATATTCCCTTACACAACCACGTCACCTCGCTCATTAGATTCAAGAAAGCAGAGAAGCCATCCGTACTGGACCTTGTGCTCATAAAGGAAGTGCTCATGGTTGAAAGCTATTGATGATGAGTCCACTAGGTCTCATTGCTCATGTAGTATTAATGTCTAACTATGATGTTATGCAGAGCATTCATCTGAACATTCGGAAATATCTTACAGTCACACGCTCCCAGACCCTGAAAGAATTCGTCGAGGCATCCGCTTAGGAGTTCTCGAACAACAAACGTCTTGGCAACGTTGAGATAGTTTGTTAAAAGACTCAGTGACATGGTCAAAAGAGCACCAGAAGCTAAGTCACTTCGTTCAACAGAAGTGATGTGAATTCTCAGAAGCAGGACTAGACAATAAAGGATGCAGCATGGTGTGCCTACAAGGATAATCTACATTCAGAGACTCGGAACGGCCACCTGACCCACCGCAACTGTTGTACCTCACTTGTCTATGAGTGCAGAATAGCTTACCATCAGTGTCTAACCAAAAGCTTTCTGGCAAATCCAGACTACCGTACAAGCATGTCAACATTCTTCGCAAGATACAGCATGGCATTCCTCCACTTATCACAACAGACTGTAAGGTACAAAGCACCAAAGTCCCAGCCAATGCACTGCCGCTACCATACTCCCCGGTTTTCCAAGTCGCGGCTTGTCCCATCTAATTTTCAGCCCAGTATTTGGGTCAAAGTAGTTTCTCTCACTGCACAAATCACAGTTCTCCGTTAGTTGACAACATTCGTCCGAAGGTGCTTGGGTTTTGGTCACTAAGCTAGCCGTGCCTTTGTCACAGTTATTTCAAAGATGATTTGATGAACAAAAGTTCCCACTATATGAAAATATTGCTTTTGTATCCCAATTTTTACAGGCGCTAGACGTTCAGATTCTGCAAACTTTAGCCCAGTGGCTCTCTTCTCCGTGCTCTCGCGGGTGATGGAGGCGGTCATTGATGAGGCTTTAATGGACAGACTGGAATAATGCAATCTCTTGGCACCGGAGCAGCATGGTTTCCATCAACATCAGTCACGTGTCAGCAACCTGCTGGTAGCACGAGGTAGTTGGAGGGAAGTGGTCAATGGTGGGGTCGGAACCGACGTCATCTATTTGAGCTTTACCAAGGCTTTCGACAGCCTGGATCCCCGCATCCTAGTTTACTAGCTACAGAGTTATGGAACCGGAGATCTCGTTGTTAGTGTATGCTGTGGGACCACGCACTAACCCGAATGAGGTGGAATGCATTCTTTTACAAGGCTCAGATCTGGGACCGCGCCTATTTCTGGTGTTTATCAACAAACTAGCAAGAACCTTCTCCTCCAACTTCATGCTTTTCGCCGATGGTGTTAAATTATGGTGAGCTATTAGTTTCACTGAAGACCACGATTTTCTACAACATTATCTGCATTGCGTTCAGAAACCGTCAATGCAAAGCCTACTCTAATTGAAGACTGCTAACTGGAGGGTGATCCACTCGCGTCATCAGCCAGTGAGCAAATACAAGCTTGGAGACCAGGCCTTGCCGAAGACCTCTCATGAGCGTGGCCTGGGTGTACTGATATTGGACTATGTTAGATGGTTGAAACCATCATAGATTTTTGTCTAGATTCGTCACAGTTGGCCACAGACGGACAGCCACCACACATCCAGGAAAGCGCTAGACGGCCGTTTCATCCCATTGGGACTGGTTAGTAGCGCGCAACTGCCGAATCCTGCCGGATTCGAACCCACGACCTTACTCTTGCGGGTCATCGACTTACGCCACTGAGCCATGGACGACGGCAGTGGACCGCCATGACTGATATCTAACTGCGATATAGAGCGGCTCATCCTCCACTGTCTTGCATGTTATGATGTGCAGAGGACAAGGCTGGCCCCAGAGCAACGACTTCCTTTGCAAGCCGCCGCCAATCGAGGTGGCAAGTGTGCTGTTGAGGCAACAACTGGTTATTTGTAACTACTTACTTACTTGTAGTTATTTGTAAGTACTTACTGTGTAAGTGCATACAAATAATCAGAGATTTTGTTGAGAACCGGTAATCAACACTTTAGCCTTTTTCAGCGTATTCGGTCGGTTGGACCTCACAATATTCCCACAACCGTTTAACGCCCATCTGCGACTGTACGTGGAATTCTCTATGCAGGGGGTGCTACCCATGGCAGAAAGAGGACCTCGCTGCTCTTGTTTCACCTCCTCCTCCAACGCAAACTGTAAGCCCTGAGAGTGAACCGTGGCAAATATCATTGAGGAGACCTCATCATGGTTCACTTCATAGTAAGGAAGCCAAATCACGTTTGTTGCGTCCAGTTGCAAAGGAGCCAAAATATCAAACTGAGAGATCACCAGACCAAAGTTGGCAGCCCTAGAGTCGACTTGGTTGTCGACAAAGGGGTTTCACCTTTTGGATGTGCCGATGGACCACCCTTCCTAATCACGTAATCCTTGCCCCTACATTAACGCCCTTCAAAAAGCACCTTTGTGACACGTGCTTCCACTTGGATTAGTTGATGTAATCCGTTTCACTCGGAGAACGAAATATAGTCAATCAGACTATGTGCTCACAGCCCTTTCAGCAGCGTGGTGGTTATGAATCCTCCATTACTGAATAGATTGGATGTACCCAAACTAGATTTACATGTTAGCTTATGCAATGAAATGGCACACGAAGGAGCCTTTTCAGTTCTATTCTATCTTTTTTCTCACGAAGTACGTAATAGATAATTGCTCGCAATAGTACGTTGTGCTTGCAAATTCAACTCCCATTTCTAGCTATGGTTCTGCAACAGTGCAATCAAATGGATAGACGCTTAAATTGACGACTCACTTATCAATGGAATTATTTTTTTCGCTCCAGCAATCCAACGGGACTGTTCAAGAATCTGCTATTTAGCTGTGATAAATGATTGTTAATTGTTTTCAAGACTCATCAACGAAGGGGCTGCATCGACCACATCTTCACCTTGCGTCAATTGTTGGAGCACCGCCATGTTTATTGGCGATCCACCGTTGTCGTGTTTCCTGACATAAAAGTGGCCTTCGAATCAGTCGATCGACGTGCCCTTTGGGACTGTCTGCTGAGAAAAGATGTGCCTGATAAATATGTAAACATTATTAAAGCGCTGTACGCGCATAGTTCGGGCAGAGTGAGGGTTTATGGCAAACTGTTGCCACCCTTCAGTATCACCAGCGGTGTAAGACAAGGTTGCCCGCTGTCACCTTTCCTCTTTAACTTCGCTATCGATGAAGTCATGGAAACAGCGTTCACTGGACACGATCTAGAAGGTGTGGAGCTACTTCCTGGTGAGCGACTTCTTGACTTAGATTATACGGACGATATTGCCCTAATCTGTGACAGCTCCCAAACATGCCAAACAGCACTGGACCGATTAGCACTGGCTGTCAATCGTTTTGGGCTATGCTTTGCTCTATCAAAGTGCAAAGTACTTCTCCAAGATTGGAAGGGACCAAACCCTGCGCTAACGCTTGGTGGTGGTCTGCTAGAATTCGTTCGGGAATTCAAGTACCTGGGTAGCTATATTAGCACCTGTAAGATTGAAGATGAGGTTACGAACCGTATAGCAAACGCTCGAGGTACTTTTGCCAATCTCCGTCACCTGTGGCTCAGACGCGACATTACTCTCGCCCTCAAGGGCAGAGTTTATAACGCAGGCGTCCGTTCAACTGTCCTATATGGCTGTGAAACTTGGCCCATCAGGTCGACAGACATAAAGACTCTCGTCATATTCAATCATCGCTGCCTTTGCAGCTTAGCTCATGTCTGTTGGGAGCACCGAGTGAACAATGAGCGTGCTCGACGTCGCGTATTTGGTGCAGGAAGAGCGAGTGAACCGCTCAGCACCATTATATCACGCACCAGGCTCCGATGGTTGGGTCACGTGTTGCGCATGCCAGCACACCCGCGACGTGCATTGTTTGCGCGTTGTGGGTGCGGTTGGAAGAGGAGGAGAGGAGGCCAAGCGATGACTTGGTCGGTTGGTACATCCCGACTGCCTGGCTGGGTTCTAAGGACGGTGAACAAGTTTAGTTGGACACACTTGCTGATATGCCTTGGAGTCGGCCCCAATGGCGTTTGTGTTGTGAGTTCCTTTGTCCATCCCCCTCCTGCTTAGCATACCCCTCCAATCACGAGCTCACTTGTTAGGCATAATATGACTCCCTTTTTACGGCACAATAGCAAGCTGTTAACTCTCCGGAACGATGTCCATCCGTTACTTGGGACTCAGACGGCGTGTCAGTGATTGTTTTCCTTTTCTTATCTTTTGTATTGCGGCACAATAGCTGAGGTGTTTTCCACCTGCAGCTAACGTGTATAATGATGATGACGAACCAAGTATATTTCGGGCCTCCCACATCTACCCTATCAGCTAAGATTGAAGTTCTTATGCATGTACGGAAATCGATATCAGAGCTTGCGACGGGACGTCCTAAGGGTATGCCAGGTCCTAAAGAACCCAAAGCACATTTGCCGCCCATTGCTGGAACCGAACCACAACACCAACCTCAGAGGTTAACCTTTGAATCTGACAAAACGGTGTAGCAGGCTGGAATGCAGTAGAAATGTCTTCACACTTCTAGTGTGTTAACCGGGGAACGCTACCTAACTTATGCGGTTTCTGCCCCGTTCAACAATAATCGAAAATGACTTGACGAAGCATTGTACAATTCAGAGTTCATTGTGTAACTTGTTAGCTGGGAGGATATATTGGACGCAAACCAACGGACTACAGCTTCCGAGCTAAAAATTATACACATGCAAGACATACTGCTACTGACTTACTAGAGTAAACAAAGTGCCATAATCGAATGATGCACATGACGGAACTGGCTGAGGCTTCATCGCCCAAAATCTGTGCATACAAACGGCCCTAAAAAACGTTTTTAAACATGTGCTCACTTTTGAATTGGCCACAACGGCATTAGCCAGTTGGAGTATGGAAGCACAGGTGAAACCCATCGAGGGAATACCCTGCATGGAAGCAGGTCCCCTGGGGACAGTTCCATTGATGGCCGTATTACTTTAAGTGAACTTTTGGTTAAATCCACATTTGTTATTGTTCCCATTTTGTTAATCTTTCTTATACTTTGGACTGCCAACCACTTTAAAAACCCATTTGGGACGCATTGCATCAAACGTTAACAATTAACTATGGCATACAATCGCGTATACATTGGGCAGACCACTCAGTTGGACTATGAATCGCACCATCGAGGAATATACATTGTATTTATTTATTTTAAAAATGTTAACCATATGGATAAAAACGGGTTTTATTTGAGAATGTAGATTCTGTTACGCTTGTCTTAGCGCAAACACGATGAATAGTTCCCCAAAATTTCTCTCACTTATAATGCTTTGATTTCTCAATGCTTTCCATTCCACGGGACTCGTTAGGGCTTGCATTTTTACCAGCAAAACGGCATTATTTTTTTGAGACGAATGAAATCAGTTTGTGCTTCTAAACGATTCACTCTTTACAGCATGAAAAGCGTATGGATCCCGGTTTAGCCTGTAATTTAATACTGAGACAAGCGTGAACGATATGAAGGGTAAAAATTCGATTAGTTAAAAATGTGTTTGGCGGTATCCATTTTCGTATTGCCTGTCATTGAACTTGCGAATAGCCACAGGACGCCTGCGTCTACAGAGGGACCATGTGTGGCTCACGCTGTGTCACCCACAGTCCTATCCACACATATCATATTCAGTGGAAACTCGAAGCAATTTATGATACTTCAAAATTCTAATTACTCAGCAAGCAAATATTTCACAGAAACATCGAAACATATGTATTAAACGACAGGTTCGTGCAAATAAAGTTGTGCGAATCCCCCTCAGAAATGTTCAAATGAAGGCTGACCGAACAACCACCGCGTGGTGTCAGCTGGATTTGGCAGGTCAATCCCGTTTCAGCGAAGGGTTCCGCGACAGTGTTTCAGGACGTGTTGGGTTTTCGTCTGGGAAGCGTTCTCCATGTATAAAGTCACCAGTGTCCGTTTAACAACACTGCGATGTGGCAGATGTGATTCACCAATAATTTATGTCACTTCCTCGTACCCATTAATATGATCCTACACCCTCCACAGACCTCATCCATCCACTTCGAAGAGTTCCGGTGATCCATTATTGCACTGGCAACTAGACCAAACACAAGCATGCATGCAGCGTTACAATCAGAACCTCCTTCAACTCGGCTACCCATATATGGTTGGTGGCATCCGGTTCCTGAAGTGTCTGCCACTGCGGCCTCCATAGGACTGCTATAGGACGTCTGCGCCGAAGGAGGGACCATGGGTGGCTTGCGTTGCTCCGCACATATATCCATTCACACACCCATATCCAATGTAAACCCGAAGGTATAAGACTGGGAGGCATGCGGATGGGAGCTACTTCTCATCAGCGGAACCGGCGCATACCCATGCAACAAGCAGAGCAGAAATATTCATAACTAATTACAAAACAATGTGTACCAAATGTATACAAGGTGGTGGCTGGGCTGTATACCGATACATATCGGACGGAACCGCTCTTTAAGTCCAGTATGGCCACGAGGACCGTGTACCTCGTCCCCTCCAGAAACGATTCACAGTCTCCTGGAGCCGGCTATCGAGGTAGAGGGCACTGGACAGGCAGGCACCTTGTCAACCCACACACACAAAGCGTAACCACACTGGGATATCAAAAACCAACACAATTTGAAGACAAATATATAAGCAAAACTGACACGGAATATGCAGCAGAATACTGCAACTGAGCAAATGAAAAAGAAGAGGAACACATTTTATCCCGGTTAAGAAGAGCTAGCCTAAGTAAAATCGATGGAGAAACATGATCTGTGCAACATCAACCTTATCATTAAGCACTACTTTGAATACGAATGCATATAAAAGAAAATAAACATGTAAAGTGGACAGTAAATATGCGGCAGAATGTTAGGACTGAACAAATCAAACATCTGCATAAACTCCGCTCTATAGATGGGGTGGTCTTGGGCGAGCTTAAATGCAAATTAGGGGACATCAACCGATTAACATGAGGTATGGAAGCGAAAAAATGTACGAAATAAACATGCACATATTCATATAAATCCAGTTTATAACTTGATAACTTGTTATCTATGCGTACAATTACCAATCATATTTTAGTATCATGATCATGCCTATGTAGTGTGTCTCGCAATGTCGATAATAAAAAATTTATTTATTTACTTCTAGCAACTGTGCATGGATTAACAAAAAATTACCATAGTATCAAAGTATTTCTTTTGCGGCATAGTTGCTTTGATCTATACTAAATTTATCCCGGAGAAAAAGTGCTTATTGGTTACTGGGAACACAAGTGTAAAACTGATATATTTAACGAGTAGAGTAATTTACTTTCTAGCATTACAGTGCAATAAGCTGGACCATTTATCAGCGGAAAAAGGAAATTGATCTATAGAAATGGTGGCTCATGCACGCACAAAAAGAAGTGCGGAAATTCCCTTTTTCAAATGGTTATGAGAAACTTGGTGTGGTTTAGTCGAAATCCACCTGGCAAATGATAGCGCTGTTTTTACGTAGTATACATAGGACTTCTAGTCTTGATTGATCAAGGTTGGAATAAAACAGAACAACTAGCGTTTCTCATCATTGTCTAAGAGACTCATACATACCACTTCCCATCAAGCAGAAGTTGAAAAATAAGTGATAACCAACGTTTTTCATAGTGTAAACTCATTCCAGTTTGTTACCTCGGTGAAATTAATCTACTAAAACCGGATATGTTTCCATAACACCCAACGACTGCAGAGATAACATCGGATCGTCTCCCACTGTCTGCTTCTGGTGGGTTGAACTGTCTCCTTAAAATACAAACAGGGAATAGGTAGAATAACAGGTAAAAATTCAGTCATAATTTGCGCCGAAAACATGCCAAGTACCTTGCAATAGCCACCTTGGCACAATTTGTCGAACTGATTATTTAACCTTCCAGTTTTAGTTTACGTGAGCTTTCCTCTATCCGTTTTGAAAGTGATAAAGAAGGCACTTTTAAAGTTTCCTGTCGAATTGGCACAGACCACAACAGTAACCAGCATGACGTTGGCTGATGAAGGTAGTCGCATTAGATGAAGCTCTCTGGGTGCTGGAAATACAGATTGGGGCCCACATATTGCGCAACACATCTAAAATCAGTAGTGATAGCAACACTTTCAAGGTAAGATATCTCTAATGCGAACGTGAATATAACTCATTGTGTTAGTCGAGGCATGCCCGTAGTATGGTAAGCTCGCAGCGGTAACTTACTGTTACCCTGGTTGAACAGATATCTACCAGTGAAGATGCTCGTTGGGTTCTTCATTTCCATACTACTCTAAGTTTATCTGCTCTCAATGCAGAAGTTGTCGTCGTTTGCTGTTTTATGTGGATGCGTTGCCGTTTTTATGGAGATGAATTCAAAGCATTGTGTCATTCTCTAAGCATCTACATCCCAGACACCTTCCTGTATAGGTCTGAAGCGCAGATGTAATCCATTTCACTCAGTCCGTAATTGCAGTCCGACGATTATGTCCCGGATACTAAAGTGTGGTGGATGGTTGACTAAGATGTTTTTCTTCGTCTACTATTAGGATTTCCGGCGGGAATTGTTGCGGCCACCTACATTCCATGGTACCGTTCTGCTCAGCTCAGTTGAACATCTATGATGTTTACGCCGAAATTCTATGGACCCAGTCACTAGATTAACCATAAATGACAACATTACGAAATAAACTTAAATGCAAAAAGAATAAAAATAGACTACAGGAAGCGTCAAGTAAAACTAATCTGGATGGAACTCTATTAGTTAGATGCAAGAAACCGAATGCAGGAAAGCCATTGATTGCTATATAAATACCGACCAATGATGTGGATAATGCCGGGACCCCTTTTCACGAAAATGGCGCAGAACAGTATGATCAAGTCTTTCGGTCAATTTTTTAATGTCTCTATGCCACGTCATGGATTTTCCAGCTCTCAGTTTCACCTAACTGGGTGTAGCCACGGCTTATAATTCATACCGAGGAAGCCAAACTGGCGTACCTTATCATTGCTCCCCCTGTGTTCTCAACAGATGTGAACAATACTTCACAAGCACTTTTGAAAAAAACACGGACTGCCATTTAACGTCTTCACTTGGAACTGACCAAGTCTCTGCGCAGTACAGTTACACGAACCTTACCGAGGCTTTCTACACTAACTTCCACTGATAGACTGAAATCTTACCGTCTCCGCAGGTGGCTGAGACGTTAACTAGTCACACGAGTCTTGCTGATATGCGAAGTAACTGCATCCGTGATGTGGTCATCAGAGATGACACAGCTACCAAGGCAAGTGAACAGATCCATCACTTCCAGAGGCCTTTCGCTGATTACTGACACTAGTGACGTATCGGCGCAGTCCCCCTAAGCTTTAGTGATTTGAAATGGCCAAGTATATGCCGAAGCGTGTAGCGCCATGCGTCACTCCGTTCAGTATTGTTTGCATGGTCAATGCGTCAGATCCATGGAGAGCTATATTGTCCGAATACTCGTGGTTCGTCAGTCGATTAACCGACATAAATATCATCTCGGAAGAGGCCGAGAGAACGGACTCCTTTGTGCTCGCTTCGATCACAAAGTTGAAGGAAATATAAGTCCTTTCTAGAGTACCTCATGAATCGTGTGGTACTCAGGGGACAGTTTCTCTAGATCCTTGCACGGCCTAGGGAGTTACGGTAGAGAGAATTCAGAATTAAAACGGGTTTTCCAGACACTCCCTTCACGGATAAGCAGTGCCACAAGCTAGCTTGCTCAATAGATTCGGAGGCAGCTCCCTAGTAATGTGAAACCATCGTAGCTAGTCGTTTCTATGTAGTCGCTGCTCTATCACTTGACAGATGGTGAATGTGCTGCCGATGCAACCGCGATCATGGCAGAATCTTGCCTGGCTTACAACTGAGCCACAACACGAATTTGAGGGGCCACCAGTTCAAGTTAGACACGCAATACAGTCGGCTAGAATGTCGACGAAACTTTTAATTTCTTCGTGTGTGTTAGCCTTGGAACGCCCTCCCAAATTACCTTGTTCCCAGCCCCACTTGACCTTTGACCTACTAGTGGGTTGCTTCGATAGATCTACTAGCGCTACCAACCACCATACTGAACAACTAGTTGATGCTGTCAAAGTTGCCCCATATATTTTCTACAAACATAAGTTTGTACATGGAGATTTCAACTTACCGCATATTGACTGGACGACGCCCACACTGAAAATGTCAAGGAGCCTCATGGGAATAATCCATAGCATACAGATTATTGGTTGGACTCAATAAGTTAATCAACCTACAAGAAGAGTCGAGACATTATATCTGATATTTACCATGGGCCTTCTGTCAGTGCTCGTCACTATTGATAGCCTGCTAATGGGCTGCGACCACAATACTGTGCTATGCAGCATGAACAATAAAGTGGTAAAGAAACTACGCGTGACTAACATGCCTACTGGTTGCATCCATCTCATTGTCTGGATCATATTTGACAATCACCTCAGTTCCTATCGTCTCATCAGTGCCGATAGCGATAACCGGTAATTTTATAAACATATACATATATATATATATACATGTTAAATAAACTTACTGGTTATCGTTATCAACACGGCTTAGACTACACAAAATACATGCATCTGCCAAACTTCCTCTTCCAATTGTGCTTTACAAGTTACTAATGGGAACTAATCGTTGTAAATCTCATCTGTACCCTAAATTGGGACAAATTCTTCATAACACAGGATTCAACCTTGGCCATGAACGAATTTATAAACAATCTCAACACATGTACCAAACTAGTAACACCCACACTGTGGATAAACCCCATAACAATGGTAGTCAACGCAAGCCGTGCTTCGAAATTCCCACGAAGTTGAAGAAACTAAAGTCCCAATATAGCAAACACAATAACTTTACAACATTAATGCAAATCCATGAGAGTTTACTGAAACTAAACCATCAGGCATTGTAAGCAGAAATCACCGAACAAACCGAAGCGCTAAAAATCTGCAAGCGATACAAAGTTTGGTGAAACTTCTCAACAACAGGAATGCAATTAGTAGCATCAAATCCATAGTCTGACATTAGTAGATGGCTCAACAACTGATGACGTTAGACACATGTGTGGAGTACTGAACTCTTACTATGCGACCTCATTCAATACAGATAATAACGTCCCACCATCTTCTAAAACGGAGGACAGAAGAAGAGTTCTCGAGTATTCCCGTGAGTCTGAAAGATGTTCAAAGGAGCACACTCTCCATAAAACCGTCATTTCAGCCAGGACCCGATGGTATTCCTCCAGCTGTCATAAAGTACGAAGGCAAAAATACTCCACTGCTGATGTTAAACGTCCTCACATTATCTTTAAACAATGGATATTTCCCTCTACAGTGGAAACACTCGATAATAGTACCAAAACACAAAGGTGGCACCTGATCTGCGACGGCGAATTATCGCCCAATTAATTACACTGCGGCAGCCTCAAAGGCACTGGAGCGAATTGTCAATAATGTTCTTGTTCAATTCTTAACAAGATTAGACCTCATAAACAAAGCGCAACACAGCTTTCTCACGAATCTAGCCTTTGTAACCAATTAAACGCAGTTGTTCGACCACGTAACATCGAGTGCTCACATTGGTATGGTAGTTATATTCATTCTACTGGACATGTACAAGGCTTTTGATGGTGTACCACATAAACCTTTGCTCTCCGTCCTGCACTCTTACGGAATCAGATATGTGGCGCTGAGCTGGTTTAGATCCTGCCTAGAGGAGTGGGCACAGGGCATTAAAATTGGCCAGCAACTCTCCTCCTAGAGAGAATTTACAAGCGGAGTTATCCAAGACAGTTTACTTGGACCACTACTCTTCCTAATGAATATAAATACCATGTATGATTCCATCAAACATCATACTACTTTGCAGACGATATTAAACTCGTCTACTCATTTCCACCCGATCTCCTGGAGTCTGGCCTTATGAGCATGCATGAGGACTTATCTGCGCTGGACTCTTGGAGGAAAAATTGGTCCATGAAATTCTCCGCTACAAAATCGCAAGTGCTTGGGTACGAATGTTTCATACCGGAAGGCTCCATTAGCAGGAACAAACATCCCAAACTCCTCTTCAATTAGGGACCTTGGTGTGTTATATACCGCATTGCTGAACTTTTCCGAGCATGTTTGATATCAGATAGCAAAGGCAAGGCAATTGAAAGCCTAAATAACCATATGCTTTGTTCTATCTGAAGAGAGATTGGAAATGTTTAAGACTATCGCGAGAGCTATGCTGGAGTACTGCACAATTATCTATAGCCACCTGCGTAGAAACGGATCAAATAGCTTTATAAAACGTTCGGCGTTCTTTCACGAAACTTCTTATTAGCCGGTCCACCACACTGAACCATGAAGACCGCTGTCCCCGCCTTAAACTGGACCCTCCGTGGCTGCGCCGCCTGAGAAAAGATCTAGATCTCTTTACAACATTATACATTATCGGGTGTACACGATCGGAATAGAGCATAAATTACAAAAGTCCTCAACCTATCGTACAAGCAATCGGGGTTACTCACTACCCGTAGAATAGGGGAACTTAAAGATCCGCTCCAACTTCTTCCTGGTAAGGTATACTCACATATGGAACAAGCTACCATAGAAAGTACGGGTAAGTGAGAACCTAACCAAATTCAGAATGAACCTATAAGCTTTGCTCGACGTGCAGAACATGATGAAAACATCTGGTCTCTCAAGTGTCTACAGATGTGTTAATTTCATCAGGTCCAAACGATATATGACCAATAATGCAAGTTCACTGCACCCCAAAATGCATTAAATTTATGCTCGAAAATCCCACCCTTGAACTCCCACTAGTAGGTGAAGAAGCAAAAAGCCATATCTCTTATTTCATCACTCTTTCGTTTATTGTAAATATTCTCCTGTCCTATGGTATCCAGAGAATTTACATCACCTAGTGCGTATTGAATGCAAAGCCAACTAATTAATGACGCTACCTGTTATTCTAAACTTCTGCAATATTTTATCACACACAATAATATCGCATCCCACAATAACACGGGACATTCTCGTTGGCTACTTATTTCTTTGATATTTCTACCCTCTAATCTAACTATTTCATCTCATTCTCTTGTTAGTCTTTTGGCCACGAATGGGCCGATCTCCTGAGGTGATGGTTTGAAGCTTCTAAGAGACATGTATACCCACGCCAAAAGACCCACTGGTGAATATAAAGTGTGCTAAAATTAAAAAAGCAGTCCAATCGGAACTGCTGAACTCACACTTAATGGCATATGTCGCCAACCGGTGATTCCGGTCATCACGCACATAGAAATACTATGAATGACGAAAGGGTTGACTGGTCTGAATAATTAGCTCACCAGAAAAAGACAATTGCCCAAATGATAAATACAATCAGTAGTGGCGAGCGTACTTTTAAACCACACCGATACATGACCAGATGAGGCGTGGAGGTGCGGGTGAAACTCTCTGGAGGGACTATCCCGCAAGGGAGCAGGTCCCCGGAAGACGGTTCCACGAATGAGTTTATTACTTCACTTGTTTCTTCTTACCCTACTTCATTTTGCATTGAATCTGTTGTGCTCCTGGTTCCTAGTTACTTCATCTCTACCGTCCTACTGTCTTACCGATATTTCCCATTAACTTATTACATAGACCATAACCTCGCTATTAGTTATGGTGTATCTCCTCTATATCACTACACCAAGAATCGGATAACCACAGCACACTTTCCTAATCACCGTCTTTGGCATCTTCTATCAGACTACGAGCCACTGAATAAGTCCTTACTGAAGTGAATAGAGGCTTATTTCTTTGTCTACTTATCGGTTTAATTCTCCCTTTTCAACATTACCATTACCGTGCATAATCACGCCCACCCTAACTATCCACCTACAACAAGTGAGGGCTGAACGGAATGCAACTGAGTTCACCCATCATCTCAACCATCCGACAGCCCAAAACACAACTTGATTAGTTCAACTACATAATTAGACCAAGAAATATCTAGACACTACGCTATGCCTTAAACCCATATGATGTGACTACTGCCTATATTATTCCGATAAAGCAAGTTCAGTTTGTTGATCCACTGGAGTTCCCTTAATATACTATTTTCATTATTTTCGCAACTCCTTAACTTGCTACTCATAAATAGATCCAACTTATTACTCCAGTCTATTAAGTAAAACTGTGCATTACTCAGCCGATTTTGATTGGTGAATCTAACCGTTTCATCCTTTTCATACTCCCACCCATGAAACCGCCACCATCATGGCACCACCAAGATGCACCGAAAATAACCAAGTGAGAATGCCCGTGAACTGCTAGCATACGGTGACAAAAGGCCTAAATGAAAATATTCGCAAAAACTTCGCTATTTTAACCCTGTAAAAACCCAAACAATTTACAGCCTCTCATGGCTGAGCATGTTGCAATGTAAATATGATCCGTCCTTTTGTGGGTTCGGTTTCTCGGTACCACTAGAAATATACCTTATTATTATTACTATTACTAACCACCTACTCCCGACAACGTCGACTTTCTTTATGCCACGTACCCTTGCCACCAAGCAACCGTCCCGGTCAATTATAAGGCTTCTTGTTGGTCGCAGTTTCAGGGCACAAACATCATCATCAATGCACGTTATCTGAGGTTAGGACTTGCGCCTCAGCTAAAGGACCGCAATGCAAAAATCGTACCAAACATAACATCTCAAAAATGCAGAAATTCATATACTATAATGCCAGATATTAGATTATTAATTTGCTATGAGATGATGTTTGGAGGGGGAATCTAAAGGAGAGTAGGATGGACAATGGAACTCAGCACAGACGCCAATGAGATCAACTGTTCTCCATATTAGTGAGTGTGTACAACCGTCCTTCGAACCCCAGCCTGGCAGTCGGAATGTACCAACCGACACCAGTTTGGAAATGAGCGTTTTCATTCCTCCTGACCAAGTCGTTGCTTGGCCCCCTTCCTTCTGTTCCATCCACACCCCGGGCTCGCAAACAATGTACGTCGCGGGAGTCAGTTGGTGACATGCGCAATAGACATCGGAGCCTGTTATGTGATATAATGGTGCTGAGCGGTTCAGTCAATCTTTCTGCAACAAATACACGACGCCGAACTCGCTCATTGCTTAAGCGATGCTCCCACCAAACATGAACTAAGCTGCGAAGACAGCAATGATCGCACGTGACTAACCTCTGTGTGTCTGTCCACCTGATGGGCAAGGTTTCACAACCGTATATGAGAGTTGAACGGACCGCTGCATAGTAATCTCTGCCTTTCAGGGCGAGAGCGACGTCGCGTAGACGCCACAGGTGACGGAGATTGGCAAAAACACCTCGAGCTTTTGCTATGCGGTTGGTGACCTCATCTTCAATCCCATGGGTACTAATATAGCTACCAGAGTAGTTGTATTTCTGAGTGACTTCTAGTTGATCACCACCGAGGGATAGGTCCCTGCCAGTCTTGAAGAAGGACTTTGCATTTCGAGGGTGCAAAGCATAGCCCGAAACAATTGATATTCAGTGATATTTTGTCCAATGATCCTTGGCGCGTTTGGGTGCTGTCACGTATGAAGGCAATGTCGTCTGCATACTCCAAGTCAATAAGTCGCTCACCATGAAGCAGCTCCACACCTTGTAAATCGTGTCCAACGAACGCTGTTTCCAGGACTTCGTCAACTGCGAAGTTAACGAGGAAAGATGATAGCATGCAGCCTTCTCTCACACTGCTAGTGATACTGAAGGGCTGTGACATTTTGCCATAAACACTCACTCTGCTCGAATTATGTGTGTACAGCGCTTTGATAATGTTTACCTATTTATCGAGCATAACTTTTCATACCAGACAGTCCCAAAGGTCACATTGATCCATCGAATCGAAGGAACCTTGATAGCAAGAAATACGACTACGGTAAGTCGCCAATAACTATGGCGATGCTACAAAAACTGACGTATAGTAAAGGTGTAATCGATGTAGTCTCATTTTCGACGAAACCCGGCTTGCTCCTCACGAAACTGACTTTCACGAGTTCCAGTCCTTCTGTGGAAAGCGACAAAGGCCAGCAATTTTTGAGGCAATGGAGCTCAGATTGATCCCTCTATGATTGTCGCACCCTGCACTGGAGCCTCCCATGAAAATTGAGACCATGACGGAGTCGTTCCAGTTTGTTGGAACAGTTTCGTGCTCCCACAGTTCCACTAATAACTCGTATGGATCATCGACAAGAGCAGGTCCACCGAATTTGAAGAGGGCTGGAGGAATGTTATCTACCCCTGCGGCATTATTCAATTTCAACCTTCTGATTTCACGTTCGATTTCTGTGAGTGTGGGTGGATCCACCGGGATGCCCCAAGGAGTAGGGCAATCAATGGTCAGTGGAAAAGCTAACAACACTGACTGATCGATTGCTCCTCAACTTGTATGAACCAACCCTTCAAGTGTTTTGACAAGCCATGGATCGGCTGTCTACTCTCCTCATGCATGGTCTCGCAAACACCAGGTCTTCTGCTGCCCGTTTCCCGTATCAGACGCAATAACGTACCATGGCTACCAACGGCAGTGTCCGTTTCCATTTCTTATGCATGATTGCATCACCAGACTTCGCGGTCTTTCTTTAGGCTAGCACGTAGTATTGCTCTGATTTTTCGGATCTCATTGTCTTCGCTTCCAGCCGGAATACGTCGGCGAGCATCCAAAGTTCTAGAGACTGTATAGTGACCCAATGTCCAGGTTGACAATCTATTTTGTTACATGAAGACATGCCTGCTCATAGTAACGCCTGGCAAATATGCGACCTGCGCTCGTCAACGGTGTTCAGTGGGCGCCTGCTCAGCTCGGATACCAGCGTACTTTGATAAACATTCAGGAGACCTGGCTTCACTAATTGGCTGTTGTCTATGCGCACATATCGACGTTGCGGACGTCCGCCAAAACGCACCCGAACGTCGGCACACACAATATCCTGATCGGAGTCTACGTTCTTGGTACAAATCGAGCGACAGTTTTGGAGGCAGTCTCTCCAGCCATAACTGATTGCGATGTGATCGCTTTGCCTCCATGGCTGATCTGAGACTGGTGTGCGCCAATTCACTCTTCTGCGAATGCTGTGTCGAAAATTAGTGCTCGCGAGAGAGAGACGAGCATCTTCAAACAGGTACAGCCTACACCATGTTGGCCGCCCACATCAAGCTCTTCAGAGGACAATTTCCCGACTTGGGTATTCCGATCAACAGTAAGCACCATATTACCCGTACTTCAAAATTGGATTTAGGGTACCCGCTTTGTGGTTGGATTGCGACAGGCAATCTCTATTCAGACGGTTCACTTTGAAGTAGACCTCGGTCATTACAATCACAAGGACCGTATCCGAATTGGAAGTGGTTCGGTGTTGCTCTTCCAACCCTGACACTTGACGTGTCATGGTTGGGAGGTACAACACCGAACCACTTCCAGTATCCCTACTTTTTCTGTAACGGATGAGCGCGTTTAGTTGATGAGAAAATCCATCATTCACCGAATCAGTGCTACGGTTCGTGGGCACGTAGGCTGCAGTGACAAATAGGCACGGTTTGCCCCGAAGCGACTTTGAAGCCTAAAATGAGCCAGCCAATCTAACGGCGCACATCCGGTTGTTGACTGGACTCACTCAGAGCAACTTCAGTCCAGGGTCTAAAAACAATGTCCATGCCGGATGTACCGGCATTTGCATGTCCAGACAGACGCAATGCGAATGTTCCGCCAGTGTCGCATGTGGGGGATGGCAGGGTAACTACGGAGCTTGGATCTTGGAGGCGGGTTTCCGACAAACAGCCAACGCAGGTCAATAAGGTAACTGTTGCCTACTGAACAATCTGTAACAAACTGCGCACTTTTAGGCATGCCAGTCTTAGCGCTTATCGAGGATTCCAAAGAGAAACAGAGGAACTAACGTTTTACGCTTGAATGAGCATGGACTTTTTGACTGGACTGGAGCAGCCCCATGCGATTTTGTGTGAGTTGAAACTAGAGGACAAGTGACTATTGAAGCAAGTAGGGTGAGGGCCAGAAAAGTAGATTTGGAGAGGTAAGATAAAAAATGAAAACCCTAAGAAAGCGATTAAGAAGAGAGGAAGGTGTGAGTAGTAGCATCCAAAGACTTAATCACCATGCTCGATGCAGCAGATAAGGCGCCGTTTATCATCTGTGACTGCCGGAGCATCAATAGATGGCTTAAAGGGAAAGTCTTTGTGTTAGGTTGCGTGCGCAGGATACTGTCAAGATGACTGGGCTTAGACAGAACGATTGTTTCTCATCCAAAGCCTTTGATGCAAAAACCTGACGGTAAGGTAACGGGGTTTCGGTATTGGGCTACAATGGGTCCGTTTTTTTGGAGTAAGGAGCCACCGACACTCCAACCCACAATCTGGAGTGTCAATATACTGAGTTTTTCTGGCCGTTAACGTTTGACTAATCTGGTATGAGTGAATCTGAAGGTGCAAAAACACCATCCAGCATAGCTCAGTGGATTAATGAGGCACACAAACCATCGGACCACGTTAAGGTCCAGTCTCGTCGCGAAGGTTTCCGGACACTGCATACACACTGAAGCTTAGTACGCACTGGAACGGGTTTAGCATACTCCGATAAAACTGATCCATGCCTAAGAAATCCATTCTGATTTCGGACATCTCAAGCTAGGCGTACAGCAGATGCACACTTGAGACGAATCCAGTCAGCATTCGACTCACCGACTTCATTTATCACAGACAATTTATGGGCCAGTTTGTCATGATATTTTTGAGTTGCGGGCAGCAAGTTCAGACTACAAGTGAGCAGTTTAGAAGCTTGGAGCTGCTTTGAAATAGGGAGAGTGAGCGCCAGGGGTGCGTGTCCTATACCTTCTTCCAGCAGGTTGCATCCATACAGAAGTCACGTTACTACATAGATATTGCGGATCGTCCTTAATGTTAAAAATTGCATCCAACAGGCGCGAAAGCTCATAACTGCTCCGGTTCAGTAAGTGACCGATCCCAAAGCAACAGATAGCAGCCCGCTCTGTGTAATCATCTGTTAGCCTGTAGGATGATGTGGGACTGGTCACTCAACAAACAGCAGTATTCAGGTGAGTTGGCACCAGGTTAGATGCATTTTTATAGCGTTAATGACCATGTTGAAAGATCTGTGAAGTAACGTGCTTTCCATAAGGAGAAAATTGCAATCGCCATTGATGCAATCGGTTAAGAAAATGTGTCCATCATAGTCGGGGTCAAGGCAGTACTCTGAATTGGTCAACATTCTTGTACCTATGTGCGCCATCTGTAGCTGATGGAGATACGGTCAATCTGGATTCATGTCATTGAGAAAATCGGTGGGCTCCAGGTGACACGGTGTGAACGTTTATGCTGGAAATCAACGCTGCTACCTAATCTATCATGTGTGCTGTAGTCTTTTGGCCAGCTGCGAACACGTTGTGATTTTAACCCGCGCACCTAGAGGTACGATTCCCATGGGTTTGCATTGGATATGTGGTGCGTGGATAGATCTGTGAATGGTACAGCGAAAGTCACCCATATTACCAAGGATGGTTCAGGTTTCACATGACCATACAAACTTATAGCAAGAAACAAATTATCAAACGAACACAACCTACCACTACTGCCTTTTAGTACTTATAAGATTTTATATAAACCATCCACAAAATCAAGTTGAAAAGGGTGGTGCGCGATTGGTATGGACGAGACTGTCACCTCGATTCGCTTCAATGCTCGTATCTTTCGTGATAGAGCCAGCATAATTTTTAATCTCAGAACGAGGCTGGGTTCAGTAAATGTCCGCTGGAGCAATAATACTCTGGGGGAGATGCAGCCTAGACAGTTTCTACATCGAAACCACTATGGTTCAGCCAAAACCAAACCCATATAGTCAAGGAAAACGTCATCAGCTGTACGCTGGGACGCAGTGCCTACGCTTCGCTGCCACGCAGTCACTATCAGTTGCGCGTGTGTTACTGATATTTCGAGGGTGACCCGATTCCCTACCCAGGCTGAAAGCAGCTACCTCAGGATTAAATAGCGGGCTAATAATCCTTAAGGTCAGGGCCTGGCGAAACCTCATTATAGCTCGAATTTAAATAAGACTTCAATGAACTTATATCGCCTTGCGTTTTCCTCTAGTTGAACATGTTTAGTACTTCATCAATAATAATGGCGGATAGTTTGTCGTGTGCGAAGTAAAAGTGTTGAGAGTGAGTACCTCACAAACTGGAGGGACCGCAAACAGAATAGCATGCAATGCACCCATGACCGATGCGAATACCGCTGGCACTCCATGTGCTGTGATAAAGGTTTTATCTACAAGTCAGTGCCAAATTGCAGTAAAATACCCCGAACTTAGGTGTTTCAGTCAATGGCGACAGTGGGAATCGGTTGGTCAACACAATGAGTATCATGCCAACACAGCCACATCAGCTGGTATGCAGTGTTCACTGGTCAGCTGCTGCATATGATTGAATGAGTTCTTTCTCCGACATAAGTAGGTTCTATGACGGCGTTGCGGTTCAGGTAGTACGACAAAATTGTCCCAAAACTGCTTCCACTGGAAACACTGATTTGTGGCATCTTTGATAGCAATCAGTCTGTTCCTTGTTTATTACCCCCCTGCGAAAGAAAGGTGGTTTGCCTAAGGAATCGAACGCGCCATTCAGCAGAGGTAAATAAACTAATATGAGTGTGTCAGCTGTACGTCATAACGGCGCTTCGCTGCCGCGTGACTGATACCAGTCGCGCGCGGGCTGAGTATAACGCGAGGACGGCCATGGCCTCGTTCAATCGTACCGGTGACTTTATGGTTGTAAACCAGGCGCGCAGATCACGCAGCCACCGGCCGAGATAGGTTAGAAGGATTCAATTCGAGGGAAAGAACTACCAACCGCATCTACAAAATTAGTTGCGAAGACTGTCCACACGAGCACAAAGGTCAAACAACGATAGTTGCACATACCGATAGCAGGAGGCTTACTTCATCTCCAAAGAAAAACGACCCAGAACATCTTGCCCTACTAAGAGATACGTCGGTAATGGCTTACGCGCTGTACAGAGTGTACGGAATAGACCGTAACAATGTTGATGTTATTAGAGGAGGAATGCGTGAAACAAATCATGATTTGACTGCTGTCGCGGTGAAACTAGCAGTGAAGGCGGACTAAAAGGGTGTGAGAGTATCCTACTTATTTCGGGATAACTGAACATTAGCGGAGGGCGGAATCAGGGTGGAGAACGAATGTGAAACATCACTACCAGTATCAATGACAACAAGAGTAAAAGCCATACGTGTGAATGCACTGCTTCCCTTGAAAATGCATTTGCCTCTTTGAATAGTGACGGCAGTCATCACCTGACTGGTGTTGTTTCTCGCGATTATGAATATACTTTGCTATAAAACGCTAGGCGGATAACATCAGTTAAAAAGGCCCGTACCGGGCGCGTCCCAAGGTTGCGGATTGGGGAATGCCTTCCTTGTGGAGGTAAATGCGAATAAGTCTCTTTTGCCTTGCAGGCGAGATGATTAAACAGTCGCGGACAATCAGCGACAGCGCCTCAGAGCGTGGGGAGTTCCGGGCTGATCACCTGGTTCACAGTCAAATACCACAAAAGCTCGTATGGAGCTGTATCAAAGTCAATGTGATCGGCTATAGGGTCACTGACCAGAAATGAGTAACTAACGGAGGGTGGATGAACAACATTGATGGCCACCGGCTTTTCTGTGGACTGTTACTGAACACAATTAGGCGAATGAACCACCCGGATGTCAAAGGTCTTCGTGAATCGTCGCGCTGCCTTGCCGGTCAGGTCTATATGACCAAAGACTCGGGGTGGGGTCCTTTAAGTCAACCCTCTTCCTCGGACTCGGTAACCGGGAAGACCCTGCCCACACAACACATTAACCTAAACTTTCCAAACTCTTCCATTGACTATCCGTATTTCTATTTTTGTTGTTGTTAACTGTATGTTGTGCACTACCTATTGTATGTTAGTCAAGTGCTGAATAATACGTATGTATATATTGGGTAAAGAGTAACACGTTGTTAAAGCTAGCTAGCCGAACCACCTCATGGTGCCAACTGGGTGGTTCCAGCAAATAGTTCGACGGCAGTGTTTCAGGACGTGGTAGGCTTTTGCCTGTCAAGCGAACTCCTTCTTAAAAGCCACAAATGTCTGTTTAACGACACTGTGACGTGTCGGTTGTGAGGTGCCACCAACTGAATTCACTGCCTCTTGCTATTCCGGACGATCGGAACCAATCTACAAACTTCAAATATCCTTCTGACAATGGCGACGCGATCAAACATAGTCAAAATCGCAGCAAAACGTTTATGAACCCAAGCAACACAGCTACACATATATGCACCAACACACCTCCATACATTCATGGATCCACAGATTTGACTATCCAATTATACTTTTGTAAATTGCTACATCACTGTTTGTCCTCTTACCATGATCATGCCTGTGCAGGCGTGCCACGCATAGTCGAGGATAAACCATGTATTTATTTATTTATTTATTTATAAAAGGGAATAGCAAGAAACATCTTCAGGAGTTATAAATTACTACGTATTATTTTTTTGACGGAGTAAAATCGAGCACGGAAGACCGGCTTAAGTTAAACAAGCTACTCACTGGAACTCAATATCATGGAATAAACTTGGAACTGACTGGAAATTCATGATTTCGGAGGTTTTCCAACACAAGTTAGTTGTGTGAAGGAAACTGTTTTCTACTCGATATTACCATTAGGGACGTTCCACGATGATGTATGGTGGGGTGTTTTACCACGAAAAGTTTAGAAGCTAGTCTAACGCAGCCCTTCACAATGTATCCCAAAAATTGATCGGAATTCATGACGAGGAAAGAGGATACAGATAACTGAAAAATTTCTCTGTGTGAAAACAAATCAAGTTACATGTTAATGAGTGGAAAATCGATTTACACAGTCCTCATGACCTTTACCCATGGACATTAAGTGCAATGGGTGAGGCCAAATGCCAACCGGAACCGGCAGCGCCGGTGGTTACGTAAACGATGAGAGCCAGTTACAAAGCAATGATGAATTGACAACCCAGAGGCAAATTCGGCTGCAAAGTGTATGAGGGAAGGCGCGGCGTTGGGAAACAAAAGAAGGATAGCAATCCAGGCACCGGTTTGCTTAAAGAGAAACTATAGTTGTAAGGTGAGAAAAATGACAGATCACATTTTGGCAACACACTTAAATTCAGGCATGATGGAAATGTTACGCTTATCAGTTGATCGGAATTCTATTCTTCCCTGATTTAAGTTACAATCTTTACCCATGCATGTGGGACACCTTGAAGCACCAGACCGACGGCCGGGTACAGTTGATAGCTGACAGCAAGCAGTACTCATTATAGGGGATTTTCTGCCGGTTGTCAATTCGTAAAGCGCAAATCTTGGGTGTACCCGAAGACATTTTACTAGAGTAATCAAGCGAGCGATGAGAGTCTGCATTCAGTTGGCCGTAGGTTCATGGGTCGCTCGGAATCCATATATGTGATCTGATACGACTTTATCAGATGTACCTACATAGCTGCAATGAAAATTCTCATAACTAGCAAAACCGCGTACTACTCACCGTTCAATTAGAAAATGGCAGTTGACCTGGTTTTTCCACCGAAGGATTGGTACTTGGGGCCAAATGACGGATCATAGTGTTATTCACGCGACAATCATCTTGTATTTGGTCAGCAAGCTGCTGCTATTATGTTCAGGTAGAGTAATTTGTCGGTTAAACTTTGCGCCCTCTGTGGTCACAGATCAGGCGATTACGGTTATTTTATCGTCTCTTAGTATAAACGATGACCTGTAAGCTAATCTTGATCGATAGTGCCTGGCTTGGCGATAGTGGTTATAATCCATAACCACCAAATTTTTTGAACACATTCCACATGTTAGAAAATGCATACTTTTATCGCTCCCTGCATTGTTTTTCAGCGGAGCCATCATTCCACCAGCTCTATGTGTCTGCACTGATCCCACAATGACTATGTTACAGATGCCTCATTCTATGATTGATGGATGGTGGAATATTGAACTTGATATCGATCAGGACTTTGTGGATTATCTCCAGCGTATTTATCCTCTTGGACCTCCTGTTGAGATTGAAGTTGCATCGATCATGCTTCATGAACGCAGTTAGGCTAGAGTGACTTGTACCACATTACACTAGATTAGACTGAATCCACTTTATTTGCTTAATTCTCTTGAGTCTCCGCATATATCTTGCACATTTTGCGCATGTTTCTCTTCTTCTTGTTGTTCGTTGTTTGGTATCCGCTAAGTTATAGTACACTTGGCTCAGATAACGTTTATAATAAATCATACTTAACAAACGTATCTAGTCTAGTCTAGCCGTACGGTGCTTGTCTCGTTGTCTGGTGGCCGGGGTTCGAACTTGGGCTAGGAGCGGGGATGGACTAAGCAATATCACTAGATCACGTGGTTGTGAAGCAGGTCGTTGTGGTTGCGTCCTTGCCTCCAACAGCTCCAGGCCAAGGGGTACATAACCGATGCCTTATATGACAGTCAGACTTTGTGGCACAAACGTTTCGAGACTTTACGGCCTGTCAAAAATCCACAAGGCCGCATCCTGCTTCGTCCTATTCTGTCAGTGGTTAACTCCACCTACCACGCAGTTGCCCAGTGGCTTGTAGAAATTCTTGAGCCGGTGAGGCAACAGCTTGTGACTTGCAGCCTACGCGACAGTTTTCAATTCGTCGAGATCATCAATGAGGCCAAAATTAATGAGAAAGTGATTCTATCCTTTGATCGTGTCTCGCTTTTCACTAATGTCCCGCGGATTGAAACCATCGATTGTATTTGCGAGCACATAAGGAAGCAGGAAATTAAAATTTGTATACCTGTGCTTGGGGTGAAAAGTTATTGCTGCGGTGCACATGGAATGTACAATTTCTATTTAATGGTAAATTTTACCGGCAAAAGGACGGTGTAGCCATGGGATCTCCCTCGGTGCGTTGTTCGCAGATATATTCATGGCCAAATTGGAGCGAACAAAATTGCAAGCGGAGATAACATCTTTTGACTAATACCAGCGTTATATGGATGATAAATTTGTAGTGGTTGGTAGATGCATAACTGGATGAGGTTCTCGAGCGGTTTAACCATGTCCAAAGAGCACTGAAATGTACCTACGAGGCAAAAACTTTCAGTCGGCTTCCGTATCTAGATGTCTTGTTAACTAGGAGATCAGACGGCTCCACCCAGCGGAAAGTCTACAGAAAGGATACATGGATTGGTCAGTACACCAATCTTCAGTTTAGTCCAACTGATATATAAGCGAAAAGTAATCCACTGCCTTACCGCAAGAGCAAGTAGAATTTGCTCACAGAACACCCTGGATGAGGAACTAGCCTTTATAAAGAATATGCTGTGCGAGAATGATTACCCTGATAGAGTTGTCGCAAAGAATTTTGAAGAAATACCCATGCCGGTACCAGTTTTAACCTCGAAGAAGGAGTTATTTATAAGATTACCTTTTAAAATGGATGCCACTGCCCAGCACCTATCCAAAAGTCTTTCAGCGTCAATCAAGTCGACACCCCCAGCCGCCAAGCTAAAGTGTACCTTTTATAATGAAGCACTTGTTTGTTCACGCACTAAGGATATGCTGCCATTGCTGACCTCATCTATGGTTATTTATCAGTTCAAGTGCGCTTGTGACGCTATTTATATCGGTCGGATGGCACGGCACTTGTCCAAACGCGTGAATGAGCACTGCCCACGATGGTTTTGTCAAGGAGGAACTGGGGCCATTAGCGACGCCGTTTGGGTCCCTATTGTCGACACTGGGCACCAAGTTGATTTAAAGCGTGCCTTAAGCAGAATTTACAGGGTCCCCCAGCATCAATCAAGAGGTTTGCATCTCCGTGCGCTGGCGACAACTGAATCGATTTGCATTCGGTTGTTTCAGCCTTCTTTATGCTCGCAAAATATGTTGATCCATGCCCTACATCTACTCTGGTCAGTTAGAATGAATGATGCTGAGGTCGACTGCCACAGATCAAGCTCGGTGCCATGCAGTCGACCTGTCAGATCAAAGGTCAACTTTTAGCCTCCCTCACTGAAGCGTTAATGAACTCCGTAATTTCAGCCGATGGGTCGATTTCAGTTCCTTATTTTACCCTAAATATGATTGCAATGGTCTGAAGAGAATCATTGAAAACAATTTTTACCTATGGTCGCGTTTTTAACTCTAAATGCGACTTTTCAAGTTTCGAGTTGTTTAAACCAAACCTTATTTGTTCTGTTCTGTTGGCTATATGATTGCAGACTGGTAGCTCAAGTTGTTCTAATGGCGGTTGAACTATTCGCTACACATAATCCCTTCTAATCGGAAAATGTTATTTTAGTTGTCCCCAAAAAAATAAATTCGATGGTTTGCCGACCGACCAAAAGGGAACATAGTCGCTACCGCCTGATAAGATTACCTAAAGGAACCAATGTGCACCAAAGTGAACCCAGTTTCTACTCACCATACAGGTTGTGTTTTACTCATTCTGCTAGAAGGTATTGTAAGGTGCTTTACAAGCATTTTTGCACAGCTTCACCTGTCTAGTTACCTGGATGCACATCTACACGAGCACAACTTTAAATTTCCAATCTGGTGAGGTGTTGAATGGCCAAGTTCCTCTTGGGATACGGAAGTAAATGCAGGATAATGAAGGTTGCTTCGTTTCACAGCAAAATCGACTGCATTGATTTAGTTGGCGCGCAGCATTGAGGTGCAAATTGTCACAATCTACTACAAGGTAGCATTGCAGCCGGCACACCCGGATGACACCCACGTCACAAAGTCTGTAACTTGTTTTTGTGAGCACCCACTTTGTGTGCTATGTTTTTGTTTGAGTGGGTGTAATCAGCTTGCAACATACACGCACACTATCTGCGATCCCCTCCAGTGTGTAGGCTTTGGCGTCCACATTGCACTGGCATGCTGAGAGAAAAGAGGCTGCGCTTATCAACGAATGCTAACAAGATAAAGTTATTAGAAACCCGCCAGAGATTGCGTACCAGTTTCTACTATCCATTTGTCTGCAGTTTGAAAACCAGTTCATATTGTGCCCTGATCTCGACATAGTGATATCTTGTTAAACATTAGAAGTTATCATGTCTAAAGTCCACAAAGCCGATATTCACAATGCTGCGTTTTCGGTGATAAATAGTTTACACTGTGATTGGCGTAATAATTGTTTATCCAAATACCAGGATTTTCTTATTCATATTAGACCATAGCATTAGACAGAACTCTACAGGGTGTTTTACTATTCATGTCCGGAACTAGGAGCGGCTGCACTCAGGTGCTGACGTACCCCGGTACGCTGATTTACTAACCGTCCGATGACGCAAATTGCTTTGCAGGCAGGGGAGAGGTGGACACGGAGGCGCGACAGGTGTGTCTACGATCGCAGGGCTCACCCAGCCTTTCGGCTGTGAGAAGTGAACGTTAGCAAACACCACAGCTGCGATCGACCTATCATGCGTGGATCGTAGGGCAAGACCAAGGGAACGTACGCCGTCCGGCTCTGAGAACTGAACGTTAGCCAGACACCACAGCCGCCATGAATGCGTCATGCCTCGACCGCAGGGCAAGGCTAACGAAGCGCAGGCCGTTCTGCTGTGAAAACTGGACCTGAGCCAGAAACATTCCGGATGATTTAAACCGTTAGAACAATTTTTCTGAGGCGGAGCAATGTTTGAAATTCATGCTAAGCAGATGGAAACTGACAGGCTTAATATTCGTTAGGTTCCTGTCTGCTGATTTATAGTGGCGTTCTCTCGGTTTTGAGTTCTACCTAACAAGGTTAGAGAACAAGCTAATAAAAGAATGTGGCTCATATTTCTGAATACGCGAAACTAGCTTCATGCATCTTATCTGGATTCAAAAAGGAGTTTCCCTCCGTCTAAAAGGCCGTGTTTACAAAGCCACAATAAGTGCCGTCCTATACGGCAGCGATCTGAGGACCTCCGGCACCTTCAAATGCTCGATCATCATTTTCTGTGAAGCATTGCTGATGTCGGATGGCACCAACATGTCTACAAGATGATGTGCGTAGGCGTGTATTAGGTGGTGACAACCAAGCTACTTGCCTAAAACAACAGATAGCACTGAATAAGTTGCGTTCGCTTGAGCACGTACTAGGTGTGCTCGGTCGCCGCTTTCCCAAGAGGGCTTTGTTTTGTTTGCGAAAAGTAGATTGGTACACAGCCCGAAGTGGGTCAAAATAACTTGGCAACGAGAACTGAAGTCACTGACCACCAAAATGGATGCCGTCGGACCGTCTGGCCTCCCGCGCTGGAGGCTACATGGCTCGACTTGTGCTTGGCTC
>OX104071.1:70640228-70941078 GCA_944474145.2 Dicrocoelium dendriticum | reverse complement strand
TTGATGAAATCGCATTGTATGCGTCATTTCACAGAAACGATCGAGGAGCTGTGTCTAAGCTAAGCCTAAGAAGATGCCATCAATTGCACATAATCGCACCCTGTCTGTGTATTCCAGAACCAGCTTGGGACAAATTTGTGGGCACGTTCAAATCCCTAGTCGCGAAGGCATCAGAACCGAAAGCTTTTCATCCTCCCCTAAAAAAGAAATCTTTTCAGAGAAGCCGAACACGAAAATATATGGTCTTGAGGGACCGGACTTTGCATGGTTATAGAAACAATCGCAGTTCAGAAAATTGGACGGTGTACGCAACTCAGGCGGACGACTCTGTGCACTTGGTGCTTGAGGACAAGTGCACAAAGTAGCAGTTTGATCCGGCGTAACATTCACTGCGGAAACGGTACTGAAAATGCCATTACCATCCTACACACATATCTCTTGGAGTGGACAATAGCCACCCCAAAAGCACTAAAGGTAACAATCACGCACCTAGACGGATTATTTCAGCCATCTTTGGACTGCAACATAGCTCGGTCAAAGTGGAAACTAGGTTTCATCAAACCTATTCACAAGGGAGCAAGTCGGTACCAGCCTGCCAATAACCGCCCGGTCATCTTCTCCCGGTGTTCGCCAAAGTTATGGAAGAAATTCTGGCCGACGCATTGACGGGCTATTTGGAATGCCATGGTATGTTTATCTACGATCTAGCCAGTGTTATCACCCTAACCCTGTCCGCCAACGAGACCTTTCGGCGCTGAGGCCCATCTATAGGTACAACGATTTCTTCCGTGTACGCTGCTCACGTTAACGTCTTGTTCTCTTCAGGCAACTCCCACGATATTCCCTCCACACCGACGCAATATCGGCACCATTAGCCATAGCCGCGATTTAGTCCTGAAGTCAATGGTTATGCGACATATGTATTGAAATGCAGTACATAAAACAAGTCGAACAATTAACGAAGTAGATGCTCGAAATGCCCACCGCCGTTTTGCTGGCACAGCAGCATTCGCCGGATGCTGTTGGCTATAACCCTCTGCAATGTGTCAACGGATATCGCGCGACATTCTTCCACGATGCTCCGCTTCAGTTCTTCCACACACGTGGGTTTCACTTTATAAACTCTTCGTTTCAGGTATCCCCAAAGGAAGAAATCAAGGGGATTCATATCCGGTGAACGTGCCGGCCACTCCAGTGGTCCTCCCCGACCAATCCATCGATGACCGAATGTGTCGTCCAGGAACTGACTCACGGTTCGTGCTGAATGGGCCGGTGCACCCATCCTGCTGCCACCAAACCGTACTCAACAGTCCTTCCGCATGCAACCGCGGAATCACCCACGTCTGCAACATTTCTTTTATGAAGAGGCTAAGAAGTGTGATGTATTAGTTCTGCTACACAACTTACCCGTCACATTTTGAGAAAAGAAGAAAGGTCCGATGATTGTTCGACTTGTTAGTCCAGCCCAGGCCATGACCTGTGTGCCATGTTGCACACGTGAGGCGATGCATTGCCGTGGGTTATTGGTGGCCCAAACATGCCGCTTTTGTGTACCATGCAGACGGAAAATGGCCTCATCGGTAAACATGATGGAATGCACGTCCAAGGTATTCAAGTACAAGCGAGCGAATGTAAGACGATTCACCGAATCGTCTGGTTTTAACACTTGCACCTGCAATGCACCATACCTTCGGAATTCCCTTTCCTTCAATATCCGGTGCACAGCATATGGTGTAGTGGCACAGTGTTGGGCGATCCTCTGAATGCTGAGATGACTATTTTGACGAACCTCTTCGACAACAACACCAGCGGAAATCTCATCCGTGGTAGTACGAGGCCGCCCAGATCGTTTGGCGTTGCACACGCTCCCAGTTTTGTTAAATTTCTTCACAAGTTGGAGTACGTACTGCGGGTTAACCGGCCTCAATGTGCAGTGCGTATTGTTGTAGAGTCGTGCCGTTGCTGCGGCGTTGGAATGACACTCAAAATAGAGTCGTAGAAGCATTACGCGCTGATCTACTGGCACGTCACGAGACTTCGTTTGCAGATCAACCGTGGACAGCGGTGCATGCACCTTCGGCATTGCTAAGAAAGCGAACTGACATGGATCGGTTTGGTTATCATATTACAAGGATTCAGCGCAGCGTAGGATTTCATCGCGCCGAGACCAATCAGTGGACTGCGTGTTGGTTCACAGATGTGCGTCCGTGTGCATGACTAGCGGCTACAACAAATGACGCTCCCAACTAAGCAATACATCAATTGCATCAGAATCAACGTAACAGTGGACTGCGAGATCAACTTATGAGAGCAACATAGAATAGCAGACAAAGATAGAAAGTGACAATCAATTAAGTATGGTGAATATTTTAATTCGTATGACTGGTTACAAATAAACTGTTAAGGTTGCGCCTTATCAAGTCTTGCATTTTTCGACAGACCTACAAATTGCTAATGGTTCGATAAGCGTTCATCTCATTGTCTCCAACGATCACTTCTTCCTTCCGAAATGAAGACGAACTGATAAGCCATCGAATTACTTTTGTTGGCAAGTTAACCTGGTTTTTCCAGTTCAGCATTCTGCAATGTTCTCATCTTAGTCTAAAACCTGACCAGCAATGGTTTGCGAGGACATGCGTCAAACCGACAAGTAGTGAAGCATATTTGAATGGTGGATGCTACCAAACCCACAATGCGACCCGCAATCTCAATGTGGAACATGATTCGCACAGATTTGAAGCAGACAAGTAAATGCGAATCGTTAGGTATAGCATGTGAAGCACCGCCAATTACCAATGAATATCTTGCGAGCATCTACTATGCCGAAATTCTTCTGTCAAAAGGGGCAGGGCCTACACAAATCAAACTCTGTACCGCCTCCTAAATATTTGTGAATAAGGAATTGAAATGCACCACAAGTGCCGACGCATGGTCCCTCCTGGAAGTCAGGCACTGTCTGGCTGAACCCGTTAACATTGCTCCGTCATCTGTACTCCTCAAGTGCAGCGTCACTTAATGAATGATCCTCTTGTGGGTCGTCTTCGTTGTGGCTGGGATTTTTGAACACTGGTGCTGTTGCGTGAAATCAGCCATGATTATGACACAACGTAATCGGCGGCAGAACCCATCGGACTGTATTTATTCCGCAGTGAATGTTACGCGGGATCAAACTGCTACTTTGTGCACTTGTCCTCAAGCACCAAGTGCACAGAGTCGTCCGCCTGAGTTGCGTACACCGTCCAATTTTCTGAACTGCGATTGTTTCTATAACCATGTCAAGTCCGGTCCCTCAAGACCATATATTTTCGTGTTCGGCTTCTCTGAAAAGATTTCTTTTTTAGGGGAGGATGAAAAGCTTTCGGTTCTGATGCCTTCGCGACTAGGGATTTGAACGTGCCCACAAATTTGTCCCAAGCTGGTTCTGGAATACACAGACAGGGTGCGATTATGTGCAATTGATGGCATCTTCTTAGGCTTAGCTTAGACACAGCTCCTCGATCGTTTCTGTGAAATGACGCATACAATGCGATTTCATCAACATTCCTTATCCACAAACACGTGCAGCGAGTAGTTCCTTAATTGGCATACACGGTTTGGTGCGAGTCCACCAGCATACGTGTAGTGCTGCCCCAATCTCAGATATCATCTCCGCACTCTCCGCTTCCAGATCACTAGGCCTGTAGGGAATTTGAACCCTTGTTCTATTTCTTTGACGTGTCAAAAGGACGTATGAGCTGAAAGCGATTACGGTTCATTTTGTCTTGGGTATTTTGCAACTAGTGCAAACGGCAGCTTCACATAAAACAGTAAATCTCACCCACCCACATTTCGCCAACACTCAGGTGGATCGAGCTTTAGGGCACACGTAGAACATCCGCATTACTTTTGGTAGCAGCAGTCTAACGAAATAGGAAAACAAATCTATACCAGCACGTCACCATGATCTGTTGTTGTTCGGTCGTTGTGGGAGTACGATTAGCCGCTCAGCTGTACATCCCGTGGAATTATATCGGAAGTTAAAAGAGTCCCAGAGAGTCCCACCGGCCACCGGAAATTAACTAATGGGCAATACTTTTACGCTTGTTAAGTCATTCACAACTACTGAATGTGTCATGACCGTGGAACAAACGGTTGAACGTGAATCCTCAGTGATCTATTTACACAGTTTCCATGGATACTTAAAATACCAAAAATTCTAGTACGATGGCATATTAAGGTTTTCCAAATTGGCCGGATACGTATCTGGGCGATAAGGAATATTTAAACATTCAAGTCTGCCAAGGCGGGGAACTCAAGTCAAGTCAATAAAATGCTTAATACACCAACAACGCTTGAATATTCAGCCGTAAACAGACTGGCTTCATCAAATAAATGCATCGTACGCGCTGGATTCTTCCATCACCTTTCTTTCTAAAATGGGTGATTAGATTTGACCTAAACGCTTCTTTATCTACTTTAGGATTCTTTTACCATACCAATACTGTAAAATTCCTTCTCGTGCTCATTGCGAAACTGATTTTGATTTAATTGTCCAAGCTGATGGAATAAAATGAGATTTGATAAAATCTGTTCAAAAGGCACTGCACTCAGCTTTCTTTTTATTTCTGTATTCTGCTGGAATTAACTCCTTAGGCGGCCGCGCACTTGCAAATAGATCCAATGAGCCTCCAGTAGCTGGTAGACATTGTTCCGGACTCATTTATGCAGAAGTAGCATCTCATATTTTCACCGCCTAATTGTTACGAATTCTTATTTTGCTAAGGTGGTTTATGTGAAGGTAACATTCAGTCTACAACAGCGTTGTCACTAACCCTTTTATCATTTGCTGGGATAACATTAAGCAACTGTCGAAGCGCCATCAACATTTGAACACGGTAGCCAGTGCATTATGCACTGCTGTCGAGATGTTGCAAACCACCAGCCAAAAACGTCCGCATCGACCCAATCTGAGCTGGCCTTTGTCGAATTCGACGAGGGTCATTAACATATTTCAAGGACACATGCACCGCAATGCGTCCTGACGTCGTATTCACACCCCCAGACATGTGTGGGTGAGTAAATACAGTAGACTTACATGCCATTGGTGGGTCGGCAAATTAGTGCGTTCCAATCTACCCCTGACCAGCGCGGCGACTAAGCAAAAACGAAAGACTCTTATCAAATGCACTGTAGATCGAATTAAATGGGATCCAACAACAGTGCCCGGACTGTTGTATGCTCAAATGTCCCTGAATCTACCGCCATCACATTGCGGGCTAGGTTATCAGACGACCAAGACCAAAGGAACTCATTGTGTATGCAGATGAGCATCAAAGCCAAGCCCGTAAACTTGTTACGAATTACTCGTCATCCGAACTCGCCACACTATGTGAACCCAGACTTATTCGAGTAACTCTAGAATCCTCCACCGAAGTGGAAAATGTTTTGCTCTCCGCAAGCGCGCTAAAACACGCATCCCGTGCGATACGTATCTATCCTGATGTCCCTTGGAGCGCGCGACAACCAAAACGAAACACCGAAGAGGGGCACAGCAAGCAAGACCGCCTAAACACAATATTCATACATGGCGTGCCAGAACATCCTTCTAACCATGTTCAAGATACCGGAAAGCACGATTTAGAACAGTGGCGGTTCATTCGTGAAACACTTCCTTTGGATGATGTTGTGGCACTATCGCTTACCAGGATACCCCTCTCATCGAATTATAGAGGATGCGGCCCTAGAATCCTAAAACTTGGGGTTCAGTCAGAGCAACAAGCAAAGGATGTTTTGGATCGATGGCGAAGAAATCGGAAACATCTTCCTTCCGAAATTCGGTTAAAGGTCGCAAACAATTCGCACAGCTCAAGTATTAGAGCAACTGAAGCAGTAAGCATCCTAACGAATGTACAGAAGTGTAACTTGACTGCTGCTTTAATTGACTCTGAAGTAGGTCTAAACGAAGGCTGGGACGCACCTTGGCCGAATCAAGTTGCAAACGAGGTATCATTGACCCATCAAAAAACGAATAACTGCCGACCTCCCATCGGTCGGCATTCTCCCTCATTTGACAGCTTCACCTCTCTGCGGGCTCCTAGAGACCGAGAAACTGGCCTGCTTGTATACAAATGCTCAGGGACTTTCTAACAAACTGGCTGAACTGAAAGATCGCCAAGCTTCCGGCTCGTATGGTGTCATTGGTATCACCGAGACATGGTTGCACACGGGAATGACGGACGCTGAAGTGTCGCTACCCGGCATGTCGCTGATCCGGAACGATAGGCTCACAAAAGGAGGAGGGGTAATCCTGTATTACCGAAACGACTTACAGTGCGAGGCCGTGGAGGATTCAGATTCGCAGTTCCCCGACTCTCTTTGGTGCCGGTTGCAGTTAAAAGGCAGGGACGCTTGCCTTATTATCCTGGTGTACCGCGCTCCTAACTCAACATCCGAAACCGACTACCACCTAATGGCTGCTTTAAGGTGCAGTTTACAACAAAAGTACACTCACATTCTTATCATGGGTGATTTCAACGTACATTGTTTAGAAGCCCCTGCCACAACCGGCGAACAATTCAAAACCGATTTACAAAATCTAGTAACTACTGCTCCTCTTTACAACCACATCACTTTGCCCACTCGGTTCAGAACTGGTAACAGGCCATCTGTGTTGGATCTTGTGCTTACCAACGAGGAGCATATGATTGATGCGTTGGTTTTAGACTGCCCGTTGGGTCGCAGTGATCACTCAGTCATCAGTTTCAACTTCGTCTGCTATGCAGAATATCGGAATGATAACGATGATACTGTGCGAACCATCACAAGGTTCGACCGACTCGCCCAGCTAGTCAGCGCCACAACATGGTCTTTCCTCGAAGAAGAACCCCCGGAAGTCGCCTGGCTCGAGTTCGTCAAAACATTCAGTCAGCTGATTGCACAGGCTTCAGAGATAAAAGCTTGCAATAAGTGCAAATCCGTTTCTTTCGTTAGGAGCAGAACCCGAAAATAGATGACAGTACGCAACGCAGCATGGCGAGTGTACAAAGAAGCTCCAGCACCAGAAACGTGGGACAACTACGTAGCCCAACGTAACCACTGCACTCAACTGCTAAGAGAAGACAAAGCCGCCTATCAGCAGAACATCGCAAAAACCTTCAGTGTTAACCACAAACTACTGTACAAGCACGTCAATAGCCTACGAAAGGTGAGGCAAGGATTTCCTCCACTCAAGACGGCTGAGGGCCCAACAAGAACGTCTATGGAAGCTGCAAACGCGCTGCAGATGCAATACGCCCCCACGTTTCAAAGGGTCTTGCCACCAAGCGATCTACAAATCTTTGTATTCTGCTCACCAGGACTAACCCACATCAGTTTTACCGCAGAGGCTGTATTGCAAAAGCTGACCTCTCTACGCAAACACAGCTCGCCGGGTGTCGACGCCATTCGTCCTGAGGCATTGGGAGTAGCAGCAAACCAACTGGCAGGACATTTAGCTCAGTTTTTTCAGCACTGCTTAGACCAGAACCAAGTTCCCGCCATGTGGAAGCTTGGAATAATAAGCCCGATTCACAAAGGTGGAAGCAGATCTGATCCCTCCAACTACCGCCCAGTAACCCTTCTTCCTATACTCTCCAAGGTCATGGAATCCATAGTTGCCGATGCACTGGTGTGCTATCTGGAAAACTGCAACCTCATCACTCCTGAACAGCACGGTTTCCGTCAACAGCGGTCATGTACAACTAATTTACTCATTGCACGCAATAGTTGGACCGGGGCAGCCGACGCTGGAGAAGGTGTTGATTTTTTTTTTTTTTTTTTTCCCAAGGCTTTCGATCGTCTAGACCATCGGATACTTCTATCCAAGCTGCAGCATTACGGGATCGGCGACCCTCTTTTAAGCTGGATCGCCAACTTTCTATTTCAAAGGCAATTAGTGGTCAGAGATCGGAGCTCTTTATCGGACCCCATACAAGTGGAGTGCCGCAAAGCTCAGTTCTAGGTCCACGTTTGTTTCTGGTGTTTATTAATGACCTTGCACAGGGAATCGCTTCAAACTTCCTAATGTTTGCCAACGAAATCAAGATCTGGCGCAGGATCCAGGCGAACGCCGACCAACTTGTGCTCCAAAGTGACTTAGATACAGTGTATCAATGGTCGATCCAAAACTTATTGCATTTCAACGCCAGTAAATGCAAGGTGCTTTCCATCCGACATCAAAGCAGCTACTCATACCGACTCGGAACGGATGTACTGCAACAATCAACTCTCGAACGGGACTTGGGTGTCCTGGTTCAAGATGACTTGGGTTGCTCCAAGCAATCCGAAAAGGCCTCGAAGACCGGGAACCAACACGTTGGGCTGTTGAGGCGGGCGTTTGGACAAATAAACAGCTCCATATTTCGACAAATGCTCAGTGCGTATGTTCGCCCCCATGTCGAATACGCAATTCAAGCCTGGCATCCATGGCTGAAACACGACCTTAATGCACTGGAGCAGCCTCAACGCCGGGCATCTAAGAACGTAACTGGAATGCGCAATCTGTCCTACCAGGAGAGGCTGCGACGACTAGGATTGTTCAGTGGAAGCTATCGCAGGCTACGAGGCGACCTGATTATGACATACTTGATTCTGCGAGACCCACATCATGTGTGCCGCCGTTTACTGCAACTCAGCAGCAATACAAACCTGAGGGGCCACTCATTAAAACTCGCAGAACGATGCAGTCGCCTGGCGTGCCGCAGAAACTTCTTTTCCACCCGTGTCTGTCACCCGTGGAATGCTCTCCCAGAATCGGTCGTCTCTGCACCGACACTAACAATATTTAAAAGACGGTTGGACGATGCACTCATCCACTTACACTTTGTTACTTAACACTATGTCTCCATCCTACACCTGGAATTATTTGTTGTTAACTGTGAGTGTTGTGAATCTAAGTAGATCGCAGGACTGCAGCGAAGCAAACGATAAGTCCTTATTTCCGTATTTAAAGTGTTAACTCTTTTATTATCCTTTTCATCCTAATTATTATGTTGATATCCCCACCAACTATCCAACGGGGCTTGTAAAGCAACGCTTCTTAACCCGTATAAATTCATTGTTCATTGTTCAACAGCTGTTTCAACGCGGAGAATGAGGTCTAATGCCTTTCGACGTTTATCCCTGAATGGAGTTCACGCATCTCACTAGAAAACATGTTCCATACTATATTGTATCATTTAAGGAAAATATTTTCAAACCATCTACTTCACGAGATTTTCAACGGTACTATATTGTTGTTTTCCTCAGTGTGATATATTTATCAGCGTCATTATAAATGTCAGCTGCAGGTGGCAAACACTTTAGCCATTGTGCCGCAATACGAAAGCCAAGAAGAAGAGGAAAAAACAAAGCTACGCCGTCTGAGTCCCCAGTAACGGATGGACATCGTTCCGGAGAGCTAACAGTCAGCTATAGTGTCACAAAAAGAGAGTTATATTATGCCTAACGAATGAGGTCGTGATTGGAGGGGAGGCTAATTAGAATGGGGATGGACATGGGAACTCAGCCCCAGCGTCATTGGCGCCGACTCCGAGCCATATAAGCAAGTGTGTCCAACCAAACGTTCTCATCGTCGTTAGGACCTCAGCCAGGCAGTCGGGATGCAGCAACCGAAGTTAGCTTCGAAGTGAGGGTTTTCATTTCTCTTGACCAAATCATCGCTTGGCTTTCCCTCCTCCGCTTCCAACCGCACTCCTAGTGCGCAAACAGTGCATGTCGCGGGAGCCGGTGTACTGGCATGCGCAACATCTGGCCCAGTTATCGCAGCCTGGTGCGTGATATAGTGGTGTTGAGCGCTTCACTAGCTCTTCCTGCACCACATACACGACACCCAACACGCTCATTGCTCACGCGGTGCTTTCACCAAACATGAGCTAAGCTGCGGAGGCAACGATGATTGAAAGTAGCTAGCCTCTTTACATCTGTCGACCTGATAGGCCAGGTTTCTGAACCGTATAACAGGGTTGAAAGGGCGGCTTCATCATAAACTATACCCTTCAGGGCAAGAGTGACGTCGCGTTTGCGCCACATGTTGCGGTGACTGCCAAAAGCACCTCGAGCTTTCGTTATACAATACGTAATCTCAGCTTCGATCTCACGGGCGCCAATTCAGTTGCCCAAATACTTGCATCCTTGAACGACTTCTAGCTGTTCACCACCATGCTTCAGCGCAGGGTAGGTCAGTGCAAATATAGGAGAAGTATCTTTTATTTCGATGGATCAAAGCCTAGCCCAAAACGATTGACAACCAGTGTTTATCAGTTCAATGGAGCCTGGCACGTTTGTATGCTGTCACATATGAGGGCAATGTCATCCGCATATGGCAATTCAAGAAGTCGCTCACCAGGAAGTAGCTCTCCAACTTCTAAGTTGTGTCCAGCGAACGCTGTTTTCATGACTTCATTAGCAGCGAAGGAAAATAGGAAAGGTAACATCTGGCATCATTATCGCGTACCTCTGGTGATACTGCATGTTGGCTACAGCCTGCCATAAACCCGCACTCTGCACGAATTATGCGAGTACAGCGCTTTTATAATGTTTAGTTATCTTTCAGGCACTGGTTTTCGCAGCAGACAATCGCAAATTGCACATGGATCCATCGACTCAGAGACACATTTCATATCGGGAAACACGACAGCGGTGGGTCGCCAATAAACATGGCGGTGCACCAACAATTGATGAGTGGTGAAGTCGTGGTCGATGCAGCCTGGATTTCGACGAAACCCGGCTTTCTTTTCCCCGATTTGGCCTTCACGAGCGCCACTCATACTGTGGAGAACGGCCAAGACAATAAAGATAGAGGCAATTACGATCAGACTCATACCTCTGTGGTTGGCGCCCTCGGAACAGGAGCCTAACTCGAAAATTGGGACAATGACCGAGCGGCCCCAGTCTGTCGGGACAGTTTTCTGCTCCAAAACTTAATTAACGACTACAGCAGGTCCCCCAAGTTTGTAAAGAGCTGGAGGAAATCTATCTCCCCCAGCGAAGTTATACAATTCCAACAGTCTGATCTTACGTTCGACTTCAGCGTGTGCGGGCGGATCTAAGAAGATGGCCCATGGAGAAGTGCACTCAATGTCTGAAAGAGAAAGCAAGGATTCAGATTGCTTGAACTGTCTTGCAAAGCGTTCGGCCTAACGCCACAAGCGATTTGAGGAGCTGTAGATCGGTTTTCCACTCTCGTCGCGAATTATTTGGCTAAAACTAGGTATCCTGTTGCCTGTTACCTCTATCAGACGGAATATCATACTAAGATTAGCAACAGCAGCGGCAGTTTCCATCTCCGATGTCCGAGGAGACCACCAGACTTCGTGGCCTATCTACAGGCCACGAGTCTCATCGTATTTGCTTCCAGCCGGAATACCTCGGCGAGCATCCATAAGTTCCAGAGACTTTGTAGCGACCCAATGTCCGGGTTGGTAATTTGATTTGTCACATGAGGACATGCCTGCTGATAGCAATGTTTGACGAATATGCGACCAGTGATCTTCGTTTGTGATCAGTGGACGCTTTTTCAACCCAGATGCCAGCATAGTTTGATGCGCATTCAGAACACCTAGCTTCGCCAGCTGTCTGGTATCAACGCGCTCAGAGCAACTTTGCGGACGTCCGCCGAAAAGCACTCGAAGGTCGTCACACAGGAGAGGTGTCGGTGTCCACTCTGATGCTCCAAATCGAGGGACGGTTTTGTACAGGGTCTCCCCAGTGGTAACTGATCGCGATGTGGTCGATTTGTCTCCATGGCTAGTGCGAGGCTGGTGGGGGCCAAGGCACTCTTCTGTGGATGTTATGCCGAAGGTTGGTAATCGCGAGAATGACACGAGCACCTTCACACAGGTGTAGCAACCGCTCACCGTTATCATTACGGGAGCATACATCATGTTGCCCGCCGAGATGAGAATTACCAGAGGACAAATTTCCGACTTGGGCGTTTAGATCACCAACTGTACCAGATTTGAGGGCTGTATTTTTCTGGTTAGGGTAGCCAAATTGACGAGAAGGTTAAATGTCATCTGGCGCAACCCTAATGGATCCATGTATGATAATATAGAGGAATAACCCGTTAGATGTTTGGTAAAGATTCGTTGCCCTCGTACTAATACTATACGATCACTTACGCAGGAACTGCAATAGATCATAAAGCTATAATCTTGTAACGACCGTGTCTGTATATTGTACAGTGCGTTAATTGATCCCTTTAAGAGTGAATGTATTGAACAGATGCCCGATGCTCCGACCAGCATGAGCTACGTTGCGACCGGCATGTTCAGCGAAGTTTAGGGTATTCGAGTAATTTGAACAACGAAATGCGAAGACGAATAGTTGTCTCATTTCGTTATGCGAGTAATATTTCCCAAGTTCGCGCAAGGTTTGGCATTCAGACAGAGGTGAACCGTCAGTTGTACGAGAACCTGGTGTGATTTCAACTTTGAGAATTACCACGTGGCATTTGTCAACGGAGAATGACATTTTTCACATAGAACACTATGAATCAAGCATGTGTAACTCACGTTGGATGGCACTTAAAATATCACTGACGTCAGTGGGGTTAAGCATGTAGACATCTTTCTGTCATCGGCAAATAGAAAATGTTTGCAAAGGTAAAGACGTCGGAACAAAGCCTCGTATCATGCCTCTAGTAACTGGATTGGGTCGGCTTGTTAAGTTATGCATCTGGACAACTTGGGTTCTGTTCGTGAGGTACGAGACGAACCACGATAGCAGAGGGTTGCCGATGCCATATGCAGTTGATTTGGATAAGAGAGAAGCGTAAGTGACACGTTCAAACGCGCTCTCTCTGTCAAAATAGACGACTACAGCTGATGAACCACAGTAGAGGGAACTAATCAAATGATTGAGAAAGTCCAGCTGGCATGTTATGTAAGACCGTGAGTTTTGGAAGTTGTGTTGAGAGGTGTTGATAACATTTTGCGTCACCAAGAAATCAACAGCTCTAGAATTTTTGCGACCTTCCATCATCTTAGGATGGAAGTGTGGCTTGTCGGACGGTAGTTGTTTGTTTCAAGCACGGAGCCCGAATTTTAACTAGGGATAACTACGGCATTCTTCTAATGTGTTGGCACAATACCTACATTCATAAATAGAGCAAGAAGATTCAGAAGTAGTATGGCGATATCGAGCCCGGCTTTTTATCAACATAGACGGTATATCTTCAGCTCCAGCATACCAAGATAGTTTGGCGTATGAAGTAAGCCGAGTAACTTCACGCAGTTCGAATCCTATTATGCAGAGCTTATCATCAGTAAGCATGGGGAAAAGTTGTACAGGAAACTCAGTAGTGGCGTTAAAGATAGAGCTGAAATAGTAGTTAACGTTGTGCTTCTATGAGTTGGTTCGCATGATATTCGGTTGCAACAAAACAAAGTGGAGGGAGTTGCTGTAGTTTTGTTTCTGCTTTTCAGCAACTTGATGAGTTCCTGGTTTTTCTTATTGCTACTGAGTGCGTTCCTTTCTCCAGTTATGTGCATGTTTTGCCTAACTTGCTCGAGTTGAGCGATAACCTGTTGTTGCAACACTGTGGAGAAAACTTCCGTTTTGAAATGACTGCGAAGTTTCATGAGTGTATTGGCAAATTTATCGAGGGTGGTGATGAATGTTGCTTTACCGTGAAAGCGCCGATACCTCAATGGAAGCATGGCGTTCAGATAACTTTAAACGTTAAACTTCATCAGCAGCCACTTGTGCATCATTCGTCAGGAAGAAAGTGTCCAAATAGGAAGATCACAGGGGTGTCGAAGACGATTCTAGGTGTAAAAATTCAGGTTGTTAGTGGCTGCAGAATGAGTCGTTGCAGGATCAGAGCATGGTCTATCGAACTTGTGTTAGCTGCCAGGGAATTGGTCTATGGATAGGCCTAAGGTAAAGAAAGAATAGCGGTACAAACTGAGCATACGGAATTAATGTAGTGAGGAACAGCGGAATGCTCAAGCCGCACAGATATTTTAATAAAACAAGCTGACCGAGGCTTCATAATCTGTAAGGTTTGATTTTCGACTGTTTCCTGAGGCGAGACATGAAGCAAACCAGTGTAAAACCACACTGGTTCCATGTGGGTCACCTGTTTTCCACTCGTTTTGATGCGTTGTGTGTACCTGTTTCATCTATTGGTGTGGCAACGAAATGGAGTGCTTGTTGATTGCCTATTCTTAATAATGACAATAATAATGTATAGTCTTGGTTTTACGAGGTATGTCTTGTTCGGTATAATTATATTGTTGCAATCGTTTCGTGTAGTTTGACAGAATTTTCCATGCGTCAGACAGAAATAAAAATCGTTTCTTTATCCGCTATGATTTTGCAGTTCAAAGCCTTGTTTGTGCACATAAAATATATTATGGCGTCCTGACGGTGACCTACTTGTACGGACGGAAACGAGATTTCACTTGCTTGGGCAAATGATACGAAGTAACTTTGATGATAGGAAAAGATTAAAACTACAATCATAGCATTTAAACAAAGCATCTGATGTAGGTAAACCATTAACTATAAATTGTGGTCATTTAAAAGGATTGCTGAAAGACGGGAGTAGTTATTTATTTCATTTCAGCAGCTGTAAATATGGGCCGAGAAAGATAGAGTGGAAGATTTATCTATCGTGTGTGAGGTGAACATGATTGACACTTATCAATTGCTGCAGGTTTTTTTGATATAATTGTACGCTAGGTGTAAGCGAGTAAGAGGAAATATAAGAGAGAATTTTGTAATAGTAATGAAGATGTTGGAAGCAGAATCGGTTATCTTCGTCGTGCTGCGTGGCATGTTTATATGAGAGCAACCTGGAAAGCATAGACGAGAAAGAGAAGAACGAATGGTAAAATACAATGAAGTCAGTCAGCTTTTACTTATCAACTGATACTTTTTGGTATGGCTTCAAGGTAGGCGTGGCTGAGTAAGCAAATTCCTCTGCGGTCCACACTTGTTGGTGTGTCTGTGAGTTATGCTTTCCCGAGTAAAGAAGGAAAGCGGGTCGGGTGAAGAAGAGTGAAAGGGAGTTCTGGCAACAAAATACCTTTCTTCCAATACTCCTCTTTTAAAGGCCTTGATCAAGTGAATGAAATGTAGGCAGAACATTTCATGTATATTTGTCACGTCGCGGCCTTCATCAAGTAACACGTGTTCATTGCAATTTAGTTGCAACGTTGATTTTACGTATTGCACCGTCAGGCACTTCGAAACTGCTCATTTAAACAGTGGTTGTGAGTCGCATGCTCTTATTTCAATAGGGAGTCTGTTCCAGATCTCAGTGTATCTGTTTAGGAAGAATTTTCTTCGGACATATGGTTTGTTTTTGATCACTGGGAGTTTGTTCTAATAGCGTAACTACCTTCTTTTTTGAAGTACATATTGATATTGGGCTCGAAAACGCAATTATGTATCAAGTCAAATAGCACGTTATTCAAAGCTTCATGTGTCTTAGCCACAGTGGCTCCAGTCGGAGTATCTTACAACTTTCAGAGTAGTTAAGTTTAGATGAAGACGAAAACAGAGCCTTTGTCAGTGATCTCTGCACGTTTCCTAGGCACATGCGGTCAGGTTTCCTGCTGCTTGTAAAAAATTGAGTACTCTAGGACCAGGCGAATGCAGGCCTTAAACAAATGCAGTTTAGGTTCACTAATGGAAAATTATTTTAAGATAAGTTTTGCGCTTCTTCGTGATCTGGCTGTTATGAATTCAACTGGTTCACAAAAATACAACGTGTTAGAGTACCGGATGCCCAGATCTCGTGTAGTCTTATTGCAGTGGATGGGTTTACCACCAAGGCAAAGTGCATTCGGCGAAAATTCGCACTTGGAGGTTAACACACTGCAATTGTCCGCTGAGAAAGACATTTGCCAGTCAGTGCACCAAGATTCCAAGGCCAGTAGGTCTATGTGAACGTTTTCTAGGGTGTTGCTCAAACACCGAATATCGAAGGTGTATAGTATTATTATGTAATCCACAAAGATGTAGGATGTCCCGAAATTTATTTTTGTAGTTATATCATTCATACATTAAGAAGAGCAAGGGACCGAACACACTTCCTTGAATCACACCACTTTTGATTTTCAATGGTGTGGACTAAGTATGTCCGATTTGTACCTACTGCGTACGATCAAATAGGTAAAATTTGAACTGTGAGTGCAAGGGATAAGTGATCCCGAAATTGATTAGCTTTACCAAGAGGCACTCTCAAAGGTTTTCTGTATATCAATAAAGAGACTGATGGCTGCTTTTCCATTGTCAGTGGAGCTTGTCAGATGATTTAGAAAAGAGAGCTGATAAGTCTAACATGAGCGCTTTGCAAAAACCCATCTTGAGCTGGGTTTATTAAATTCAATGGCAGCAAGTGTATAACAGTTTTCTGTTTCACAATTCTCTCCGTTATTCTAGAAATAATCAGTGCGGATGAGTGGACGGTAATTTTTTATGCATAGTTTTGAACCATTCTTATGTCTAGATTCTATAACAAATTTGCCATTGATTCGGGAATATACCCGATTTCATAGATAGGGTAAACACGTTTAGAAGCAAGAGTGATATATCCCCTCTACCAATGTTTATTATCAAAGTTGGTAGACCATCAGGTCCCGATTGGAACGAAGACCGTATCCGATTAATCTGAGCTTGAATGACACCGTAATCAAACTACATTGTGCTAAGTTTACCAAAATCAGTAGGGGCGCTAATCGTAAGTGTACTGCTTGAGGTAGTAAACAAATTGGAAAGTGCTCATTCAAGACGTTCCCTATTATGGTGGGGTTCCTGGTCATGAATCTGTCAGGTAGTACCATGCATGATACAGATTTGCTTTGACTGTCATTGTTGGCTCTCAGTAGCTTGAGCATGGTTTTCTCTTTATTGTCGTTTACCAATGCTCGCTTTTCCTCTGTTAGTAGCCTTGCGGTACGAGTCGACCGCAACTAGTCAAAGAGCTTATCCTGCGGATAAGTAAGTAGAACTCGCGGGTCTGTCTAATTTTTGAGCGAATTATTTTCAACTTATGCAGTATGCATACTTCGCGCGTAGTTTCCGTGAAAACGTTCTTATCGGATCTCAGTACGATTGGAGCGAGGATTTGAAGGCAGTTTTGTCTTTGTGTAAATATCGTCTGCTGCAACCTGTGGATCTCTGGTCAGAAAGCAGAGATCACAGTTTATTTTCTCAGCAGTAGAGCAAATGTGTCACAGTTGACATTTGTAAATTCACTGAAGGGCTCCGTTATTTGTCTGGTGTTAGAAATTGGGACGGGATCGAGTGCCGCGAAAATGAAGTACACGACTCTATGAACACTACCTAGGAAACGAGACACCACATCGCCACATGTGGGGTGTACATCTAGGAAAATATGGAGGTCTAAACTATTGTTTTCCCTGGTGGGTTTGTGTACCACTTGAGTACATCCTGGGGCTCAAACTTCAAAGACGATACTCAAGGGCTTTCGTGGTGCTCTATACTCTGGCCAGGAAACCTTTGATCGATTAGATTCACCTCAGACTATCTTTTGACTGAAGAGTGGCACAGAAGCAAATTCAAATGCAGGAGTGAGTTGTTCATAAGTACTCCACCCCATAACTAAGGTGTACTTTTAAGCAAGTCCCACACCAACGGGAATTTAAGGCACTTGCAGTGTCCGCTGCAAAAAGTAATAAAATATAAACGGTATTTTCCTCAAAGATGCGAAGCGCAGTTCAGCTGAATGGTCGAATGAATATATACAGCGGGATGGCATAAAACAGGGCCTTGTTCAGCTTTTTGGAGCAAGTGACCAGTTGAGTATAATAGGAAGATTGAGAAAATTTCGAACAACAAGGAATTCACCTATTAAATTTTGTTCAATTGGAGTAATACTACGATCCGTGGAAATGTATCCATGGTTCCAACTTTCAGGTAGGGTTTTCCCTTGACAGTTTCACCCGCGATTACATGCTACCTCTGAACTTCTACCAGTGTGAAATAACAGCAAGTGATCCGACACCACTTCAAATTGTCTCTAAGATTGTTATTTTCACGTGCATTGTGAGTGATGATGCTTCCAGCCCGTTCAGTCATGCGGCTCTTTTGAGCATGGCAAATTTACTGCACGTCAAAGAGTCAATGTCGATACGCGTTGCGTAACCACTATCACCAGCTTAAGAGCTTCAATCCATCACTTTATTGGATTAGCCTAGCCATGAACATGAATGAAAAAGGTAGGATACGAAATACAAACTATGAACAAACGAGCAAAGGACTGATAAAAATATCCGATTGGCAATATTCAAGATAGCGCCAGAAGTATTGCCGGATCATCATGCAGCAAGAAAGAAGGGGCAGAACCGCACAATTTTTACTGCACGCGACAATGGTTAACGCACACGCACATACACAGGTCGTGTTTCCTTCCCACAACGTACATGGTTGGCGGCATCCGATTCTGGATTTGGCTGACAATGCGGCCTCAAAATGACAACAACAGGACGCTTACGATTACAGGGAGACCATGGGTGGCTATCGCTGCAACACACACAGCACTATCCCCAGACCCCATATCCCGTGTAAACCCGTACAACGGAACAATGGTGTATTAGGGGCAAAATAACAAACGCTTAACAAGTCTTGTGGAATGGCTAGAAAGAGAACAACAACGTGGTGATTAGAGAACACAGTGCTAAAAAGTAAATCGTTTTGTGAACTCACCACGGTGTTAAAACAGAGGCATTCAGAAAGGGCCAACCTCAGTCGTGTAGGTTAATTCTGGTTGTGCAATGTTCTTCGCATTATTTCGTCTGTCAAGCCACAAGGGCTAGCTCGGAATGTAGATGGGTTAGAGCAACATCAAGGTGTTTTTTAAACACATGAAAAGTGGGGGCGGAACCAAAGTAATTTGAGAGGGCGTTCCATGGATGGCACATACGAAGAGGGTAAATGTTCCATTGACTTTCTAGCCGACTGTATTGCGTGGCTAAATTGGAATTGTGGCCCCTCAACTTTTTGTTGTGGCTCAGTTGTAGTAAGTGTGGGCAGACTTGGTCGGGGTTCGTCAGAATCTGGTAGGCCTCAATAAGCTTGCCACGTAGGCGCCGGTACCGGCCACTGTATAATTTTAGGGTCCTCAGTCTAAGTTAATATGAAGATTGAACAACCACATGACATAATTTGTGCCTCTTCGCTGTGGAACCTCGAACTCTGCAAGGTATTGCTTGTGTCAGGCTGCAAGGTCTGAATTGCACATTCCACATGAAGCCGAACGCAGGTCTTAAGCAACGGCGAACAGACAGTAGGATCAAACCGCCCAAACGTCCACCGCAGCATGCAAACGTGCTGGTTCCCAGTCTTTGACGCCTTCACAGAGTGTTCTCAGCAGCCCAAATCAACCTGGAATAGTACACCAAGTTCGCGCTCGTGTGTGAATGCTTGCAGGACGTGGTCTCCAAACCTGTATGTGATGTTCGGCTGGTGGCGAATGTGAACAAACTAATACATTCCCGATTTGAACTGGAGAAGATTGTGAAGTGACCACCCATACGCTCTGTCAAGGTCTCTCTGAAATGCATCGTGCTCTGCTGGGTCACTGATGGTCCGCCACATCATAACAGCATAAGAGAACAGCAACAAATCTGAGCCAATCAAACACGTATGCTCGTTAATGAACAAAAGAAACCGACGCGGCCCCAGAACTGATCCTTGTGGAACTCCACATTCGACATAAATCGAATCGGACAGCGCACTTCGAACCCTGACCTGCAGTTGCCGATCATACAGGATATTCTCGATCCACCCAAAGATAGGATCCCTACTCAATAGCTTTCGAGCCTGTGAAGCAGAATGCACTGGTCCAGTCGCTCAAAGGCTTTGGAGAAGTCGAGCTAAATGACGTCTGTCCCTCTGCATGTATCGGCCGCTTCCGTCCAACTACTGTGTGCAAACAGTAGGTTGTTAGTGCATAAACGACGCTAGCGGAAACCGTGTTGCTTGGGTGTTATGATGTTGTAGCGTTCTAGATGGTTCACTAAAGCCTCAGCGATGATTGCATCCATCACCTTTGATAACGCAGGAAGTAGGACCACTAAGCGATAGTTGGCAGGTTCCGAGCGATTACCACTTTTGAAACTTGGAGTGATTACGCCATGTTTCTACATGGTAGGCACAATTTGTTTATCCAAGTAGGTTTGGAAACAATGCGGTTCTGAGCCGGCCTGCGTTGTTGCTGCTACTTTCAGGGTCATCAGTTGAATATAATCGACTCCAGGAAAGCTGTATTTGCGTTGTGAGACCAGTTGCTTCAACACAGTTGTGGCAGTAAAATCGATGTTAGTGTGTGTTGAAGTTGGGGCTAAGGATGGGGGTATGTAATATGGGCGGACGTCCATTTGGAAGTTTGGGGCATACTGCATTCGTTGAGTGTTAGATGTATCTTTGGCACACCGTGCCACTCCGACTGGCGTGTTAAGTAGGGGGATACTGAGCTTCACTTTCCGGATGGTCTTAACATGTTTGTATGGGACCTTTATGCTATTGGAAAATTTGCAGACCAAATGTATTTGGTGAGTCAATTGGTATTCACAGACACGCATGTTACAATGGCTGTGCTGAGTCATGTAATCGCTCCAGGTTTCATGACTAGGACGATCTGTGTAAGTGTGCAACACTGCATTACATATTAACATGCGCTTTCGGGTTCTACTTCTGATGAAAGACAAAAGATTGGTGGAGCGAACTCTGTTCGTTTCTAAAGCAGTAGCGATTAGATTGCTAATGCGTCCAACAAACTGAATCCAGGCGCTGTCAAATGAGCCTCCTTTCAAGAATTTCCAATCGGTCGTCTCAACTAGGTTGTTCAGGATGTTTTAAGGAATGTTGGTACGGGCTAGTTCTGTGTGTTCTTCCGGATATTTAGTGATACACACATAGATATAAAGTTGGTGACATGATCACATAGCCCTAGTGGGGTGTCTACAAATGGCCTGTCGAACAGTATTTCTTCATTTGTACATACGAGGTCAAGTACCGATGGTTCGTTATCAGCTCTGTACCTGGTAAGGGAGGTGATGTGATTGTAGAGCGGAATACTTGCGATAAGACCTAGCAGTTCGTCCTTGTATATTTCCCTGGGGGATGCCAAGGTTTATAATTCATGCACGTAAAGATCGCCGGAGATATGCACGTGGCTGTAAGTTGGGAGTAAGCATTTCGTCAGTGATGATATTAGGTGGGTATGCATTTTTGTAGTGGACGATGGGTAGTGATATATGACTGCTATGAAGCAGTTGTCGTTGTGTCTGAGAAGCAAACGGTACCATAGCGAATCGGTGGCGCTTGTTTCCGGATCAACTAGTGGTTCGCATTGTAAGTGGTTACGATAGTATAGGAGAGCATAAGCTCTTCTGCTGGGACGAAAGTTTCGGAACAAGGACATTCCCTGAATCGGGATCTCGGCATACGTAACCCCTGAGTGCAACTAAGTCTCAGTTAGGAAGATAAGATCTTAAGCGCTTGCTGCCTGGCGCAGCCGAAGCATGGCGATATTTATTCTGAAGAGTCCTTGCACATTGCTGTAAAAGTAGGAAAGCGTTTCGGATCTCAGCAAGGATCCGAGGAACTTGTGGCTTGGATGGGAGGCTGTTCCGACCGTTGCATGTTCATCCGCTGGCGGGAGAGCCTTTGTTGCGCTGAGGCTTGTGGTGGCTAGATCCTGACAGATGATCTACCCACTGCTGCTACTGTTGCGCTACTGGCTCATGTCCTGGACGCATCCTCGAGGCGACCGCTGGGTGGGAGCTGGGTTTCGTTCTTCTCCCTGCTAAGATCCAGGACACCAATCCCCATGAGTCAGTGAACTGACCATGTGCTAGACTCTTTGCCTTTCGGGTGTACATTTAATCGAAGGCTTTGGCTGAAGACCCGAGTCGTTGACTGTAGGTGTGGGCGCTCTGGAAGTATCCTAGTCCATCCTCTTCGGAGGTTAGAAAGTAGTCGGTGGCCCTCTTCCCATTAAACCTAGCCATGGGAGACAACAGGTTTACGGGTTATAATCTCACAGCTCGATTGGCGTAGAGCACGAGGGCCACGCATTGTCTCTGACGGTGGGAGGACACCTCTGGCTGCTCAAACGTTTGCTACTGCCCGCCTTAAACCAGCAGTCCCTGGTGAAATTGGTGCAAACCAACCAAAACCCACCTGCGTCTGGCCGTGGTCGCAGGTGCGTATCCAATTACGGTCGCAAAATATATATGAATCATTCCAGAACCACAAAGGCTGCGTGTGACGGCGTTAAGCAGATCCAAATCTGTCTCTGCAGTCACATTCATGAGCTGGATCTGCTCCCCACTGCCTTGTGGGTCAGGCTATTGAGTCAAAGGCTCCGGGCAGAGTCCCTCAAGCAAACCTCCACACCACCCACTGCATTGTGGGTCAGGCTCTTTAGACATAACCTCCGGGTGGAGTCCCTCAAGCAAACCGCCGAAGCACAACGACCACCTCGTGTGTGATTGCCCACCAATGCAATCGTATGCCTGCGCACAAAGCACTCAGCATCGGGTGCTGGAACGTGCGCACACTACTGGACCGGAACTCGAGTTAGCGCTCCGACCGACGCACTATACTCGTGGCAATGGCGGGCTACCACATCGATATTGCTGCGCTCAGTAAAACCCGGGTAGTCGAGCAAGGTAAGTTGCATGAAGCAGGTGCTGGCTACACATTCTACTGGGTGGGCAACGCCGCCTCGACGCCACGTGAACATGGGGTCGGATTTATCAATATCCGATCGCCTCCATGGCCAGCTCGTCGGTGAACCAAGAGCCATCAGTGCGCGAAAGATGACTGTTCGCCTACGACACAGAAGAGGTAAGTTTGCTACTTTTATTAGCACGTACGGTCCGGCCATGTGTTATTCTGATGACACGCGTGATCAGTTCTACACTCAGCTATCTTCCGTGGTACAGTTTGTGCCGAAGAGCGACCGACCATTTCTGCTGGGTGATTTCAACGCGCGCGTTGGGCGTGATGCATCGTTGTGGACTGATGTTATCGGTTTGCATGGCATTAATTCAGCGAATGCGAACGGTGACATGCTGCTCGCACTGTGTGCCACTCACGGTCCGACGATCACAAACACTCGGTTTACACTGAGTGCGAATGATAGAGCAAATTGGACGCACCCACGGAGTGGTCACGCTCACGTGCTCGATGATGTCATCGTACGTCAGCGTGATATGCGTGAAGTGCGCATGACACGTGTACTGCGTGGAGCTGAGTGTGGCACTGATCACAAATTGGTGCGGACCAAACTGTACGCATATTTTCGTAAATCGATGTATTGCACTCCCGCCGTGAATCGGCGTAAATTTCACATTTTCTCCCTCGGTACTGTGGAGAAGCGTACTGAGCTGGAGAAGGCGATGGCTGCACGCCTGTGTGGTGATGTGGACTGCATAGCCACAGTGGGCGACCTGTGGCACCACATTCGTGATCAGGTGACAGCTGCTGCCGAGGAGACCATCGGGCGCGCAAACTGTAAACGGCTTGATTGGTTTGATGACAACAATGTGACGATTGACGCATTGGTGTCGGGTAAGAATGCAGCATTTGCTGCACATGTGGCAGACCTCAGTGACTTGGGGAATAGTAGCCAGTTTCGCAAACTTCGACGGCGACTGACCCGAGAGCTCCGTCGCATTAAAAATGCATGGTGGACGGAGAAGACGAAGCAGATGGAATGCGATGCCGAACGCCACACACAAGGAATTCTTTGACTCATTGAAGGCGGTGTATGGACCGAGATTGGAGCCGCTGAGGACGCTGATCGATGGTAGTTCAGGCGTTACCTGCACACAGACTGCAGACAGAATGCAGATCTGGCGGAAACACTTTGACTGTCTCTTGAACAACCGTTCAGAGATCGACTGGCCTACATTGAACGGCCTCAAGCAGCGCGACGTGAAGACGAGTCTGGCAGACACGCCGACACTGGATGCGACGCAGGGAGCACTTGCTCAGCTGCGAAACGGCAAATGTGAGGGAGGCGAGGGGATCCCACCTGAATTGTTGAAACACGGCGGACCCGCGTTGTTGACCGCGCCGCACCACTTGGTGCAACGCGTATGGATTGAGGCGACGGTGCCTCCTGAGCTGAAGGATGCCCTTGTGCTACCACTGTACAAGAGCAAATGTAGCAAGCAATGTTGCACGAATTATCGTGGCATCAACTTGCTGAGTTGTGTGGGCAAGGTGATTGTCCGAATCCTGCTCAACCGCCTCGTCAGTCAGGTTTTGGAACCAAACGTGGCGGAAGAGCAATGCGGATTCCGTTCGGGTCGCAGCACTATAGATATGGTGTTTGCGGCTCGTGAGTTGCAGGAGAAGTGCAGAGAACGACACCAGCCATTGTACTCGCTTTTTGTTGATTTCACCAAGGCACTTGATACGGTGAACCGCGAGGCATTGTGGCTGGTGTTGGGTAAGTTTGGTTGCCCGCGTAAGTTTGTAAGTTTAATTGAATGTTTGCACAGCGGCATGCGAGCGAGGGTGCAGCTGAGTGGAGAGACCTCGGATACATTTGCAGTTGCCTCTGGTGTGAAGCAAGGCTGTGTCTTAGCTCCTGCCCTGTTTAAAATATATCTTCATGCAATGTTGTCTTGTGCTTTTGATGCCGCTTGTGCTTACGGTGTTCGTGTGGAGAACCGTGTTGATGGTGGGTTGCTGAACATGCGTCATTTCGGTGCGAGAATTCAAGTCTGTGAGACAACTATCCGTACGTTGCTGTTTGCTGACGACTGTGCGTTGTTTTCACACAGCGCGGATGAGTTGCAGCACATGACAAGTGTTCTGGCTTCGACTGCGGCAAAATTTGGGCTCACCATCAACACAAGCAAAATTGTTTGTCTCTTTCAGCTTTCACCGGAGGTGCAATCTTCAATATTGCCGCGAATCAGCATTGGTGCTGAAGTATTGGAAACCGCCTCCCGCTTCAGCTACCTTGTGAGTGTGATGTCGACTAATCAGCAGCTACACATTGAGCTGCGTATTCGCGTGTCGAAGTCAGCAGCGGCATTCGGGAAGCTAGAGTACCGAGTGTGGAACAACCATCAGCTTACCATTGGCACTAAGCTGATGGTGTAAAAATCCATGGTGTTGTCCGTTATTCTATACGGCAGTGAAACGTGGACGATGTACCGTCGGGATGTGCGATATTTCGAGCGGTTCCATCAGCAGTGTCTGCGACGAATTTTGCGCATCATTTGGGGCGACAGAGTGGCTGACATGGAAGTGTTGCGACAAAGTGAGATGTATGCAGTGGACTGCATGCTATTACTGAGACACCTGAGGTGGCTTGGTCATGTGTGGCGTATGTATTCGACTCGGATTCCGAGACAACTCTTATACGGTCAGCTGAGTATTGGGAAGCGACATGCGCGGAATCCAAAGTTAAGATACCAGGACATGATCAAATTGAGCCTCACACGTTCTAATCTTGATTGCAGGTCATGGGAATAGAAGACGGTTGATCGGCGTGCATGGCGCGATCTAATGACTAAGGCAGTTCCTGAAGTGCTGGAGTAAGACCTCATGCATGCAGAGAAGAAGCGGCAAGTGCGGAAGCGGCAAGCACCGATGGGTTGTACTCCATCGACATCGAGCGCATGGTGCTGTAGCACATGCGGTCGCGAGTGCCTGAGTCAGGCAGGCTTAGTGAGCCATGAGCGAGGCCACTCCGGACCACTACCGAAGCGAAGACGGGTCCTGCAGTGAAGGTAGGCAGCACCGGCGCAGCGTTTGTAGCCACGCTGCATTCGATTTACTAACCGCCTGCTCGCATGGTAAGTCTATTTATTTCAGGTGGTGGGCTTTCAATTTTGCCTTTATGCTTTTCTTTCTCATATAAATGTCTACCTGTACTCTATTTCATTAACTTGCACACCTCGTTTAAGCCAATTGTATTCGATTTCCATAATATTTTCGTGTTCGTGGCATTCCGTAAAGTATACTTTCTGACCTCGTGAACTTATCTAGGATACGTTTGTAAACGACTTGTTTCTATGCTTAATAACTTAAGGTTTATGTTACCGTTTCCTTATGCATTAATCGAGTTATTTTCTTGTATCTCTCTCTTTCTCTCTCTCAAATGATTGGCTGTTGTTTGATATCCCAGGTGCGGCCTCGCTTGTTGTGCATGTTGTCAGCGTGCCTACCTGTCTATTACCCTCTACCTCGTCCATACTGGCTCCAGGAGACAGTTGGTCGTTGCTGGAGGGGACGGTGTGCACGGTCCTTGTGGTCGTTCTAGGCTCGAAGAGTGGTTCCATGCACTCAGTGTGGAGCGGACTACGGTCCAGCCACCGCCTTGTGTGCACTTGATTCCACAAATACAGCGTGCTTGTGTTTGCCTGTGAAGGAGTGTGGGCCGGCTCCGTTGATGAAACGTGGCTCTCATCCACATGCCTCCCGGTCTTATTCCTTCGAGTTTACACTGGATATGGGGTGTGTGGATGGAGCTGTGGGTGGTGCAGCGCAAGCCACCCATGGTCCCTCTGTAAGCGCAGGCGTCCTGTGGCTGGCCACATTGATAGGCGATTCCGAAACCGGATGCCGCCAACCATGTTCAGCCTCTATCGGATTTTTGTGGTATTATCGACGAGTCGATTGGAGTTGTGTTCAGTGGCATTGTGATGAGTATTCACGATAACTCAGTTTGCACAATGAACGGGGGTGACTGCAGGGTTGCATAGCAAGATCCCCATTTCCTTCAGATATATTTCGTAGAAAGTCACTTTTTTGTTTGCTGCCGGTGTTGTTTTAAGTCAAAGGACAGTTTCGCACTCCACTTCGAATCGGAGCTCTGTTGGCAGTCTGTTCCAAAGTGAATGCCGTCGTTCCAGTAGCGTAAGTTCCATCTGCCTAATTTGTAGCACTACCTTACTTATCCTTGAGACGCACCATTTGTAACTTGCTGATCTTGGCAGCCTCGAAATGCTGCATGTTTGGGCTACCAGAAACCAAGTCAATGCATCGCTTCCGCGAGATTGATGGAGCTCTAGTAGTGTATCCCAAGATCACGAATTGTGAGATGGGTGTACGGTGTGTTACTGTACAGCATCAAGGAACGTACTGCAATACGGCAGCCACAGCAAATGCACCTGCACTTTTCGGATGATAATTTGATTTTCCGGTTGCTGCACCAAGTTCCCAGCTCGTGCAGATCGGAAAGTATGTCGGTTGGAGTGCTAGTAACATTATGCGAACCGAACTCAACAATTTTGATGTCATCGGCGAATATAATGCGATACGAAGGAGAGTAATCACAAAGTGTCTCAACCATAACAGGGTGGAATGCTTTTGACATCATATCCTTCTTTTGCCGGGAGTTGATCGCAGCTTGAGTTTTAGATTTGTCCATTTTTAGTAATTGAGCAACCAAGGTCAATTCATTGGATCATTGCTTGCAGTCGAATATAGAAAACATGCGACTTGGCATTGATACTCTCAGCGTACGGTACCTTACAAAATAATCTTACTTTTCATTCAGTAGAATTACTTCTTGTTCGGACGGAGATATTCTTGATCCACTCTTGTAGACGGAGGCAGCTGACGATCGGCGGACCTTGCCAACACTCATATCGAATGTGAAGGACGCTTGGGGACGGATAGTAAACATGTGGAAGTGGAATAGTGCAAATGTCATCCGTGCAATGTGTTCTTACATTTTCATTAAATTCGGATCTTAGACAAAATGCGGGAGGCCTAAATAATGGGTTACAACTAGTTTGGTTGCTAGAATGGATTGTATCTACAAACCTTACACCACAACACTAATGTTAACCATTTAGGGACAATGTTAAAATTTACAGGGGTACTCCATACAAGCCTCTCCATCATTTGAGACAGGGAGCAGGTACTACGTGTCGGCGTACTGCTGATGCCTTCCTTATTATGATCTGCGGACCGACCTGCAGAATAAACGACCACCGACTTCATTTTATTTGCTTCGACATTCAGTTTGGGATAGTAGCATGCACAAATGCAGTGACCTCGTTACGTAAGAAATGAATACAACGACCGGATTTGAGCAACCAACATCGTCTTACAACGTTTGTTTCACGTGGCAATACATGCTATGGTCGCGTAACAAAGTGTCCCAGGTAACAGCCTGAAAGGTTAGTTCATGAGGTATTGAATTTTCGCTATCCCATCGAAACTTTCCTACAGTCTAAAGATGAACACGTGTTAAGAATTCACGTTAAGTTGCCGTCTCCTGGGCTTTTCACTTTGAAGTTGCGTACGCAACAGGTGACTAGGGTGACTAAACCGTACTCCATCATGCGACCGGCTCAATGTCAACAAACTCCGTTGAGGTCATCCGATAAGGCCAGGATGTAAAATCTGTATGCTGGTTGACGGGTGTTCAACGTACCGATTTGTAGCTGCCGCAAATGAAACGGATACTAGAGCATGGAGCGCCCGCAGCGATTAGTTGCAGATCGCGAGAATGACTAGGTCGGGAGGCTACGAACGCTGATGTATCAGACAGGATGGAACATGAGCTCTGGCCTTGGGGCAGAATGTTGCATTCCAATGAACTGTGTAAAACTGAATCAGGTAAATTAATTCCAGGAAGCTACAGGTGGACCACGTAATATTTTCTCTACCATTGCGTTAATCGTTAAAGTAAGCAATGCAACGTTAGTTCCGAACAGGATCTTCTTCCTAGGCGCCATTTTTCCGTCATCTATATTTTTATCTAAGGAAGTCCGTTACGTTCGCTCTTACACCGTCTTGATTTGTGCACGATGGCGTACTCATAGAAATTAAAACTTACGGTATGCCCCGACCTACTCTTTTTCCACTATCCATCAAGCATGGATGCTTCATTGTTGCAGCTCTTTCAGTGGGAAGTGTTAACAGACCGTAGCGCTGTATAGATACTGGAACACAGGTTTGATTTACTTATCCAACAGAATTGTTGGACAGAACTGGGATGCGACGGAATGATATCAATGTGAACTAGAAGTCTTGAAGTAGGAAGTTTAAATGAAGGTAATTCAACTGCTTGTGGATGGGAATTGCGTGCTTGGATAAATAAATACTAAATAAATCGCACGTCTTGACGGTGCGAGACACAGTCCAAACGGTTACCTGATCAGACGACAGAGAAGCTTTTGAATTTTGTGATATAGTTCCAAGAGAAGATTTGTGTTGCTCAATTATTTAAAGCAATAGAAATGTGCAAAATAGAGAACAGATGTAGACATGACCAGCAGTTAGTGAAGTAATACAACCATCTGTAGAACCGTCTCCTGGGGACCTGCTTTCATGCGGCGTTCTCCCACAACTGGTTTCATAAGCACGTCCACGAATCAACTGACCATGTGCTGATTTGGAATTAAGGCAGGTAAGCCGTTATTATTTCGACCAGGTATTTTGGCTTGTCTTATAGGGCATCATCATGAAGATTCATTTTTGTGACCATGTTAATGTGATAGACTCAACATTTAGACTCGTTTCTTGAGTCCAACCACATCTTTTCTCGCCAGTACGTTTGTGGCAATTCGCCATGTGTCAGCATAATATTTTTCTTAAGAGCTTCAATCCAATAACCCAATGAGATCGTCCCAGTCGTGACAAACTATGGAAAGAGAAGAACAATTATGAAATATATTGAAAGCTACAATGAGTAAATGTTATATACTTCTCTAGAATGAGATGTGCTCTGGCAGTTACCTATGATCTTTTGTAAAATTAATGAAAGAGGGAGAATAAGGAACTCAATAAATGATTGTTGCTGTCAATGCGTTCGAAGAATTTATCATAAGTGCAGTTCCTGAATTATTTTTATTTTGTTCCATTTAGTGAAGTTAATCGAAAAATCAGAAATTATACACAAAGTGGAATTTGCAGAGTAGGGAAAACTGTAGCGCATCACTCGCATGTGACATCCAGGAAGGAAGAGAATATAATTAGCAGTGTAGAACAAATGCTACGAAAGAAATTAGAAAAAGCCGGCAACAAAGGGCTGCTTCATTATAAACTATAACCTTCAGGGCGAGAGTGATGTCACGTCGGCACCACATGTTGCGCAGTATGCCAAAAGCACCTCGATCTTTTGTTATACAGTACGTAATCTCAGCTTCGATCTCACGGGCGCTAATTTAGCTACCCAAGTACTTGCATTCCTGAACGACTTCTAGCTGCTCACCACCAAGGTTCAGCGCAGTGGTAGGTCCCTGCCAATATTGTAGAAGTATTTTGTATTTCGATGGATCAAAGCATAGCCCAAAACGATAGACCGCCAGTACTAATCGGTTCAATGGAGCCTGGCACGTTTGTAAGCTGTCACAATTCAAGAGGTCGCTAACAGGAAGTAGCTCCCCACTTTCTAAGTATTGTCCATCGAAAGCTGTTTCCTTGACTTCATCAATAGCGAAGTAAAAGAGGATAGGTGACAACGGGCAACCTTGTCTCACACCTGTGGTGATACTGTAGGGTGGCAATCTTTTAACACAAACCCGCACTCTGCCCGAATTATGCAGGTACAGCGTATTGAAATTGTTTATAATATATATATATATCGGGCACTCCAGGGAGGCTGATGAAGGAGTCCCCATATATGTAAATTATTTGGATTTGCTGCAGCATTCGACAGGGTCAATCGCTTCTTTCTCCTCCAAAAGCTTGCTACTTACAATATCAACGGTTCTCTGCTCATCTGGTTTGAAGACTACTTACATGACATAGCAGTCAAGGTAAGAATAACCGACACGCACTCTGCAAGCCTGTGCGTCTCCAGTGGTGTACCACAAAGATCCGTCCTCGGCCCGCTACTGTTTTTAGTCTACATTAATGACCTTCCAGCAAACATTTTATCCAAGATATAAATATTTGCAGACGATGCTAAAATATGGACAGAAATTCGCTCAGCATCCGACCGTGTCTACCTCCAGGAAGGTCTGACTCGGGTTAACGAATGGGCAGAAATGAACCGGCTCCTACTGAACCCTGCAAAGTGTCACCTGCTGACGGTGCGCAGCAGTTCGCCAGGACATATCTTTTGGAGCAACACGTCCCGCGATACTTGACTGGTGAACGCGACTTAGGTATAATCGTGCTAAAGAGTCTTGGCAATTCGCTCCAATGTTCTAAAGCAGCAAGTGTGTCGAACTTGAACTTGAGACTTTTGAGGCGAGCTCCCGGCACTTTTGAACGACGGCTAGTACCATTGCTGGTTAACTCCTATATTCGTCCTCATGTTGAATATGTAATTCAGGCCTAGTGTCCATGGTTAAAACTTGACATCCGCCCTTTGGAACAGCCCCAAAGAAGAGCCACAAAACAACGCGCGCACTATCCGGTCTAAGTTACGTAGTGCGTCCTCGTATATTCGGTGCGTTCTTAACAGAATACGGACGGCTTCGCGGAGACCTTACTCTCACATATTGGATGCTGTCTGAAAGCAAACATTCGTGTACATCATTTTTGACCCTAGCCCATTACAAACAAGTCCGAGGCAACCACCTGAAACTAATGACGCAGTACACACGTCTGAATTGTAGAAACTATTTTTAGTCACTTAGATTCTGTTCTCATTGGAATGCATTACCAAGATATGTGGTGAACGCACCAGACCTGACGACATTCGAAAGACTCTTGAACTTTCAAATTAGTGATAAACGCTTTACAACAGTTTGATAAAGTGCAATGGATTCACCATTTGAGCTTCCGTTTCTGTACCGCAGTCATGATGTGGGCGCTGTTAATTTATGCTTCGGGTTGTGTAAGCCTATTTTTTCTTCACTTGACTTATCCGCTCTCTCTCTCTCTCTCTGAGTACGACTAAATGGAACAAACAACCACGAATTGTATTAATACTTCCCCCCTATCCTTATGGCCAGTATTACGAGTGTTGCGTTACCTTCTGAATATCTGTCGGACTCTAAACGCAACTCATGAGGCTGTTTTGGGCTCAATCTTTATCTTACTTGTAGTTATGATCGGTTTTTCCACTTTGCGCTAAGCGCAAATATAAGCGCGGACTGTTACAATTTCACTTCAACTGAGCCGACCCACATTCCTTCAAAACGCACAACAGCATTCCTGTTCATTTACGTGGAGAATTATGCGCACCAGACATACAAATATATATATATATATATATTCATTACATTTTATTTGGTTTGTTCTGCGTACTTGATAATCTTCTCCCAACTTACACACGTCGCTCATGCAAACTGCGTTAAAATTGTGTAATTGTGTCGCGTGGTATTTTCTAAATAACTCGGACATTTTGTACTTATCACGGATTCACTTATAACCGATTTTTTCCATATGCTCATTTAGCCAGCATTTATGTCGTCATATGCGTTTACTTTATTCGATATTGGCTGTTGTTTGACATCCCAGATGTGGCTGCGCTTGATGTGCATGTTGACAAGGTGCCTACCTGTCTATTACCCACTACCTCGTCCATACTGGCTCCAGGAGACAGTTGGTCCTTGCTGGAGGGGACGGGGTGCACAGTCCTTGTGGCCGTGCTAGGCTCAAAGAGCGGTTCCATGCACTCAGTATGGAGCGGACTACGGTCCAGCCACCGCCTTGTGTGTACTTGATTCTCCAAATACAGCGTGCTTGTGTTTGCCTGTGAAGGAGTGTGGGCCGGCTCCGTTGATGAAACGTGGCTCCCATCCGCATGCCTCCCGGTCTTATTCCTTCGGGTTTACACTGGATATGGGGTGTGTGGTTGGAGCTGTGGGTGGTGCAGCGCAAGCCATCCATGGTTCCATTTGTAGGCGCAGGCGTCCTGTGGCTGGCCACAGTGACAGGCAAATCCGAAACCGGATGCCGCCAACCATAGAAGAGTATAACCTACCCTGCTGGAACGAAGGTATCGTAACAAGGAAATTGCGTAAATCGCGATCTCGGCATAGGTACCCCCTGGGTGCAAGTAAGTCTCGTGTAGGAAAATAAGATCTTAAGCGCTTGTTGCATTGCGCAACCGAAGCTCGGCGATTTTTCTGAATAGGCCTTGGACATTCATGCAAACGTTGCAAAGCGCTTCGGTTCTCAGCAAGTATCCGAGACACTTTTGACTAGGATGGGAGGCTGTTCCGACCGTTGCATGTTCAGCCGATAGCCGATTTTTGTGGTATTATCGACGAGTCGACTGGAGTTGTGTTCAGTGGCATTGTGATTAGCCCCCACGATAACTCAGTTTGCACAATGAACGGGGGTGACTGCAGAGTTGCATAGCAAGATCCCCATTTCCTTCAGATATATTTCGTAGAAAGTCACTATTTTGTTTGGCTACCGGTTTTGCTTTAAGTCGAAGGACAGTTTCGGACTCCACTTCGAACCGGAGCTCGGTTGGCAGCCTGTTCCAAAGTGAATGCTGGCGTTCCAGTAGCGTAAGTTCCATCTTCCAAGTTTGTAGCACTACCTTACTTCTCCTTGGGCCGCACCCCTTGTAACTTTCTGATCTTGGCGTCGTCAGGAGAGAAGTGGCTACAACGTCATTCAAGAACATGTTCTCATGCATCTAGCGCTACTTCGCCTGGTCCTGTGTCTTTGTTTCGCATTCAGCATGCTCATGAGAAGAGAAACAATAATGCTTGAAATTGGGTGGCGGGTGATCCTCATGATGTTGGATAGTTTAGTCAGAATACTAAGGAGGTACATTATGGTATTCCATTGGTTCAGGTCTTCCAGTTGCTTCCTCCTTAAAGAATTCAGGGTTGACTCAGAAACGTTGCGCATATTAAAAATAGGGCATCCAATTTTTGCTGAGTGTCTTTCCTGGGAGTATGGACCGTAGTTCGGAGATCTAGTGACTTGATGTGCACCTGTGCAGCGTTGGCCTTCACATTAGTTTTGTGTTTGACGATAGGAACAACAGCGTCTGATTTTTGGTTACATTTTGATTCAACAACGACCCAGCTGCCACTGGTATTTGCATGTTTCTGGGGTTTCGGAGAACTTTGGTGGAAGGAAGTGAATATGGGGGAAATTGCTGTAAATGAGAAAGCTTAGACGATTTGGATTATTGGTAATGTTTACAGGAGTAACTTTATTAGTGTAGCATTCAGTGTTGTTGTGTTGCTTGCAATAGATTCATGTATCAGACTTTCTGCTACGCTTCTTCTTACCGAAGCTATTTTGTGCCCAGCATCTTCTCAACGACCTCTGCAAGTCTTTCATGCATCTGGGACAGTGGAATTACGGTTTTAACTAGCGAGAACGTATTGCACTTCGCCCGGATCCAAAGTGAGTCACGCCTGCTGCTGGTCAGCCTACACTCGCTTGTTTTGATTTTCCCGCATTTGCATGAAAATAGTTTGAGTAATTTTCACAGGAAACCCCTATTTTGACCACCTTATTGCACTTTCCGCAGGCACCTTTAGGCACCGCGTCACGGTTAGCAGCGCTTATCAGGGCACGAGAACGTGTAGTGGTTTTTCCTGCAGCGTATTGGATGAATTGATCAAGGTTAGCCTGCCGAAACCGTTGGCTGTTTCAATGCCTCATTCTCCCTTGCGGTCGCGCGCAGATACCGGAATGTAGTTTTATGCACACAAGCACACGAAGGCGCGGCATGCATTGATGGGGTCGAGTTACACGACGATGCAAGCAGGGGTTGGCAGGCTACTTTAAGTGTCGCGGGCTCGATGTTTAGTAGGTGAACGACGCAAAATGCCTTGTAACTTTGATAAGCTGTCTGAAAGACCTTAGCTTCTTCTACCGAATGAAACCAAAATTTTACTCGAAAAGATCGGGTGTGATATGATTTCACAAGCAGAACTCGACGAAGAATGCGCCAATATGGGAAAACTGGAGTAATAATATGATCCACACAATATCTCGGAACATATTTGGAACCGATCGGGAAGTCATCATTTCAGAAAACTTGGTAAACGACCGGTTAATGTATTTATGAGGATACACAACGTTTCGCATTTGACACAAATGCTTTATCAGGCGAAGTGAATTATCTAAACATTGGCATTTTATAGCGATCATGGCTAAACTACATACAAAGACGAATCAATTTGCAGTTCATCTATGAATGATAACAGCGGTCAAAGGTCAATATGTTCGCGGGTACACTGTAGTTTGTTTCAGTCAGGGTCAAGCGAGGGAAAAAATTGCCGGTCCGTGGATAATTGCATTGTGGTTAACAATCTTAATTGAACCGTTGCAGGGAACTTGGACACCGATAGAATTTGGCTTTAGTACTTCGGAGTTTAGTGGAGGGTGGGCCGATAGTTCATTCCGACTTGGGATCCATCAGCCGAGGCTTACAAAGCTGGCCGGAGTAAGACTGGACGCCAGGCACTGGACAGCCCTACTCCGTCTATTCTATTCACGCAGTTGTTAGCCTTGGTTATTTCTATAGCCTCAGCAATCACCTTTGTTTAGCTGATCGTAATCCCTTCCTGATTACCTCCACATTTTCGAAGTCAATTTTATGTCCCGTGTCTAGCGCATGCATTGCTATTGCTGAATCTCTGAGTAGAGCTCCATACTCTAGCTCATTTCGCGGAGATCGTGATATGTGTCGCCTATGTTCTGAAATCCTTGTACGTAATTTCCGCGCTGTTTGGCCTATATACACTTGTGTACAATCTTTACATGGAATTTTGTAAATACATTTAGTTGTTCTATCTAAAAGGAGTGTATCCTTCAGGTGCACAAGAGTGGACCGTAGCGTTCGACCCTTCTGGAAAACTACCCTTATCTTCTCTTTATTCAGTACTCTCCGAATCGCTTCCGAGGTTCCTTCTTTATACGGAATACCCACTGTCGCTATCCACTCTGCGGTTGGAGTTGCGCGTGGGTTGAGACATTTCTGTAGCTGTCGTTTCACTAATCGTTTCGGATATCCGCTAGCTATTAAGTTTTTTCATCGCTTCCCTCTGCGCTGCTTTCTTATCTTCTTCCTCCGTGCACAGAGCACTTGCTCTGTGAAATAGTGATGAGGCAATTCCCGCGTACACGTGCTTTGGGTGGCTTGCACTATAGCTGAGTACCCCATCTGTGTCCATTGGTTTGCGATGCATCGTTGTTTTTAACGTTCCTTCCTTCCTATGTACCAGACAATCAAGGAACGGAAGTGTACCGCTCTGCGACTCAAGTTCCATGGTGAATTTCATCGCATTGTCAATAGAGTTCAAATAGTTTAAAAATTCTTCTTTTGTATCCCTTTTTATAATCGCAAAAGTGTCATCCACGTAGCGCCACCATACTTTCAGGGCACCACGGAAATTGGGTAATGCTTTCTTTTCAGCCGTCTTATGAATTATTTTGTAACGTGGAAAAGTTGCAGCTTCATTTGCAGTAAACATTCTCGTGAGGAGATTTGTTTGGGCTTCAAAACCCCATTTCATGGAATCATATCTCTCCTACCGTTGCTTCCCCGAATATTTAAATTATGATACTAGGTGCTTTGTTTCATAATGACGCCGAAAATTTCACTCTTACAAATCGCTATACTTTCGCCGCATAAGACAGCTGCATTTCAAGTCCTTTGTCTCTACGAAGAAGTACTTCATTTCGTACTCGTCGTTAAAAAAGCGACATTTTGCGTCCACTTTCCTTTTCTTAGTAGCCGTAAGAAGCGGTGTAGTTCATCTGAGCAGAAAACGTAAGAGACACTGAATTGGAAGCGTAATTATCATCCTACTAGAACATTTGCAAAGCAGAGAACTATCAACTGTTCATGAAGTTACGGCTTATCAAACAAGCAAATGAAGCTTATAACATAACGTGTATAACATCTAATGCATATATCATACAAGAGCCGTGAATACGGCCAGATGAAATGAGAAGCTTGCGGCATCGTTAGTCAACTGCGATTCCGAGAGTGGCAACCGGACATTGCGTAGACGCCGACATGGCCAAACGACAACTTTTCCGCCCGTCTGAGTTATCACGGGCACTTTGTACAACACCTTCACCACAGTAAGCCGATTTCTGACCTGCGTTGAAGCGCGTGTCTTTACGAAGTTCCACTTTACGAAGTTCTACTTCTCATGCACGTCAAGCGCTCGAAATTATTACGAGGACATGACATGCTCAGCTTCACAAGAGGCATTCGTGAAGTTTACTAATCCACAATGACGCTTACCTACGTCACTTGGATCGATTTCATACACAGCCGCACCAACGCCACGGTGTATGCGCGTGGATGATAGTACTGCGTGGGTCCCATGCATACTAAGGTGCAAGCAGGTGAATGGGGTCAAACTGGTGTTCAGGGTTAGAAAATGAGAAAGGCAATCAGGCCTACAGTACGACGTGCGGCATTGCGGTGTGTGCGGTCCCGTTCGATTGGCTACACGCAGCGTATCGCTCAAACTGTCGAAGCTGACAGGCGACCTGAAAGGACCAGACATAGGTGTGATGTTGCGGTGATAATGCATGAATGTGATAAAACAGGATGGAACCATGCTATAACTTGGTCAAAAGTGCATTAGTGCAAAGGCCGTAAACCCAGTTCTAGCGTAGGCATGTGAATTAATTGGGTGTTCAAAATCAAGTGTCGTTCGCGGGCCGGTTGAACTGACGTCACGGGCCTGATCCGGCCCGCGGGACGTAGGTTGGTGACCTCTGGTATAACCGATCCCAAATGAGCTTTCAAAGTGATTAGTATTTTCAAGGTGTAAGAGAGATTAACAACTGGGAACAATAACATGCAGATTTAGTCAAAAATTCAAGTAAAGTAATACGGTCCTCAATGGAACCGTCCCCCAGGGAGCTGTTTCCATGCAGGGTATTCCCTCGATGGGTTTCACCAGCACTTCCGTGCTGCAACTGCCTATGTGCTAGTGTGGCAAAATAACATATAAGCCATTGCCTGTGTCACAACTGACTGTTGGAAGGGTTGTTTTATACACGCATTATGGGCGATGAAGCCTCTGCCCGTTCCGATATGCGGGTCATTCAAGTATGGCACTTACGTGTTATATGTCAGTGAATGGCAATGTGCCATTCAGGGGTATAATTTTTGCTTGGAAGCTTTCATCCATTACCACAAGAGGTCAGCCCACGCATAACTAACAACGAATTAAGGAATCGAAATGGATAATGCCAAAGACTACTATTTGCTGATAGACCAACCACCTTTTCATGAGAAGTCCTGGTGAATAACGACGATGGTACAGGAGTTTCGAAAGAATTATTGCATTCGGTCCAAGGTTTTGTACATAATAAAGAGACGTAAAGATAATCCACATACAGTTGTTAATGTCTCTGCAATTGCGGTTGCTTAATCCAAAAAGACGAGCAATTGAAACGAACAGAATTGGAAGACCAGTACAGTCAAAATTTCCAAGGTGACCACACAAGGGACCGACAAAATGTGATGCTTTGAACAGATGGTCGCCGTGGACAGATTCATGTGTAGGGACATTACTCATAGAAGGAAGGTTGAGGATTATTTTAGCCGGTCGCCATAGAAGGTTGGACTATAATTCAGTAATACTAGACGATCGATTGCAAAGGAACTCGCCGTTATTTTTGGCACGGTGAAAACATGAAAAAGAAATAAGAGATGTGCGGATGTGTACAACAAGTTAACATAGGGCAGGTTTCGTTTAATGTTGGAAATAAAACGCAAATATATGGAGTAATCATCTTCAACAAATGACTACCGTGGTCTTTCTGGTCCAAATATTACCCGGACTTTCTTAAAATATTATATTTTCCTTTAGTTGTAAACTTAGGATCTGTTTCACTTTTGCTGGCGTCAAGAAAATCTTAAGCATTTTGTTGACTACGCTGACGTTTTTTGTACGCCCTATAAAACTAGGTAGCCTGTTCCATATTAGGCGCAAAATCATATAATTAAGGTTCTGTCTGACTGTGGTCTTAAATGGAGTTACTATAATTACACATTCGGAGTCGCATATTTCATAGCGGGCTTCCAATGGAAATTGTGTAAAGCGGTGCAGACGATGCATGTTTTGCCACACGTTTTTGTGAAGGAAACCAAGAGTTAAATTCAATATATGCAGCCATAAAACCTCTGGTGTTAATTCAATGCATCTATCTTTATAAGGAAGAAGTCTAGAGCAAGCAAAAATGCATTGGTGAAGGTGCCTTGAACATTTTCTGTGAAATGGAAGCAAATGTTGGTAGCTCAGGTTGTTCAGTTGGTGGACTGAGTGTTCGCTGAGCTCGACAGGTTGACTGCAAACGTTTCGTCACCACTCGAGGTGACATCATCAGTGCGCGTGTACTTGGCAGAGTGGCGCGTACGAAGTGTACGTGAGTCTGAGTGATTGATTTCTTAGCCACTAGGCAGTCAGAATGAGGTCATCTACGAAATTAACTGCAAAGAGTGTGACAAACACTACATCGGGCAAACTGGAAGGAAACTGTCAACACGGATCAACGAACACAGAATGGCCATACGGAGACACAATCCACATTCACTGGTTTCCATGCATGAAGACCAAAAAGGCTATCACTTCGACCTAGAGAATGTTAAGATCTTAACCCGTGGAAATTCGAGACACGCTAGAGAATTCTTGGAAGCATGGTATTCTTCGGACAATTCAGTAAATCGAAACGTTGAAATAGATGCTATATATACAGCGCTACGGATGAAAAATCACCGAATTAGTAGATTAAATCTAACGAAACAGAGCGACAGACAACTGCATCAAACGACGACAACCGAAGAGTCACGCTCGCGTATACTACGATGTGAGAATTAGAGATCGATTTCGATGGTCATGTGCTTGTCGAACAATCCAAACTCAGACTAGCTGCTAGGAGATGGATCACTCAGACTCACGGCCACTTCGTGCGCGCCACTCCGCCAAGTACACGCGCACTGATGATGTCACCTCGAGTGGTGACGAAACGTTTACATTTTTTGTGAACTTCAGGTCAATGTACGTAACCTGCTGAGCGCATCACTACGTTATTCTAACAACGGTCTTAGAGTGATTTTAGACGCCACGAGCTTTGTATCTCTCAGCGTTAGTAACAGACCGAGTTGGCAGTTCAACAAAAATGGAGGGCCAAAATAACGCCATGACTCTAGTGTGCACAAATTTCCCAGCAACTATTGTCATTGCGTAGTAAGTTTTCGAACTGCCAAGATCAGTGGAATTCGCTGTACATTTTGATAAACGTAAAAGACAAACTCACAAATCTAGTGAAACTCGTCACTCGACCTCTGCACACTATGGCGAACCCAGAATTAGTAGAGTGAAAGTGGAATCGGCCGTTGGTGTAGAAACAGTTTTACTCGACACAAGTGCGCTGCAACAGGGGTCTTGTAAGTTACGCATCTATACTGAGGTCCGTTGGAGCATGCGTTAATCAAAAAGCCACAACTCGGAAAACCAGCGAACTGGATTACCTAGGCACAATCTTTAGTTATAACGTGCCAGGACTTCCTTCGCACCACAGTCATGAATCCGGAAATCACGATTGCGTACGGTGGCAGTTCATTCGTGAGACACTTTTCCTTGACCACGCTGTGGCGCGATCGCTCAAAAGACCTCTCTCACCAAATTATAGAAGAAGCAGACCATGGACCCTAAAACTCCTGGTTCAGTCAGAGCAGATAGCGACGGAAGTGTTAGAACGTTGGCGGAAACATCTCAAAAAGCCTCCAGCTGAACTTCGGTTAAAAGCTGCTGAAGTCTTGCAAAGGCCAGACATGAGCTTACTTGAAAAAGCAAACCTAAATGCGATTAGGCAGGAGCATTACTTTACCGCTACGGCATGCGATTCTGCAACATGTCAGGACGAGGAATTGGACGTACCGTGGATAAATCAGTTTGCGAACGACATGACATCATAATTCCATCAAAAAGCGAATAAAGGCCGACGGCATATCTTTCGGTATTCTATCACACATGTGTGGTCTCCTAGATACCGAGAAACTATCCTGCCTTTATACAAATGCTCAAGGCATGTTCAAAAACATGTCCTAACTAAAAGTTCGCCAAATTTTGCTGCTATACGATATCATCGGTGTCACGGAGACATAGTTGCACAGTGGAATGACAGATGCTGAAATCCCGCTGCCGGTTACGTCACTCATTTGAAACGACTGGCTTCCGAAAGGAGCGGCTGATCATTCAGACTTACCGTTCGCCGATTAAATACATAACTAAATAATCGGTATATTGCTGGACATGCAAGGCGAAGGCAAAATACCAGCCTGATCAATTGGTTGAAATTTAGATAGTGGAAGGATTTTTCAAGAGCTTTTATATTCTTAATAAAGTGTTTGAGATGCTCAATCATTTAAAAGTAATAAACGAGGAAGACCTGGAGAGTAGAAATAACAGTATATATAGAAGTCAGTTCAAGTAAAGTAATGCGACCCTTCATGGAACCGTCTCCCGGAGATCTGCTTCCACACTTCACTTCCACATCTTATCTGGCCATGAGCTGTTTTGACTTAAAGTAAGTAGACAATGATATTTTGATTCGTTTTGTTGCTTACTGGTTGTTGTCATATGCAATTTTGTCATCATCACGGTGACAAAGTATATATAATTATGTAAAAATATATATGGGGCCATGTGTAATATGTTAAGGCATCCCCCTTATACAGCCATCATTTAGCTAACTAGAGTCTAGCACTTCCAATATTCGGCAGTGAGTTCGTGACTACTCGCATTGTATGAGTGTAATGCATTTTTCGGAGCATCCATGCATCATTTCGGAAGATCGGCCTAGTCATGGCCAACAGTGCTAGGAGAGAAATAAAAAAAGAAAAGGAATGATGGAACTGTACTGAGAAGCTGATGGGTTTTTGTCCGACGTTTTCTGATACAGCTTGTATAACTTATCACTGGAGACATAATTCCTTAGAATTGTATATGGTTTTAATAGGAAGTTTCAGGGGAAATAATTGAAATGGCGACAACAGTCGTAGGAGCTCAAATTTGAGAGATTGATGAAAGAAAATTAATGTTTATGGCCCTGAGAAACTCCCATTTTGCACAAAATATTTTCTCCAGGGCGGAAGAGAAAACCGTATGCAGTGTAGAGCAAGTTTACTGTCGTTCCAACAGTTTAGCTGCTGCTGCCGGTCAAATTTTGCACAATAATCTGCCTCGGCGGGAAATGGAATCCCGAACATACAGATTACCGGTATTCCGTATGTCCGGGGTTTGCATCCCCGCCGGGGCAGATTATTGTGCAATTTAATCACGACTTCTACATTTACAAAACAACTACATACTCACGAATCCACCAATACACTAAATTAACCATCGTCCTTCAAACACCTGAAAGACAGATACTTCGGATCATCGGGAAGTGAGGAGTGAGTGAGCGAATCCGCAACACCAGGACAGATACTGTGGGCTTATAGACAATACGTCGCGATCCAAGCAGAAGTCATGTATTAAATTGCGTACCTGGTCGTCAGTCCTCGGTAGGTCAGTTGATGATATCAAGATATGGCGAAGGATCAGAGGACCGGATGACCAAGAACGGCTCCAGTGCGATCTTAACACAGTGTCGAACTGGTCAGTTCAAAACGCCCTACCGTTCAATGTAGACAAATGTCGCGTAGTACAATTACGCCATAGACATAACTACACCTACATACTTGGGACAAACAAATTGCAGAATAGCTCCCAGGAACATGATCTTGGTGTGATCGTACAGAGCGACCTCAACTGTTCAAAACAGGCTGAGGTAGTTGCCAAAAGAGGCAACCAGCATGTCGGCATGCTGCGAAGGGCATTCGGGAGATTTGACCCATCAATCTTCCCAGTGATGCTCAATTCCTACGTGCGCCCGCAAGTTGAGTACGCAATCCAAGCTTGGCAACCTTGGTTGAAACGCGATCTGGAAGCGATAGAGGCACTACAACGGAGAGCAACAAAGAACGTGATGGGCCTGCGGTATCACTCTTACCACCGAAGGCTGAAGTTGCTGGGAATTTTCAGCGGACGTTATCGAAGGCTGCGCGGCGACCTCATATTAGCGTATCAGATATTGAGTGACCCCAACCACGTATGCCGCCATTTGCTGAAACTTAGCCACAACACGCAGCTCAGGGGTAACAGCTTAAAGTTGAAGGAACAATATAGCCGTCTAGGGTGTCGACGGAATTACTTTTCCCTTCGAGTTTGCAAACCATGGAACGCACTCCCAGACTCAGTAGTATCCTCTCCTACCCTGGATGTTTTCAAAAAACGATTAGATGTTGCCCTCAGCTCCCAACATTTTGTTACCTAAGCTCCTCTGTTGTGGATTACGCCAAGCATGTTTTCAACAGGACTAATGTATCAAATGGACCTAAGTGAGCGACCATATTTTATTTTCTCACTCCTTACCGCAACTATCACGGCGCCCCAGTGTCTTTCTGAATGTTTACGCGCGATATTTCTTTTTCATTTCACACTGATGTTAATTATCAAAGTATTCATCTCGGCAGACGTTCTATAGATGACCCAGACATATTTTAATTGCATCATATTCACCGCAACCATGCTACGGGACGTGTCAAGCACTTGCTTTTTTCTCGTGATAAATCATTGTTCATTGTTCATTGGTAGAGCAGCGGACCGGTACTCCGTATGTCCGAGGTTCGATTCCCCGTCGAGGCAGATTATTGTGCAAAGTTTAGTGGTGGCTTCTACTGTCTACAAAACAGAAATACAGAAACAGAAATACAATAAACTATTCATTTGAATCGATCTCTTCATATTTGTTGGCACCAGGTGGGCGGTATATGAAGCCTACAATAGTTCGGTTTTTATCAAACGACAAGGTTGGCCAGACGGAACCAAGAGAAGAACAGAGAACTGGAAGTGCGTACTAGGACACAAGCAGGTTTTATGAATAGTAAATAGTGCGACCTGCACCCCTACCTGTCTTTCGATCAGTCCTGAGCAGTTTATGTCCGTCGTTCGAAACCAATTGAGTTACACTTTTGTGCTGCACCACGTTACAGCAAGCACCTTCAGATCAGGTTTATTTAGATGCACGAAGGTACGCAGTAAGTGAATCTTATTTAATAGTGAAAGTAGATTAAATAACGTCATTCGGTAAACAATCTGACTCAAGTTTGAGCCGCATCATTCTTTATTATTTGAGCCACTATTAGTTGCAGGTCTGTCGGCAATAACTCCCTCACAGTGAAACTTACGGCATCCGATAAAAGTAAAGGGGAAGGCGGAATGGTGGAGCAATTCCAAAAAACGGAATAATTTGGAAAATTTTAACATATGCGAGTTCGGTGATATTGTGGAGTTAGTCAAAGGCGATGGCAAAATGATACGGGCAGGTAGAAATGAGGACAAGAAAGAATACCACTTATTATTAATGAACAATGCTTTTATACAGGTTAAAAAGTACTGCTTTACAAGCCCCGTTTGATATTCTGGTGGGTTATCAGAAAACGTCCATGGAAAAATGCATTTAGTGGTTAGAATATCAAAATACTAGACTTATCGTATGTAATGCAGTAGCCATAGGCTCCAAGTGTTTCCACAGCTGAAATAAGCGAAAGAAGTAAATTTAACGCCATTCCCTAGAGTAAGATGGAGAGTAGTGTTAGGTAACAAATACAAGTGGCGGAGTGTGGCATCCAACCGACTTTTAAATATAGCTATCGTGGGTATAGCAACAACCGATTCGGAGGGCGTGTTTCATGGTTAACGCACACGAATGGAAAAAATTTGCTACAGTACGCCATACGGCTGCTAATTGCAAGGAGTGGTCTCTAAGTTTGGTGTTACTGTTGAGTTGCAGTAAAAAGCGGCACACATGATTTGGATGGTGTACAAACAACTACGCCATAACAAAGTCGTCTCGTAGTCGGCGATACCGCCAGCGGAATACTCCCAAACATTTTAGCCCCTGCACTCATGGGATTTATCGCATTCCAGTGACGTATTTAGAAGCTCGAATTTGAGGTTGGTCCAGTGCAGGAAGGCCGTGCTCCAGTCAAGTCTGCCAGGCTTGGATTGCGTATTCGATATGTGGGCGAACATACGCATTCAGAATCTGTCTAAAAATAGACGTTTCTATTTGTCCGAACGCCCATCGTGGCATGCAGACGTGCTGGTTACCAGTTTTCCTTGCCTTTGCGGATTGCTTTAAACAACCTGAGTTATCCTGAACAAGCATGTCAGGGTCGCGTTCGACCGATGATCGCTGCAGTATTGCGTTCCGAGCCTGTAGGACTAAGAACACTGGTGTCGTATGGGGAGTAGCTTGCATTTGTCCAGGCTGAACTGTAACAGATGTTGGGTTGAACACTGATGTACAATACCACGGTCACACTGAAGTACATTCTGATCGCTATCCGCCTGAATTGGGTGCTGAAGACTAGTGAGTCAGCAAGCGTATTCTAAACGTTTACGGGTAGAACTTTAACAGGAAACGTGGGATCATCATTATACTTAGCCCAGGTAGGATTTCTGGTTGCATACCGTTTTTATTGTAAGGCTCGTTCTAGTAATAGTATGCTTTCGAGGATGACTGCTAATATCGCTACTGGATGGCGTGGTTTTAGATATTTCACCTACTGATTTAAATGCGCATTTCGATGCATTAATCGCACTGACGTCCATTCCCCCTGAAGCATTCGTGGATAGTTTTGTCACCGGTTTGGGACATTTAGCTGCTTTTAGATAAATATTTGAATGCTTGCTGGTTGGACTAGTTTTAGACCGTAGCTCTACAGACTGAGCCTGTTCTCTATCTGAGCATGAGATGACAGCATGTGTGTGCGCAACTCTTTCCAAATATCCTCCATATTATTTGGGGAGTCAATGATGGCTGCAGATGGATCTAGACGGTACTGCGAAACGGACCAACGCAATCTGCAAAGGATGCTATCCCTTCCATTGATATCAGTGAAGGATAAGTGGAATTATTTTTCATTCACATTGGTGCTTTGTTGTTAGATCTAGCATGATGCAATTCACGTTAGAGGTGAGTTCTGTCTTCAAGTATGAGTACCTCATCTAATCTTGGAATGGATCTCGCAGTATTCGCACCGGAATTAACATGCTGTCACAGCGTTTGCTGCTGATTCATAACAACGTTGGGCATGAATGTGGTAAAGCTTTCTTTGCTTAGACTATTGTCGTTACTATCGTTTATCGGTATTCTGTTGGTCGTTGTGACCACATTCCTGCTAGTTGTAAGCTTCATGTCTTCTGGTATGATTAGGGCAATCGCGCTTTTGGCACGCCTTTATCTGAAGTCAGCTCAGACATCATAGAATCTAGCAGTTTATTGCCCCATTCATATGCTTTTACTCTGCGTTAGATGGTGGATCAATTAAATACGAAACAGATGCCAAGTTGTCCACGACAGAATCGAGCCGCAAAAGTTTTACCTTTTGTTCATTTAACTGCTCCACTAATAATGAAATTCAGTTTGTTAGTGGGTATACAATCTCAGTAAGACTTGCTGAAGATTTGGATGGGAAAGATTTATGGACATAAGGAGCTAAGGGTTTTAGGAAGTGTAGCTTGGTGGTCGCTTTATGTTTTGGTAACTGAGGATTCATGACAGGTGGATTGCAGAGAATATACCATTATTGCTTACAGTGCTAACAAAATGGACTATTAACAGAGAGTTCTGCGAGCGTTTTATTCGATCCCTGTCTATTTCTTGAATTAAGGGTGGATCTCGTTTCGACAGAGGTAACGAGCATTTTCAGTGGTTTATCAGTAGGATTTTAGGGCTTGTAAAACCTAAATGCACGAGAATTCGACAGGTACAAAAGGCCACCGTTTCAGGTACCATAATCTACACAAACCAACCGGGATTTTAAGCGCGCCCAGTTATCCAAATTCGGTGAAAGGTTGTAGATTGTTTGATTAGAGGAGCATTTTGTAGTACACGTTGTGTAGTTGGATTGTGAAGCGTAATCTCAATGTTGACCATGATTTACATTAAAGTGAAGCTTGGTCAATGCGATCACTGAGACCGTAGCCGAATCAGATGGAAATTGGGTGTTGTAGCTTATCCTTCAATATTCACTTTCTCTGTGCACAGGTCAGCCTGAGTTCGACTCCGTGCTGGGCCGCGTCGCGTTTCACCACATCTTCCAGTACGCGTACAGGTACAATTTCGACCAGACAAAGAAAGTGGCGTGCCTTCAATAGAACACAGTTCGCAATGTAATGTGGGCGCTCTCGGTTGGCGGCATCCGGTTCCGAATTTACCTGTCATTGCGACCACCATACGGACAAACACAGGACGCCTGCGCTTACAGACGGGCCATGGGGGGCTTTCGCTGTACCACCCAAAAATTCCATCCACACACCCCATATCCAGGGTAAACCCGTAGGAATAAGACCGGGAGGCATTTGGATAGGAGCCGAGTTTCCTCAACAGAGCCGGTCCACACTCCTTCCCAGGCAAAATCAAGCACGCTGTATTTGTGGAATCACGTGCACACAAGGCGGTGGCTGGACCACAGTCCGCTCCACACTGCGTACATGGAACCACTCCTCGAGGCTAGCGCGGTCACGAGGTCCACGAACCACGTCCACTCCAGCAACAACAAACTGACTCCTGGAGCCAGTATAGACGAGATAGTGGGCAATAAGCAGGTAGGCAGCTTCAAAGTTGAATTTAGGGAGCACGCTGTGTGGTTGGGTTGCGAATGGCAACCTCTATTGAGACCTCAAATCAGTTTGAGGTAAACCTCGGTCATTCCGATTTCGAGGACTGTAACCTGAATGGAAATATTTGGGTGTTGCTCTTCCCAACACTGGCACACCACCAGTGCCAGTATGCCAGTGTTGGGAAGAGCAACACCCAAATATTTCCAGGTAGGCAGCTTGTCAACATACACATCGAGCGCAACCACATGGAGGATGTCAAGCAACAGCCAATCAATAGAGTTGACCATAGCAAAGCAAACAGATTGACAATACCACACATATAAGACGCTAAATTAGCAAATGAAAGAAATTGGTTATCAACATATCCGCAATAAATTCAAGATGGCGGAACAAGAGAGCAAACAGAACACTTGTAACAAAGAGCAAAGATAAAGGAACGTAACAACCTTCTGTTTAAGTGACATGTGCAAGTTACTAGAAGATGAATCAGGTAGATATTAAAATAAGGGGACAAAATATGCATTAAAACATTGTAAAGCAAGCACCTGAAATAAAGAAACGCAACACGCAAGCACGCGGTTATTAAATCTAATGCAGCTTACCTACCAACGCTGCGCCTGTTCTGAATACCTTCTCAGCAGGATTCGTCACCGTTTAGATACTGGTCCCGAGTGGCCTCGCTCATGGCTCACTAGACATGCCTGACAGGATTTATGTATCAAATGGACCTAAGTGAGCGACCATATTTTACCTTTCTCACTCATTACCTCAACCATGACTGCATCCCAGTGTCTTTCTGAACGTTTACACTAGATAATTTATTTAACTTTTAAACTGATGTTACTTATCAAACTATTCATCTCGGCAGACGTTCGATAGATGAACCAGACATATTTTGATTTCATCATATTCACCGCAACCATCCTACGGGACGTGTCAAGCACTTGCTTTTATCCCGTGATAAATCATTGTCCATTGTTCATTGTACTCGCGACCTCATGTGCTACAACACCTTGTGCTCGACGCTGATGGGGTAGACTCCATCGGCGTCTGTCGCTTCCGTACCTGCCGCTTCTTCTCCGTATGCACCAGGGCTTTCTCCTGCACCTCGGCAACTGACTTCGTGATCAGATTGCGCCATGCACGCCGATCAAATGCCTTCGATTCCCAACAATTAAAGTCAGCATTAGAACCTGACATGCTCACCTTGAACATCTCCTGGTAAGGAAACTTCGGTTTCCCACACTCAGCTGACCAGATAACAGCTGCTGCAGTATCCGCGTCGAATATATCCGCTACACATGACCGAGCCACCTCAGGTGTTTCAGCAAACGTATGTAGCTCACTGCATACATTCCACTGTGTCGCAACACTTCCGTGTCAGCAACTCTGTCTCACCAACTGATGCGCAGAATCTGTCGATAACACTGCTGATGAAACCGCTCGAGATAGCGCACGTCCCGCCGGTACATCGTCCACGTTTCACTGCCGTATAGAAGAAAGGACAGCACTATGGATTTGTACACCATCAGCTTCGAGACAACGGTTAGCTGGTGGTTGTTCTACACTCGGTACTCAAGCTGCCCGAATACCGCCGTTGCCTTCGATACGAGGATACATACCCCACTATGTGCTTCCTGGCCAGTCGAAACCATATCCCCAAGGTAGCAGAAGCGGGACGTGGTGGCGTGCATGCGTGCCCTGACTAGTAGCATGGTCAACGTGCTCTCCTCTGTAACAAAATTTAACGTTTTCCTCTTCAACTTGCGCAGTAATCGTACCCTCATTCGAATCAGATTAACTCCCAGAGTTCGGTGAGCATATTTGCACAGAATCATTTCCTACGGAAAGTGACTGGTGCTACCCAAGTTGTTTTAGCTCGCTTCGTGCTTCTATCCAGACGCGCCACCCTGTTGTAGTTAACAGTTTTCACCACTATTGCACTGTGATCTACCAAGAATTCTCCGCGCTATCTAGTGGTCCTAGAATTACACGCATAAGATCATTTCTAACAAAGCTACGACTCAATCTGTGGTTACAAATATATTCGCCCTTCGCCGGCACTTCTCTATACCATCCATCAACTACAAGCTATTTCCTACGGCTGTGTCCCACAGGAACCTGTGGAGGTCAATAAACTAACCTTGTCGTGACAAACTCACACACACTGCGCTACTACGCGCAGCGCGTCACCCATATTTAATGCACAACGGCGAACCCCAATATCTTCGAGATACCCTGAACTCAACTGTGGAGGCAGAGACAATCTTAGTGTCAGCACTTCATCTTCGCAACTCATCGAGCGGGGTACGCATACAAGCAGAAATTTCTTGGAAAGGGCGATAAAAGGAGAACAAAAACCATGGCGGCCCTTCTACGAACGAAAGCAAGAAATCCATATTTGTTCATGGTTCCTGAACTACGGCGCTCTCCTGATCACAAAGCGCAAAAACAACCGACAGCAGTGCTGCTATATCTACGAAGCCCTCTCTCTGGGGGACGTTATTGCTAACTTCCTAACCAGAGTTCCTTCATCTCCGAACTACAAGGGCTGCGGACCACAACTAGTGAAAGTCATGTTATACTCCGAAGGAATGACAGAAGTCCTATTGAATATCTGCTTGAAGCATCACTTCAGGTAACCTACAAAGATTAAGCTAAAGATAGCAGGCGTACGGCCACTATTTGTCAAAACTTCCCTGGAACATGCAACCTCAAGAAAATATTTGCCTCCACAACTCTGCAGTGCGGTAGACAATATAGCATTCGCGACACCTGAGGGGACAGGAAGAAACACGAGAGAACATGTCGCACTGGGACGCTCAGTACTACCATACAGTCTGTCTGAAATTCAAGAAACAACGACCCATGCACAAAATTAGCAGCCACCCGACAAAAGATCGTCTTAAAACTAAACACAAATTTGTTGTCCATCCACACACATCTAACATCAAAAACACCATCATGTTTCTATACTAACGCTCAAGGCATTCTTAGCAAGTTGGCCGAAGTTAGAGGAAGCCAGCCGTCGCAACCGCAGGATCTCACTATGAATACGGAAATCTTGTTAAGCCTTGAGATCGTAGATTCTGAAGTCAATTTACTTGGTATGTTACTGTTTCGGAATGCCAGAGTTGGAAGAGTGGTGGCGTAATTCTGTATTACAAGGCTAATCTCCGATGTAAAATTGGCCACACAGAGATCCGTGCACCAGATTCGCTTTAATTCCGCCTATTGTTGCGGAACAAAACCTCATGTCTTATAGCTGTGAGTTACCGTCTACCAAACCATACGTGTGGAATGGACTCCAAAGTGAACCATGTTCTTTAGGTTGCTTTGATCAAGTCATGCAGTCACGTTATCATCGCAGGCGATTTTAGTGTGCACGATCTGGAAATAGCAGTGACCGATAGCAGGCAGTGCAATGCTTGTTTACAAGAGGTGATTTCCAGTTGCCCCCCTGCAACCACGTGACCTCTCGCATAAGATTTCGAGCTGCTAATAAGCCGACGATATTTGATCTTATGCTCATCAATGAGAACACAAGGTCGACGGAATAATTATACGCACACCACTGAGTCGCAGTGACCCTACGACTCTACTGTCTAACTATGTTTGTAATGCTGAATTTTCTGAAGATGAGGAAGATAAAGCTCTATAACGTGTTATCGGCGCTTCTTAAGGAGGTACCTAGGACTTTCCTAATTGAATGCACCCCAGAAACCACTAAGGTACTTTCACAAGGACAATTAGCGCAGTGGTAGCGTGCGCGTCTGAGCAGAAATCGTTCCATCATCAAAGGAGAAGAAGTAATTTTTGTGGAGCAAAACAGCCAAATACATGCCTTTGAGGGACTTTCCGTGGAGAGCTCACAAGATCGCCTCGAATTCCGAAAACTAGTCTGCCCATGTGGCACGGCGTAACTTCGGTGTAAGCTTGATCCGTGAGGATAAAGTGACCCATCAGCAGCAGTTAACGAGGAGATTCTGCATAAACCGTAAACTCTTATACAGGCATGTTGGTGACCTTCAAAAGGTGCACTGTGGAATTTCTGCACTGATCGCAACTGACGGGTGCACGTGAGCAGCAACGGAAGCAGCCGATCTCTTACGGTTCTGTTACTCACAAACGTTTCACAGAGTAACGGTCCCAACGGTTATTCCTCGTTCCATTATCCTATCGTCAGCTTTATCTAATATAACTTTTACTGCAGAAAGTGTGTCAAAGAGACTGTTGTACCTGCGTATCCACAGCTGTCCTGGTGTCGGTAAGATTCAGCCGAAGACTTTACAGGCACCAGCCAGTGATCTGGCGGAACCTCTGGCTATATTTTATCGACGCTGTCTGGAGGATAACCACATTCCAACAATATGAAAGCGAGGGGTCATCACTCATCTTCCTAAGGGAAGTAGTCGCACTGACCCAAACAATTACCGTCCTATAACGCTACTCCCTGTGCTTGCCAAGGTTATAGAGTCTGTCATCGCTGATACACTCATGCATTACCTGGAAAATCACAATATGATAGCACCAGAGCAACATGGCTGCCAACAAAAGCACTCATGCACTACCAACCTGCTAATTGCACGTAATAGCTGAACTTAAGCAGTTGATGGGGAAGCAAGACCCGATCTCCTGTACCTGGAGTTCACAAAAGCGCTTGATCGATTAGACCACCGAATTCTCCTCTATAAACTTTAGCTCTATGGCATTGGTGACCCTCTGTTGTGTTGGATAGACAAGTTCTTGCACGAAAGTCGGTTGGAAGTGAGAATACGGAATTTCTGTCGGACGCAATTAAGGTGGAGTGCGGCGTAACACAAGGCTCGGGTCCCGGCTGTTTTGGCGAGGGAAATTACATTCGATTTACTATACTTTGCGGATAATATCAAGTTATGGTGGAGGACCAGAAAACCGAAACACCATGAAAGGCTCCAGTGTGATCTCAACACGATTTCAAACTGGTCAGTTCTGAATACTCTACCATTCAATGTGGAAAAATGTCACGCTGTCCAATAGCTCTATAGGGATTGACGACGTGTAAATGCTTGGGTCACATCTAGTACAAAAGCTTTCCAAGAACGCAAACTTGGTGTGCTCATTTAAAGTGACATTGACTATTTAAAGCACAGAGCCAGCTGCGAAGAGGACCAACCAACACGTCGGCTTGCTGCGGAGCGCATTCAGAAGATTTGACTCATCCATCTTCCCATTATTCACAATACTTACGTGCGCCCTCACATTGAATACGTCATCCAACCTTAGCAACCTTGGTTCAAGCGCGAGTTGGTAGTGCTAGAGAAACCATAACGCATGGCTACAAAGAACGTCAAGGGCCAAAGAAATCTGTCCTACCAACAAAGATTGAAGTCACTGGGAATTTTCAGTGGCCCCCTACCGATGGCTGCGCGGCGATCTCATATTAGTCTACCAGATATGGTGTAACCCTAATCACGTATGCCGTCACTTGCTGAAACTCAGCCATAACACCAATCTCAGAGGTAACCCTCTGAAATTGTGTGCTCAGTATAGCCGCCTGGAATGTCGGCGGACTTGTTTTTCTCTTCGGGTTTGTCAACCCCGGAACTCTCTCTCCCAAACGTCGCTGTTTTTTCTCCTGTATTGGTTATTTACAAAGGAAAAAGACTGGATCTTGACAATGGTCCCCATTACATCGTGGTCTAAACCGCGCAACTTTGAAATTTATTAATTATTGCTTCAAAGCAGATTTACATGAAGCATAAATCTGAGGACGCGGTACGGAAGTGAGTATTCTCCTTCTTACCTTTCTCACAGATTACATCAAGTATAACGATTCTCAACATGTCTCGTGGTTTGCATTCAATTCCTACTTTAGCTACTACTATTCAGCTTCGTATCTACTAAATAAACGCTCAAATAGACAACATACCTATCTTTTGAGAAATGTAGGTTTACCCCGCCATCCTGTGGACCTAGTCAAGCAAAAGCTTTTTACCCGGCATAAAACATGTTTCATTGTTCATCATCATCATTGTTCATTGTTCATTAGTCAGCATTGCTGGTTTGTGGCAAGTTAGCAGATTGCACATCCGCTGAAGAGACAGCTGTTTTTGCTTGTGTTGATGGTGAGTCCGAATTCTGCCGCTATCGAAGCCAGAGCATTCGTCGTGTGCTGCAACCCACCCGCACTGGGTGCAAACAACACACATTCGTCACCGAACAGCAACATACGCATGGTTGTCTCGCAGGCTAGAGTTCTCGCACCGAAACGACGGATGATCAGCAACCCACCATCAACAGGGTGCTTCATACGAACACCGGAAGCACAAGCAACATCAAACATACATATCATGATATGACGTAAAAAGTAAACAGGGCAGGAGCTAAGACACAGCCTTGCTTCACATCAGTGACAACCACACAGTCATCCGAAGTCTGTCCACACAGCCGCGTCCTTGCCGCATACCACTATGCAGACATCCAATTAACTTTACAAACATATTCGGACAACCAAACTTACCCAAGACCAGCCACAATGCCTCGCGGTTTACCACATCAAATGCTTTTGTGATATAAACTAACAGCGATTACAACGGCTGGAGTGGTTATCTGCATTTCTCCTGCCATTGAAGAGCCGCAGACACCATGTCTACAACGTGTCAGCGTGTTTCCGCCAGGTCTGCACTTTTTGTGCAGGCAGCGCCTGAAGTACCATAGATTAGCGCTTTCAGCGGCTTCAACCTCGGTCCATACACCACCTACAAGGAGTCAAGAAATTCCTTGTGTTGATGGCGTTCGGCCTACATTCCATCTGCTTCGCATTCTCCGTCCTCCATCCATTTTTTATGCGACAGAACTCTCGGGTCAGTCGGGCTCGAAGTTTACGAAACTGACTACTCTTCCCCATGTCAATGGGGTCTGCCACATGTGCAGCCAATGCTGCATTCTTCTCCGACACCAATGCGCCAATCGTCGCATTGTTGTCATCAAAAATTGGACCGTTTACAGTTTGCCCATCTGATGGTCTCCTCGGCAGCATCTGTCACCTGGTCACGAAAGTGGTGCCACAGGTCGCCCACTGTGGCTATGCATTCGACATTACACAGGCGTACAGTTCTCGCTTTCCAGCTCAATATATTTCTCCACAGTTCCTAGGGAAAATACGTTATATTTTCTTTGGTTCAAGGCAGGATTGTATCAGAGCTACCGATATAGTTACTTTAGACATTTTCAGTGGACCTCACAATATCCTTACCTATAGTTCCAAAAATCTTGATGTAGCTAGATAGGCAATGCACCAGTGAGCGCTTGATTTCCAAGAAACACAGCGAAAATTGAAATCTGACCGTAGAAGTTGTTCCGTCAGGACTACACTCGAGGAAGTCGTGCATCAGGAAGGCGTGATCAAACCTGGTCTAATGAGAAAACAGTCTGATGTGCGATATATTTTAGATCCGAAAACTTTGAAATGTCAGTAGCAACGAAAAGTCCCGACTGTCATGGTCACGTCAAGGACTATTACCGTGTAGATCAGCTGCAATAAAGAAGCCTAACGTATGCAACATCGACATCAACTTGAGGCAAAGGACACACAGTTCATAGGAAAATACTGCTTATCACATTCGTTCGTCGTTTCGTCTCAAATTGTTGCATATTCCCTGTCTGGTTGACTCAATATCTTCGATTCCGAAAAGCACACTCTGACCAGTCCGGAGTTTTCTAATGCTCTTGATTTGCTTAAGCGCAGTTGCGTTAATCGACTTACGGTTATTCCTGGATGCAACAACAAAAGCATTTCCGTCAGGTTTATTGACACATTGATAAATACCTTCTCTGGTCAACTTGTCTAAGGCCGGCTACCGTTCGTCTCTTGCAATGCGCCCTATGCCTATTCGGTGTTGTTTTGCTTTGGGTCGTCTGATCTCGTACATGATATCTCTGCCTGCTTCTGTCTTTGCTCCTTCTCGTGGCTTATAAGTTTTCCGCTTGCTCGTTACCTTCTGCGCCAATTCACCCACACTGGCTGGAAGTCGCTTTTCCCCCGTATAATATGACCTTAAGGGAACTGCGTTTACCCAGCGTTATGCCGTCCCAATGTCAATTTGCAAGGTCACTTCTCAAGGATCAGTCATCGTGTCCTGGCCTTTCCAATTTTCTCTAAAACTGCTCACAACTGGTTCTTTATAAATAAATAAAAAAATAAATGTTTCATTCATCGACAGTGCGAGTCACAGACCAACTGAGTGGTCTGATCAACTTGTAAAACGGGAAGGCATAATATAGTTAATTTTATGTGTTTTTTACCAATGTTCCCATATGGGTTTTTGAAGTGAGTGGTAGTTTGAAAATTAGAGAGATTAAGAAATTGAGAAAAATAACAAATGTAGACAGCACGAAAAGTTCAAGTAAAGTAATACGGCCATCCATGAAACTGTCCCCAGGGGACCTGTTTCCAAGCGGAGTATTCCCTCACTGGGTTTCACCCTCACTTCCATGCTCCAACTGGCTGTGTGTTTGTAAGTCAAACTAGTAAACAGGCCATCAGCTGGATAACAAATGTTTTTTTCATAAGGACTGTTTTATGCATACATTATGGGCGATGAAGCCTCAGCCCGTTCCGTCGTGCGGGTCAATCAAGTATTGGCATTTTGTTATAAGCCAGCCAGTGAGTAGCAGTATGACTTGCACGGGTATGACATTTTTAGATTGGTAGCTGTAATCCGTCACCTCAAGAGATCAGCCCAGTCATGGCTAACAATGAAACAAGGAGGAATATAAAGGATGAGGAATTAAAAACATATTAATGAATACAATTTTTGCCGATAGGCCAATCAAAATTTGATGGAAACTCTTGGCGACTGACGACGATGGTAGAGACATCAGCTTAAAAGGCTTGGAGCTATCACAGTATCCAAGGGAGTCAAAGGCGACGCCAACCTACTGACGGCCTTGAGCGCATTATTAACTAGTAGAGCGAAGGCGAAATTCTTACTGACTCGGTAGATCAGGGCCGCGTTTTTTCACTGAGACGAAGGCAGCACTGTTTGCAAAATTTGGAAAGGAAATCGATCGGTAGCAGACATTGGAGCGATTTTAGTCGGCAAACTGGGAAGGGCAAGAAGACCTGATGTTGTTTTTCCAGAGTCTGAGCAGACACTTGGCGACTGGGCTCTCCGAGTAAGATGTCGCCTCGAGAGAACGATTGTCGAGAGGACAGTTTATCCGCATTCTACCAATCGGATTTCAGGATAGAGTCAAATTGGCTAGGATGGTTGGAGTCAACAGGGTGGAGGTGCTGGTGACCGTTGCCGAAGGTTTCTCGGAGCCTGTGACGATAAGGAGCATCCAACCTTCGGAGCTGGAACGAAAAGTAAACGAGCTGACACAGATGGTGTCAAAACTGAGTTCGAGGGAAATATGTTACACAACGCAACAAACATGAAAACTAGGATGATCGTTGCTGTTTTCGATATAACCTTGTAGGTCACTTTGCCCGATTTTGTACGAAAACTAATGTTTCTCGTTGTTTCTTCTTGTCCATGCCGAATAAGTGGGGATTGTCGCTCCTCAATCTAAATAGTGAAGCGGTGTCTGTCCGTGCCATAAAAGACACAGGGGCGGGGGTTTCCACTAAGCGAATGGTCGTTGGGTTTCCGGTAACTCAGTCATCGTTTGTAATGCAGGCGCTTGATGGACAGCGCTTGAAGGTGACTGAGGCACAGCTATTGAAAATTAGGAGCAAGACTTGTTAATCATTCGGCGTTCGTCGTGGAGAGAGCTACGGAAACAATACTCTGTTATGAAATCCTCGAGCTACTCTTAGCCAGAATCGATTTGAAAAGTGACGTGGTAATTGTGGGCTACGAAACAATCGAGATGAGCACAGGACAATCTCGAAGGTGTTTCCTGATTGCCCAAGTCGCATGATACGGAAGCGTTAAAGGGTTATGCGACTTGTTCACTGATGTTAATGATGATTACGGGTTCTGCAACCGGATATGACATGGGATACCATTAATCCTATGGAAGCAGTGCAAACCAGTTTATAGAAGAATACCATAGAACACCCAGTTTGAGGTAAAGAAACAGGTAGCAGAGATGGAGACTAATGGGAGCATTAGGAGGGTAGATGATATACAAAGCCTAGACTAGGTGGCCGCATGATATGGGCAATAAACTGTAGGCAAGTAAAGCTATAATATACGCATGGTCGGGGCACAGAAATTAAAACGTAAATTCCTTTTACCGTGGTTCCATAATCCAAATTAAATACAGTAATCAACTTACGAATAGGTTTGCAATCATAATAGAAAAGGGCAGAAATAACAGGACGTACGGCAGCGTTGCAAAACGGTACAGCGCAGCAATTTGCTTATCGGCAGAATGTTAAGGATGAAATGTTTGACCTTGAGCAGTCAAGGATATGGCAATATTGCGAAGTGAAACGTATGATTTAATATTACAACTGCTGAAAGAAAGGATGGGTAAATATACGTAAGCATCTAAATGAAGTGTTTGGGAAAAATGGATAATATGTCCTCAGCGGGTAAACCAGTTTGGCTGAATAATGAGAGTTCTGTTTGGACTAGCCAGTTTTTTTGCAGTCCGACCAGCCCGCCCCGACGGCCCACCGATGATGCACTCTGGTCCACACCATCGTCATAAATAATAACTAACAAAAGCCTGGACCCAGCGAAATCTGCTACACAACCCACTTTGGAAACTCTTACTCAAGCCTCTGCAAATATTCGCATCCCCTCACCTTCCATTTTCCCCCACTAACAGCTCTATCGGAGGCTTCCATCCTTCAGCCTTCTAGGGGGAGGCCCTTGTAGTGAAACAGAAAACATGCTCTTTCAGTATCTTGTAACATTGGATTTTACAGTTTTTTTAACCTTCAAAACGTCCATTTGTTTTACTGACTGCGCGTTAGTTATCACAAAAGGTTTTGTTGAGTACCTCGCTGCACGTTTCTCGCTCTGTCTGAATCGCTTCCTATTCTTGTCGCCCGTACAAAATACGTTGGGTTCAGTCTCCTCCGACTTCTATACTGTCGTATTTGACACGTCTTACGTGTCATTGCTTACCGACTAGTATCCCGGGCTCCGCCCAACAGTGCAGGATACTGGGTTATGACATCTTTTGTAATGACCGCTTTTATGGTAGAGGTGGTGACTGTATAATCTACGTCAAAGACAAATATTTGGTTCTTCCTCTGAATAAACCATTCCTACGGAAACTTCCTGGTTCGGTGTGGATTACAATTTCTATTAATTCAACAAATTTCTTAGTAGGTTGTATTTATAGACCCTCATCGTCTACACTCACCGGGACCGATGACTTGTTGGACACATTTTCTTTTATTGCTGACCTCTCATACACTAATACAATAATCGCTGGGAACTTTAATATGTCCGAAATCCCAAGGTCCGTTAACAATAAACCACTAAAACACAATCCTTTTATGTCTACTCTTGATCGACTGGGATGGGTACAGCACGCTACATAACCTACACGGCTTGGAAACACACTTGATCTAATATTTACTGTGGTATGTTCGCATGTTTCCACACACATCATTGACAAGTTGCCGGGTAGCGATCCTAACATCGTTGGTTGTGCTTTCCAAATTCCTTCTAAACCGATGGAATCAGTGATCAATTACCGCCCATTCTCTTCTGTGAATTGGTCAATTTTCTCGGATCTTATAAGGTTTTCATATTGGGATCCATTCTTCTTAGCACAGAATGTACAAATTGCTTGTAATGAATTCTACCACCGCATTCAGCTTTGTGTTGAAGCTGTGGCTCCATAACCTACCAAGAAGTTGTAAAGGACTGCTGCGCCTACAGGCATCTCAAAAAACGTAGCCACTAAACTTCATAAAATAAAGAAAAAATTTAGGAAAACAAACGATTTTACTATGTGGATGCTCCACACCAGATTGCTTACAGCGTTATACCAAGACCACCACAAAATGCTATGCTCTGAGGAAGTAATGACACTGAAGGGCGCAAATGTGGTACGCTGCATCTCAAAACTTTGGACCGTAGGCAGAATAGCACATCAAGTTGTATAAACACCATTGTAAACTCTGATGGAACTACCATAACCGACCGTGCAATCATATGTTCGACCTTCAATGACTACTTTAAGTCTACTTATGGCACTAATGCGAATGAAGATCCTCAGCTCAAGCTGATACACAGAGGCAGAAATACACTCCAAACTGTTGAATTTACACTTAGTGACATATGTCGCCAACTCAGATTAGTCTGGTTATCATGCTTACCAAGCCCTGACAACATCCCGCCAATTCTAGTCAAGCACGGAGGTCCAGACATCCCCCTGTTTTTGCTTAATGTATTTACACTTTCCATGCTCAATGGGGAGTATCCTATACACCGGAAACAATCAACTATAATACTAAGGCACAAAAGCGGATCTATGCAAGATGTAAAAAATTACCGCCCAATCCACCACACATCTATTATTTCCAGAATCATGGAGAGGATAGTTAAAGAACGCATAATAGTATATCTGAGTTCTATGAGCCTTCTAAGTAAACAACAACACGGTTTTTTGAAAGTTAGGTCGTGCACTACCTGTCAGTTAGATTACCCTGATTATGTGACTAGAGCAAGAGAGGCCGGAAGTGCTATCATCGTAATATTTCTTGATATCCAAAAAGCTTTTGACCGTGCCCCACACAATTTATGGCTGCTGAAGCTTATGTCCTATGGTATTACAAATTCGCTTCTAGATTGGTTGTCTTCCTACCTCGAGGGTAGAAAGCAAGTAGTCAATATCGGTAACTATACATCTGAAGCCACTACAATCTCTAGTGGAGTGATTCAAGGTAGCGTGCTAGGCCCGCTTTTATTCTTAATCTATTTCAACGATCTCCTCGACGAAATCTCGTATGGAAAGCCGTACCTTTTCGCAGATGATGTTAAAATTGTGTGTTGTTCCGCCCCTGAGCAATGTAGTCTTAAGTTAGCCTATATTCAGTCTGACTTGCATGCATTGGAGCTCTGGAGTAACTCCTGGAAGCTGCACTTTGCCACTGACAAGAGTAATCTATTGTACTACGGCTGTGGCCCTTCTCTGAACATCCTTACATTAAACGATACCCCTATTCCTGTGTGTGGCGCAGTCCGAGACCTTGGTCTAAGATATTCTGCCTCGTTTAATTTTTTAGAGCATGTTATATTCTTGCAGGCTTCTGCCAGAAAAGTGATCGCCTATATAAGTCGAACTCTTATTTTGAGGGATTCCAGGCTTCAAGCCTTTAAAATATGTGTTAGGCCGAAGCTTGAGTACTGTACGATAGTGCATAGTAATCTGAGAAAAGTGGATATTATAGCACTAGAAAACATTCAACGATCATTCACAAAGAGGTTTCTGAACATGCCTAATACTATGACATACCGTGAGCGTTTCGAGGCGCTAAATCTGGAGCCGCTATGGCTACGCAGGCTCAAACTTAATCTATGCCTTCTATACCGCTTACTATTCGGGTTAAGCTCCACTGCTCAGCCACAACTCGAGTTTCAGACTCGTATGCGCTATGAACTAAGAAACAGCGAGCATACATTGCAAATACGAAAGTGTCGCACATAGCTCCGCTCAAAATATTTTCTCCTTAAAATATGCGCTACTATGGAACAAACTTCCATCGAGTGTTAGAAACTGCACTACCTATCCGCAATTCAGACGCATGATTAATATTCATCTGACTATTGCAAATATCTGGTCAACACTAAGCCAAACGGTGGCTTTAAATGCTTTATATGAGAAAGGTCCTGTACACATATGAAAGTCACCATATCCTCTATTCGCTTCAATATTATAAGGTCACCTACATATAGTTGAATTCTTGAGTATGTATTTGAGAACGATCTTACTCCTATCAATCCTTCTAACCAATTCTGTTTTCTCCTTTGACGCACTGGTTGGTAGATGCACTACGCCTTTTAAGCTGATGTCTCTGTACCATCGTCGCCACTCGCCAAGACTCCATCAAATTGTGACCGGCGTATCGGCAAGCGTTTGTATTTATAATTGTGTTTTATATTTCCTCATACTTTATCTTCTTTGTTTCACCGTTGGTCATGACTGGGCTGATCTCTTGTGGTGACGGATTACAGCTTCCAAAATAAAAAAGTATTCCCTTGCAAATCATATTACTACTGACTCGCTGGCTTAAAACAGAACGGGCTGAGGCTTCATCGCCTATAATGTCTGCATAAAACAGCCCTAAAAAACATTTGATACCTAGTTCTGATGGCCTATTTACTATCTTGCCACACAGGCACAGAGGCAATTGGAGCATGGAAGTGCGGGTGAAACCCATCGTGGAAATACCCTGCATGGAAGCAAGTCCCCTGGGGACAGTTCCATGGATGACCGTATTACTTTACTTGAACTTTCCGTGAAGTCTACATTTATTATTGTTCCCAATTTCTTTATCTCTCTACTTTTCCAAACTGTTAATCAATTCAAAAACCCATATGGGAACAATTGATCAAAAGACAAATAATTAACTATGTTATGCGATCACGTTGTACATGTTGATAAGACCACCCAATTGGTCTGTGCCTCGCACTGCTGAGGAATAAAACGTTTATTTATTTATTTATCTATAAGATCGGATAGTACGCTATTGCGTTGAAGCCTGTGCAGTGTACCACAGTCAACATAGGATCGATTGTTTGGCAGGGTGTCAACGTGCCTGGGCCACATCTGCAAGATGTCATCGGATTGTGTGTATTGGGCACCAGTCCGAAAGTTCATCAGCGTCTTCATTTGCTGCATGGTGGGCCCATACACTGCTTGCAAGAACTTGAACAAATCTTTTTGTTGGTGGTTTTCAGCTTAGGATTTCATCTGCTCAAAGTTAATTGTCCACCAAGCAATTTGCAGCTGACGCAGTTCTCCAGCTAGCTACCTTCGAATGTGGCGAAAATTAGTGCTCTTCATCACATTGTTGGGGTCAACCTCGGATGCGATAAACGCCAGGTTTTTCGCTCCTACTAATGGCTTAGTCGTCATTTTGTTTTCATCGAACCAGTCGCGCAGCACACAGTCCTTGCACCCAATCGTCTCCTCTGCAGAAAACGTCACCTGTTTCATCATGTGGTTCCACAGAACGCTGACAGAAGCCGAGGAGTCGTCTTCGCCGAGGCGTGTTGTTATGGCATTCGTCAGCGATTGTCACCATTTTGCACTCAAAAGTGCGCGGACGTTGCATTTGGTCAGATTGATAGTCGACGGAAGATACTCTGATTTACAAACATTTGCGTAGAACTTCGAGCGCACCAGCTTGTGATCAAGCCCACATTCCGCCCCACGCGTTACTCGCGTTATGCGCGCTTCCGGCGTGTCCCATTGACGTAAGATGACGTAGTCCAGTAAGTCAGTATGACCACTCCGTGGGTGGGTCCATGTAACATTGTCACCAGCACATAGAGTGAACTGAGTGTTCGTGATCGCCAAACCATGTGCAGCACACAATGCAAGCAAACTCTCTCCGCTTCCGTTGACTAACCCAATCAGGTGCAGCTCAATAACCTCAGTCCACGCTGTGGCAACACGCCCTACACCTGCACTGAAGTCACCTAGCAGGAATAGTTGGTGACTCATTGGCACAGACCTTATAACAGAGGCCAAATGTGAGTAGAACTGATGTATTGTGTCATCCGGATAAATCGCTAATAAATGTTAGGAACTTACCACGTCTGAGGCAAACACGAAGCGAAATCAACCTTGGGCTGAAGCCCGTCGGCTCCCCCGTCAAGCGGTGATTCAGGTGATAAACAATTGCAAATCCGACGCCTTGTTCACTTGGTGCGGCAACGATATTTCCAATCCAGTAGAAAGTGTAGCCCGCAGCATCCTCTCGCAAGTAACCTTAATCAGCCAGTCAGGCCTCACTCGGCTATTCGATATCAATGTCATACCGCGCAAACATCACGGCGACTAATGCGGTTCGTCGCGTAGCTCGATGCTTGGTGTCCCGATCGTGCAGTGTGAGCTGATTCCATCATCCAACCTTGAGTGTTTGGTGTGCTGGTCTACGGCCACGTTTGGCTATAAATGTTGGTGGCGCATATATGGTTCGATTTGTCTCGTTCGGGGGCTGGGGTGAAAAAGTTAGTTGGGTCGAGATGGGAACAGAGACGGAGGAATGTAGAGTTCTCTGGAACCTGGGAAGAACCAAGTGATCAGTGGTGGGTAACTTTCGCTTCCGCAGCCTAGAGTGTGGGAGAAGTGAGGTGACGCCTAAACCAATATTACTTGACGAGCTACGTCGGTTCATGTTGCTACTATTCGGCATTGCACTGCGTATACTCAGTAACAGTAGGAGAATTGTATGATGTAATACCAAGAAATCCAGGAATTAATCTTCAGGGCTACAAAGCAAGATGACATATACATATATATATATATGTATGTATATATATGAGGGACTCCGCCCGGAGCCTTTGGCTCAATAGCATGACCCACAAGGCAGTGGGGAGCAGATCCAGTTCAGCAATGTGATTGCAGAGACAGATTGGGATCTGCTTGACGGTCGTCACACGCAGCTTTGGAGGTAGTAGGATACGCACCTGCGACCACGGCCAGACGCAGGTGGGTTTGGTGGGTTTGCACCAATTTGACCAGGGACTGCAGGTTTAAGGCGGGCAGTAGCAAACGATTGAGCAGCCAGAGGTGGCGTCCAACTGTCAGAGAAAATGCGTGGCGCTCTTTCTCTATGTCAATCGAGCTGTGAGCTTATAATCCGTAGATTTGTTGTCTCCCATTGCTAGGTTTTACGGGGAGAGGGCCATCGACCACTTCCTAACCTCCGAAGAGGATGGACTGGGATACTGGCAGGGCGCGCACACCTGACGGGAGAACGACTCGGGTCCTCAGCCAAAGCCTTCGATTAAATGAATACCCGAAAAGCAGTGGATTCCGGTTAATAGGACCACCGGTTAATAGGACCAGCCGCTTATTCGGGCCAAATTCTGAAGAACCGAAACGAATCCTATTACGCTAGCCTAATTTTAGCCGCTTATTAGGACCGGAATTCCGCTTAATCGGACCAGACGATAGAAGGTGGCAGGTAACAGAGGTGTTAAAAGCAAGTTCTGTGCCTGGATGTCTGGACTAAACCCACAGTTCATTTGTCGGGCAAGAAAGCGTATCATTCAGTTACGGTAATCCGAGTTGGCCTTTGGATAAACTGAACTGTGGCAACCTTGAGGCACATCTATCTAATTGGCTTCAGAACCGCCCGAAACTGACTGTAGTTTTCAACACTTGTAGGCGGAGCGAAGACATACATGCTTGTTCACATGTCGTTAACCGCACGTCCATTGAGCCGAATGCCCTGAGCCCGCATTGCGGGCCTACTCTCGAGCACGGCAAGTGATCGCGGACACACAGGTCCGGCAAATCATAGGACAGCAGGTGGCTAGGTCAACCGTAGAAATACCCGGGAGACAGACTGGAGTTCACCTCAGTGAACTGTGCGTGTCTTGTTGCATGTTAGGAAAATGCCAACACGGGACTTGACGTTAGCTGAGAAGATTCGTTTCCTAGATCAGATCAAGGAACAGGGACCAACCACCAGTCAGCGTCAATTGGTGGAAATTACCTGCTTGGCAAAATCTACAATATCGCGCCTGATAAAACAAGAGAAAGATCTGCGAGAAGAGTGGGCACAATGTAAAGGACGACGAGGTACTTCCCAAAAACGGAAGCGTGAAGGCAAGGATCCAGACGTCGATGAGGCCCTTAATGATTGGTTTGCCTTTGTTACTGGACGAGCCGTGCGAGTAAGTGGCCCAATGTTAAAGTACAAAGCAGAAGAATTCGCTAAAATGCTGGGCCACGAAGATTTTATAGCTACGGACGGCTGGTTGTCTCGATGGAAATCTATACATGATGTAAAATTTAAGAAAGCACATGGTGAGAAAGAAAGTGCCAATAGCGCTCCAGCTGAAGGATGGAAATCAACAAAACTACCAGAGCTACTTGAAAAATTTCCAGCGAATGACATCTATAATGCTGATGAAACCGGGTTGTACTATAGGGCAACACCGGACGGCTCCTTAAGTTACAAACATGTTACTCTCTCTCTGGCTGCAAAAAAGCAATGGATCGCGTAACTGTCTTGTGCCGCTCAAACATGTCCGGAACAGACAAGAGGAAGTTGCTGGTTATAGGAAAATGTGCCAAGCCTCGTTGCTTTAAGGGACTCAGAATGGACAGTTTACCAGTTGTGTATCGTGCGAATAGAAATGCATGGATGAGCTCTACACTTTTTAAAGAATGAGTGAAGGATTGGGACACAGAGCTACAACGCCAGTCGAGAAAAGTGTTATTACTTCTCGACAATTTTGCAGCACATTCAAATTTGGATTTCTTGACGAATATCCAGATGGAATTTCTGCCTCCCAAGACCACATCTTTGATACAGGCAATGGATATAGGCATCATAAAAAATTTGAAGACCTTTTAAGGTTCAAGGTTGGGGAATTACATCCTTGAATCAATTGAAAAAGGCTTGCTGACCTCATCCTCGACGGCCGGAGAAATCAGTGCAAAGGTCAACATTTTGCAAGCCGTTACATTCGTGGCCGAAAGTTAGCGAAAAATGAGCAGTGCGACAATTCGGAACTGTTTTTCTCACTGTGGCTTTAAGCATATTGTCTCGGAGATGGATGTGGATATGGTGATGGTAAATGAAAATGACGGCGAGAATGTGGAGCTGAAACAAGTTGAAAATTACGAAGAATTTTTGTCAATCGACAACGAACTTCAACTGTATGATGGAAATGAAGAATGCGATGCTGCCATTGTTGCTCGAATAGCAGCGAAACACACGACAGCAACAGAAGACCATGGAAGTGATGAAGAGAACCCTAACGTGTTGATGCTAGTCACAAAACAGGATGCAAGGAAATGCACTGATATATTGCACCGCTATTTCATGCAGGAAGGAAATAAAGGTAGTCCTATTACTGCGTTACATGTTTGTGGTGATTTTGTGCGAATGCAGTCTGTTAAAAGAATGCGTCAAACCACACTGGATACTGTCTTCAAACGCTGAATGGGATTCGGTAATCCCCTTGTATAAAACTGTACTTCGCATGCTGAATATCTTGTAGGTCGTTACGAAGAGTTTGTTTGTAAATTTCTTTTTCAGTGAACAAAGTTCGTTATCAAAGCAGTTCTTTTTTGTGTGTTTGCTATAAATATATGCTGCCAATACAGGTCATAATAGTAGTTTCCTATGTTATGTATAGCACGTCCCATCTTGTTACATCGGGTAAATTCGGTTAATCGGACCAGCCGCTTAAAAGGACCAAAATGGTCTGGTCCCGATGTGATCCGATTAACCGGAATCGACTGTATATATGATGTTGGTGGCGCACTGCACCAGTGGATCAGTGACTTCCTTATTGGGAGAAAATGGCGGGTTCAGGTGCATGATCACCTAACGAAATGGTACCCGTCCACTAGCGGCGTACCCCAAGACACATTACTGGGGCCCATTTTATTCCTGTTCCACATCAACGAAGTACCTCAGCTTCTTCGGCCGCCCTGCGTTTAATTTGTGGATGATCTGAAAATTTTGGAGGATTATTGATTCTCCCGGCGATTGTGACGTCCTTCAGCAAGACCTCGACTGGTGGTCTGCAGTAGTTAACCTACCGGTCAACACGGCCAGTTCCTCGTTTATGAGCTTGGGAAGGGGTGGTAACGCTCGTGCATACATCCTGGTTGGCCACCCACCGCACCACACCAGTTCCGTAAAGGATATAGGCGTACTGTCACTGTGATATGAAGTCTGCCGACAACACGAACAGTCTTTACGCAAACGGACTACACCTGCTTTGGGCACTTAGACGCAGCTTCTGCAATTGGCCTGAAGAGATTGCCACCGGTCTGTTCTCTTCCATACTAAGACCGATACTTGAATACGCCTTACCCGCCTATTGCCCGATCACAATAGGTCAATTACAGAGGCGCAAACGGGTCCAGCATGGAGCTGCCCGGATCGTCCCCAGCTTATGGGTATGTCGTACGAGAACCGATGTAGGAGACTAGGGCTTTAAACCCTGTCACATTGTCGGCTTCGAGTTAATTTTATTATGACGCGCCGGATGCTGCATCTGGGCCACTTCCCTATGTTGAAGCCGCTGCTGCACGTTCGCGCACCAAGCAACACACTCGGACACTGGTACAAACTAGTGGTACCTTACTTAAAGCACATCACCCACCCTCTATGCTTCGAGCATTGAGTGGTGAAATATTGGAACAAATTGCCGGAGACGCTAGTCGAGACGAAGTCGGTGTTTTAATTTAAGTGATTCCATGACGCCCGCTTTGCGGACTACAGGTATAGGGAGCGCATCGCACCCGGATAAGATGTAGTACAGCTGCAAAATGCTACCACCGCGCAGGAATCAGCGACGGGATTCCGCAAAGGTGCCCGATCCTCTTGCGATGGAGCAGCATAGGTTTTGTCTTCTCGCTCTCTATTTTCAGCATTCCGTTTTCAGTCTCAAACATATCCTCACATATATCTGCAGCTTTACTCTCTCGCCGGGCCGGCTTCCCATTAACTTGTAAGTCAGGCCATCGAAACCATGAACAAATCTTTGCCACGTAATTGGAAACGAGAAAGTAATTATCTACACCCAGTACTGCTCCTCCAGTTCGATTTATTCTTTCTTCATTTCTCTGTTACAAATCACTTGTCTATAGTTTAACAGGCAACAGATTGTACCTGAGCTCTCGTAACCGTTTTAGAGCATACTTGACGCATCTTCTAATCCAGAGGTCTTATTTCACAGTATTTCTTTCAACGTCAGCATTCTGTGTCACATAATTCTGTGAGCTACCCTTGCACGCACTATGCTTCGTCTTGCAATTGACATGCGTTATGCCTCTCAAACACGTACCTCACTGCAGCGTCTTAACACATCTTTCATTACCCGACCTAGATTCAATTGATGACGGCTGCATTTTTGTCTCTCCGGTGACATCTGTTGGTAGCTGAATGCATTTTAGTGTTGGTGTGTTAAAATCAGTGGAAAGACTGAAAGCAACCTTATTTTGCGGATCGCGCTAGCCACATATGCACAATTCGGAAGGCGAATTGTATTGCATTGTTCAGCCCACACATATTTGTGGAATGTTCCTTAAATTCAAAAGGTCATCTTTTCATTTTTTCCAAACTGAGCTTTTAGTTACGCCTGCATGCATGTTAATCCGTTTCTTCTACTGTTCTCCGGTTATCTGCAATAAGACTACGCTTTGATTGTGTGCCTTAATTAGCCTATCTCAAAATGCAGCAGTTTATCTAAAGATTCAATCATTGTTTTATTGTTAGTGAACACTTCGACGCATATGTCAACTTTTCTTTCCCTTCCTTCATCCATCACATGACGATTTAACGAGGCATTCCACCAGTTTCTTCAAAGTGCTAAAATGTGGCATTTTATATTCTATCGCTGCATCACATCCTACTTCGGTCTCACCGTGTACGTTACGCTTATTTGATACTAGTGCGATACACGATCATTTACTCCAATGAAATTATGCACATTTTTCATTTGAACTTCCGTTTCTGTACCGCAGTCATGATGTAGGCGCTGTCAATGTATGCTTCTGGATGTGTAAGTCTAATGCTTCTTCACTTGACTTATCCACTCTCTCTCTCTCTCTCTCTGAGTACGACTAAATGCAACAAACAACCACGAATTGTAATAACACTTCCCCCTATCCTTATGGCCAGTAATACGAGGGTTGCGTTACCTTCTGGATACCTGTCGGACTCTAAACACAACTCATGAGGCTGTTTTGGGCTCGATCTTCATCGTACATGTAGTTAGAATCGGTTTTTCCACTTTGCGCTAAGCGCAAATATAAGCGCGGACTGTTACATTTTCACGTCAACGGAGCCGACCCACATTACTTCAAAATGCACAGCAGCATTCCTGTTCATCTACGTGGGGAATCATGCGGGGGTATTTTCTAAATAACTCGGACATTTTGTACTTATCACGGATTCACTTATAACCAATTTCTTCCATATGCTCATTTAGCAAGTATTTATGTCGTCATATGCGTTTGCTTTATTTGATATCGGCATTTCGAATGATTGGCTGCTGTTTGACATCCCAGGTGTGGCTGCGCTTGATGTGCATGTTGACAAGGTGCCTACCTGTCTATTACCCACTACCTCGTCAAACCTGCTCCAGGAGACAGTTGGCCGTTGCTGGAGGGGACGGGGTGCACGGTCCTTGTGGCCGTGTTTGAATCGAAGAGTGGTTCCATGCAATCAATGTGGAGCGGACTACGTTCCAGCCACCGCCTTGTGTGTACTTGATTCTCCAAATACAGCGTGCTTGAGTTTGCCTGTGAAGGAGTGTGGGCCGGCTCCATTGATGAAATATGGCTCCCATCCGCATACCTCCTGGTCTTATTCCTTCGTGTTTACACTGGATATGGGGTGTGTGGATGGAGCTGTGGGTGGTGCAGCGCAAGCCATCCATAGTCCCTCTGTAGGCGCAGGCGTCCTGTGGCTTGCCACAGTGACAGGCAAATCCGAAACCGGATGCCGCCAACCAGATACATATATATATATATATATATATATATATATATATATATATATATATATATATATATCAACCAACCGGATGTATGCCAGCAAAAGCTTGCCTGTGCCATTTCTCACGTGGCCATTACTCAAGCAAAAATGCATTTTCCTCGGGCACTGGGGGTCACAACTGTTATTTTATTCTCCCATCTGTTCTTCGATGTGTGCTCCTTGCATGGATCTGTGACCTGTTTCGCTGCACCTACGGTCTGTTTTGACAGATTTGTTTATCAAAGGGATCTACCCTGTCCCTTCCAACCAAATGGACTAATTTCATTCCACAGTTCACTTCTTAACCACGTGTTTCTAACCCCACCATCCTGTATGTATGCATTATTATGTTGCTACTTTCCGGAAATGATTGTGTTATCATAACTCTTCATGAAAAGATGTATTAGTCTGGTATCTCCAATACAAGATTCGCGTCATCTATGCCGACTCAAAACGGAACGTTCGCACTACGTGGCAGTTACTCTGCCTTTCGGAAGTGGGTTAACGTGCACCGTCCAGTGATTATGGAAGGAAGCAGCTTTACTGTATCCCTTATCGTTCCATAGTGAAACCTCCCGACAATAAATGCGACGATTCCGATATGCTCCAATCTACCCTCAGCATTCTTCTCAAATCTCTGCTCCAAATCCACTGGGTTTGATCATCTAACCATTCACGATGAATTCGAACTTCCAGAAATGCTAGAATATTGTTCGTCTTAATAGCATGCTGCCTCCACCTCTGTTGCTCTTCCTATACAACATACACACCGTAGTTGGAATTAAGTCGCCAGTGTGCACCTGACTTCGGTCAAACGACTGGCCTGAGTATCCGGTTAGCAAGAAAGTAAACTATAAATAAGTGAATTCCGTTCCAGAATAAACAATATGCCGAATAACCTCCACGTGGTGCCAGCTGCATAGTTCACGTTTATCCCATTCCAGCCAATGGTTCGTCGGTAGTGTTTCAGAACGTGGTGGGTTTTTACACTAGTGAGCCTATCTAACACAATCACGAATGCAGAGGCACGCTTGCAAATTTAATTAGCACAACTACATTCACATACGCATAATTATATACTATGCCACTGGCAAATTTGTGACATTTTGCTACATTTCCGATCATTCGTAGTCCTACATCAAGATATGTCTGTATTCTTCTGCTCATGGCGAAACAAACGTGGGTCACGTAGAACGCGAATATGCAATTTATTTAATTTATTTATTTGCACTTTTCTGCACTACACGCTGAATCGCCTAGCTTATCTTTTGATGGTTGATGAGCTGGATCCAGTCAAACCACCGATTCGGACTCTTCTCAAATAGCACAATTAGAACAAGTGAAATTCGAGAAATAATTAATAAATTTACTCAGCCCATTGGGGCCAAATCGCATTGCGCTTACCAATTCCTCTGTGACTGCTGCGCCAGTTACATAGGCAGGACCGATAGAACATTCAGCTCCCGAAAGAAGGCACATGTAACTAAGTGGGATCAATGTTCGACAGCGCAAGAAACTGGCCAGAGTCAAGCTGTTTGTCTACGTAAGCCACCAGCCTCATCGATCGGCCGACACTTATTGACCAAATGTCACCGAGTCGAGGTCATTTCGGCATTCACAATCCTATCACAACACACCAATTCTCGCTTCCTCCTTTACGCAAAGCGCTAGCAATTAACCGGATTAAGCCGCTGCTCTGTGTCCAGAAACAATTATCGGTCAGCATTAGACTGTCTTGGGGATGGGAGTGATAACCCTGTCTCGCCTGTTGTGTGTTGGCTTGTTTGTTTGTTTGCATCTATGTTTGGTCGCCAATCGAATGATTGGCTGCTGCTTGACATCACAGGTGTGGCTGCGCTTGATGTGCAAGTTGACAAGGTGCCTACCTGTCTATTACCCACTACCTCGTGCATACTGGCTCCAGGAGACAGTTGGTCGTTGCTGGAGGGGACAGGGTGCACGGTCCTTGTAGTCGTGCTAGGCTCGAAGAGTGGTTCCATGCACTCAGTGTGGAGCGGACTACGGTCCAGCCTCCGTCTTGTGTGTACTGAATTCTCCAAATACAGCGTGCTTGTGTTTGCCTGTGAAGGAGTGTGGGCCGGCTCCGTTGATGAAACGTGGCTCTCATCCACGTTCCTCCCGGTCTTATTCCTTCGGGTTTACACTGGATATGGGGTGTGTGGATGGAGCTGTGGGTGGTGCAGCTCAAGCCATCCATGGTTCCATTTGTAGGCGCGGGCGTCCTGTGACTGGCCACAGTGAGAGGCAAATCCGAAACCGGATGCCGCTAACCATGTTTGGTCACCGCGGGATAGCCTATGGTGCTCTGAGGCTGGTGGTGGCTAGATCCTGACAGATGTTCTATTTACTGCTGCTATTGCTGCACCAGTGGCTCATGTTCTGGACGCCTCGTGGCGATCGCTAGGTGGTAGGTGCGTTTCGCCCCTCACCCTGTTAAGATCCAAGACACCAATCCGCATGATTCAGTGAACTGACCATGTGCTAGACCCGCTGTATTTCCGGTGTACATGTATTTGAAGGCTTTGGCTGAGGACTCAAGTCGTTCTTCTCTCAGGTGTGGGCGCCCTGCAGTGTCCCAGTCCATCCTCTTCTGAGGTTAGGAAGTGGTCGGTGGCCCTCTTCCCGTAAAACCTAGCCAGGGGAGACAACCAATCTACGGCTTATAAGCTCACAGCTCGTTTGACATAGAGCAAGAGCGCCACGCATTTTCTCTGACAGTTGGACGGCATCTTTGGCTGCTCAATCGTTTGTTACTGCCCGCCTTAAACCTGCAGTCCCTGGTCAAATTGGTGCAAACCCACCAAAACCCACCTGCGTCTGGCCGTGGTCGCAGGTGCGTATCCTACTACAGTCGCAAGACATATATAAACCGTTCTAGTACCACCAAGGCTGCGTGTGACGGCCGTCAAGCAGATCCCAATCTGTCTCTGCAATCACATTCCCGAGCTGGATCTGCACCCCACTGCCTTGTGGGTCAGGCTATTGAGCCATAGGCTCCGGGAGGAGTCCATCAAGCAAACCTCCAAACCACCCACTGCCTTGTGGGTCAGGCTATTGAGCCAAAGGCTCCGGGCGGAGTCCATCAAGCAAACCTCCAAACCACCCACGGTTTTGAGGGTCAGGCTTTTGAGAAACAGCCTCCGGGGGGAGCCTTTAAGCAAACCTCCGAAGCACAACGACCACCTCGTGTGTGATTTCCCACCAATGCAATCGTATGCCTGCGCACAAAGTATTTAGCATCGGGTGCTGGAACGTGCGGGCACTACTGGACCGGAACTCGAGTGAGCGCCCCGAACGACGCACTCTACTCGGAGCAATGGCTGGCCATCACATCGATATTGCTGCGCTCAGTGAAACCCGGATAGTTGACCAAGGTATGCTGTATGAAGCGGGTGCTGGCTACACATTCCACTGGGTGGGCAACGCCGCCTCGACTCCACGTGAACATGGGGACGGATTTATCAATATCCGATCGCCTCCTTAAACAGCTCGTGGGAGAACCAGTCGCTATCATTGCGCGAAAGATGACTGTTCGCCTACGACTCGGAAGAGGTAAGTTTGCTACTTTTATAAACACGTACGGTCCGACCATGTGTTATCCTGATGACACTCGTGATCAATTCTACGTTGAGCTATCCTCCGTGATACGGTCTGTTCCGATGAGCGACCGACTATTTCTGCTGGGTGATTTTAACGCGCGCGTTGGGTGTGATGTATCGGTGTGGACAGATGTTAATGGTTCGCATGGCATTAGTTCAGCGAATGCGAACGGTGACATGCTGCTCGCACTGTGTGCCACTCACGGCCTGACGATCACGAACACCCGGTTTACACTGAGTGCGAGTGATAGAGCAACTTGAACACACCCACTGAATGATAACGCTCACGTGCTCGACTATGTCATCGTACGTCAGCGTGATATGCGTGAAGTGCGCATGACACGTGTACTGCGTGGAGCTGAGTGTGGCACTGATCACAAGTTGGTGCGGACCAAACTGTACACATATTTTCGTAAATCTATGTATTACGCTCCCGCCGTGAATCGGCGTAAATTTCACATCCTCTCCCTCGGTACTGTGGCGAAACGTACTGAGTTGGAGAAGGCGATGGCTGCACGCCTGTGTGATGTGGACTGCATAGCCACAGTGGGCGACCTGTGGCACCACATTCGCGACCAGGCGACAGCTGCTGCCGAGGAGACCATTGGGCGCGCAAACTGCAAACGGCATGATTGGTTTGCGAGAACAATGCGATGATCGGCGCATTGGTGTCGGGTAAGAATGCAGCATTTGCTGCACATGTGGCAGACCCCAGTGATTAGGGGAATAGTCAGTATTGCAAATATCGTCGGCGACTGACCCGAGAGCTCCGTCATATAAAATATGCATTGTGGGCGGAGAAGGCGAAGCAGATGGAATGCGACGCCGAACGTCGCCAACACAAGGATTTCTTTGACTCCTTGAAGGTGGTGTATGGACCGAGATTGGAGCCGCTGAGGACACTGATCGATGGTAGTTCAGGCGCTACCTGCACACGGACTGCAGACAGAATGCAGATCTGGCGGAAAAAATTTGACTGTCTCTTGAACAACCGTTCAGAGATCGACTGACGCATACTGAACGGCCTCAAGCAGCACGATGTGAAGGCGAATCTGGTGGACACGCGGACACTGGATGAGACGCAGATAGCACTTGCTCAGCTGCGAAACGGCGTGTCGGGGCTGACGGGATCCCGCCTGAAGTATTGATACACGGCGGACCCGCGTTGTTGACTGCGCTGCACCACTTGGTGCAACGTGTATGGATTGAGGAGGCGGTGTCTCCTGAGCTGAAGGATGCCCTTGTGCTGCCACTGTACAGGGGTAAAGGTAGCAAGCAATGTTGCACGAATTATCGTGGCATCAACTTGCTGAGTTGTGTGGGCAAGGTGATTGCCCGAATCCTGCTCAACCGCCTCGTCACTCAGATTGTGGAATCTAAATTGGCGGAAGAGCAGTATGGATTCCATTCAAGTCGCAACACTATAGATATGAGGTTTGCGGCTCAAGAGTTGCAGGAGAAATGCAGAGAACGACACCAGTCGTTGTATTCGCTTTTTGTTGATTTCATCAATGCATTTGCTACGATGAACCGCGAGACATTGTGGCTGGTGTTGCATACGTTTGGTTTCCAGCGTAAGTTTGTAAGGTTAGTTTAATGTTTGCACAGTGGTATGCGGGCGAGCGTGCTGCTGAGTGGACAGACGTCGGATGACTTTGCAGTTGTCTCTGGTGTGAAGCAAGGCTATGTTTTAGCTTCCGCCCTGTTTGATATATACCTTCATGCAATCATGTCCTGTGCTTTTGATGCGGCTTTTGCTAACGGTGTTCGTGTGGAGCACCGTATTGATGGCGGGTTGCTGAACATGCATCACTTCGGTGCGAGAATTCTAGTCTGTGAGACAACTATCCGTATGTTGCTGTTTGCTGACGACTGCGCGATGTTTACACACAGCGCGGATGAGTTGCAGCACATGACTAATGATCTGGCTTCGACAGCGGCCAAATTCCGCTCGCCATCAACAAAAGCAAAGCTGTTTGTCTCCTTCAGCATTAACAGATTGTTCAATCTTCAATATCGCTGTAAATCAGCATTGCTCCTGAATTACTGGAAGCCACTTCCCGCTTCAGCTGCCTTGAGATTGTAATGTCGACTGATCAGCAGCTATACATTGAGCTGCGTATCCGCGTGTCGAAGGCAGTGGTGACATTCGGAAAGCTAGAGTACCGATTTTGGATCAAGCAGCAGCTTGCCATTAGCACGAAGCTGATGTTGCACAAATCCATGGTGTTGTGTTTCTTCTATACGGCAGTACCGGCTTCATGTGCGACATCTCGAGCGGTTCCATCACCAGTGTTTGCAAGGGATTCTGTGCATCGGTTGGGGCGACAGAGTTGCTGACACGGAAGGGACGCGACAAAGTGAGATGTATGCAGTAGACTGCATACTTTTGCTTAGACATCTGAGGTGGCTGTGTCATGTGTGGCGTATGGATTCAACGCGGATACCGAAACAACTCTTATATGGTCAGCTGAGTATGAGCGGCATGTGGGGAAACCAAAATTACGTTACCAGGACATGATTAAAGTGAGCCTCACACGTTCTAATCATGATTGCAGGTCATGGGAATCGAAGGCGGTTGATCGGCGTGCATGGCGCGATCTAATCACGAAGGAATTTGCTGAATTGCTGGAGTAAGACCTCATGCATGCAGAGAAGAAGCGGCAAGTGCGGAAGCGGCAAGCACCGATGGATTGTACTCCATGGACATTGAGTGCATGGTGCTGTAGAACATGCGGTCGAGAGTGCCTGAGTCAGGCAGGCCTAGTGAGCCATGAGCGAGGCCACTCAGGACTACTACCGAAGCGCCGAAGGGTTCTGCAGAGAACGTAGGCAGAACCGGCGCAGCGTTTGTAGGTACGCTGCATTCGATTTACTAACAGCGTGCTTGCATGCTAAGTTTATATATTCCAGGTGGTGGGTTTTCTATTTTGCCCTAATGCATTTCTTTCTCATATTAATGTCTACCTGAACTACTTTCTACAAATTTGCACACGTCGCTGAAGCTAATTGTATTTAATTTCGATAACATTTTCGTGTTTGTGGCAGTTCCGTAAAATATACTTTCTGACCTCGTGAACTTATCTCGTATCCATTTGTAAACAACTTATTTTATATGCACAATAATTTGCGATTTATGTCCCCGTTTCTTTATGCATTACATAATTTATTTTATTGTTATCCTTCACTAAAGTGATTGGCCGTTGTGGCTGCGCTTGATGTGCATGTTGACAAGGTGCCTACCTGTCTATTACCCATTACCTCGTCCATCTGGCTCCAGGAGACAGTTGGTCGTTGCTGGAAGGGACAGGGTGCACGGTCCTTGTGGTCGTGCTAGGCTCGAAGAGTGGTTCCATGCACTCAGTGTGGAGCGGACTACGGTCCAGCCACCGCCTAGTGTGTACTTGATTCTCCAAATACAGTGTGCTTGTGTTTGCCTGTGAAGGAGTGTGGGCCGGCTCCGTTGATGAAACGTGGCTCTCATCCACATGCCTCCTGGTCTTATTCCTTCGTGTTTACACTGGATATGGGGTGTGTGGATGGAGCTGTGGTTGGTTCAGCGCAAGCCCCCCATGGTCCATCAAGCACGCATTTACCAGTCTTCGTCTTCTTACTGCACTTTTCAAATTACTAATGGGAACTAACTGTTTCAAATATACTCATGACTAATGGATTTTGTGACAATTCATTGAGTGTTCGTCGCACCCAGCTCCAAATCAGATAGACGTTCACATGCCGGGAAAAGCACTAGTCTGCAGTTTTCAGCCTGTTGGGCATCGTCAGTGGTATGCACATCCATCGGATCCAACAGGATTCGTACCCATGGCCACCGGTTACTTTCACCGCCAGTCAGCAGATTATGCCACTGGGCCACGGGGAACAGCTTCGGACCGTCATGATTTACTGGTGATACCCAACAGCATGAAAATGCATTCTTGTGTTTTTTCAGGCATATAGACGATAATCTGATTTGGAGCTCTCTGCGATGAACTCTCAGTTAATTATAATAAAACACCCTGCTCATAAGTACATAAAAGTATATCCGCCCTAACAGTTTCCAAATGCTATGTCGTACGTAACTGCTGTTGGTGGACGTCATATCTTTCGGGGTCAACCCTGTCCTCTGCAATCTTCATAACTTGCATGGAAGTGGAGGATAAGACATGCTATATCGCAGTTAGCTTGTAAATTCTGACAGTCCGAAGCTCTCCTCCATGGCCAGATGGCATAATCTGCTGCCTGGCAGTGCAAGCCGCTGGCGCTCATGGTTTAGAATCATGGTGGATCCGTTGGATGCGTACCACTGACGATGCCCAACAGGCTGAAACTGCAGTCTAGTTTCTTCTTGGATACATCGAGACACCATGACAGGCAAGCTCAAAATTTTTACAGGCAATTATGTATGGCCACAGGTAAATTGCTTTTCATCCAATGGACTGATGGATAGAAATGGCAAAAATTGGAAAACTAATGATGGGGAACAAAATTGGTAGTGCTGTAACGAGATGCTGTGTTCTTGTCTGTGTAGTGTAGAGCTCAACAGTAAAAGCGTACAGTTTTAGTGGTGACGGGATGTGCAAGCAAAGTAGTATCCTTATACTGTATGTATCAAAATTAGTGCAATGTGTTTCTGGTCAACTTGCCAATGTGAAGCTGTGGGCGGTGACTTGATTCAGTGACGAGTCACATCCGCCACCTCACAGTGACATTAAACGGACCTATGTGGCTTTCTATAGAGAGAACGCTTTCTCTGGAATACTACCGTGGGTCATTTCGAACAGTAATGCACAAGTGGCAAAGCAGCTTACAGATCGATTGTTAACGCGGTTAACTCCATAATGCATTGTGTTACACTTGTTCTCCGTGCGTTCAGTGAAGCAGCACTTGTCGAGACAAAGGTGTACCCCTATACCAAACAGACACTGTTTGCAAAGTGAACATGCACCAGGCCATGTGGTAACATGTTTGTGGTGTGGCCTAGACGAGAGATAAGCAATTACGACAGTTGACAGTGTGAGGACAAACACACTCAATGGTTTCTCGTGCAATTTGGATTCAATGTCTGCGTTCCAAGGTGTTAAGTGCACAGATGCTTTGTGTATTACTCATGGGCATGGCTGTATGCAAATTAGGGTACATGGCTGCTTGGTATACCTTTTTCGGTTGCTGAATGTCTTCCACAGGTTGCATTTGCACTGTGCAAATGATTGATCAGCCAATGGAAGGAAATATCCATTTCTAGCGGTTACTAGTTCGAAAGATTAGTGATGTGCTTGTACTGTCCAAATACACTTTATCATTAGACTTTTAGGAGTGATAACTGATAGCCCGAGACGATGCGGGTAATCCAGGGCGGGTGTCAGAAGGCAATTGAACTCGGACACAGTTGCCCATATTCGATGGGCTACAAAAGGATGATAACGGGTAAAGCGAGACATGAGTAAGTGTCCGCCCGGTAATTCACAGAGCAGACGAGTGTTGAGCTGAATGTGGGCCAAATAGAGTTAGTTCAAGGTTGAGTAAAACGGGCTAGAATGAGATACGACTGATTAGCCATAAAAATGTACATAAAAGATAAAAGTTATCCATTGGGGCCGTGAAGCGCTGAAATAAATGTCGATAGTGATCGCGCTGGCTACCCTCTGAAGCTTAGAATCGGCAGGTATGCGGCTGTCAGTTAGAGAAAACATTGATCGTTAACGAAAGTATGCACGTTGTGTTTCAAGCGTAAAAGGTAACTTCAAAGCAGTAGGTAAATCAAGTCAGTATAAGCTTTATGTACCCAACTTGGTGCATCATCAGCATTTTACATTAACAACTATAAATTTGCCAAAGTGTTAATATTAGAACTCTAAGTTTACAAATGAGTAGAATAAATAAGAATGTACTGTCATAGATCGATCGAGCAACGGTCAAAAAGCTTGACAAAACCTTTGGGACTTGTATCTATTGAAAACAGAAAACGTTTCATACTAATTGTTCTTAAGCATTCGTTTCAATCGACGTAGAATTTTGTGTCCACATCATGTATATGCAAAGTTGGATAGAGTGGAGGTCTCATTGACTTTGGAAGTTGATTTTAAACATATGTGTCAGAGTAATCTTTCAATACTGAGATATAGACAGTAGATAATGTAAAAATGATGTTCGGCAGAAAAAGCAACGGCGTCACCACTGTCTTGCTTTCCCAGTTCGTTACCAGTATTGGTGCCGCTTTGATTGAACTTGGTAACAAAAGCAAAATGTTCGACTGGCTAGCCGAACAACCTCATCGTGATTCCAGCTGGGTCGTACGGGTTTAACTCATTCCAGCAAATGGTTCGGCGGCAGTATTCCAGGAGGTGATGGGTTTTCGCCTGTCAAGCGTTCTCCCTATAAAAAGCCACAAATGTCTGCTTAACATCACTGTGACGTGGCGGCCGCGGCTGGTCACAGACTAAAGTCATTGTCGCGTGGATATCCGGATAATCCTTTCTAGCCCACGGACACCAATGAAGCGGCACAAGCTACATAGCCACATACACACACACACACACACACACACATACACACACAATTACACACTTACATACCCCCTCCAGTAACATACACTGTTATGGCAAACATATCGGATTTTTGCACATTCTTGATCACGCGTTGTTAACATGATCATGTTTGTAAAGAGGTACCTCGCCTTGTTGAGAATAAAAGCTATTTATTTATTTATTTATAAGTGTTACTATTGTCTTTATCTTTGTCTTCGTCTTATCTTTGCATGATAGCCAGCTGTTTGTGCCGGTATGTTGTCTACACAAGGTGTAGGCGCTTGACCCTGAATGCTTGCTTAGGGCATGAAGGTTTTCAGGTAAGTCCCCCTTCTCTCCCTCTTCTTATTCTTTATTTCAGAGGTCCTCATGGTTGTATGGCAGCGAAGCATCAGTTCAAATGGCTGATGTACTGCTGTTGATGATGCTGATGATGTTACGACTGTAAGATAATCGTGGTGCATAAAAGAGAGTGACTTATGGTTTGTGCCTGTATGATGATAGTGAGTCAATTTCGGATGCAGCAGGTTGCATACGGTGGCCGCAGCGAGACCTGAGATCCTGGATGAACACGTGAGGGTCAGTTGTCTGGTCGTTCAATCGTGTGTGATGCGTTTTGATGCGACAAATTATGTCCGTTTTGTGAGTGGGTTGGAGGTAAAGTATTTTTTCTATCGTCCACGCTTGCAACATGCTTGGGATGGCAGCGTGCTCATGAAAAGGTGTCAAATGCTGTCGTCTACGTGCGCATTACCTGGTGTAGGTCACATGGTGTGTTAATTGGACTTTGCCATGTAGGTTAAATGTAAAGTGCAATTCCGAAAGCATGTGTGGATGGAGAGTTATAAACGGAATCAACAGCTTGCATGAATTTCGAGTAAAAGAAGTCATAAATGCTGCTAGAGTGCAGATTTTGATTTGTGTGAATACAGTCCGACCGAAAGCAGTTACTTAGAAGGCCACGACCGCATGATAGGGTGCAATGCTGGGGAAAAGAGTGAAGAAAGAGGCAAGGGATCATGAACAAGACCAGCTGGTGCACCGCTAGTCACATTGAACGAGCAGAGAGCGGGCGGCGAACGGTAGCCTGCCTGAGCTAGGGAGAACCGAGGAGGCAATGGCACAAAAGCCAGTATATAACATAAAAATGTCTTATTCGGTTCCTCCAGCAGGAACCCCAGGCTGTTTAATGCGATTACAATCAAGCTAACCAGGAGCCTTAGAACAACTTCAGACTGGTTAGAATACGATTTACGGACGCGAATATACAAAGTCAAACATGCGGAACGATGCACCAAGTTTGCATGAACCGATTTACCGTTGTGATGATTAGTATGTGTTGTATGTGTGATGCGTTACGAGACGGAAACGTGAGGCTGGTTTGTCGTTATCGCGTATAATAAATATTGTGTCTTGCACTTTCCTTATTGTTACTCTAAGACATTACGCTAGTAGACCCTGTGAATATTGCCAAAACAGCTAATTTAATGTTAACACAATTTTATCGGTTCAAATATCCTCTTCGGTATCGGATACGGGTGTATGTTCAGAAGCGACTGTACCCCCATCAGATGTTTGAGGAAATTTCAGTCGTTGTTTGTTTGGTGCTGTCCGTTAGTGTGGTGTGGTCAGTAGGCTATTCAGATAACCCATCATCCAGTGATCCATTCTCGAACTGAACGTCGGATAATTTCAAGGGACGCACGTTGAGAAGTCGTGACGTGGTGAAACAAAAATTTATTTTTGATGCAGAAGTAAACGTTCAACATTCCTTGTGGTGCAATCAGGGGAAGTATTACCCGCTTGCAATCACACGAACGGTTCGGCATAAGTGTTAATACTCAGAAAATATCGCAATCAAGCTAGTTACACGTAGCCATGAGTGTTTTAAGAAGGGATCCGGGAAGGATTTCTCACCTGAATGTCGTTCGATGGAGCAATGGAGCGGTGATTTATGACGAGTATAAAATCGAATGTTTGATATTTCCAGTAGGATGTTTAGAGTGAAAATCGCAATATTGAAACTGTTTGTCAGTAAAAGAAGGTTTAAATGACTCACCAAGGGTTTGGAGTAGCACATGTGCGAGCATTTCTGCCTGGGGTTTAGGATGGTTATGACACCATCCACTGTTTGTTGTGCACTAATACCATCATCTGATGGTTGCAGACTATATCACGTGGTGTAAATGTGTCAGAGTATCGTTAAGGCATTTTTAAAAGGATACAGTGGAGCATTAATTACATGTGCCAGGAGGCTGTTCCAATTCTGCGACTTCCGGAGGGAGAATGTATCGTCGACATTTCACTCGGCTGTACTGCGTGACCAGCTTAAACTGATAACCACCTATAGGTGTGCATCGATTGAATTCCAAATGTGAACACACGGATGCGTATCGGATGAAGAACACATAATAACGACGTCGTGCTTGAAAAGTTGTGTCTGTTGTGTGGGATGAAAAAAGAAATTTCTACCTAAGACAGGAAATGAAATGATTCTCATCTGGATAAATCGTTTACTGCTTTTGATAAGCAACAAGCACCACACCCATACACACGTCAGCCTTGCTGTTTGCGTTTCCGTTAATTTGAGCATAACTGACAAAGAATTTGAAGCCATAACTTTATCATAGACCAAGTGTTGACAGGTTTAGCAAACATTAAGGATGTTCTAGCAGTATTATTGTTCCGGTAGTACTGTTTCTAATACATCTTTGTGCTTTGGCCTAACCGACGCGCATTGTACTTGATCGGTATGTATAATCCATGTTTTCTTAATCTGCTCCTGATCAATCCATGGATCCTGCTAAATCTGTGCTTTTTGCTCGCCACGAACCGTTGTTCTGTTGCTCCGTTAACGCTGTTTTCCACTAGTGGATTCAGAATCGGTCACATTTATCACCGTCTACACGAATTTGAGTGCTTGGATTCGAACTCAATTACCCCTTGCAGAATGTTTGCTTCCGTAGTTTCATACTGGAGCAGCTCGGTTGTTCGCCTCGGTCACAGTTAGCCTCCAAAGGTACTGGCCAGCTGGTCGATCCCCTGCCGTGGGGCATCCCGAAGGTGACAGTTCCCTTATGGTTGCTTTGACGCCCACGTTTATTGCTTGCCCATGCTGGTAACTGTAAGGAAATGCCATCCATGTTTTTCCCCTCATAGCGTTAATTAAAAGTGATCTCAGTGGGGAAATCAGTCTTCCATTTCACTATAAACCGGTGTTATAAGCGTTAGTCGGTACTACAGTTGGAGTCAGTGTGGTTTCTTAGAGAGTTGGCGGACATCGGGTGGTTCCAGTCAAGTATGCCCCTAAGTGCTCCGATTCAGTCAGGTCTTCAACAAGGTAGAACCAACTGAAAGTAAATAGCATCAAAGCCAGTTTGATTACTATCGAAGATACTTCCTTTGAGTGTACAAAACTGGTAAGATTTTCTAAAATTGCGTTGTTTATATTCCCTTGTTGGTTATGTTCAGAGGAGTTTGAGTGTGACACTTCGCATCATACAGAACCTGAGGTATGCTGGAATAACACATTCGCAACACCATGATTGAATGTCATGAAGTTTTATTTTAGTAAAGATGTTGTGCCAAAATGCTAGGATTGCTTTGCTCACAGTTAAGAAGCGTGATGACAGCATTTCCAAGATAATACCGAAATCAGTTATTAAATGATTCAGCCTTTAAAACTGATCTTTTGTTTCGGGTTGCTCAAGAAATTGTTCCAACAGTCAGAAGTGCACTGAGCGCCTTTGATTCGGCCTGCACTACTGCGGATTCCTATGAACGATGTTAAGGAATCTGGCGCAATGCTCCAGCCATCGATCAGGTTGTCGTCGACATGAGATTTATACCGTGTAGACAGTTGGTTGTCATGCAACTAGTTCCTCTTCTATGTAGTGAGTCAGGCGACGAACAACATTTTTAAAAAATCTTAACCCCACCATTCCATTGAAAATCATCGGAACACACATTATACAGTTGCTTAAGTTGGTTACACCAGCAGAGATGCACCGCGTTTCAGTGTAAGCAGCTGAAAGTTTTGTACTCCCACGAACTGCGCAGCTGTTGCATCTTGGACAACGCGCCGCAGTGTCCCAAAGATTTAATTCGCGCTGTTCCGCCAACTCACGTTATCCATTAACAGTATGAGCGTGCATGGATTGAGGTGTCCTTCTGCATCACAATGCAAGACGGAATCGACAGCTACAATCGATAACTGCATCGTCAGACAACATCAAAAACTCTATAACATGTATTAGTGCCGACACAGTAAATCCAGTAGCCACATTAGCGTCATTGCTTGCACGAAGTAGCAATGGCAGCTTAGAAATCTGTTTCCCTACTTATATCTACTAACGCTGTGACTGAGAAGCTTGACTGATCATTCGACTTTGTGCTTGCGCTGCTTTCGATATTAAATAACGAGTCTCACAAAATCGCTTCTAACCAAGGAACCATAATCCGTTACAATGCACTTAGTCTCATCCAAGTTATGTGCTCGGAGCTTGAAGCTCCTCCCTCCTTGGATGTCGAAAACGCATCACGTTTGTGTTCAGACATCAAAACTATAGACCATGTGATGCGAACACCCTACTCGCCCTCACAGCTGTATGTGCAGTGCATGCTTAGGTTCAAGATCAGCGGTCTCCTCAGTTCAAGACCAGCGAAGCTAACATGGTAGGTGTGTGCGTACCAGGCGCACGCTAAGTTTAACTGTCATTGGTTAAATATTCAAGTCAGTTGCATGTGCTGGGGTGGTTGGCACAGATCAACTCATTCACTCCAACGTTCCAGCTGCACTTCACTGTGTTTATCAGTTTCGGATTCGGATTGTAACAGGAGTATGGGTTGCTGAACAGATGTGTGGTCAGCGAACAGCTGGAAGTGAAGATGAGTAAAAGTTCCATAAGGGTTAAACCTTCGCAACAGATCTTCTTTTTCCTCAAGAACTTCAAGCACGCACTCAACGACTCGACAGGCTGCGAGGGTGGCAAGCTTTGTCTTGAAATCAGTGAATTCCTTCTTCCACTGGGAAGCCAACTTCTTTGATGTATGGTCCGGTGTTTGTTCATTTAATTATCTTGGATAATGCGGAGCAAGTGTAGGGACCCTAGCACTGTGTTTACGTGGCCGGTATTCAAGCGGAATCCAGCAGTTTTCAGGCACGGAATAAGACTCATGAGTGAAGTGTCGCAATCGATTCAAACAACAAGCACTTCAAATTTACCCTCCAAACTGTCAATAACCGTTGTTAGGAAATACTCAACAAAATTGCTTTTTGGCAATTCATTAGTAATATTCGATCAGAGTAACTACCTGGCCTGCGTCTCAGACTGTAGAAAGGTAAACTATCTTTTATTTTCTACATATGACCAATGTACCTTGGTTTGTAATAAACAATATCCATTTTTCTTTCCCGGAGGCAACAGCCCAGAAAGAGTTAGCAAGTCTTAGTGCTCAAGGATATAAATGTGTGTCCTTTTCGAAAGTATGCAGCAGACGGATGAACCTTAAATTATTCTCAGCATTGACTTAGCCATTGATTCTTCCAGCAGTTATATGTTCGCGATAATTCCACCGTAAAACTTTGTCTAAACATCATTCGGCTCTTTCTGCCTTGAAGCGAAATATACAATTTCCTTATTTGTGTTCATTACTGCTACTACTTTAGGAGCTCTATATTTTCTACTTTTTGTATTTCAGTGTTGGTCACGATTGGGTCGACCTATTGAGGTGATGGATTGAAGTTTCCAACGGTCACTGGAGAGAAAAGAATTGCTTAACTAAAAAATCCGATTGATGGTAAGGGGTAGATAATTGAATATCCATATTATATACTATAAAGTAGCTCAAAAGGTGGGTAACTAGATGTTGACAAAGTTGCTTTAAGGCCACACTGGCACACGGTCGGATGGAACATGCAATTGTGGTAAATACTTTTCGAGGGAATACCCCAAGTGGAAGCAGGTCCCCAGTAGACGGTTCTATGGTTGGCAGTGCTACTTCATTTAGACGTTTGGATTTACAGGCATTTAATTACGTAAGTTACTCAGATATAATATCCGGTGTGTTATTACAAGGTCCGGTCTCCTGCATCCCGTAAACTGGGGATGCGCTTGGTAGCGACAAGCTGATCATTTTCCTGTTTTTGTACCTCACCACAGCTGATCGCATAATAAGAAAGTGACCTATACTAGAGTATTGATTTTGTTATGAATGAGAATAGGCGAGTGGTCATCTCTTCAGGTCAAGTGCAGAAGATGTATTGAGTGCCTAAAATATGCGCAGTCCGTTACGAGGTCATGTCTGGTTCTTTCAGGAAAGGCGTGAAATGTAGCGCTTCGTCGGTCAGAGTGTACCTATTTACATTGCTACCATTTCCCAGATTTATAAGTAACTAGTATTCGGTGTTGACCGTTAGATCGACCTCTGTAAGCTACTTGAACAGGGAGTAGAGGTGATGCTGAAGGAGATCGCAGTTTTTGGGAGAATTAATTGTTTCAGATCGTTTGCAAACAGGGCACAATTTGACCAGCGAAATTGAGCTTCTTCGGTTATGTGGATTATGGATAAAATGAGTCCCTTTGAGTATCGCACTGTTGGATTTATAAATAAGTAATTAAATAAACGACTGATTCCTCGACGGTGTGTCACAGTACAACTGAGTGACCTGATCAGCTAGCTGCTCATCCACATGTACATTCCACTTCTATCTAATAAGAAAGTTGCTGATCCGCTGGTACAGCGAGCCACTGACACATCTTCCGCATGTGAAGGACTACCTCATGTTTCACTTCGTCTAGCGCTTTGCTGAAATCAATGTAAAACATGTCGACAGGCTTCCTTTAGCTTATTGTCTACAAGCGTTCGTGCCTCGTCCGGAGTAAGTTTGTGATGCAAAAGTGGCCTTTAGTGAAATCATGTTATGACAGTTGTCAGATCTTTCGGTTCCAGTAGTTTCAGTAGGAAATTCTTTGTGGTCTTCACTAGCGTTATGGCCAAAGTCTAGGTCGGGAAATTGGCAAGAACAGGCTTCATTATCGAGCATGTCCAGTCCTTTGAAAATCCACCATCGGATAGCAATCTGTCGAACAGATCAGTCGTGTAATGCAAAGTTGGGGCCGACAGGGATTTGGAAATTAGTAGATGGAAATCATCAGAACAGGCACGCTTTATGCTGTCAAGATTGGCCAGTTCATGGCGTATATCCTCTGTACTCGGCTGTGACTGCTCCATTAGAAATAGGTACAGATGTACGGTCATTTACAGGTATGAAAGCGAATGTAGACGTGCGATCATTGATTGAAGTTAAGGATTGTCCGTCAGAGCCCTCTGAAACTGCTAATTCACTTGCAGACCCCACGCTCCGCTTCACATAAGCAAGGATCTCCTTGGAGTCCGTCTTCGTAGCGGCTTCGGGTAGCACTTCGAAGTGCAGACGTCATAGTGTTTTGGCGCCCTAGTACAAGTTTTACTGTCTCTTCTAAATACACCTCGTACACATCGGCGTAGCTAACTGATCATACAGATTGTCAAACCAATGTGACTACATTGGTTCAAGTTTCCGATACTTGAGGGGTACAAATCTAGTACACCGAGGTTTAACAACTTTTAACTGACTAACTGGCCTTAACAGATTAATCCTGTGGCAGAGAGAAATATACTACACTAGCGACTAGAGTGAGACTATTGGTCAGTTTTGCAACAGTTGTAGAATGGATCCAGTTGACTCGATTATGGCAGCGGCAGCACTAGCCTGGCTATGACCACTGCTTGGTCACTCGGTACTAGTGGTTCCACGAAATGTACATCTTGCATAAGTTGTTTGCAGCTAGTTACCATCAAGTTTAAACACAACAGAAGCGAATTCCATGTAATGCAGGTCGGTTGATAGCTGTGTTGTACTGTCCTATTTTCGAATACCATCTCAGCAAACTCTACCTCTGCTTCACAATACCCGGGGAGAAGTTGAAACTCAGGCTAGAACACTTGAAATTAGTTAAAAGCACCTATGAAATGAAGTGGGAACCACCCATGTGATCTCGGACACGCGGCAACCAGCACAAACTGCGACTTCGCAGGTTGCCCTAATCTACATTCACTAAAAGTTTGTCATGTCTTAAATGGATTGCGCACCACTTGCTTACACAGATCGCTTTTGATTCTTAGTACGTAGTAGAAAGATTTATTGGGTTTCCATGAAGATTCGTCTCTGTTGGATGCAAACAGACAATCACCATACATCCATGAAAGCGCCTGAGGCTGTGCGGTCCTACTGGGACTCGTCAATAGTGCGCACCTGCCGAATCCTACCGGATCCGAACGCATGACCTTACTTTTACGAGTCAACTGCTAAGGCCACTGAACCACGGGTGACGGCAGCAAATCGCCATGAATGATATCTAACTGCGACGTAGTGAAGTCCATCCTCCACCGTCATATATGTTATGAACGTGCAGATGACGGGGATTCCTCCCAAAGCAACAACTTCCTTTGATAGAGGCCACCGAGCGAGGTAGCTTGTGAGCTATTCAGAAGATTGCAGATTATTAGCAAGTCATATAGGGGTTTATTGATTCGGTTGGTGCACGATCGATTTCGTCGGATGTAATGTTGTTCTTCTGTAGAGTAGGTATATTCATTAATTCGGCCCAAAAATAATGCGGATAGATAAGAAAGTGATCGGAAAATAGTCCTCTTCTTCCGTCTAGGTTTTAAAGGTGATACAGTTGCTGAGCACTTGGTAAGAACATTGACAATCATTTAGGAACACAATTTGGACTGCGGAATTGTGATGCACCTTGGCCAAGAACCAGCTACTTTCTGTGGAAGCTGACCTCTTATTACGTTATCTGTTGATTTGAGTGCACCTGTTGTGAAAAATATATTGGTCGAACAGCTCGTCAATTGTCCAGTCTCATTAAGGAACATACCTAACATGGCTGGAGAACGGAAGTACCGGAGTTCACACTAGCGCTATTTTGTTCCACTTGTTTGAATCAGGTCCTCGGATTAATCGTCCGAATGCATTTAGTATGATTTATCAGGTTCCAATGAGCAACTCGGAAGATTTGCACTTATGACTGTTCGACATTGCACATGCTATTGCGATCCCCCATATTTAACCCCTCATTGTGCTTGCAAAACTATTTGTCTAACCTATCTATCTGACATGTTCAAAGAGTCAACAACCTACCCATCACCCTGAGATAGGCTTAGGCATCGTGATTACGTAAGCCACAATTGACCAGTGGCGGAGCTGTACGCAACCTGCGGCTTCCCCAGGTTGCGGATTGAAGAATACCTTTTTGTGGAGGCAACTGTGAATAAGTCTCGTCTGCTTTGCAGGTGAGATGAATAAGCAGTCGCCTACAATGAGCGGCAGCGTCTCAGAGCATGGGTAGTTCTGGGCTGGTCACGTTGTTCATCACCAAATACCACAATTGCTCGCACGGCGCTGTGTCATTGGTAACGTCACTGGCTGTATGTTCACTGCTCACTCACTTCGGTGTTCAGAGTTGAGTTTCTAACGGACGGCAGATGAACAAACTTGTTAGCTACCGGCTTCTGTATGGAATACTACGGAACACAAAGAAGACGAATGAGCCATCTGGTTATCAACGTTCTTCCTATTCAGCAACTGCTTGAATCGCACCACTGCCTTGCGGGTCAGGTCTTAAAAACCACAGACTCGGGGTGGGGCCCTCTAAGTGTACCCTCTTCCTCGGTGTGGGCTACCGGGAAGCTTTCGGCCCACACAACATCTGAGACTTCGTAATCCTTCCCTTGAATGCTGTTTCTCCTTGTTTGTTGTTTCCAATTCTTTGTGGCCCTGCCAAATGTTTACTGCTCATGTGATGATTCAGAGATAATAGAACCCATAATCGGTCCGTGTTAATGAGACAACGATGAACTATTCGCTGTCTACATGTTGACCAGCTAGTTTTGGAACAAAGCTATGAACCAATCATTGCGCACTCATTTGCCTTTTAACCGTATATGGTTTATACCGGCCGGTAGATGGAATGTTGGGAACAACTGTCTGCCTCAAGCTGGTGTTCTCGATCAACAAACATTTGTGACGAAAGAGATATGACTAGCCGGTGATTTTATCTTTAATTTCAAGCTATGTATGTTTAGACAATTTTGGTCAGCTGGCTCATATGCATCACACGCAGTGCTAGCAGTTCAAACCAATAGCCCGTGACACGTAATCTATGCTATCCATCTTATACGCTGGCTTGGTTGCTGCGGAGACACGGTTATACATTGCCACGTCATTTGGATTGTGAGTGAATAAATGGTAAGCAATTGATGCTTATCCTTGAGTGATAGCTGAGAATTGTATTGACTATATGCGAAAATTAACAATATGCCTGTTTGAACGATGTGGACCTGTCGATTTCTAAGGGCTCCTTCAGCTTGCTAAGTCAACGGACCTGCTTATGTTTCGCGGTAGGTACACACTGTGTACACACGCGTCTAATAATTTTACATATATATATAACGCGAATGTTGACTCCGAATGGAGTTTCCCCCTTCTGTATACCTTCCAGTCTTAATTCTTTAGGTTTTCGGCAGACGGGACACTTGTTGCTGAAGCTGTGGTACTTTTGGAGCTTGTTGGTTCATGACCATAGAATCCGGCAGCTTTTGAGACTCATTGCCGTCAAATTTACTTCGTAGTAGCATTTGATCACGAAGCTCTGTCAGTATAGTACTCCATGCTCATGTCCAAGGGCGGCCTTTTGGTTGGCCAGTACAGACAACTATCCCTATGTAGGAACGGGTATGCGCCTTGAGTATGTCAAAGTATGGCTTTTAGCTCCTTTCATTTACGTCGCTGCGCCAACGTGTTACAGAAGACGCCGTTCATTTTTACCCGCAAATTCTTAAGTACCTCACTGTTTTATCTCCGGTATCATCTGTCCTGTAGGATCTGTGTGAATTCGGTTGAGTTTTACTGATTGGAACTCAACGTAGTGAACATGATGCAGTTAGGTTTTCAGTATTTCGTGGCATTGGATTGCATTCATTTTGCTATCTTCCGATCATTCATTTGTTCTACTGATGGTACATTCCGATCACTTGTTTCCTCCTCGTGAGTAGCGCTGTTATACTGCTGTTGCTTACCTGCTCTCAATTATTTGTACCTTTTCAATACAGGTTGGGACTGGGCGACCTAACTGTTCTCTAAATTCCCGTATTTGGCACGACTCTCACGTACCATCGCTTTCGACAAGTATCCGTGTAGCACCCCACAAGTGTTCTCATTACTCTACTGTGGAAGAATTCCCTCCGTATTACAACTCATCGAGAGCACTAGCTTTTCTCGAAACTTTAACGATTAGAACCCAAAAGCCTACAGTGTTCTCAGAATTGCTAGTGAAATATCAAGGAAATGAGTGTCAGCAACGACCTTGGTAGCATTTCAATTGCGTGCTGTCTATCTGAATAGGGCAGTTCATTATAAATTGTTCCTCATATTGCTTTGGAGACTAAACCAACTGGTGGTCACATTGGTCCCGATAGTGTTTGCTAACAAAGGCTAACTAATAGTAAAAACAATGATATTTGCAGTGATAATTGTGCCATAAAGGTGTATATTTCTCGGATGAGCGAAATGTTCTTCCGATAAAATGATCAGCTGACTATGTACAGTTATGGCGATGTTGTTGTCTAAGAAATAGGTCCACCATGCACCATGCTGGGATCGTGTGCCTGACGCAAGTTTATCCAAGTGTAAGCAACTGGGCTTTCGTACAACACTGGAAGTTGGTATCTAAACCTCTTTCAAAGTTACTTTGCGATAAGCATAATGATGCATCCCCAAGACGAGAGAGAAAGTTCCGTGTATCAAATCATGGTAGTTGTGCTTCCAGACACCCGGATCAATTTAGTTGTGTGTCTGCACGGCTGGGAAACAATGTGACCATGAATGCACTGGCCGCGGGACTAAGAATATATTGCTGCATGTACACGCAAAAAATAACTTTTAATAGACAAACTCTGAACAAGTTGTGCAATTATCCCACCTAGCCAAGAGGTAACTGAACCTCGCACATTCCCTTGGTCGCACTCACACATGCGCGAGGCCTGGAAAGTTGTTCACAAGTCTACTGACCACCCATGCACAAAGCGAATGATGGCGATTTACTGCGCTGGTTTGCTAACTGACGCGGAATTGTCTGCTGCAGCGAATTCTGCTTGTTCTGATCGTGTTTGTCTTGCAAGTTCCGGTGTTTGACCCTTTTTCGTGATACGGCGTCAACGATTAGTTTACACTGTCTTCCAGCCGTGTCGATTGCACCTATTCTGGTGCACCTAATGGGAAGGGCGGAGGGGAAAATAACCAAACAGCAGACGAGAGACGGAAATGGACTTAGACAGGTGGAAAACAGTGATCAAATGTGAATATCAGGCAGCACCCACTTTCCCACAATGAAAGGAATAAATTAAAAATGACTACACTGTATTCAGGTTACTGTACCGATTAATTTTAAGCGAGCCCTAGAAACCGTTAATGGTCTCCTCACTGGCAGAATAAGATATATCATGGTTTCTCTAGGTTACCATTCCTGACAGTAAGATCTATGGTATTTTTATGGAGCAAAATGTGTTTATAACTTTCCTTTCTTACAGGCGAGTTGTGGGTCGATTTTCTGTATGTTTCCAATGTCCAAATAAGCGATCAAATCAAGACCAAATGAATGTTCTTTTAAGAAATGTTTGCGAGTAAACTCTCCTCGGACCCAAACGTTCACATAGTGGAGATTAGTTGCTGTTAGCGTCAAGTTGGGCTGAAAATTGATTTCCTGAGTGTTCGGACAGTCAATCGACAAGTCAAGCTAAGGCTACAGATGGTTAACAAAGTAGCAAATATACAATTTTGAAGCACAGACCGCAAACAAATGGTTAGGTGACATTGCCTGTTGGTCAGGGAAATAGTAACGGACGTAGGTTTTGTTTTCGCACCCACAGTTCGGGCTTAAGATGGCGGATGTGAGTAGCCTCAGCAATGGGTAGGAGCTGCCTGTGGAAATTTCGCGTGAAACGTTTAGGTAGACAACAAATGACCACGGATTCATCCCCGGGGGCTTTGTGGCCAAAATCAAGTAGGTGTGACATAAAAGAACTGTTTGAAGATTTCAGTTCGCCATCTTAGTACCAGGCCGCAATGTGTTCGCGAATGCTCCGGGGTTGGCACCTTGTAGTACGACCCACCTTTCGTATACCACAGGAGCAGGAGTACCGATGAACAAACAGTGTACGAGCCAACGACGGTAGCTCATCCTTCAAGGGCTTGTTGTAGTCAACAATGCACAATCGGGCTGTGAAATAACTCTTCGCAAACAGCATCTTTCAAGCGTCGCGAGTATCAGCGTCGTGAGTATCAGCAACCGAATCACCCTTAAATGGGGAGTGCAAGAACGGCTTTCTTTTTTAGAAACAATGCTCTTAAGTAGCTTGCATTTGTTTTCCTTCAGATGCTTCCAGATGAATTTGTCCATATAGCGATCCTACCACATCCAACTTTGAACGCATTGGGGAGACTTCTTGGTGTACTTTAATAGCGGAAATCACTTTTTAATCTGATTTGACGCCAGCGATAACTATGCCATTTAAACGAAAAGATTTCTTAACCCAACACTTCTTTGGTCTTGATTTGATCACAGATGGGAGTGGTTGCTTTGCTAAAGATCCGCATTACCTATGATTCACTTAAGTGCTACCCGTTTTAGGAGACTACTTGATGGATAGTAGTTTTTGATATCCTGTAGTATAACAATCAATTGTTTTGCACGTAGCATATCCGTTTGCGCATTTTCGAATGCGACTGGGACTGCATGGTAATTATGCTGAAGTGTTGCACTATTTCGAAATTGGAACCAAATTCATTGATCACTACCGCTACCACGGATCACATGGGAATTTGACGATGCAGAACGAAGCCACCACTATCGTCCAACCACTCAGAAAGAAAGTATATTTATTAACAGACTAATAATGGGGAGATGTGGGTGTAGTGTTTGTATCTATTAAAAAGACGACCAAAGCTTGTCTTATCAATATCCTTACTCTCTTGCGTTTACAATCTTATATTGAAACGTGAACAGTTTAAGCATGACGAAAAAATTTGTTCTTGTAAAGGACACTGAAATTCTTAGCTATAAATTGGCGCATAAAGTTTAAATGTAGAGGCTTTTAGTCGTCTTCGACCGGTGCATTGATAACCTTTTTATGTGATTCTAATTAGCAATTTTGAAAGATTGCCTTAAGTTCCGTTTCGAAATGATACAGTCCTTCGTACAAGTTGTCCCCAGTTCTAATTTATGCAAAATTATACTTATTCTTTTGGGCCTAAAAAGAATAACTGAGCAGTCAAAGATTTTCAATAAGTACTCTACGGCGGGCTTTTGCGACATAAAATTCGTCAGAAAATGTGTCTTATAAGATTACTGAGCGCTATCGTCCTCCAAACTGTGAAATGTTAAGTGAATCTCACTAGAAGCATACATCGCAGTTTCACAGAACCACTCATGGGAGAAGCAGACAATCGGACATACACTTTTCGTTGGTTGGCTTAGTCGGCCCCGGAGTTTCACACTTACACCCTACCTTGTTTAATGTATTGTACTAGGGGGTATGCAACTAAAATTTACTTGCCTAACCTCAACTAAATCCCCAACCAAACAAGAGAAATAATCATAGCATGTTACTGATCTAAAATTTACACATAACCATGCTGGAAAACTTAATGGGTGTCAAGTTACTTGGAGTTGACAACCACAGTCGCTAAGTAAGTATGCATACACAGAAATATTCCAATGACAACCAGAATGGTAGTGCTTATAACAGAGTAATCATAGTAACTAAAGAGGCGCCACATAACTGATGCCTATACATTCAATGGGATCGCGGTGAGCAGAATATAATACTTCCATTACTCTAAGGAACCCAATAAAATGAGTTGCAAGAGCACATTGTGAGGATAAAACTATCTACACAATAGAAGTAATGATTAGTTATCTAGCGCCATAAACCTCGTGCTTCCGTTCCGATGCTTGGCAGCTTGAGCGTAGTGTAAATGGCGTAACAAACTGATTTCTAGTTAGGCATAAAGGCGTTCGACTTTCGAACAATGTTGGCCGAGACAACATAAAGCCAGTGGGCTTTAACTACCAAGTTAATACTTATTTCGGACCGGATTACTCTGGCGCATAAACCAATAGTAAATCTCGTCACTGTTAACAGGTACAGAAAAGCAAGCCTAGTTAGCTGAAGGGGTTAAAAGTTAATCTCTGATTTACGTACCATGGGATGAATAACAGACTACGGGTAGCACGATGGTTGAAGATTTGATTGAATCTCCGAGCCGAAAACTTTGACTACATGTGTTAAATGAGCAAACCAGTCTAAATCTGGCGCAGTAATGAGTAATTTGCTAGACAATCACAATCAGTGGAATCCTATTTGCTACGTTATCGGTATCCAGGTTGAGTTCACAATGCTTAGACGCGTAGCACGTCAACCAACTTCAGTAGCTACGGCGAAACTCGAATTTTTTGAGGAACGATGATGGCAGCGGAGGAGACAGAGTCGGTTCTACTCTCAGTAGTTCATCTTCGCAACTCATCGAGCGAGGTACGCATGCTACCAGCTATTCCTTGGAAAGGGCGGTCAAAAGAAAATTTAGATCATGGCGACCCATATATGAACGCAAGCATGGAAACCGCATTTGTTCATGGTGTTCCTGAACTACCGGATTCTCTTGGTTAGGAAGCGCAAACTTATGATTGAGATCAGTGGTGCTACATCCGCAAAGCACTCTCTGTCTATGACGTTTGCCAAATCATTAACAACAATTTATTCATCACCAAACTACAGGGGCTACGGTCCGAAAAACTGAGTTGTGTTACATTCCGTAGAAATAATAGAAGTCGTTGAATGTTACCAGCCGAGATTCGGCTACAGGTAATAGGCGCACTGCCACGAGTAGTCATCACTTCATTGGAACACCCAACCTCAGTGACGCTTATGCCTCAACAACCCCACAGCGTGATATACACAGTAACGCTTGCGACACCTGACAGGACAAAGAGACACACAAAAATACTTCATGATCTGGAACACTCCGTGCCACATTGTAGCCTGCCCAAAATTCAACAATCTATGACCCAAGGGCAAAACGATTAGCAGCCGACCGATGAACGGTCGGTTTAAAATTAAACACGAATTTGTTGTCCACTAACAAACTTCTAACATCAAAAACACTATCAAGTTTTTGTATACTAACACCAAATGTCATGGTAGTAATTTGGCCCAACTTGAAGAACGCAGGCATCACAACCGCGGGATCGCATTATGATTACAGAGACTCAGTTTAGGCTTAGGATCATTGAGTTGGAGGTTAATTTACCCGGTATGCTGCTACTTCTAAACGATAGAGCTGGAGGGGGTGGTGGTGTAATTCTGTATTACAAGACTAAGCTCTAATGTGGACTTATTTTTCACCCAGAAATCTGTGCCGCTGATTCGCTTTGTGGCCGGCTATGGTTTCGCAATAAGGACACGTCTTGTAGACAATGGTCAATGGTCAATGATATATTGCGGAAAAAAGAAGTCAAAAATTGACATGTCCTGCCGGAGGATCGGGTAGGGGTGAGCAAAATAAAGGCAAAACTGGTAACAGGAAATAGTGAACAATTGCAAACTGCGAACTTGCCGATTACAATGTTTCCTTCCGTTGTATGTACTATCCAAGGTTATCGTTTATGGTTTTCGGAAAAAATGAAGGTGGGTTGGTTTGTTTTTGTTTTCCTGCTGTTTTTATGGGTCCTTTGGATTACGTCATATGGTATAGTGTGTCCAGTGCACTGTCCACACATGCTTTGAACACGTCTACGTTGGGGGATAAAATAACAGCTTGTGAGAAGGTATTCCACGTGTGGCAAACACGCAACGAGAAGAAGTTTCTTCGACACTCCTACTTACTGTATTGTTCTGCCAATTTGAAACGATGACATCTCAATTATTTGTTGTGACTCAGCTTCAAAAGGCTATATCAGAGGTGATGAGTGTTGTATAATATTTGATAAACCTTAATTTGGTCACCACTCAAATGGCGATAACGTCCACTAAAAATGGCAAACACTCGGAAGCGCTGTTCGCATGACAAGTGGAGCGGCCCCTTAATAATTTTGGTCGCCCAACGTTCTGGAAGCTCCAAGACCGTGAGATCCCGCTTTAGCCATGTGTGCCACGCTTGAGTTGCATATTGAACATGAGGGCGTATGTAAGCAGGAAGTATTTGGTGCAAAATCGACGGTCTGAATTGCCCAGAAGCTCTCCGTAAAATCCCCACGAGTTGGATCCCCTTCTTCGATGCCTTTTTGGACTGCTCCAAGCAGACAAGATATTGCTGGGGCAACACACCGAGATTCTTTTCTAGAGAACACTGTTGCAGATCTTGGCTCCTCAGTTTATATGTGTGTACCATTCGGTGTCTTAAATGGAGCACTCGACAGATAGCCGCATTGAAGAAAAGGCGATTTTGGACCGACCATCCATAAATCTTGTCAAGGTCGATTTGAAGCTGGATACGGTCTTCGGCAGCCCTGGTCACTCGCCAAACTTTGATGTCAGCGGCGTAGAGTAAACGGTTTGACGTAATTTGACTTACTAGATCGTTTATGAAGACAAATAATAGACAGGGCTCCAATACCGAACCCTGTAGCACTCTGCATTCGACGTGAATTGGGTTTGACATGGATTCACGTACTCTCACCTCCAGACGCCTGTGCGAGAGAAAATTGCACATCCACCCGAGAAGAAGGTGCTCAATACCATATCTTTGAAGTTTGGCGAGAAGGATACGATGGTCCAAATGCTCGAATGCCTTAGAGAAATCAAGGTAAACCACACCAACTCCTGCACCATCGTCCACAGTTTCGGTCCAGCTGTCTCGTGCTAACAATAGATTTGTTGTGCACGACCGAATCTGGCGGAAGCCGTGTTGCTGCTGAGCAACGTAACCGAAGCCGTCCAGTTAAGACATGAGTGTGTCCGCAATGATAGCCTCCATAAGTATTGAAAGAACTGGAAGTACAGTCACTGGTCGATAATTGGCTTGGTCGGAACGATTATCCCCTTGTAAATGGTGGTTGTTATTCCTTGTTTCCACATGGCAGGAACGTGCTGCTCGTCAAGGCTGCTGGAACAGCCGCACCAAAGGTTCAACCAAAATAGCAGCCGCCACAGCAAGCGTCTTTTGGACGAATGTCGTCAATTCCTGGATAGGGGTGCAGACGAATGGATAGCAGCCTTGTCATCACGATGTTTGCCGTAAAATTTATATGAGTGAGTCCTAGTGTAGGCACCATAGATTCCAAAGATTCAGGAGACCACGCAACACAATGAAACCTTGGTGTATATTGTTGTTTCAGAAAATGCGACGTTTCTTTAGCAGTCCGAGTTAGACCATCCCCTGTTGGAAGACGGAGAAATCCACTTTTCACCTTGCTGAGAGTGTTCACATGCTTGTTCAGAAGCTTAGGATTGGCAACTAATCGCTAGGCTAAGGCGTGTTGATAAGCTACTTTATCCTCGCCCACTAATTGGGTCCAGTGGTTACGGTGGACAACATATGCCTTCCAGGTACTCGGACTCGGATCGGTTTTGTGGGTACACCAAGCCGCGTTGCGCACCACCATGCGTTTGAGTGTCCTACACCGTATAAACGACGCCATGTTTTTCAGACTGCTAGTCTTGGTTTCGGGTGCTCCACTAACCAGGGTCTTAAACTTACCGAGGAAACGTTCCCAAGCAATATCAGGTTCATCCTCGGTTAGGAAACTCCAGTCCGTTGCTTCAACGAGTCGGGTTAAGGGGTCATAACTGGTTACAGTTCGCGTGGTTTGAGTTCGGTCCTCGGGATATTTAGCATAACAAGTGTACATGAAATGCAAAGTTGCAGAATCACTGCGGCCTAGAAGCGTATCTATTATCACTGTCTCGATCATTAGTTCTGTATTAGTAAGTATTCGGTCAAATATTGATAGCCTGTTGTTTCCCCCGAATCTGGTGGACTAAGTGAGGTGACCATAAAGCGGAAAATCTGAGACAAGATCTTGCAAGTCTGCTTTGAATTGCTCCCCTAGTGTGGCCTGGGATTCTAGAGCATGTAAGTTGAAATCGCCGGCGACTAGAACTTGACTGTACGTCCTGTTTATCACCTGCCACAATGCAGCCACCAAGTTGAAGTCCATCTCAGGTGTAGATGATGGTGGTCGGTAAAAAACAACCACTAGGCCAAGGTCGTTCCCTCTCAGCCGGAAGCTGCAACCAATGAAATTAGGTACGTCGATATCCGAATCGTTCATGCGTTCACATTGTATGTTGTTACGAAAGTAGAGGGCTACCCCACTACCTTCGCTGGCTCGATCAATCCGGACTACAGACATACCTGTTAGTGCGATTTCGGCATTCGTTATCTCACAGCGCAACCACGTTTGCGAGATAACGATGAGGTCCCAAGCTCGTGACACGTGTCCAAGTCTTAATTCAGCTAATTTGCCTAGCTGACCTTGGGCATTTGTGTATATGCTTGAGAGCTTCTCGGGAACCAGAAGTGCGTTGTCTGCAATCGATGAAGAATGTGTGTTTATGCCAATCGATGTAAGGTCGGCGGCTAATCGTTTTTTGGATGCCTTGCAGCCTCTCGAGAGGAATTTGGTATATATTCGTGTATCAGATACCCCGGATCTCGGTGTTCACTCTTGCTCTGATGTGTCCTTCCGAAGGTTATAGCTACTGTTGAAACGGTCACCGAGTCAGGTCCTACAGTTTGTGTTTTCATTGAGAGTTGCGCCTCCACTGAGTTGTCATTAGAAGGTGGTGGTGTTCCTGCTGCTTTCAGACGAATTTCTGTTGGTAACCTGCTACGGCATTTAGTCCAGTTCTCTAGAAGAGTTTGTGTCATTAGTTTTGATTGCAACACTAGTTTCAACAGATGCCCACTGCACTCTTTATAGTTCAGTGAGAAGGAGATCGTTGTCAACGAGGTGGCCATAACATTTGCGAGAGAAAGAGCCACACGAATGTAATGCTGTTGCTCGCGGTCGTGCATCTGCTTATCGTCAGAAGAGGAATCAGTAAGCTCAAGAACACCGTGAGCAATCACAGTTTTCGCATCTTTAGTTTTTCTGTTCCTCTCTCTGTTAGTTGGATCCGCTGCACTTTCTTTCCACGAGATTTCAGGTAGTGTGCGCACTTCACTCGAGGCTTTGCGGAGTCGATTCGCAGAGAGCAGAACGGCCTCTGTCTTATCCACCGAGTTCGGTGTTATGCGAAGTAACCGAGGTTGACTGTAGCACAATGCGTTTGGGTGACGCGAGATGCTTTTTAATGTCGTGGGATCAGCATGGATACCGATTGTCGTACAGATGGAACTCCATTGATCTCAATTGTCCTTCAGCCTACCCTTAATTGTATTGGATTTAGATTCGGGGACATCAGGGCACACAAGATTTAAGGCATCGTGGTTGCGCCTAGTAGCTGCCGGTTTTAGAGCCTTGGCATCCGGTGCTTTTGGTGAATTTGTGAACGGCACTGATGGCGAGCATCTGTGCTTCGACATTTTAGTTTTCTGTACTCCGGCCATCAAGATTACCGGTGCTATTTCCGGTGTTTACTTGGCAGTAACCGACGAGTATGCTATCCGGTTCCTCACTATGGCTGGTTGACTGCAGCTTAGGATCTCCTGTATAGCGAACAAACTATTAGGTGTAACCCAATGTACAGAAATTCAAGCAAGCACGCTGCAGAGAATGTTTTTACTTATGGGAGAGATAGAAGGGAGTTGGTACTGATTGAGACTGAGGTGTCGAGGTAATGTTGGGACGCCTGGCTCTCTTCTTCGGCGTGAATGGGGAATTCAGGGTGTTATTTTCACATACAAGTGCAAGTCCGTTTCCTCACATAGGTGAAACCCTGGCGCACACCAGTTGCTCGACTAATTCTGTTAGTCTTCCACACATCTTCAGCAGCACAGTTAGACAGCCAACAACTGGGGGTAGCACTGCATACAGAACAGAACTAAACGCATCTGTCGTGTTATTGTATCCTCGTTTCTATCGACTCTGTCAAAAGGTATTTTGTGTGATAGGTTTTCAAGCAACTGTAGCAAACTAGCCCACTCTTCACCATTTTAACAAAAAAACTCACGCTTGCTTTTGACTTGAGACATGTTCGTCGAGGGCGTGAAGTTATAAGGTTGCACGTAATTTGACACACACCAAACTCTACGTCAGAAATAGAATCCAAACTGAACCACATTGTTCTGATTGCTTTGAACAACTCATACAGCCACATTCTCATCGAAGGAGAATTTAGTGTGCATGACTCGGAAATATCGGCAACCGATAGCATGTAGTATAAAGCTTGTTTGCAAGAGCTTATTTCGGGCTCACCTCTGAGTAACCACGTAACCTCACCTAACAGTTTTCGCACTGCTAACAAGCCGTCAATAGTTCGTCTTGTGCTTACCAATAAAGAAATCATGCTCGACGGAATGGTTACAAGCATGTCGCTGGGTCGCAGTGATCCGTTTTCTCTATTGTTTGACTATGTATGCTACGCGGGATGTCTTAAAGAAAAGGATGATAAAGTGTATATGCTCACGCACTATAGCGTGTTATCCGCGCATGTTAAAAAGGCATTATGGACCTCGCCATATGAATACTCCTATAAGTCGCCTGCGAAATGTTCACAAGGACATTTAACACATTGATAACGCACGTGTCGGAACAAAAACTCCTTCCATCGTCAAAGGAAAATCCAGTCATTTTAAGGGAGCAGAACATGCAAATACATGTCCTGGAGGGATTTAGCATGGAGAGTTCACATGGACTGTTCGAATACGAAATCCAGTCAGCATCCTTGCCATGGTGTAAATTTTGTATGAAATTGATCCGCGAGGACAACGTAACGCATCAGCAGGAGTTAATGAGGCGATTCTTTATGAGCCGCAAACTTATAAAAGCATGTTAATGGCCTTCGTAAGGTGCACCGTGGAATTCCTGCACTGATCACGACTGACGGGGGCACGCGATCAGCAACGGAAGCAGCCGAACTCTTACGGTTCCATTACACACGTAGGTTCCAAAGACTAACGGACCCAAAGTGTCTCCTTGTTTATATTTTCCTCCTCTCAACTTTATGCGATATCACTTTTACTGCAGCAACTGTGTTAACGTAGATGTTGTTGTTACGTACCCACGGCTCTCCTGGTGTTGATAAGATTCTGCTGAATGATCTAGAGGCAGCAGCCAGTGAACTAGCAGGACCTTTAGAGTAGCTAGTGATCAAGTAGAACCATTGGTTGTTTTTGTCAGGGATATCTAGAGGAGAACCATATTCCACCGGTATGGAAGCGAGGGAACTCCAATCCTATACATAAGGGACGTAGCCGCACTAACCCTACCAACTACCATCCAATAACGCTACTTCCTGTGCTATTCAACTTTATGGAATCAATCATCGGGAAAGTGCTGATGCAGTATCCGGAAAGCCACAAATTAATAGCCCCAGAGCAACATTACTTTGGTCAAGAGCGTTCAAGTACTACTAACTTATTAATTGCACATAATAGCTGGATTGAAGCCCTTGATGATGGAGTAGAAGTCGATGTCATCTGCCTGGACTTCTCAAAAGCTTTTGATCGCTTAGACCATAGAATTCTCCTTCACAAGCTTCGGAACTACGAGACTGGTGACCCAATCCTGAATTGGATAAGCAAGTTTCTACATGAACATTGGTTGGAGGTGTGTGTCCTGGAATCACTGTCCGATGCAATTGATGTGGAGTGTGGTGTACCACAAGGCTCGGTACTTGGACCTCGCCTATTTCTGGTGTCCATTAACAATTTGGCGAGACCAATTGCTTCTGCTTTCCTGTTTTTCGCGGAAGACATCAACATATGGCAAATGATCAGAGGACCGGACGACCACGTACTGTTCCAGTGCGCTCTATACACGTTCCCGAACTGGTCATTTGAAACCACCCTACCATTCAACGTAGACAAATTTCCCGTTGTGCAATTACATCATAGACATGACTACATCTATTTGCTTGGGATACACAGATTGCAGACCAGCTCCCAATAAGGCGAACTTGGTGTACTCGTGCAGAACGACCTCAACTGTTCAAAACAGGCTGAGGTAACTGCGAAAAGCAGCAACCAGCACCTCGGCATTCTACGGATGGTGTTCGGGAGCTTTGACCCAGCAATCTTCTTAATAATTCACAATCGCTACTTTCTTCTTCCAGCCTAATACGCTACCCTGGCTTGGCAGCCTTGGTTGAAGCATGACCTAGAGGCATTAGAGACACCACAACGCAAGGCAACAAAGAATGCAAAGGGCCTGCGCTATCACTCTTACCAGCGACGGCTGAAATTTCTGGGAGTTTTCAGCGGACGCTACAGAAGTCTGCGCGGCGATCTCATATTAGCATACCAGATATTGAGTGACACCAACCACGTACCGCCAGTTGCAGAAACTTAGCCACACTACTCAGCTCAGGGGTTACTGTTTGAATTTGAGGGACTAATATGGCCGTCTATAGTGTCGCCATGATTACTTTTCCCTTCTGGTTTGCCAAGTATGGAACTCTCTCCCAGACTCAGTGGTTAATACACATTGTTCAAGTATTCCTGTTTCGTAGTAGGAGACCTAGTCCCGAACGCGGGAGTCAAAGGTACAACAGGACGACACGCGTGGACTTGTATTATGTTACATGAACTGAAGTGGAAAACATAAACAGTAAAATGAGCCAATCAGAATAAAGATGAAATGCCAGGTAGTATGGACCAGTATGACAATGCTGTTCGATCAATCGCATGAATGTGTTTGAGCAACGTCGACACTTGCAGCCGTAACAGTTATATCCTCCCCTAGATTACACATTAGCAAAAAATGATTGGACGTTGTTCTCAACTCCCGGCACTTCGTTAGCTAAACTACACCATTGTGCATTACCTTAATCATGTGCTTCTGCAGGATTTTTGTGTCATAGGGACCCAAGAAGGTGACACAAATTTGAGCGACCATATTTTAATTTTCTTACACTTCACATCAGCGATTACGGCGCCACGTGTATTTATCCATTCGACTTTTTATTTACTTCTTTTATCCACGCGATTTTTATACTATAATTATCCATGCATTTATCACGATAGACGCTTGGTAGACGATACATATATATAGTTCGACTACCTTTTACTCGCTCAGGTCATCCTACGGGACGTGTCAAGGACGTGCTTTTCTTCCTTGATAATTTGTTGTTCATTGTTGATTATCAATTGTCCTTTGCCTATTGGCAGATAGTTTGTTTGCAGGCACGGAAAATTTTTCAAATCCGGACACGGATTCCGTCCGCCACCAGAGCTGTCTTAACTACAGTTTAATCGTTCGTAGTCATCCTTTATCTTTGATTGTCCCTCTGGGAATACCGTCACGAACAATGGGCGTATGATTGCTACAACAGATATGACAAATTATTTTGAAAAGGCATTTCATCTACTGGAAAACCTAAAAAATTACTGAAGCTTGAATGACGATCCAACAGTTCTATTAATAAACAAATGGAATTGGACACCAAAATGCTCCAGAAATTGAACCAGCTCACAAATGAAAAGCACGATGTAATATAGACTCGTGAATTAAACACCAAACAATTTTACGGCCTTCCTACGGTACACATCAAAGGCGTACCACTGTTACCAACCCTGTCACCTCCTGATACACCAAGTTACATTTTGGCCAAGAAGTCATGGAAGAACAATTGAACTACCGCTCAAGGTACTTTGTAAATAACCTCATTAAGTTTTTGGGAGGATTGACTTTTTACGAATAGGTCATGAATAAGCAGGACATATTTCTACGTCACCGTCCTGTTCACCTATGTCAACTTACATTGAGCAACACTGGACTTGTATACAAAGATCCATGACCACTTTCAGAAAGTCAAGCTGCGGCCCGGCCCGACGGCCCTTAAATGCTTGGATCTCTGCTCGCTATCTGGAGCTGTTCGACCAGCGCAGGGATATCCCGACAGAGTTCGATTACAACGAGCGACTGCGCTCTGCCAACGGGCTGGTCAAACAATTCCTGCACATTGATTGCAAGACTTGGTGGTCTGAGCGCGTTTTATAGAAGGAGATGCTGCCCTCTTGGGCAACACTCGTGAGCTTTTCCAACTCAGTTGCTCGACTGGTCTCAGGAAGTATACTATCAGTGAGGTCGCTGGTGAGATGGATAAATCTCCGAGCACCAAGTAACAGAGCCGTTTGGACCGCTGGGCCGAACCTTTTAACGCGCAATTTAACTAGCCTCCACCGTTCATTGGTGCACGCAGTACACCTTATTATCTATTCTGGCTCGTCCTGCTGAATCTGTCCAGTGAAGCGAAGTGCTTCCTAGTAATTCGACGCTTGAATCGACTCAAGGCTGCCAGTTCAGACGGGCTTCCTTCGGAGCTCTTCAGTTACGGCGGCATGGCAAGCGTTAACCAGCTGACCTTTTGTTCGCATAAAACTGGCTTTAAGAAAAGTGCCTTACTGCTGGAGCGATTAAGTTACTGTCTCGATTTTCGAGGCAGGCACTCGCACTATATGTGTCAACCATCACGGCATTAGTATTCTTTCGGTTGCTTCCAAGCCAATTACAACCATTCTGCTTTGTAGACTATCCCCGATACGTGAGTCATGATACCGTGAAGTACAACGTGGTTGCTGTCCTGACCATGGATGCGTGTATCAAATATTTATGCTCCGCTAACTCTTCCAACATCGCCAAATGTACCACAGGCTCGCCATCGTCGTATTCCTAGCCATACGTACTGCATTTGACTCCGTTGATCGACCTGTATTTCGGTATTTGTTGCCAGAGAAAAATACATCCATTTACTTGCACTTTGCATTCATACCTCCGGCAGATTGTGGGTCTACGGCCAAGTTACCCTGCTGTTCGCTATTAATAGCGGTCTGCTACTGGGCTACTCTATGCCCCTATTCCTCTATAACTTCGCAGTCGAGGAAGTCCTGTCGATATATTTAGAAGCCTTCCAAAATATTGGTCTAGTGCTTTTACCGGGTGCGTGCGCGATCAACTCCGATTATGCTGAGGATATCGACTTACTTGGTGAGGACCCAAGGGGTATGCAACTAGGTACACGAGTATTCAGCTGTGGTCCACTTTGGACTTGTTGTTGCGAGCTCACACCTTACGTATGGCCCACCTCTAGGTGCCAGAGACCATATCTGCAGTTGTTTTCGGTGTCTTATTTCTAGGTATCCTCACCCTACCGTTGAGGCAAACCCGTAGATTTGACGGGCAGACTTTAGCGCAATATGAGCGAAAATTTCAGCTTTGCATCTTGAGATATCCGTTGCCGGCACGCGTTGAGTCAGCTTGGGAGAAGTTCAATGCATACCTCACCGAGGTTTAGTAACTAAATAAATAAACAACTAAAAGTTTCATTCATCGACAGTGCGAGGCAGAAACTAACTGAGTGATCTGATCAACTTATAAAACGTGAAGGCAGAATATAGTTAATTATATGTGATTTGTACCAATGTTCCCATATGAGCTTTTTAAGTGATTGATAGTTTGAAAATATTAGAGAGATTAAGCAACTGGGAACAATATCAAATGTAGATAGCACCAAAAGTTCAAATAAAGTAATACGGCCATCCATGGAACTGTCCCCAGGTGATTTGTTTCCATGCAGGGTATTCCCTCGATGGGTTTCACCCGCACTTCCATGCTCCAACTGGCTTTGTGTCGGTGTGGCAAAATAATAAATAGGCCATCAGCTGGGTAACAAATGTATTTTTCATAAGGACTGTTTTATGCATACATTACGGGCGATGAAGCCTCAGCCCGTTCCGTCCTGCGGGTCAATCAAGTATTGGAATTTTGTTATAAGCCAGCGAGTGAGTAGCAGTATGACTTGCATGAGTATGAGTTTTAGTTTGGAAGCTATAATCCGTCACCTCAAGAGATCAGCCTAGTCATGGCCAAAAATGAAACAAGGAAGAATATAAACTTGAGGAATTAAAAAACATAATAAAGAATAAATTGCTTGCCAAAACACCAAGCAGTATTTGATGGAAATTCTGGGAGAGTGATGAGGAAGGTAGAGAGACATAAGTTTGAACGGCTTAATGTATCTTCGGACCAGTGCACCAAAGAAGAAAACATAATTGTGTAGATGGAGTGATAGGGTAAGATCGTTAATAGATACATACATGGTTGGCGGCATCCGGTTGCGGATATGCCTGTCATTGTGGCCTCCACAGGGAAAGCCACAGGACGCCTGCGAATACAGAGGGACCATGCGTGGCTTGCGCTGAACCACCCACAGCTGCAACCAGACACACCATATCCAGTGTACACCCGAAGAAATAAGACCGGGAGGCATGTGGATTCGGGCCACTTTTCATCAACGGAGCTGGTCTACGCACTCCTTCATAAGCAAATACAAGCACACTGTATTTGGGAATCAAGCGCACACAAGGCGGTTGCTGGACAGTAGTCCGCTCTACAATGAGTGCATGGAACCACTCTTTGAGCCTAACACGGCCATAAGGACCGTACACCCCGTCCCCACCAGCAACGACCAACTGCCTCAAAGAGCAAGTATAGACGAGGTAGTGGGTAACAGACAGGTAGGCACCTTGTCAACATGTGCATCAAGCTCAGCCAAACCGGGGGTATCAATCAACAGCCACCAACCTCTGAGATGCAAGAAACTCAACCTGGAGGCACACGTGCAGATCATCTTCCACAATCATGAGGCACGCATACCATGTCAGTCGCACTATTCGCTTGGGTTAGTAAATGGAATGGCAGCGGACGAATCGCACCTACTAATCACTGCTCTAATTAGGCTTAGATAATCAGTTGGCGCGACCTCTCTTGCATGCGGGCATCATGTGACCGGTGGCTTATCAAACCCGCTTAAATGCACTCGCGACCGCGTGTACTGCAACATCATGCAATGGACCTCGATGGTCTAAATTCAATCGGCGTCTGTCGCTTCCGTACACGGCGATTCTTCCCCGTGTGCAATAACGGAACAATGAAACAACAATTTATTAGGGTAAAAAAAGCATTGCTTAACAAGTCCCCTCCTCCGTTATCTGGGCAACCGTCCTCTTGACCATCCCGCGGAATTCGCGGGAGTCGGTTCAATCACGTGAATTTTTGTGTGCATCGATACCCGGGCAGCGTTCGCGTCTAAACCACTAGCGTGCGTCTACCGTCACCCCCTCTCGTGTGCGTAGCCTCGTCCGTTACGAGGGCTCAGTATCTACCCGAATACGTGTGGCTAGGAACGTTCTCACTTTAGCGCGATTTTCCGCCTCACCTGAGCCTACCCCGAGCAAAGCTAACGCCAACACGTCAGCGCAAATCTGTTCGATCGATCAGCGCTCCAAACCGTTATCATAGGCGTGCTCAAACCGTGCCAGTGACACTCGTATCAGGCTCAAATTCTTATAAGAGACGCGTCCCAATCTTAACAGTTAACTTTAGGCTCTTCTTGTTGCTGCCGCTTGAGACTGCACTAGCTTGATCACCATTTTTTTCCGAGGTTCGTGCAGATTCACAAAGAAGTTCATTTGCGCAAACCAAAGCAGTGACAGTTGGTAATATGACGCATTCGCTTATGACCTCTTTGGTGTGACCACAGTTACAATACATCAACTAAGTCCCACGGCCCACTGTCAAACATTCGGCTTTTAAACCAGTGTTCACACTGTTTTGCAACTGTTCAGGAAGTGACTTGACTGTCATTCAAGTACTCAACCGTTAGAAAATACAGTTTGTACATTTCTGTGGCTAAAACAATTTGAAAACCAACTATCATCGTACGTCTAAGGTGCAGCCGTTCGGCGCTCCTAAACAAGGCAAGGGGCAAGGAAAACGTGAGCCAGAAGGGCATTCAAAGGACGGGACACCGGAGAGAGAAAACGTTTCGTCGACAATCAAGTCGAGTGTAGTGCGTAGCCAGTTTGAGCTGATGACCACTCAGGTTGATGTTTCGGCTCAGCTGTAACAGCTTGCGACATGAGTGAGTTGGGTTCGTCAATACTAAGTAAAGCAGAATTAGGTCTCCTCGCTGACATCGGTATTCACCACTCTACAGTCTCAAGGACTGCAGTCTGTGTTGGTATGAGACATGAAAGAATCATCTAACGCGTTTGGATGCTCTATGTTGTAAAGCCACAAGTGTATCGACGTCGCACCTGCGCAAGGGAAACCAGGCCTGGATCACACATCCCAAATGAGGCCCCATGAAGGCGTTCAGCATTTGGGGAAACATTAATGGTTCAAAATTGCCGAAAGCCCTCCGCAAGAGTCCAATATGTTGACTGGCCCTTTTGGTCCCTTTTCAACTTGTCGCGAGCAGCCAAGATCATACTGCACGATCACTCCGAGGTCGTTTTCTGGGCAACCAAGTTGTAACTGCTGGTCCCCAAGTCGATATTCATAGGCAGGTTAGTGGCATATGATTATGACTTTGCACTTGGTCATGTTGAACTGTAGCCGGTTAGCGCATGAACACGCATAAGCTCTGTCGGGATCGCTCTGCAATGCCATGTGATCATCCGATGTCCTGATATCATGCCAAATTTTGACATCATCTGCAACTAATAAGAAATTCGACTGCAGTACACTGAAAAAATCCTTAATGAATGTTAAGAATAAACCTGGCCGCAGCACCGATCGTTGGGGCACTCCATACTGGACGTCAATTGGGTCGGAAATGGAGCTGCGGACTCTCACATTCAGCTGGCTTTGAGTGAGGAAGTTGCCGATCCAAACGAGTATATGGTTACCGATTCCATTGCGTCGAAACTTGTGAAGGAGAATGCGGCGGTCCAAACGATCGAACGCTGTGGAGAAGTCCAGGTAGACAACGTCGACTCCCGCTCTGGCATCCGCTGACTCTGTCCAGCTTACTCGGGATAGCAGTGCTTTTGTAGTGCATGATCCATTTCGGCGGAATCCGTGTTTCTTTGGCACTAAGATGTTACTGCTATCATCAGTGCTTTTGCAATTATGCGTTCAATTACTGTGGGTAAAACTTAAAGGAGCTTGATTGGATGGTAGTTTGAGGGCTCCGAATGACTACCAATTTTGTAAATAGGTGTAACTACTCCATGTTTCCACATTGTCGGAACCTGCATTTCGTCGAGACAGCGTTGAAAGAACCGAGCAAATGGTTTGGCAAGGTTCATGGCCGCTGTCTTCACTGCCTTCGTTTTGATGTCGTCCCCGCCATGTGAGCTGTGCAGCGCAGTAACATTCGCGTTTTCATCACATTGGCTGCTGTGAACGATACGTTGTTTAATCCTGGTGGCGATGCAAGCTGTGTAAAAAGCGGATGAAATGATGGTTCACTCCGGGAAGTATGGATGAAGTGTTGGCCAAGCAGTTGTCTGCATCTTTTGCGGTTTGCGCTGGACCATCTGTTGCATGTAAAACCGGGATCCCGCGCTGCACTCTGCGGAGCTTGTTGACTTGTCTATACAGTAACTTAGGATTTGTACTGAATTTGACGCTAAGTTCTGTTGGTGCTGGAGTTTGTCATCGCTGATCAAGTTACGCAGTGATTTCGTTGATTTGTGTAAGCACCTCAGGTCAGGTTACTTAGACAACTATTGTAAGCGCGCCAGGCTGAATTGCTTAGGCTCATGTATTTTCTAGTACGGCTCCTCAGGAAGGAATTCACTTGCTTCGGGCGAAGGGCTTTGCTTTGTGACCTCTTTGCCACTAGCTCAGTGCTTCATGCAAGTTACCTTGCTCAGCGAGACGGCTCTCACTGAGTGCGGCAATCTCGATGTTGCACCAAGCCAATTTCATCCCTACCAGTCCGGTTAGTCGCTCAGGGCGCTCACTCAATTTCCCGTACAGTAGTGTGCGCACGTAATAGCACCCGTCGCTAAGTGAATTTCGCCCAGACATACGATTGTCTTCTGGAGCAATCGGGGTTGCCCTTGTGTTTCGGAGTTTGACTTCATGGAACCCACCCGGTCTTTGGCTCAATAACCTGACCCAACACCATTGAGTGCTTTGGATGAGTGCTTAAAGGCCTCCACACAGAGAGTTTGGATAAATAGCTTGACCCACAAGGCAGTGGGGAGCAGATGCAGCTCGCAAATGTGATTACAGAGATAGATTGGAATCTGCATGGGGTCCGTCACACGTAGCATTTGAAGCACTGGAACGATTCATATATTGTTTTCGAACGTAGCAGTATACGCACGGTCAGACGCAGGAGTGTTTTGATCCTTTTGCACCAATTTGAGCAGAAACTGCGTGGTTTGTAGCGATCAGTAGCAAACGATTCAGTATCCGGTGGTGCCCTGGCACCGTCAGAGAAAATGCGTGGAGCTCGGGCTCTACGCCAATCGAGCTATGAGCTTATAACCCGTAGACTTGTCTCTCATGGCTAGGTGTTAAGAGAAGAAGACCGTCAACCACCCCTAACCTCCAAGTATGGTGGAGTAGAATACTGGCAGGGAGACAAAACATGACAGAAAACGACTCAAGTCTTGAGCTACATATATATATATATATATATGGCCACTATACACTTGGCAGTGACACAACATGTAGTTACCAACAACAACGGGAGGGGGAAAACAGGTAGGCAGTGGAGATGTTTGCAGTTTTACAAGGTTAACGTGTTGTGCGGGCAATGCTATTCCCGGTTGCTCAGGCCGAAAAAGAAGTTTGACTTAAGGGACCCCATCCCGAGCTGTTGACTATTAAGGCCTGACCCGAAAGGCACCGGGACGAATAACGGCGACCGTTGACATCCGGGTAGCTCATTCGTCTTTTTTATGTTCAGTAGCAGTCAAGAGAGAAGCCAGTGGCCAACAAATTTCTTTATCCGCCCTCCGTTAGATACTCACATTTGGTTAAAGAAGTGTGTGCTCAGTGACTCTATAGCCGGCAACCTTGGCTTTGACACAGCGCGGTACGACCTCTTTCGGATTTGATAGAGAAACAGGTGACCAGATCAGAACGTTCCACCCTCTGAGACGCTGCCGCTGATAGTCCACGGCTGCTTAATCATTTCGCCTGCAAGACAAACGAGATTATTCACAGGTACGTACACGAGGAAGGCCTTCCACGATCCGTAATCTGAGGAGGTGTCCGATAGCGTGCAGCTCCGCCAAGTAATATATATATATATATATATATATATATATATATATATATATATATGCGTAACTGGGCGGGATAATCTGTGGTGTACTGAGGCTGGTGGTGGCTAGATCCTGACAGATGATCTACCAACTGCTGTTACTGTTGCGTCCTTCGCCCATGTTCTGGACGCCTCCTCATAACGACTGCTAGGGGGGAGTTGGGTTTCGCCCTTCTCCCTGCTAAGATCCAGGACACCAATCCGCATGAGTCGGCTAACTGACCATGTGCTAGACCCGCTGCATTTCGGGTTTTCATTTAATCGAAAGCTTTGGCTGAGGACCCGAGTCGTTCTCCTGTTAGGTGTGGGCGCCCTGCCCGTATCGTAGTCCATCCTCTTCGGAGGTTAGGAAGTGGTCGATGGCCCTCTTCCCGTAAAACCTAGCCATGGGAGACAACAGGTCTATGGGTTATAAGCTCACAGCTCGATTGGCGTAGAGCAGGAGCGCCACGCATTGTTTCTGACGGTGGGAGGATACCTCCGGGTCTTAACCGTTTGTTACTGCCCGCCTCAAGCCAGACAGCCCCTGGTCAAATTGGTGCAAACCCGCCAAAACCCAATTGCGTTTAGCCGTGGTCGCATGTATATCTTACTACGGTCGCAAAACATTTATAAATCGTTCCAGTACCTCCAAGGCTGCGTGTGACGGCCGTCAAGCAGATCGCAATCTGTCTCTGCAATCACATTCCCGAACTGGATCTGCTCCCCACTGCCTTGTGGGTCAGGCTATTGAGCCAAGGGCTTCGGGTGGAGTCCCTCAAGGAAACCTCCAAATCACTCTCTGCATTGTGGGTCAAGCTCTTGAACCAAAGGCTGCGGATGGAGTCCCTCAAGCAAACCTCCGAAGCACAACGATCACCTCGCGTGCGATTGCCCACCAATGCAATCGTATGCCTGCGCGTAAATCACTCAGCACCGGGTGCTGGAACGTGCACACATTACTGGAGCACAACTCCAGCGAGCGCCCGGAGCGACGCACTACACTGGTCGAGATGGAGCTGGCGCGCTGCCACATCGATATTGAGGCGCTCAGTGAAACCCGGCTCGCTGAACAAGGTAATTTGCATGCAACAGGTACTGGCTACACATTCCACTGGGTGGGAAACGCCGCCTCAGCACCACGTGAACATGGGGTCGGATTTGTAATATCCGATCCCCTCCATGGCCAGCTCGTGGTTGAACCAACAGGCATCAGCGCGCGACTGATGCCTGTTCGCCTATGAATCGGAAGAGATGAATTAGCCCCCGTTATAAACACGTACGGACCGAGCATGTGTTATCCTGATGACACGCGTGATCAGTTCTACACTGAGCTATCCTCCGTGATACAGTCTGTGCCGAGGAGCGACCGACTATTTCTGCTGGGTGATTTCAACGCGCGCGTTGGGCGTGATGTATCGGTGTGGACAGATGTTATCGGTTCGCATGGCATTAGTTCAGCGAAAGCGAACGGAGACAGGCTGCTCTCACTGTGTGCCACTCACGGCCTGACGAACACGAACACTCGGTTTGCACTGAATGCGAGTGTTAGAGCAACTTGGACACACCCACGGAGTGGTCACGCTCACGTGCTCGACTATGTCATCGTACGTCAGCGTGATATGTGTGAAGTGCGCATGACACGTGTACTGTTTGGAGCTGAGTGTGGCACTGGTGACAAATTGGTGCGGACCAAATTGTACACATATTTTCGTAAATCTATGTATTGCACTCCCGCCGTGAATCGGCGTAAATTTAACATCCTCTCCCTCGGTACTGTGGCGAAACGTACTGAGTTGGAGAAGGCGATGGCTGCACGCCTGTGTGATGTGGAATGCATAGCCACAGTGGGCTACCTGTGGCACCACATTTGCGACCAGGCGACAGCTGCTGCCGAGGAGACCATTGGGCGCGCAAACTGTAAACGGCATGATTGGTTTGATGAGAACAATGCGACGATTGGCGCATTGGTGTCGGGTAAGAATGCAGCATTTGCTGCACATGTGGCAGATCCCAGCGACTTGGGGAATAGGGGTCAGTCTTGTAAACTTCGACGGCGACTGACCCGAGAGCACCGTCGCATAAAAATGCATGGTGGACGGAGAAGGCGAAGCAGATGGAATGCGACGTCAAACGCCGCCAACACAAGGAATTCTTTGACTACTTGAAGGCGGTGTATGGACCGAGATTGGAGCCGCTGAGGACGACGATTGATAGAGGTTCAGGCGCCTTCTGCACACAGCCTGCAGACATAGTGCAGGTCTGGCGGAAACACTTTGACTGTCTCTTGAACAACCGTTCAGAGATCGACTGACCTACATTGAACGGCCTCCAGCAGTACGATGGAATGACGAGTCTGGTGGGCACGCCGACGCTGGATGAGACGCAGAGAGCACTTGATCAGCTGCGAAACGGCATGTGTGTCGGGGCTGACGGCATCCCGCTTGAAGTATTGAAACACGGCGGACCCGCGTTGTTGACTGCGCTGCACCACTTGGTGCAACGCGTATGGATTGAGGAGGAGGTGGATTCCGAGCTGAAGGATGCCCATGTGCTACCACTGTACAAGGGGAAAGGTAGCAAGCAATGTTGCACGAATTATCGTGGCATCAACTTGCTGAGTTGTGTGGGCAAGGTGATTGCCCGAATCCTGCTCAACCGCCTCGTCAGTCTGGTTGCGGAACCTAACGTGGCGGAAGAGCAATGCGGATTCCTTTCGGGTCGCAGCACTATAGATATGGTGTTTGCGGCCCGTCAGTTGCAGGAGAAGTACAGAGAACGACACCAGCCATTGTACTCGCTTTTTGTTGACTTCACCCAAGCATTTGATACGGTGAACCGCGAGGCATTGTGGCTGGTATTGGGTAAGTTTGGTTGCCCGCGTTATTTTGTAAGTCTAACTGTATGTTTGCACAGTGTTATGCGGGCGAGCATGCAGCTGAATGGAGAGACGTCGGTTGACTTTGCAGTTTTCTCTGGTGTAAAGCAAGGCTGTGTCTTAGCTCTTGCCCTGTTTAATATATATCTTCATGCAATGATGTCTTATGCTTTTGATGTCACTTGTGCTAACGGTGTTCGTGTGGAGCACCGTATTGATGGTGGATTGCTGAACATCCGTCGTTTGGGCGCAAGTACTCTAGTCTATAAACGACTATCTGTATGAGTCTGGCTATTGATGCAAAGGCTCCGGGTGGATTCCGTGCTGACTGTGTGGTGTCCGGCTCATGTGCAGTTCTCACGGCTGAACGGCATGCCTTCCCTAGTTCTATCCAAATGGAAATGCATATGCATACGCGTAATAAATAATAAATAGACAAGAACTTTTTTACTGGGCGCTGCTGGGACGCCTATCTGACAGGATTATCGAATAGTGGTCTTGCACAAACACCGAGCACTATATGATCGGTAAGGTGTACAAACAACAAACAAATTTTTGTCATAAATAAAAGAAGAAAACATTGGGTTAACTCAAATACAGAATCTAACGATTACACTAATAGCTATTATCGGTCATACAATAAGGTCTTGAAATGATAGCAAAAGTGAAAGGAGCCATAAAAATTTCGGGGGAGTATGAGGAGTATAATAGGGAATATAAATCAAAGCAATGCCGTTTTCCGCAGGAATGCCTTTTTGGGATCCACTTTTATGCAGGATAATCCCTCTAGAAGTTTCATCCACCCATACACACCCTATCAAGTCGGATGCCGGCGTGGTGTAAATTCAGGTTAGCCACCATTGACTTTACCATTCACACGGACTATTGACTATTTTTACAACCTAGCCATTTAAGCGATTCAGCCTATTAACAAATCATTGTTTTTTGGTGGGTATGATGCCGAATGCACGTGATCTGACTTTATGCGCCATTAAGTTTGTAATCAACGAATCAGTGTGTAGCCTATGCTTTTTTATAGATCAGGCAGTCTTCTGATAATTATCAGTGCGTCTTTGGCTAATTGTCTTGTGTGGGTAATCAATCGGCGGGGATTTATCAAGCAATTACTTCAGAAGATCGGTGCATCTGTAACCAACAGAAAAAAGAACACATTACCATAAGGTAAGGAAATGGAAATAAAAGTGAAAGTATAAAACACATAGCATATTTTGCAACTGTCAATAGGTTAGTGTATTCTTTGATATGCCAGGTGTTCACAAACGTTAGCACTAAGAGGTTGATCTTCAAGTTATAAATGGGTATGGCCATTCCCCCGCAGTGTCACAGCGATCATGCAGTTCTAGACACCAGAGAAGCAGAGATTGTTTTTCTTAAATCGTTAGATACTGGCGGCTTGTCCCAATGGGATTCATACCAATTGGTTAATCATAATCTACGCAGCTTAAGGCCTTAATGAGGTTCCACATGTTAGGCTTGGTGCATCTCCAAACCAGGCAGAAAATGGGAAAAACATTATTGTTTGGATCAGAGCGGACGAAGTTCATAGTAGTGGCGGAGAAAAACCATTGTCAGGAGGAAAATCATTTGTAGATACATGACAAATTTAGCAATGCGTATGCAAAAATATAGCACTGAGGCAATGAGGGGATTTGACAAGTTTCATGTGTATCCAGGACGTCTTTATACAAACCAACATGAGGTTATTTGACCCCGAATGGGTAAAATGGAAAGTTAAATGGGGCACATTTGAGTACATGGGCTGGGTCATCAGTCAGTCGTCAACCAAAATTAATAATAAAATTTTCTGTACCGAAACATATAACGAACTACCTTGTTTCTGAGTACACACTTCCACTTATCACTCTCTTTCTTGATTCCGTCCGACTAATCTTGTCGTCCAGTGGAAACCGATCGATTGTAGGTTGCGTAACACCCCAACCCAACTGGTGCCAGCAAATATGAAGAGATCCAACTGAGAAATGTATGTAGCTACATTTCGGAACATGCCCTGTAAACTAAGATCAATTTTGGGGAGTTCAATCCGTCTGAGATTTGCTTGTCTAGGTCAATATCACCGTGAATCACGCAAACTTTATTGCTTCTCTTATGGCAGAGGGATGGATGAGGCATATGCTTTCACAATAGTAAAAAATCCCATTGATAGATGAAAACTCAATGTTTTCAAGCGAACATATGTTTTCAATAATTCTTCGTCAGGCTTGTACAATTATATGCAAAAAAACAACCAAAATATAGACACAGCACAAGGACCGGTAAAGCACTCAGTTCACAGTCACTGGTCACTATCAGGCAATGCCCCTTAGAACACAGTTGTAGCATGTGCACAATTCCTTGGTATGGACGGAGTAGTTCGTCTGGGCCAAGTCAAGCACAGCGTGTGAATGAATCTTTTCTGGACGCACAAATCCGGCTCGTATAGTCTGATCGCTAAACTCTCCGCCGATTCAAGTAAGCGCTTGCGAACGCACTTTGATCGATTTGTTGGTGGTCGATAGATGATTTTAAACGCCTCGGCTAGATTGGGGGAATGGTCCGCGTCGGCAAGATGCGTGGCGATGGATGAGTTCGTTAGCTTTCGGCACCCAGTCGCAAGCCAGGCCGGATGGTGTTCTCTCACCCTGTCAGACAAGCGCCTCGTCGTACGGCCAATATACCCTGAACCACCAGAACAGGTGATTGAGTAAACACACATGGAATTGGCGTGGACAGGCCTTTTGTCTTTTGGGTTAGTTTTCACCATCGGGCTACTGGTGAAGTGAATCTGCATTTTGGCTGCTGGAAAGGTATGCCTGAGGGCGCGGGAAATACGACGAGTTAGAAGTTCAGCTACGATTTCCCCTTTGTACGGTAATTGTAGAAAAATGGGCTTCTTGTCGGCTGTGAGGGTTACAGGAGATTTCCTCGCATATGCTTTCACCTACAATGGGTACGATTGTGCTGGACTTGGATATTACGTAAGGCCCTATTTCCATTTTCACGGAGGTATTATGTGGCTTCCCACGATGCGACGACAAATTATTTGCTGTAAAATAGAGGTCAACTCCTATTGGTTCATACAAAAATACATGTTTTCCTCCCTCATAATGCAAACTGGAACACATTTCCCAATATTCTGGGGTCTCAAAACTAGGACCCTTTTTTCTTCCTCATGCTTCTAGAATGTATATACACTGTGTGAAGCAAAAACAATATTGCTTGAACTTATTGCCTATCAGCAAAAGAAAGGGTGTGGCAAACCTTTGGCTAGCTTGATTATTACTGATAAAGGCAGAAAACAAAGGCGTACACATGCTCGAACGTATGAGAAAACTCGTGCTTTCTGTGTGCTGTTGCATGTACAAAGGCTTGTACTTAAAACAGATGAAACGAAAGCTACGCAACTTAGAAAAGAATAGGAACGCAGTTTACGCAACCAAAACAATGCTGATGAACCAAGTATCTTATTGAAGAATAGAAAGGCGCGATAACCAAACCTACACTCACAGATTATCACACGAGACGACAGCGTTGTCGACGCGCCTAGTAATATGGCAGATGCCCTTAGCGCACACTTTGCTGAATATTTCAGCATCAGAAATGCGACTTCAGTACCTCCAGACTCATATGTCACCCCCGAAACTATTTCACTTGTTGACTTCAAGTTCGGAGTCATTAAACACTTGATGAACTTGCTTCGGCCATCTCATAACCCTGGTCCCGAAAGTATCTCTTCAGATGTAGTCAAATATGGTGGCGATGGTATACCAGTAATATTACTGAACACGTTCCCTGTATTTATTGTCCAGCCAGTATCCTGAGAACTGGAAATATTCTGTCGTCATCCCGCGATAGGATTCTGCGCTTAAAACAGACATTCGCAATTATTACCCCATTTTATCACGATTGATGGAGAGAATTGCAAAGGAGCAACTCACTGCTTTCCTCTTATCGCACAGTTCTATTTCATCCACGCAGCATGGCTTTTTAAAGTCACCTTTATGTACACCATGCCAACTTGATTTCAAAGGAGCGATTGTTTTTGGTCTTCTAGTCTTCAATGCATTGTCTTATATCTTGACATACAGAATGCGTTCGATCGAGTCTCGGTTGGTTGACATCATACCTAAATAAGGGTTACCAGTTAGTCATTCTGGGTTATTATAGTTCCTCCCCACGTTCACGCAGTAGTGCACAATGAACAATGAACAATGATATATTACAGGTAAAAAAGCGGTTGCTTTACATGTCCCGTAGGATGGTGAAGTGAAAGTAAACAAAAGTGTAAATCGTCAATTTACCCGTCTAGCGATTCAGGTGCCCTTTATTCATATACACATTTTGGAATGTATACTGAATTGTTACTGTTAAGTGATATGGGAAGTAATATGGAGAAGGTATGCCTTAAGAACGAAAGAAACGACAACACTTACACACGCGCCGCTTTCTTGGACTAAGGTAAATTGATGAATGCAGTTGTAATATATCCGAAACTATATTCCACAACAGCAGTATGTAAATAGTGAAGTGAAAAAGCTGAGAATGTGCACAGTATTTTCTCGTTTGGTTGACGTAGACATCTCTGATTATATAGCGTAATGTAAGTGGATAAGCGAATCATCCAGACGTCTTTTGAATAGCGTTAACGTGGGGGAAGAAACAACGTATGTGGGAAGAGCGTTTCAGTGTTCACTTACACTGATGGCATCCAAGGGAGTGTACTTGGTCCTTCACTTTTTCCTACTTTACATTAACCATCTCACAGTGTTTATAAAACATGACAGGCCATTTTTGTCCGCGGATGATATAAAGGTTGTTTATAAATGTCGAGGAGAAAAACTCAATAGCACAATGCTGCTGGTTCAAGAAGACATCGGTTCACTTGAGAAATGGTGTAACACATGCACGCTAAATTTCTCAGCTAGTAAACAATGCATTATGTCACAATGCTGTTTAATCCCTGAACAGTCTGTTAAACTGAACAATGAACGTATCTGTGTGAAACTATCCAACAGTAATCTATGCATACGATACTCTTTAAATTTTTATTTCTCAGAGCAAGCTAAATATCAAATAGCACATGTCAAACAATCTGTGGCTAAGATATGCCATAAAATCTATACAACCCTGACAGACTCGAGATTTTCATAATGCTTACATTTCTTGTCCTTGAATACTGAAAGCTTATCTAAGGGAACTTGTGTATGGGTGACAGGAAAGCTTTCGAAAATCTGCAAAGACCGTTCATTGAGCGCTAGTTTAGTAAATCAACCCCCTTGTGTTGTCAGGAGCGCTACCAGCAGCTTAAGCTCGAGCCCTTTTGGTTGTGACGACTGAAACATAACCTGATGCAGATACACAAGCTCATAAACCAAAAGACATACTCCAATCTGTGTACACATAAAATTTAACAAAACTTCCCACTGAATATACGCAACAAGAGCTGTAAATTAGGTATGCCGAGAAGCATGACAACTATCCGATTAAACTTCTTCCTCGTCAGATATGCTGTCGCGTGGAATAGTCTACCAGCCACAATCAGGACTTGCACAAATGCAAGAGCATTCCACATTCAGCTTAGCAAATTCTTTAAGCAGAACTCCACAATGACCATGTTTCTATCGGGTAAATCACCACACGAGTTCTTCCAGGATGAACCAAGAAATATATAATCAATGAGAAAAGCAGGTGCACAAAACTCAGCAGCAACAAATTATGTGATTCTAAAATATTTCGATATCATACACCCCATAATAGATATCTCACTCATGCATGAGCATGATAATTATTGTACCCATGATCTGTCCACAATCCAGGGACAGCTTATCGTAAAAGCAGGCAATATACGTGTTACAAGAGGTTATTAGCGAAACGGTAAGTTTAACCCACTAAACCCGCTCCTTTTTTGTTTTAAATTCTATCTGACTGGTCGCTCCCACAGTCAACATAAATGAGTTCATGTCTACGTCACAGCAAGTTAATAGTGCTGTCGTTCAAGGAAGCGTTCCAGGTCCTCTTCTTTTCTTATTTTACCTAAACGATCTCATACCTGTAGTTTGCTTTGGAAGCTCCTAGTTGTTTGCAGATAATTCATGTGTTGGTTTAGACTGCCCGTTGGGTCACAGTGATCACGCAGTCATCATTTTCAACTTTGTCTGCTATGTGGAATGTCGGAATGAGAATGATGAGACTGTGGAAACCATCACAATCTACGACCGATTAACCCTAATCGTCAGCACTACAACTTGGTCGTTCCGTGCAGAGGAACCCCCGGAAGTTGCCTGGCTCGAGTTCATCAACAAATTCAGTCAACTGACTGCAGAAGCTTCAGATAAGCCTTTGCAATAAATGTACATCAGTTCCTTTCGTTAGGAGCAGCACTCGGAAATGGATGACAGTACGCAACGCAGCATGGAGAGTGTACAGATAAGCCCCAGCACTAGAATCTTGGGACAACTACGTAGACCAACGTAACCACTGCACTCAAGTGCTAAGAGAAGACAAAGCCGCCTATCAACAGAACATGGCAAAAACCTTCAGTGCTAACTAGAAACTGCTTTACAAAAACGTCGATAGGCTAGGAAAGGTGAGGCAAGGATTTCCTCCAATCAGGACGGCTGATAGCCCAACAAGAACGGCCGTGGAAGCAGCAAATGCGCTGCGGATGCAATATGCCCCCATGTTTTAGAGAGTCTTACCACCAAGCGATCTTCCCACCCCTGTCTTCTCATCGCCAGAACTAACCCACGTCACTTTTACTGTGGAGGCTGTATTGCAAAAGCTGGCTTCTTTACGCAAACACAGCTAGCCGCGTGTCGACACCATTCGTCCAGAGGCACTGTAAGCAGCAGCAATCTGACAGGAACATTAGCTCAGTTCTTCCAGCGCTGCATAGACCAGAACCAAGTTGCCGGCATGTGGAAGCTTGGTATAATAACCATGATCCAAAGGTAGAAGCAGAACTGATCCCTCCAACTACCACCCAGTATTCCTTCTTCCTATGCTCTCCAAAGTCATGGAACCCATAGTTGCCGGTGCACTGGTGTGCTATCTGGAAAACTGTAACATCATCATGCCTGAGCAGCACCGTTTCCGTCGACAGCCGTCACGCACAACGAATTAACTAAGCGCACGCAGTAGTTATACCGAATCAACTGACGCTGGAGAAGGCGTTGATGTGCTCTACCTGGACTTTTCCAAGGCTTTCGATCGTCCAGAGTCTAGACCATAAGATACTGCTCTCTAAACTACAGCAGTACGAGATCGGCGACCCACTTTCAAGCTGGATTACTAACATTTTACCTCAACGGCAATTAGTGGTCATAGTTTGGAGCTCTTTATCGGACCCCATACAATTGAGTGTGGTGTGCCGATAGACTCAGTTCTAGGTCCACGTTTGTTTTTGGTGTTTATTATTGACCTTGCACAGGGAATCGCTTCAAACTTCCTAATGTTTGCCGACGATATCAAGCTTTGGCGCTGGATCCAGCATCTGCTTCAGAGTGACCTAGATACAGTGCATCAATGGTTAACCCAAAACTTACTGCATTTAACATCAGTATATGCAAGGTGCTTTCCATCCGACATCAGAGCAACTATTCATACCGGCTCGCAACGAATATAATGAAACGATCCACTCTTGAATGTGACTTGGGTGTCCTAGTTCAAAATGACTTGGGTTGCTCCAGACAATCCGAAAAGGCCTCGAAGACCGGAAACCAACACGTCGGGCTGTTGCGATTGGCGTTTGTAAAAATAAAAAACTCCATATTTCGACAAATATTAAGTGCGTATGTTCGTCTCCATGTAGGTACGCAATTGAAGACTGGCATCCATGGCTGAAATGTGACCTTAATGCACTGCAGCAGCCACAACGCCAGGCATCTAAGAAGGTAATTGGAATTCGCAGTCTTTCCTACCAGGAGAGGCTGCAATGGTTGGGGGTATTCAGTGGAAGCTGTCGCAGACTAGGAGGCGACCTGCTTATGGCATACTTGATGTTGCAAGACCCACCTATTGTGTGCCGCCTTTCACTGCGATTCTTTACCAGTACAACCCTGAGTGGGCACTCACTGAAAATCGCAGAACAATACTACCGTCTGGATTGGAGCTGAAATGTTTCTCCATTCGTGTCTGTCACTCGCGAAAAGCTCTCCCAGAATCTGTCGTCTCTGCACCGGCAATAACGGTATTTGAAAGGCGGTTGGATGATGCACTCATCCACACACTTTGTCACTTGGCACTACGTCTCCATCCTAGACCTGGACTTTACCATGGAATAATCTGATGTTAACTGCGAGTGCTGGGAATCTGAGAGGATTGCAGGACAACAGCGGAGTAAACGTCAAATCCTTTTTTTCATATTTGAAGTACTAACTGGTTTACTATCATTATCATTCTTATTGTTATGTCCATATCTCCACCAACAATCAAACGGGATTTGTAAAACAACGCCTCTTAGCCCGTGAAAATTCACTGTTCATTGTTCGTATTCGTTCCATTCCTTCCAATAAAAAATGAGATAGCAAGTGTTTAATCTGATCGACAAGTCAGAGGATTGGGCTGCAAAGTAGCAGATGAATCGCTGCACAGCAATATGCAATACCATGGCTTATGTATGCCATATTAAGGCACCATTATTTCTACTTCTTGGCGATCGCCTTCTGATGTGTTCTCCTGTCAGAGATATAGGCCTGAGGTATTCCAGCTTCTTAAATTTCATCCAGCAGGCGAACTATATTGTTTCTAAGGTAATACAAGTATCGGGAGATATTAGTAATTACTAACGCTGAAACAGATAAGGCTCATAGCATTTCAGCTCAATGAAAGACAACGTTTGGAATATTTTAGCGTTACTTTCAGTAATTTAAATATCTGTGACCTAAAAGCCATAGTAATTGTCCTACGGGTCTGCGCTAAACGCACCTTTGGTTACTCTAACCTTGTTCCTCAAAAATAAAAATGCAGGAAATAAAAATCTGAGCTTATAGGGCTACGTACTTTACATTTACCTCTTTCTTTCCTTCACAAAACGTGTGGCATGACGTGCATATTGAACACCACGCTTCACATTTTCGGTTGTAAACCTGATATGAAATACGCGACACCGAATCTGTGACTGTAGTACCTCCATACAAGACCACAGTCAGACAGCAAATTTTATCTTATAAGGTCCAGCCTGATAGCTAATATACTATCTAGTTGGATAGGATGTATAAAAAGCTTCCGCTTATTCAGCAAAATGAGTAAGATCTTTCTGACACCAGGAGAAGTTTGCAAATGAAGGGCGATGAATAGTTTGAGGCAGGGCGGGGTCATATTTGAAACAAAAATAGCACGGAAGACATTTTGAAGACAATTGTTCTACCTCCGCGTCTTATTTCCAATCTCACTCTAAACCTGCTCTATTTTTACTTTCTACACTCATCCGCACTTCTCTTACTTTTTCCAACGCTTTCAATTTTTCGTCTTTTGGGTTAAATCACTCACAACTGCAGAGACACTATCAACTGCATTTGGATCATTTTTACTACTGTTTATTCATTACAAACCCTGGCGGGAATGCAACCAATCTTTATCTTGAAATTTCTGTACCTTCCTCGTTATTCACCAAGACTGCCCTGAACTTGTGATTGGCCTATCTGCAAAATGTAATTAATAGGATTACGGTTTTAATTCCTCATAACTTATATTCTTTCTTTTTCCTTGTTGGTCACAAGTGGGCTGATCTCCAAGCTTAAATAATTATACCCATGCAATGGGTACTGCCATTGACTCACTGGCGTTTAATCAAAAAGTGCCATAGTTGGATGATCCGCATATCGGATTAGGCTCAAGCTTCATCGCTCATAATGTATGCATAAAAGGGCGCTTTTAAAAAGCATTTGTGAAACAAGTGATGGCTTATATGTTATTTTGACACACCGGCACACAGCCTGTGCCGGAGAAACCGATCGAGGGAATAACTCGCATGGGCGCAGGTCCCTTAGGGACGGTTTCATGGATGGCCATATTACTTTAATTAAACGTTTCACTAAATCTGCATCTGTCAGTGTTCCCAGTTTTTAATCAGTCTGCTGCCTTCAAACTGCCAATCACTAAAAACTCCATTTGGGAGTTGTTCCTCAAAAGATGTGCAATTTTCAGTTTTATGCGATCTCATACAAATTGACCAGGCCACCCAATTACACTGTGCATGGCACCGTCGAGGAATAAAGCGTTTATTTATTTATTTAGGTCAGTCAATTGAACGCGAGGAATATATATGTTATCGATTGCTCAGCGCAATGTAAATAAGAAATAATAGATGTACGGATGAGCACAGCAAATTAACATTGTGATCGTTTCGAGTGATATTGGAAATAAAATGCAGAGAGAGACTAATTTTCGTCATAAATGTCCTCCGTGTTCTTTCTGTTTTAAATATGACCCCGTCCTGCCGCAAAATATTCATCGACCTTCATTTGAAAACTTAAGATCTGTTTCCTTTTTCCTGGTGTCATGAAGGTCTTACTCATGTTGTTGTATACGCCCAAGCTTTTTATACATTGTTGAAGCTGTCTGTCAACAGGGCAAATGGAAGCTAGGCGGATTCTGTTGCTTGTTGCTGACACATTGTTGGTCGCACTTGGCTTGCATAGCGTGCCCATACCTGCGTTCTAACCAGCACATTGTAAATGACGTTCCCGCGCTTGCCCTGATTCGTGCCTGGCGTCCATTTTGCGTGTCCATCTCGGTAATCACGTGCAATTACTGGCTGACCCGGTTTAAACGAATGTCGTTTGATACCATACCGCCGAGTAAAGTCACATTCCATTTTTATGTTCCTTTCACCAGCTGTTGACCCTGAGGACGGCCGCATTGAATCAAATGGCATACGAAGCTTTCTCTACAGCATTGCTTTTGCTGGTGATATTCCACCCGGTGTTCGTGGATTATGTGTAGATCGGTACAGAAAGAGGAAGCTGTCGATCACCTTCTCTATGTTTCCCTTTCTCCTTGATTTGAAGAGAGCGCGTTTGAATGTATCCACAAACCTCTCCGTTTAGCCATTCGGTTGTGGGTGGAACGGTGGAGACCGCACGTGTTTGATTGCGCAGCGTTGGCAGAACTCCGTGAATGTGGCCGAAGTAAACTGTACTCCATTGTCCGTCACCAATGTTTCATTGCAGCCGAACCTGCTGAAGATTTGTCGCAACCTCTAGACAGTTGCGCTGTTTTTCATGCTTCTCATGAGGGACACTTCGGGCCACTTGTTTTAAGCGTCGACCACTATTCGAAAGTTCTGGCCATTGATTAGGCCCGCAAAGTCGACATGAACACGGCTCCAAGGTTTAGTTGATTTAGGCCACGGGTGGAGTTCAGTTACAGCATAAGAAAAGCTGTCTACCAGATCCTTGGGGGTGTATGTAAATGTATCCTAATATAGGATTTGGAATTACAAAGATGGTAATGCACATCGAAGCAGGCGTTTCCCGACCGATCGGCACATTCATAGGAAGAACATATTATGTGTACTGGGCATAGCTAAGACGGCTACCATCTTTACTAGAAGATAGGTCATTACGAATGATCCAATATCCAAATTATTGTGTGCGGCGTCTGCGGGAAACCTTGATCATTTCTTAATATTGTGTGAAGTGGTAAAAGTTGAAGAAGAGTACATAGAAAACGCATTTTCTTTAACAATGAACAATAATTATGTAAGAGTAACGGCAGCGTCTTTTTCCTTTGAGATTGCCCACAAGAATCTCGTTAAAGAAACCTAGTGATGTGGTATTTGGAAAGAATGAAGCGGGGTGGTGCATACCGAGGACAAATCATTTGTGGAATTAATGTCAGTTGAGGATGTGAGGGTACAACTTTAAAGGACCCTAAACATTTTGGAAGGGCGAACTACCGGGTCAACTTCGATCCACTGTGGATCTACATTTGTTTGGCTGTCGCATATAGCTTACGTGCCTGTCATGTATGTAGTAGAGTATCGGTCGTGAACATAAGTACTCACATGATTAGTTGACAATGATCTTGCCTTACCTGCGTTATTTCCTTAAGTTTTCCTTTCGGCATTCTAGGCACTGTAATGTAGGAAGCTTTCAATAAACGATTTCACATTGCGCCTGCGCGTTCTGTTTCATCTATCGGCTACGGGCCACTCTAACACTGTCTGTTAAGGTGGTTAACTTGTTGAGGAAACTTGAGAGGATATTGTACCTGCTGACTTTGTTGTTCTACGCAAATTTCGCTAAGGAGCGGCTCGCATGTTACTGAGTGATAGATTGCATCTTGAAGTCATGCGCTGTTAGAGATACGTCAAGGAGTCTTAGCGTTATAATAGTGAAAAGTTTATTTAAAAGTTTGCATAATAACGCTTTATTGTGCTTAGTATCAGCCATATACATGCCGCTAGTGTTTGCTACTGATATTCTTTAGAAGGAGCTGCACTTTAGCGTTTTGATTGTTAATAATGCATTGAGTTTTGCCGAGGGAATTATCGGTTGAGTACCGAACGAGTACTCGTTTTCAGAGTGTTTGGCTGGTGAGTGATAGCGAGTGAGCAAAGGTAGGCGGTTGCGCAGTTGAACCTTCTTGTATCTTCGAGGGCTGGTTGCACTGTAATTTTGAGTTGGTTTAAGTCGGAAGCAATGTTTTTACGATAATTAGCATTCCACTGCAGTGTAAGATTGCGTTCATTAATAACCGAAGTGTAATCTAGGTCAACCAGGTGGGGAACTTGACGTGTTTCCTCGAGAAGCGTCACAACTTTGTCACAACCCTTTGTAGATATGTAAAATATCATTTCAGTCCCATGGATTGGTAAACACTCCTAAAGGATAAGGTGCTCCCACGACAAATAGATATTTCCGCCCGTGTTTTACAAATAAAAATGTATCGTACTGACAAGCTTCAAAGACCTCTATCTCAGCCTCAGGTTACGAAACTTTAGTCTGTCAATACGGAAACATTTTGTAGTTACAGACAAGGGAGCCTCAAACGATAACGTGTCGGTGAGCTATAATTTATGACACTTTTGAAGCGTATTATGCACTCATGCACCTCAGAATCGAGACGGTTTACAGGGTTACCGACTGAATAGAAATGTTCAGTTTTGGATGTATCCAGAGTTTTGCCGGCTACATAAGCGAAGTTAAGTACTCTGGAATATGGTGACGTAGTTCTAAACTTTCCTTTAAGTCCTCTAACCATAGTCCAATCGTACCAGTTATGGGAATAGCTTTAGAGCGCAGTGCTGCATTAACTACGCTATGATCTGTTAGGGAAACAATCTGTGGACTAATTTGCTTTGTTTTTTGTACCCTTACGGGCATTTTCTGCTTTGGGTTGATTTTAGATGATGAACCTTTTGTTTTCACAGTGCTTGAAGACAGGATGTACGCAGGGGGACTGGTAATGTTTTCCCGAGGATCTTATATCGAGAGTGAATTAAAGGCGAAGCTTCTCGTTTTCACAAAACCAACAAGTGTTTGTAGTGATTAATCAATAACATTTTAGGGTTCTTTAGCCCAACTAAAGATGCAACAGATTTAGACGGCGGAGTACAAAATTGGCACCGATTCGGATGCAATGTTTGATACAAACCAAGCGGTTATTTTAAGCTTGCGTTCAGTAATCAGAATTCAGCCAAGTATTGCAGATTGTCCTTCGTTAATCGACAACTATGGGTTCAACTCCTTGCCGAGTGCGCCAATCATGCAACACCTCACTTGTTTCCGTTATTATTTCTAATTATATTGTTTAGTGTTCTTCGAAATGTGCTTAAGAGGTGAAGAGTACGATAGAAATCTTTCATCATGCCGTCCGAGTCGCATGCAATGGAGCTTAAACGGAAGTGATTGAAAGCACCTGCAGTGCTTATGGATACTCAGAGAGATTCGGACACGAACAGCAAGGGTGCGGCTGCTCATTGACATCCAGCCATGTAGGCTGTTTTCAGGATCCAAAAACTCAATATCTATGGAGACGCGAAGAATGCAGCAATTGCAGCCGGATTCAGAAGCATGGAGTTAAAGATTCGTCACAATGCTACCGTCTTGTGTGCGTGTCCCGGAGACATAGCACTCATTGTTGCCTGGAGTTGGTGTTGCCTGTTGGCCTAGCTGACAAGGAGTGTGAACCTTAAGCTAGTCATTGTGGTATGAGGCCTTTGGTTTGGGAACTGGTTACATGCATCGACAGAAGCAAACGCGTTATCAGCAGCCGCTTGCTCAACATACGGGGAGGATGAGAGTTAAGGGAGGGAAAGGAAAGAAGACGAAGAAGAGGGGTTTAATCCGTCTTAGTCAAAATGGTAGATGATACTATCCGCTTGTCAATTCTGGGAGGGAGGTTCAGTTTGAAGTGCCTCACCTCTAGCTTTTAACTCAGTCTGGTATGCAGCGCAGTGGGGTATATGGAGGTTCACATGTGGGACTCTGCAAGTAGCCTTTGGCTCAATAGCAGTGGGGTGCAAGTCTATCTCGGTAATGTGATAGCAAAGATTCACTGGAAACTGCTTCAGGTTTGTCACACGTGGTCATTAAGTTATTAGAAAATTTCGCATATTTTTCACAGTGTAGTAAATCACGCGCATACGAAGACGGCCGAATGCAGCTCGGAGATCGCAGGTCTTCACTCATTTGACCAGAGGCTGCCTGGTATTAGGCGAGCGCTAGAAAATATTGAGAACCGGGAGGTGCACTCGTACAATCGTAGTGTAACCAAAACGTCGTAGCAAGGAAGAACAATCTTTATTGACGCGAGCACAATCTTTACCACCACTTACGCAGAGGCACAGTGATGAGTTACGTTTCCAACCCTCGACGTACCATATATTCTGGCGACACGTCCACGCAGTTTGGGAACCTGGTGATGGAATATTCCCTACTCATTTTTCCGCTGTAGCTCTACTTTTACGCGTCCTATTCTGATCGGACTGGAGTCGTTAGATAGCTTGTGGTTTGTTTGAAATTGTATACAACACTCTGCCTGGGGGTGACTCCGGGAGGCGGTAATAACGGCGCTTTTGTCTGATTTACGGCTTCCTCAACGAATACGCTCTCGTCTTCCCGGCTCAGACTGAATGCGGGACGCAGCTTGTGACCCGTTCTCCTCTCGTTCCGTCAGGCCAGCGTGCTCCCCTTTGTCCTCCATCCTTGCGCCTGTTTCCGTTTCCGTCCGCCTATGTTTTCGTGGTCTTTCTCTCCACCGGTCAACCATTGCCTTACACGTCTTTACAACAGAAAATATGTGGCACTCATGCTCTACGTTAATTGTGCGGCGAGCTTATAACTTGTATCTTGTCGTTCGATGTTAGGTTTTAATGTAACTGGGTCATCAACATCTCTCTAACCTAGGCAAACGATCGTGCAACTGAAAGCACTTAGAAACTGCCAACCAGAATAGCTCAGTGGGTCAAACTCATATGCAGGCTTTTACACCGCAATAAGGTTCGGTCTCGTCTCGGTGTGGAGAGGTCCCAGGTGTTGCAAGTTACGAGTTCCATGTCAGTGATGGGGATGAGTGATTTAATGTTCGCCGCTGTTACCGGATGGGCCCCTTAATGTTCCTCAGGCCTGCAAACTTGACCAACCGGCCAAACAGTCGATAACCGCATACCGTACAGTCTGTTCACACTGCCGTTGACTTTAACGATTTACACGGCCTCAGAAATAACAGTTTACAATTTTGACACGGACCTTTTCTTAGTTATCTTAGCAATATCCGGGTAGAGCTCACGCCTAGTGCCTATCGCTTGCACTGGTACTGCCGAAGCTTTTACTAATGCCTTCTATTCAGTCTAGTGCTTGGTGGCTGTGACAATCGACCCGAGTTCAGCTAGCCTTGTGCGTAGCTTGTTCGCTGTTTGTAATATGTCCACATGTGTACATTTGTGGAGACTAATTGTTGGAACGCAGTTAGTCATCTTGCATACGTAAAATCAGTACTTCAGATGGAACAGTGTCGAACGGATTCTAACCATTTAGCAAATTCTCCTTATTCTGGTTTAATTAGTACCGTCTGAATGGCCTCCGAATTCCGTGCTATCTTAGAATGTCTTACAGTTCCAAGCCATCCCAAGGTGTTTTTACTGTGGGTTTAGCGTATTCTTAAACTAGTGTTTCATTAACCTCCTTCGGTATCCACTACCCAACAACTGGATTAAGATTCAGCTAATTCATCTTTGCCAATCTCAATCTGCAACCTTAGGCTAGTCTGGCAAAACACCCGAAGCCGGCGTTCGCTCAATCTGGGGCTATATCATGGCCAGCCATCAACCACGCAAGTCCGCGGCTGTCGCCAATGGCGAGGTGGCACTAGCTGCTGGCATCCAAAAGTCAGGGGGGATCGGAACCCGGCAGGGGTCCGCTTTTCCAGACTAGCCTAAGCCTGGTGATTGAGAGTGGCGATGTTGAATTAGCTGAATTATACTAAAATCTTCACTACTCATCAGTAATTCGAGTATGACCTAATTCCGAGCGGCTGTCTTATCCACATCCTCGGTGCACATGATCTAGGGACCTTACTACAGACAACGCCATCCTAACATACAAACGCTTTAAATGATCTGAAATAAAATGTAATATCTCATCTGTGCAGTTTTTAAGCGAACTCCATGTTTGTGAACAGAGCAGTAAAGGACCGGCGCTAAGGCACTGCAACATTACTATTCCATGGTGAAATTCATAGTCTTGTGCTTTCCAAATGAACAATTGTTGTACATTTGTTGTTAACAAATGTGACATCCGCTTGACATCAACCAATTTTCGGCCGTTAACTGGACTCTGTCTGTATCATTGACAAATTAGTGACATTACGCCTGGGGGTCAACGGGTTTGCTCCTCCGGGGCAATCAAGTTGAGTCTTCGCTATGCGGAATAGAACCACTCACTGGCATGGTAGGGGCTGTTTCATTGGCCAAGCCCCTTCAGCAAATAGGACCTCAGACGCTTGGCCAATGAAACAGCCCCTACCACGCCAGTGAGTGGTTCTATTCCGCATAGCGAAGACTCAACTTGATTACCCGGAGGAGCAACCCCGTTGGTCCCCAGGCGTAAATATTTTGCCCGAATGTCCAACTTCAATGGAAAATGGTATAGTGATCACTCTTGTGCCGGTTAGCCATTCTTTCTCGCTAACTGAGTGCAGTCATGATAGGTTACACGGTTTTCCTCTACTGTCCAAGCCCGCGTGTACGTTTAGCGGCTCCGTCACTTTAATCCGCAAGGTTCCAAATTGGAGTGGCCACTCTGCGCATGTTGTACTATCTTTGTAGAATATTCTTCCGTTCCGACTAGGACGCGTTATGATGCTCTCACAACATTTAGTTCAGCGAGGGTCTTGAAATTATCAAGAAGGTTTGTTAATTTATATCATAAGGGTAGATATCTTGTTTCTATCGTACTACATGATCAGACCATCTAGTTGGACTGTCTCGCGTAGTCGAAAAATATATAACCTATAGACTTTTGACCCAATATGTACAGTAGCATGCCTTTTATAATACTCATAATATTCAAATGCCTTGTCAACACCCATTCGGTACCACTCATGGCCATAGTCGATGTAGGCTCTTCCTTACTTTTTTGGCGCTGCCATGCCAGTTTCTTGAAACATCCAGCAGTCCCTTCCGTATATGCCTCTTCTGTCCTTGTTTTTACCTGCTGTCACAGTGTGCTCTACATTTTCCGTGGTTTAAATGTGTACAGTGAGGTTTTTCATTTTTCGCGTTCTTTTTGTTTTGTAATCCGTTGGCTGTCGTCAAGATGCATGCTTTTAGTCCTTTTGCTTATCCATAGTATTTTAATATGCATCCTCAGGAACAACCTTTAGGTTGCCTCTAACAATGTTGCTACATTTTCAGATTTTTCTATTTTGTCCAGAAAATGATGTGACCAGTATGCTTACCATATTTCATACCATAAGCTGACTGTAAAGCAAGAATAAATTTAGTGTCCCCATTCATCAACGCCATCCGTGTTTCACATTGTCCAAAGGTGCTGTTTTTATACCCAGCATGTAACTATGTAAGCAACGTAACAAAATAGCAATGTTATATGATATTGCATATGCACTAGTTACAATAGCATATTGCAGAAATGAGTTCCTCGGCAAAGTGTCGACAGTACTCCGTGGAATGCCTCTCCTTTGGATTCATCGCATCAATTCAAAACCGCACTCTACCTATGTGTTTAATTTGCCAGAGCACGCTTTCAAATGAATTTATGTGACAAAGTACATAAAAAATCATTTGGAAACATCTGTAAAGGAATAAAGCAGAAGGTCTGTGGATTTTTTTTATAAAAAGCTGCGTGGTAGTTTCGAGAATACACCAACTTTAAAGAAAATGTTTGCTGACAGTTCAAAAAATCAAGTGCGCTTACTGCGTTTTACAAAATTAGCAAGTTGATTCCTCGCAAGTTCAGTCCACATAATGTTGAAGAAAGTCTTATTTTGCCTTCGCTGTCGATAATAATGTCAGACTTGATGAAAATGAACCCACTAGAAGTGGCCTAAGCCATTCCGATCAGAAACTCCACTGTATCCAGACGACTAGATGACATGGCTCTGGACATAGAACTTACCTTGCTTACTTTAGTACAACCAGGAAACTTTTCGTCATAAGTTGATGAATGTACTTTACTTGGTAATGACGCTCTTTTCCTGGCATACTTTCACTTCTACAACCATGGTGAATTAATGGAAGAGATGTTGTTTGTCAGGGGAAGCGACACTAACACGAAGGGCCACTCTATATTCGAGGTGCTCAATGGCAATGTGACTAAAAACTCCATTTCAATTCAGAACCTAGTTGCATGTGCAACAGCTGGTGTTACCACAATGGTCGGAAGAGGTAAGGGATTTAGTGCCGGTCTAAAAAAATGTTCTTCCTACATTTCACTGTGTGATTCATCGAGAGAACCTAGTGGCTAAGAAATTAGGTCGCTTAAACAATTCACTCTCTCCTATTATCATCGTAGTCAACAATATCACGTCGCACTCACTTCATAATCGTCTTTTCCAGCAGTTGTGTGAGGAGAATAGTGAAGATTTCCAGGTTATACTGTTACCTACAGAGGTTAGATGGCACTCCAAAGACAACTGTCTTCGCCGCTTTGTTGCACCCTGGGACACCGTCATCACTTTCCACTCAGGAACTGATTATGAGCAAAGCTGTTAACAGCTAAACCTGATGTGTTTTACCTGGCTGATATTTCTGAAATATCTAACGTACTGAATAAAACCCTTCAAGGCAAGTTGAGTAACCTCATCACAAGTAAAAAACATTATCACTTTTATTAAATAGGTGGAAGTGTATTCTCAAAATATCGGGCGCCGGGAATTTGCATAGTTCCCTATTCTCGTCTCCGTTACGGAGCAGATGAAGGATGCAAGTCATTTACAACAAATCCGAAAGGAAATGATAGTTTTCAGGATCGGATTGCCATGGAAATCCCGATTTACTTTTAGATCTATTTAATATCCAGCCCTGCAATATTGGGGTAATCGTCCAGGAATTTCTCATTGAGCTTCAAAGTGGCACACTAGTAAAATCCAAATTTAAGCAGTATGAAAGGGATTTTAGATAAAGGCCGATGTCGCTAGCAAATATCCTAAACTGTGGGAAATAGCTGAAATCTATTTCCTTTCGTTTCCCTCCACATGTTTGGCTGAGTGTGGATTCAGCAAAGTGGTTTCTCTCATTAAAATTACAGACTGGACATCACAATAAGAGATCATCGGCTTTCACTGTCAAGTGTGGAGCCGAATAAAAGCAAGCTTGCTGAAGGATATCAGGCTCAAGGTTAGCGCGAAAATTGCAACAAAATTGTTGAGAAGTTACTGTACCTCTTATTCTTCACATGCTTCAAATTTACAAGCTAACAATAATGGAAAACAATTTAGATTAATTTTGGTGACTTTTGTGTAATGACGAATAAGTTGTTCGCGGTTGCTACACGGTGAATGTAATCTTCAGGATGTGAAAGACCAAGGGTGAGTTGCATGAGGGACACAGCAATTATAACGACATGAACATTTTACAAAAGATGGTAAAACGATAAATGCAGATCAAAAATTTAAGTCTTTTAGACGTTGTGGGCTGCAGAAAGTGTGGTGATCAAGGTTGTGGCGGCGCTGAGAATTGGAAAGATTCAAAAGGAGGCCACGGATGAATAAAGGTTGAGAATGCCTTTTTTGTGCACCATCCCTAAACTCTACACACAAAATGGTCGGTCACCCTGCGAAATCTTTAAGATTCAATCTAAAACGAAAGGACGCTCACCTGCTTAGAATGGTCAAGTTCAATGTGCCTTTTTTAGAAATTCCTACCATGATTGAGAACAATTCAAGACGATCTGCAAGAGCTAGTAACCAGTGTTTCACCTAACATTCACGTTCTCTTATCAACTCGTCTCAGAACAGGCAATAGACCATCTGTGCTGCATCGTATGTTCACCAACGAGGAGCATCTGATTGATGTATCTCTGTTGGGAACTGCCCGTTAGGTCGTAGTGATCGTTCAGCCATCCGTTGCAACTTCATCTGCTACGACCACTTAGCCCAGCTTCTTAGTGATACAGTTCGGTCGTTCCATGCAGTAGACCTCCAGGATGTCGCCTGGCTTGAATTCTTCAGCAAATTGTTGCAAATGGTTACGAATGCTGCGGATAAAATAGTTCAGTAAGGATAAAACAGTTTCTTTCCTAAGGGACAGGACTCGAAAATGGATCTTAGTATGGAATGCAGCATGGCGAGATTATTGAGTATTTCGAATACCAGAAACGTAGAACAATTTTGTAGCCCAAGTTAACCACCGCACTCAGCTGCTCAGAGATGGTAAATCCGCATATCAGCAGAACTGGGCGAAAACATCCAGTGCCAATCAAAACTGCTGTGCAAGCATGTTAAAGGCCTTCGTGAGGTGTGCCACGGCATTCTTCCAATCCGGATGGATGATGATCCGACAAGAATGGTTCAGAAGCAGCAAACTCCCTGCGGATGCCATATAGTCCCACGTTTCCGAAGTCTTATCTTCAGGCGACCTTCCAGCTTCTGTTACTCCCTCCGCTTGGACTCACGTACAAATTTTACTGCTGAAGCAGTGTTGCAGAAATATATGTCACTGCGTAACCACAGATCTCAGAGTGGCAATACCATTCGTCCAGAGACACTGAAAATAGAAGCAAGAGAACTGGCAGAGAGTTTGGTTCATTTCCTCCAGCGCTATATAGACCAGAACAAGGTTCTTACCATGTGGAAGCTTGAACTTTAACTTCTGTTTCCCAAAGATGGAATCGGGGTTGAGCCCTTAAACTACCGCCAAGTACTGATTTTTCCAGCACTATCCAAGGTAATGATATATATCATTGCAATTGATCTAGATTAACACAGCTTCTGTCGACAGCTCTCAAACACAGCGAGTTTCCTATTCGTTGAAGCGGGTCAGCTGATCCCGGGGAGGGATTTGGCATGATGTACTTGAATTTGTCGAAGCCATTAGATCGTCTAGATCATCGGATTCTCCTTCTCAAGCTCAACTATTATGGCATCAGTGACCCCCTCTTGCGCCGGATCGCCAACTGTTTCCTTTAACGACAATGGTCAGAGTTCGGAGCTCCTTACCTGACTCCGTACAAGTCTAGTGTGATGTGCTCCAGGGTCAGTTCCTGGGCCCCGATTGATTTTGATATTCATTGGTACTTTGTTTGCTGCTGAGATTAATATATGGCGCACGATGCAGGCGGATCTCGATCAGAATTTGTTTTATGGTGTGCCACATATAGGGTACATCGGTGATCAACCCAAAGTTTACGACTTTTCGACGTAAACAAATGATAAGTACTTCCCATAGGATATCAGATCAGCTACACAAACAGGCTCGAAAAGTATGTACTACAGTAATCTTCAGCCGAACGCGACATGTGTGTGCTGGTCCAGGATGACCTGGGTTGTTCCAAGCATTCCGATGAGGCATCGAAATTTGCTAACCAACACATCGGTCTGTTGCGATGGGTGTTCGGACATATGGACGTCTTTATTTTCTGATAGATGCTAGGTGCACATCTTCGCCTCATGTCGGATATGCACCACAAACACGACCTCATTACGCTTGAGCAGCCTAAATTTGACTTCTAAACTACCGTACAGGCAGTAGCTAAAAGTTTCGGGATTATTCAGCGGACCATATGGTGGATTATGAGACGACCTGATAACAGCATACTCCATACTGCAAGACTTATCACATGTGTATCAAACTATACTACAACTTAGCAGTAATGCCAATTTGGTAGGTCATCCTTTGAAACTGACAGAACAGTAAAGCCGCTTGAAAAATCTGATGTTTCTGTTTTGTTTACCCATGTGACCCATGGAACGTTCTCCACGAATCAGTCGTTTCTACACCGAAAGCAAACATATTTAAGGCGCGTTCGGATGACACATTCATCCACTCCAGTTTTGTCAACTAGCGTTATCGTTTCAACCTTAGCATGGAAAGACCATGAATTTACGATCAAACTCCCAACTGCGCTGTGATTTAATGTGTGGTATCGAACCTATGCATCGCAGACGCATAAAAACAATGTCCTGCTTCGCTATTCAAAATATTTGTGCCGCAAATCAAGTAAGGTGACTCTTGTTCATCCGTTAACCATAAAAGTGAATGGATACGGTTCAAACTGAGGGAGAGCTGCGTCACATAAAACCAGCACCAACTTTGCAGCTAAGTAGCCTAACTAATGATACCTCACTGTTGCACGTTCATATATGCAATTCAATAACCGGATAATATGGTACCTGATGTAGTTTTGGTTACTAGTTCGAAGCATGAAATCTACAGAGACACATTTCACCTAATTGCACGTGCTACAGATGTTCTTACGCAAACCGCAAAAGATGCAGTCAACGTGCTTCGCAAACTTCTTCCATACTTTCCGGAGTGAATCACTATTTCATCCGCTTTTGACAAAGCTTCAATCGCCACCAGGGTTAAACCACATATGGTTCACGGCAGCCAATGTGATGAAAACGCTAATGTCATTGCGCGTGTATAACTCACTTGGCTTGGACGACATCAAACCGAAGGCATTGAAGACAGCAACCATAAACCTAGCCAAATCATTTGCTCGGTTCTTTCAGCGTTGTCTCGACAAAATGCAGGTTCCGACAATGTGGAAACCTGGACTAGTCACTCCTATTTACAAAAGTGGTAATCGTTCGGAGCCCTCAAACTACCATCCAATCACTCTGCTCCGTTTTATCCAAACTAATGAACGTATAATTGCAGAGGCGCTCATGGGATATCTTGAGAGCAACAACATCCTAGTGTCACGGCAACACGGATTCCGCCGAAATGGATCATGCACTACAAAGGGCTGCTAGCCTGAGCAAGCTGGACAGAGTCAGCCGATGCCAGAGTGGGAGTCGAGGTTTTCTACCTGGACTTCTCGAAAGCGTTTGATCGTTTGGACCACTGCATCCTATTTCACAAGCTTCGAAGCTATGGGATTGGTGACCCTATACTCGTTTGGATTGACAACTTCCTCGCTCAAAGTCGGCTGAATATGAGAGTCCGCAGCTCCATTTCCAAATTAATTTACGTCCAGTATGGAGTGCCCCAAGGATCGGTCCAGCGGCCAGATTTATTCTTAACGCTCATTAATAATCTAGCTAAAGTACTGCAGTCGAATTTTTTACTATTTGCAGATAATGTCAAAATTTGACGTGATATCAGGACATCGGATAATCACATGGCATTGCAGAGCGGTCCCGACTGACCTTATGCGTGTTCATGCGCTAACCGGCTACAGTTCAACATGACCAAGTGCAAAGTCATAAGCATACGGCATCAGCTTATATATGAATATCTATTTGGAAACCAGCAGTTACAACTTGCTTCCTCAGAAAACGACCTCGGAGTGATCGTGCAGAATGATCTTGGCTGCTCGAGACAAGTTGAAAAGGGAACAGAAAGAGCCAGTCAGATTCTTGAACTCTTATGGAGGACTTCTGACAATTTTGAGCCATTAATCTTTCCCTCAAATACTGAACGCCTATGTATGGCCTCACTTGGAATATGCTATCGAGGCCTGGTGTCCCTGGCGCAGGCGCAACATCGATGCACTTGAACCTTCACAAAGTAGAGCGACCAAACTCTTCAGAGGAATTTTTCGTCTCTCTTAACAACGCATACTACCGTCCCTGAGATTGTACCGTGGTGAACATCGACGTCAGTGAGGAGACCTTTTCATGGTTTACTTACTACTGACCAATCTAACACCTATGTTGCAATCTTTTGCAGCCAAATTGCCAAACTGAGAGGCCATCAGCTCAACCTGGCTAGCAGTACAGTCGAGTTGATTGTCGACGAAGCGTTTTCTCTCTCCGTGTGTCCCGTGCCTGGAATGCCCTTCCGGCTCATGTTTTGCTTGCCACTACACTAACGCTATTCAAGAAAAGTTTTGATGAAACGCTTTCCAACTGGCATTAATTGATATAGTTCGTTTTAATCGGAGGACGAAATAACGCAAATCTGTCCATGTGCTTAACGGCCCTCTGCAGTGTGCCATCAGAAACCATGAGATTCAAACGAAGGTACAGAAATAGTAAAGGAAAACACAACACAACAATGTCCATGGTTTCGTCAGATGGCGAGATACTACCCGGTTGCCCAAGCCGAAGTAGGATGTTGACTTAGGGGACGTCACACTGAGCCTTTGGCTGAATAGCCTGACCGCAAGGCAGCGGAGCGAATTCAGGGAATCCCGCCCATTAGGAGCCGGTGACTGATTGCTCAGTTCATACACCTTTCGTTTGTTCCTTTGTCAAACAGGGGTCCAATGTTCCCCAGAACTGCAGCATTACGTTGCTGGAATACAATGCTTCGCCAGGATGAAGCAAGGGGCAGTGACTTTATTTAGTGGCGAGTCACGTCCGTCACGTCACAGTGTTGTTCAACGGACATATGTGGCTTTTTATAGGGAGAACGCTTGCCAGGCGAAAACCCACCACGTCCTGGAACACTATTGCCGAACCATTTGCTGAAACGGGAAAAACCGATCCACCAAGCTAGCACCACAAGCCGTTTGTTTGACAAGTCAGCTATAATAATAATATATCAGCTGCACGCCGTAACGCCGCTTCGCTGCTGTGCGACCACCATCAGTCGCAGGCGGATTAAGTATACCGCGAGAATACCCACCCCTACCCGGATTCGAACCCTCGCGGTAAGATTACGAGACAATCACGTTACCTCTAGGCTACGGGCTGACACATTACTCATGAGTGTCAAATTTGGCTCATAACTCTATATGGTTTTACGGAAAGCCATGTGCTACACATATGGTACGGAAATGCTCACCTTCACAGTGTCGAGTTTGTGGTGGATAATCATCAGGAGGTAAAAATAGACGAAATATGAATCCCGTACAGACAGACGGCAGTGGTTTGTTGGTTGCTCTATTGCCAACCAAACCTAGGAACAATTGACAGTAATGTCTTATGAAGACAAATTGTGTGACTTTCAGGTCGAGTTGGGTGGTCTGGCAGTAACTTTCATGAGCGTAACATCGCGAAACCAATGACGAATTTGCCAATACTAAAGCAATCTTGTAACTTGTAAGTTAACACTTAGTTTTTCCATCCCTTCTATTCCTCAGTACAAATGAGCGCAAAGTTTTGACGTAAAAGTCGCGAGAAAGAAGAACTCATGTGGTGAAGTTTAGGCAGCGTATTTGACCGTTCAACTACCTGTGAAACGTGGCTATTGCCGATGCTTGAATGACCGATTTATGGAATAAGCTTTGTTGCTGGCATACAAGAAGAGAATGCAACTTTTGCTCAAGTGCAAGTAAACGAATCATTTCATAATTTGCTGCTAGTAACCTTTCATAGCTTTTTCTGCTGAGCAATAGCAAAAGTGATAAGTATGGTTTTGGTTGGAAGCTTTCAGGTACTGCAGTACAGACTGTCTTTCCATAGACGGCTCTCAAAAATATCGACCTCTTCACATGAAAGATTCGGCATTCAAAGGGAGTATAGGGTTACTTAATCTACAAGAAGCTCCAGCGCAGCGGATAATTGAATTTACTTGAAGTGCCAAGCCTAGTTGGTGCTTTACAATGTGAGGACGTGATGCATCTCGACAATGCATTCTATGAGGCGATCACGAGGACTACTGTTCTTGAGCATATTACAAATACATCAAAGCAAACAATGAACAAAAGCAAGATCTCATTTCCTGGTAATTTTCTGGTGCTTTTCGCACCTAAGGGCTGCGCTATACCTAGAAGTTGCAAGCGCTGCATAAGCGGGGGTACAATAACTGTGTTCTAAACCGAAATTAATGCCCAAAACAATAAGCCAAAGAAGGGAAACAATGTTGCAGTCAATCTACTATTGTGTCCAGAAAGTATATGGCTGAATACGCTGCATCAGCCAATGATTCTTCTTAAGAACCCTGGTTCCGTTACTGTATACAACAACCCCGAATGAACGTTCGAACCATGAGCAATGGCCACGTAGCCCAGTCATTGTCATACAGAATGAATAATGAACAATGCTTTTCTACGGGTTTAGAAGCACTAATTTGTTAACGCTCCTTCGGTGGTCTGATAGTGTTACCGCGAAATTCAAAACAAACAGTTGGTATGTTAAGTAACAATAGAACTATTTATCGTTTGTAATGTTGTAGTCCTACACTCCTCGTGATTTCACTGCACCTACGATTGACAGCTAATAAAGCTAAGGTAAACCACTAGAAGAGTGCTTTATCCAACCGTCAATTAAATATGCCTAAAGTCAGTTGTGAAATGCCACATTCGGAGAGGGTACTCAATGGTGAAACTAGCAAATAGAAAAGAAAATTGCGCGGCACTTCAGACGGCTCTACTCTTCATGAGTTACCTATCAGGTTTCCATTACTGCTGAGTTGCAGTAAAGAGCGGTACTTATGATGTGGATCGTGCAGAATCAATTAAGCCATTATCACATCACCTTGTACTCTGTGATACCGTCCCGTGAAGGCGCCTAAATGTCCCAGGCTATATTCGTATGGCAGATTTCGCATTTTAATGACGTATTTGGAAGCTCAAAGTTGCAACTGCACCAGTACATTTATTTCGAGCTTCAGCCATGACTGGCATTCTTGGATTGTGTATTCGACATGGAGGCGAACATATGTACTGAGCACCTATTAGAAACTAGAGATGCTTATTTGTCCGAGCGCCCATCTCAACAGCTCAACATGTTGTTTAGAAGCTTTCCATGCTTTATTGGATTGTTGCCGCAACCCATGTTATTATGAACCAGTACATCGAAATCACATTGGATGGACAATCACTGCAATACTTGCCGAACAACCTCCTCGTGGTGCTACCTGGGGGGTTCGGGATTTTCCCGTTCCAGCAAATGGTTTGGCGACAGTGTTTTAGGAGGTGGTGGGTTTTCGCATGGCACATGTTCTCCCTATATAAAGCCACCTATTTCCGTTTAACAACACTGTGAAGTGCCGGACGTGACTCGCCATTAAATAAAGTCACTGCCCCTTGCTTCATCCTGGCGAAGCACTGTATACCAGCAATGTTACGCTGTAATTTTGGGGAGCATTGGACCCCATTTTGCAAAGGAACAAACGAAAGGTGTATGAACTGAGCAATCAGTCACCGGCTGCCAACTGGCACGATGTCCTGAATTCTCTACGCTCCCTTGCGGGCAGGCGATTCAGCCAAAGGCTCGGGGTGGTATCCCCTAACTCGACACCCTAATTCGGCTTGGGCAACCGGGTATTATCTCGTCCCCTGACTAAACCATGGACATTGTTGTGTTGTGTTTTATTTTACTGTTTCTGTACCTTCGTTTGAATCCCATGGTTTCTGATGCCTTTATGTCTATTCGTAGACCGTTGCAAATATATATATGGTTGGCGGCATCCGGTTTCGGATTTGCCTGTCACTGTGGTCAGCCACAGGACGCCTGCGCCTACAGAGGGACCACGGGTGGCTTGCGCCGCACCACACACACACACATATATATATATATATATATATATATATATGCGTCCCGAGTCCGTAAGATGGGGGGCTTATGTATCGAAGGGAGAGTCCCATGCATTTGCTGAAATTCTAGTGAAGGAAAGCAATAACTAAAGGGCGATGCTCCCTGAATCAGTGGAACAATGGAACAATGGTTTATTACCGGTAAAATAGCATCGCTTAACAAGTCCCGTAAGACGGAAATTATTGCGAAAATCAATTGCATAATAAAGTGCAAAGCGTTGTGGTGGACTCACCATAGACTTATGTGGAATAGCGGAGATGTTCGCGTATTAAACGTATAAATCCATCAATCCATTGGTTAGGCGTTTGGCAAGACACCGTTTGATTGCGTTTTGGAGCACCTGGCTAAAAAGTCATAAAATGAAATGTAAGTGAGACAATGCATCGTCAACAAGTTTTTTAAATATCGCCAGATTGGGAGCAGAGACGACATAATTAGGGAGGGCGTTCCAAGGCTGGCACACGCGGAGAGAAAAGAAATTTCTACGGCATTCAAGCCGGCTATACTGAATTGTCAGTTTCAGAGGGTGACCTCTTAGTTTAGTGTTGTAGTGCAATTCCAGCAGCTAACGGCAAATGTGGTTTGGGTTCTTCAGAATCTGGTAAACCATTATAAGATCCCCCCGCAAAAGCCTATATAGACTGCTGTACATCATTAGAGATTTCAGTCTAAGCTGATAGGGCAGATGAAAGAGGCCCCTGACGTTCTTGGTTGTTCTTCGTTGAGGAGTCTCGTGAGCAACGAGATCCTGTTTCCGCCACGGCTGCGACGCCTGAATAGTATATTCCCCGTGAGGTCGAACTTAGGCGTTAAGCATTTGGGGAAATATTGAGGGTTCAAACAGACCGAAGGCTCTGCGAAGAAGTCCGAAGTGTTGATTTCCGGTTCTCGTCGCCTTCTCTGCTTGTTTTGAACACTTAAGATCTTCCTGTACCAATACTCCCAGGTCACCCTTCTGAGAAACCTTCGCCAAAATGTGGTCTCCAATCTTGTAAGCGCTCACCGGCTGGTGACGCCGATGTATCACTTTGCGCTTTGCTGTGTTCACTTAAAGCTTGTTCCTCTTTGACCATTCGCAAATGCAATCTAGGTCATGTTGGAGCAGATCCTGATCTGCCTTGTTACTAATCGCCCGCCATATCTTGACGGCATACGCGAAAAGCAGGAAGTTTGAGGAGATGACTCATGTCAGGTCGTTGATAAACACCAGGAATAAACTCGGTCCCAGCACTGAGCCTTGTGGGACACCAGATTCCACCTCAATTGTGTTAGAAAGTGATCCCCTAACACGTACTTGAAGCTTCCGTTGGTAAAGGAAGTTGCCAATCCAACCAAGTACAGGATCTCCGATTCCGTAACTCTGTAGTCTTTGAAGTAGGATGCGGTGATCAAGGCGGCCGAAAGCTTTGGAGAAATCCAGATAGATGACGTCGACTCCGACCCCATCATCGACCACTTCCGTCCAACTACCTCGTGCAATCAGTAGGTTGGTGGTGCATGACCGGTGTTGACGGAAGCCATGCTGTTCCGGTACCAAGATGTTGCATTTGTCGAGGTAACCCATTAAAGCCTAAGCGACGACTGCTTCCATGACCTTCGCGAGCACAGGGAGGAGAGTCACTGAACGATGGTTTGCAATAGCGCCACCTACGTCATTTTATACAATTACAGCCTTGCCTATAACCGATCCCTAGGGGAATACTTTAGGTGGAAAAAGGAAAGAAACGGCAATCACTCCCAATCTTGAAATATCCGGTAGCAGCTAACATTATGCTCCCACATTTCTGTAAAGGGTCCGAATTAGTTGGCTATCTCTTTGACGAGTCAGCGGTAATCTGGTCTTGATCTCCTCCATGTTTCTATTTTCGCCATCGTTCACATTTGGCATATTGCTCATACAGGTAAGCTCACTTGTTGTTGCAGAACTCAGTTCTTCATGGACAAAAGTATATCCAACTTAGTCAACTCGGCGAAAATGATAAAGTGCCGGTTCACACCCATAACTGACGACCCTTTAAGCTCTGCTCCAACAGATGGATGTATCACCCCCTGTCGCACTCGCGGTCGTGTGCAGACTGCCGAATCCAGTGAACTGTCTTTCGCGGTTGTACGCACACACCCACACCAAGCGGCGGCGTGTATTTATCGGCCTTACGGGACAATACAAATGGAGCACTAACAAGCTTCCCTAAGTGTCTCGGACGCTATTTTAAGTAGGTGAGTGAAGCAAAATGACCGTAACTTTGTTACGAGGCAGCCTGCAAGGATGGTTGAAAGTCGTTTCAGAGTCCTCAGCTGCGTTTTGCGAATGAGAATAAAAGGTTTCTCGAAAAGCCCAGGATTGATGAAAACTCACATAGAACTCGGTAAAGAATGTACCAGAAAGGCAAACTGAAACAAGCATATGATCTTCACAGGTTAGCTTCAAGTGTTGAGAAGCACTGTGTAGAGCTCATAAAACTGGTTCGAACGAGGGCAAACACAAGATTGTTGGTGGGAAGTAAACTAGTGGCATAAGGCGAATCAGTCCCATACAGTCCCATACTAATACTACCGGTTCTTTCAATCGTCATGGCAGCCAATATTTCTGATGTACTTTCCTGTAAACTGATCATTTTCTCGAGCCATCTGCTCGTCGTGTGAGCAATATGTCTAAGTTAGGGAGACAATTGTCGTGCTCAGTTGCACATAGCGCAGTAAAATTCCAAATGGTTTCATAAAATGATCAGTCTACAGGAAAGCAACTTGGACAGATCAATACTTACATTTTAAGAGTTTCTCGCCAATCCATCATGTGCTATTTAGTTAGAAGCTTGTTCCATCGGGCTCATTTGACCTGCACCACAGACACATTGGCGGCAAAGAAAGATGTGTTGTTTGACGTGTTGCAATCTAAGGGTTATCCACTTTAATTCACAAAGCGCTACAGTGGGTTGATGGAAGGTGAAAGAGAGATAACGGCTCAAAAGAAACAGGTTTTCACTGAGTAGCCTCTCAAAACTTGACCATTTCATGCAAGTCATTGCTAAAAGAATAAGTGCTTCAATGTAAAGGACCTACAACACAACAGAGGTACGCTGGCTGGTGGCCACAATACCAATAACCCTCGGTAGCTCAGTGGTAGAGCAGCAGACCGGTAATGCGTGGGACCGGAGTTCGATTCCCCGTCGAGGCAGATTATTGTGTGCAGTTCAATCGTGACTTCTACTTTCTACGAACATTACACTACTCACAAAAAATATACAAGCCATACTTAAGTGTTTACTGAGGACGCCTGTATCGAAGCAGTGCAGGTCTCATTGGTTATTCAAATTCCCGTGTAGCTGGGTTGACAGCTATGTTGGGCACACTACTCGAAGTATGGGTGTTTAAATCAATGAACACATTCCAAAATTGCTCCGAAAACTGATGGGAACTGCGACCATCGCACGCGGTGAAGAGAGAAGCAAAGTTGCTTCCGCAAGTGCGAGACATGTGATAAGCACCGATCACCAAGTGAACCCAGATGATTAATCCACAGTCCTCATGCGCAGACAAAGGCCTCACTTTCTCAAGCTACTGGACGCCATTGTGATCGGTCGAGAGCGCCCGCCACTGCGTATCCAAAAACAGCTGAACGTGGCATAAAGCATGCCGCGGTAGCGTGAAACGCACCAATAGGAAAACACTTGAGCAACAATTGATTCCATGTGATCTTGTTTTGCGTTCCTTTGTAGTTGCTTGTATTTTGGCTGCTGAGTATGTACGAAATGACAACATCATCTCCCTCAGTCTTCGTCTTTAGATATTCCTATTCGAAATTACCAGATTTTGTGAAATCCAAACCACTAGTGCCGCTAATTGCTAGAAATCAGTCACAACAACAATTTGATTGGTCAACATCTCGAGCTGGCAGAGTAGCACAGTCGCTTGGAACTCCACCGAAATTTCTTTTCCGTACTCGTTTTCAGAACTTGGAATGCTCTTCCGGAATCTGTTACATGTGCTCTCACGCCGATAGAGTTCTAAGGTAGAGTTACCGTGCACTTATTTCGCTGCACCATCTTACTCGACCCAGTACCCATGCATAAACACAAGTGTCTCCAAGAGATTTCACTAGCTGTCCCAGATTTTCTTCCATTTCTCACTTCTTGTATGTGCACATCGGGAGGAGAAACAATGTTTACCAACATCCCATTTGTCGCCATTTCTTATGGAGTTACTTTGGATGCACAGTTTATACTCTGTTTACTTCGGTGAGTTCACCAGTGTAAACGCAAATTTTCTAACAATGTATTATATTTTTTAATTTCACTATAACCATCCTAAGGGACCTGCTCAAAATTAGCTGTTTTACCCATATAAAACCATTGTTTCATTGTTTTACGATATCGTACATGCAGTGGATTTTTCGGCTATGTTAACACGCGGCATGAATAAAGTAAACTGCCCACTTGTTGCATGAAAATAAGCTAATAAACCTAGACCTACTATAGTAAGACTTTGGTAACCGTTAATAAACCTATGTCCAGCATCAGTGCACCTAACGCTGGTTCAGATTATTTCATCAGCTCATCTGAAAAGTAGATGGCTTAATACTCTGATGCATCCATGCGTTATGCTGACACAAAAGTCAGTTCAAATGTTGGATGAATGCCAGCATTTGACACATATCACAGTAGCTGGCACCAGTGTAATGCCGCAAGTGTATATTTTTCGAAAGGTCAATATGGGCTGTATGTAGACGCCCTTCAGACCTTGTAGACCAAATCCTATAATTATAACGCCCAGTACACCTGTTTCATATCTAGCGCAGAAGAAATTACACAGCCAAAATGCCATGAACTTCAGGTGCAGTAGCATTAATGCCACTGTTTATAGCTCACACTACTTCCGATATTTCGGAAACAATTGATCTCAGAGGTACCATAATATGTTTTGTAGTTTCACGGGACTAGTTAGTTAGCTAGCTACGCTACTGAGTGTACGGAATGGAGTCATACGAAAGTTTTATTAGGGCAAGTCAGTAGTACGTACCTGTCGGATTTAACAGTAATCGAGGAATAACTTCTCCATCCCAGCGGCTTATGCTACTGCAACCAAACTGACGGCGCATGACAGTTATGACTTGCACACCATAACAGGTTAAGAGTGAAGTTGACCGAGATTGTTCAAATGAAAGTACTTAGTCATAAAACGGAGCAGGAGCAACCTATTTGTAACCAGGAGCTTAAGGTATTTCCGTGTTACGAGGTTGAGGACTGAATATCTGTAATCAGGACTAATGAAAGTCAAGCCAAATACTGCTTTTTACACATTTTGTGGATGAATATTCAGCTACAATACACATGAGCTAAGAAAAAACCGGATATAAACAATTACCGAAAAGTACGGTAAATCGGCTTCGTAAAGAGGGGACAGAACTGCCATCATACTGCAAATCGGTTGGTTAAGTCCTAGAACGACAGAGTCGATGTCTCGCAGAAAATGCGAACCATAAGAGATGACGGACGACCGGTATTCGTGTGTGCGCGCATAAATCAACTTGTGCTTCTGCCTATTAGAAGTTGACAGGCATCAGATAAATCACTGTGAAACGGATGATTAGTATTAGCCAGGATCTTAAATGCTAGTATCTTACGAGAATTGGTATGCGTAGGAAGAAGCGTACTGACAAACGTAAGTAACGGAATTCGGGAAGGTCGGGATAGACGCCGTAAAGGCCTGATAATTAACTTGAAATGCTTACCCGGAAGATCGAGCAAAATCACCGGGGAGCAGTACGTCCGGTGGGGAAGAACCCAGGCACTGACAATTCGAAGGGTCAGTTCAGGAGGGACAGAGGAGGCTTTTAGATTGGGGACGTCGAAGAAAAACTCTCGGACTTTTGTGAAGGTTTCATTTACATGAAAAATCCAAGATAAATCATGGTTCAGTAACACCCTTTGGTATTTCATTGATGCAGCTGAGTGTAATCCATCACCGGCAATAAACAGCCTTGTCACAGTGTAAGGAGATCCACGTACCTTGCTTCTCCGTGTAGCGACAAAGGAATATCACGGCACTTTGACGCATTAGGAGACAGCTGACGATCACTGGACCAAATATTGAGGTTGTTCAGCTGATGTTGCAATCTGAGTGAGGAATCGGCGGTTGGATGATTGGTGTCTAGGAATATGTCGACGACATATTTTAGTAAGATCGCTTCTTTGGGGGCTGTAATTTTGCTGACGTAAGTAGAAAAGAGAAAAGGCGACAGAATTGCTCCCTGGAGAATTCCGGAGTTAGTGATTAATGGTGAGGAGCATCTGCCACTGAGTCGGGTAGTCCGAGTGCGTCCAGAAAAATACTCACTAAGCCAATGGAAAATGGAGGGATGTATTACTTAAATGAGTGGATCCTTCAGCAGTAATTCGCTGATTACACAGTGGAATGAATTGCCGTAATCGAGAAAACAGGTAAGGTTTGATTAATTCTGTTGTCAAGTGACGGCAGTACAGAATGTAAGAGGCAGACCACCTCATTTATAATAGATCTTTAACGACGATTAGTGCGTTGAAATTAGTCAATGGAGCGAGTTTGGGACAGCATCATTTCAAGCATTATTTTTGCCAGAACTTTTAAGGCAACAGTGAAAGCCATAGATCGATACTTATTTGGATCCCTTTTTGGCCACTGGTCTGATACTGACTCTCCTTCTGCGGTCTCCGAGTTTGTGTTTCGCTATACACACTGTGTATACAGACGCCACAGGCGTTGCCGAAATGTCAGCACATTCTTTGAGTACGATGGGAGATCACTTATCCGGACCGCTGGCTTTAACGGAACGCTGGCGTTTCAGTAAATTATCCACAACTGCATTTTCGATGGGAAGCAATGTATTCACGGACCCCAGGAATTAGCAACAGGAAGGCTATGGTAGTATCGCAGTTGCAGAACTCATATATTCGCACTGAAATAGGGCACACGTACAGCAACTCCACTAAGCGGTTTTGTCATTCTCCGGAGTCCGAGACAGCTGCCACTCTCTAGAATAGACTTTATATACACTTGGTTAACTCGACGTAGCTCCTGCTTGTTACGAAGAGTAAGAGAACTTACTAAGATGCCATTTTTGCATTACAGGATTGCTCCTTATTCGGCGCAGTCACTTCAGGTGGGGGGAGGAGAACCTGTCAGTGCGGACGTGGAGAGTTTTCCAAGGGCATCAGGTGTCATAACAGAATTTCAGTTAACAAGTAAAATTGTCACAATACTTGGATAAGTCAGACTTGAAGAATATACCAAATTCTCTAGGTCCAACCATTCCGCGAATTCGTTCGATATTTTGTGTTGAGCATTGCTACCCACTGAACCTTCGAGCATTGCAGTGAGTGATATCTTGGTGCGTTGTTATTAAAAGAACAGGAAAAATTTTGATAGTTGAATGATCGAAACTGTCACTCGGAGCCCAATTACATAGAGAGAAGCACCCATATTAGTAAAAAACACTAGATCCATGGTTGCGTCTCATCTATTGCGTAAATATTCCTTGTTCCGTAACCCAATAGCAGTGAGAAAAGCTTTATCGAATATATTGAAATCTCCGGCGAACGTACATAAAGAATGGCCGATTTAGTTTATGGCGGTCGCCGTAAATTAGTAAACATCCTCTGCTTCAAGTAAGAAAAACAAATGGCACTGCACATAAATCATTCACACATTCAGTATTTTGAGATGTGCGATTTTATGGTTTATATCTTCTGAACGTCCAGTTGTTTAACTGATTGTAATGACCACTCACATGCTCATCTTGTTAGTCACGACGCATACTGCGTTCTGGTTCGGCTTACCTTCTCCATTCCTTGTAACGTTTGTCTAACCGTTCTCCCTACGTCAGTATTCGGTGCAAATTGTACGTGCCACCTCTTGCGATTAGCATCTGGGTAGTACCCACATTTGGTGACTGCGACTGAGGGCACGGTTCCGGCATCGCATAAAACACTCTTGTTGAGTTCGATCCATTTCCCCTTCCGAATTACTTGATGCAAATATTAATTTGTGACATTCTGTATATCACCTAAGTACTAATATTTTCGGCTAATCTACTAGTGCTGCATCGCTGTCTGTCACCCCTATCCAATCTTTGTTGGTTTGTCATCTTGGATTATGTGGTTTTGCGCCGGAATATTATTTCTGATCAATCCAAATGTAGTCGCTTCCTAAGTAACTTTCCTAGGGACATCGTTTTACAAGTTAAATGCACTTTTGAGTCAAATATGGATGTTATTTGTGAATCACTTATGCGGGAGATGGTGATCTAACTGGCGCAACCAGGGAGTACTCGATTAAGATAGCTATTCCATAGCTTGTGTCCAGAAGTTGCGAGGTCATACACCCTATTGCGTTAGATGATGAGACATTGGCCCTTACTCAATGGATGATTCCATCCTTCTTGAGCTACGGCTTCAGCACCTACCCAAGATAGCAAAGCTATGGTCATATCCGTCAAGGTTTCTTACCTCACTCTAGCCGCGCAACTTAGTGACCCGTTCATAGATCAGCTTACTAAGGAAGTAGGTTTCGCAGCGTCACCCGCTACCTTTCCGCTGAATAGCCCTTACGAGTCTTAGCGCCCACTCATTTCATGCAAGTACGTTGCAGCCCTACCCTCTGAGCTTGCCATAGTACTGAGTGAACTAGAGGCATTACGCAGCACACCATAACACACCGGTAACTAAGAGCAAGTCTGCCAAACCCAGCATCCCACCTTGCAACAAACTATGCTGCTATCACAGCAGCTTTGACCCTCAGGCGAAGCAATGTACTACGCATTGAATCTTACCCTCTACTCAATCGGGAAGCCTTCCAAGCCTTAAATCACGTACCAATAACATCACTGGCCACATCTTCGGAAGCAGTCTCTTTTGTGTTCAGGACTGCAAATCTGGAACCGCGTTCCTGGTTGATATCGGGGCTGGAGTAAGCCTGGTTTCGCTCGCACCCTGGGAGGTACCTCGGCCGTTTACGCTCAGCTTTCGTGCTCCCAATAGCACAATCATCCCTGTTTACGTCCAACGCTTTTTAACCATAAACCTAAGTCTCCGTAGAACGTTTTGCTAAGTGTTCCTTAGTGCCGCGGTCCAGTTTGCCATCATTAGCGTAGAAGTACTTAAACATTACGATCTTGTAATCGATGCAAAACAAATGACGATAGTGGACCCCACAACAACGCTGAGCGTCACTGGCAGCAACGCCGACATCTCAGCCATCACCCCAGTCTAGATTCTCCCACAGACCTACCTCGATTAGCTCGAACTTTTCGCTCAATTTTATGCCCATTCAACCAATGAACGCAGCTCTGCCTGCGGCAACTCAAGTCACATACCACATTCGATCTAACGGCCCACCCGTTTCATTATCTCCCCGCCGACTTTAGCCGGAAGACATGCTTGAACTTGAACTAATCCGTCATTCAGATAGTCCCTGGTCCTCTCCACTCCAGATGGTCACAAAGAAATCTGGAAATTGGCGTCCTTGCGGTGAGTACCGTGCACTAAACAAACTTGCGGTCCCCGCCAGGTACCCAATCCCACGCATGCACCACCTTACTGCATGCCTTACAAGTAAGACGGTTTTTAGCAAGATGGACAAGATACCTGTCGAGGAAGCTGACATATCTAAAACAACTGTCATCACTCCTTATGGCTGGTGCGACTTCTTATGAACGCCTTTTGGACTGTGTAACGCCGTACAGACTATCAAACGCTTCACCCAAGAGGTCACTGGTGGCCTAGAATTCGTTTATCTCTACCTCGGCAACATTATTTATGAACAATGAACAATGATTTATCACTGGATAAAAGCAAGTGCTTGACTTGTCCCATAGGATGGTTGGGGTGAATATGATGAACTCAAAATATATCTGAGTTATATACCGAACGTCTACTGAGATGAATACTTCGACAAATTATATCAGTGTAAAATGTAAAAAGATTGGGCGCAAACCTTCAGAAAGACACTGGGGTGCAGAGATCGTTGATGTAAGGCGTGAGGAAAGTTAAATATGGTCGCTCAATTGGGTCCATTTGATACATAAATTCTGTTGAAAAGTATGTTTGCTTAATCCACAATGGAGGAGTTTAGGTAACAAAATGCTGGGAGCTAAGAGTAACATCTAATCATTTTTTGTAAACGTCCAAGATAAGAGAGGATACAACTGAATCTGGGAGTGTGTTCCAGGGCTGGCAAACCCGAACAGCATCTCGCTCATCTTCAGTTACTCTTCCAACGGATGACCCAAGACCGTGTCATCGTTAACCAAACAAAGTGCGCACTTGGCAAGTCTGCGGTAGGATTCCTAGGATACGTCATCACATGTTTTGCTATAGAGGACCTTGAAGATAAGGTCCAGTCTATTAAAATCTTCCCAGACCCGACTTCATTTAAGCATCTCTGTCAATTTTTTGTCCAGTTAACCACTATTGACGCTTCACCCCCGGCTGCGCTCAGCTCATGCAAACTCTGACTGATCTTCTCAGAGGAAAGAAGCGAAAGTTCGCGTTTCCTGACACTGCACATACCGTTTTCACCGAGTCCAATGCTGCTATCTTCCGACACATATTAGCAAGACCAGCTTTCACCGTATACACAGACCACAAGCCTCTTATTTTCGCCTTCAGCTCGGCTTCTGATAAAAAATCACTACGATAAACTAGGCGCCTAGACTTAGTCACGCAGTTCACTGCTGACATATGCCATGCTACGAGTGTCGGCAACCCTGTCGCGGACGCTCACTCTCGCGCCAAACTCACACTTCAGTCTTTGCTTATTGTCGATCTCAGCGCCTTGGCATCAACCCAGGTCCAAGAAGAAGACCTCCAGCGAACCGTACATCTGTTACCCTTGACACCACGCCAACCCGATCCCAATCACAAACAACTGACCGACGCGGTAAATAGGCCTAACGCCCGGTCCGTTATTTTCCGATATTTTTGAAGTTAGTTATTTTTCTTGGAATGCGTGTATTACACCATTTTGATAAGCGCATGTTTTACGTTTTCCAAAGTAACAGACAGCCCAAAGCCAATAAAAAACAAAAAGTGCATGCATTTTTGTTTCCGATACTTGCCTCGTTTTCCACACGGCGTCACGCCAATTGTCCCGACCACGTTCCACCTTCGCCAAGTTTTACATTCCAGAGTTCAGGTCACCGCATAAACCGCGGAATCAATTGACCCACCTGCCTGAAGTCACCGACCTCATCATCCTGATTCAAGTGACCGCCCCTCCTCACAACAAGCTTGAAAACGGCTAGCATGGCCCTAGAGTCTCGAGGATACGGTTCTCCAACGATGACATCTGGGTTTCTTCGTGGGACAAGAACCGTTACCGCCGTGCACTCCGAGTGCACTCGGGGAGTGATACCTCCCAAGCGCACCACCTGGCCGCAGTGCAGGAAATGTCCTGGAGGCGTGTTTCCTATACTAACCGGTTTATTGCAGTCCGACCATTCCGCCCCACGACCTACGGATGATGCACTCTAGTCCACATCTAAATAATAAATAACAAAGAAGCCTGGACTCAGCGAACTTTACGCGCGCCCTCTGTTCGCTTGCGCCCACTGCAATTGCTACCCTACTCTCCCACTCTCAGTTTTTTCTCCCTCCCTGACATCCCTATCCAAGGCTTCCGTCATTCGACTTTCTATGGGGAGGCCCCTTTAGTGAATGTGAATCATTCACGCACGCAGTATTTTAAGAACTTCGATTGTATTAATTAGATCTTCCTACTGTCCATTGGATTAAATGATTATACACACTGAGCACTTGATCCTCTGGTTAATCACGCCGCATACTGACGTCTGCTTCTACTTACCTGTCCTTCATTCCTTGTAGACTTTGTCAATACCCTACCAACACAGTCAGACTCACGAGATATTACAACATTACTAAACGAAATATTAACTTATGTTTGCTTAAACGTTATACTCATTCTTACAAATGTATAATCGGTAATATTCGTTTACGTGAGCTCCACTGAATTGTGTGTTTATCTGAGATAAATATAGTACTCTATACAGTAACCTTGTGCTAATCGAAGTTGCGTCGGACTTCTGTGGGCGGTTTGCTCAACGTTTGACAGTTCTTTCTCATGCATCACCGTTGTATAAGACCTCGCACCGGTTGTTCAAGAACGAATGTTTACTTCTTAATTCTTAATTAATGAATAAAACCTTGTCAGATAACTTCAAGGATTACAGAGACAGCGTAGGATTTCGACACTCGGAATGTCAGCCCCGTCTGTGCATAATTGCTCGGATTTGGCTCCACATCGTAATGTTTGCCAGAAGAAACAACAGACAAGCGCTGTGGAAATCGTACAACAAGCAAATTCCTCGTGCTCACACACGACAGCAGCAGTTCCAGTGATGGGGGATTATCCACAAATAGAAACGAACCCTCTCAATTTGTCAAAAGTTTTTTCGACTTTATGGGAATCTGTAATGCGCAAAACCCTCTTAGCAGAGGCGCCGTAGACGTAGGAGCCTTTGAACATCGTGGAAAGATGTCGCCATATCGTCAAAGAAACAAAGCCGTCCATGGCTCAGGCCAAAATTTATTGCGACATTTGCACGGTGTTTACGCTAACCAGTCAACAGACGCGCGTACACCAATGCGAACCACCAGCTTTTGTCCACAGCGCAGCATACAGGGCGGCCGCTACCTTGGGTTGGTTGACGGCATTCGTCATGTGTTGAGAACAGATGCTGTACAACAATCTGACATAATGGAACTGGAAATGCACCAATGACACCGTTCAAAAGTTCATGAATGTAGCTCTGGAGAATTTTGGGAATGTTGAAAAACAAAAATGGGGCTTTATTGCAGGTATTCCAAATTGTATGGTGTACATATCTATAGTTGCGCACCCGGAATTCCCCGGAGTTGACAGCATTCCCCGAAAGCACTGCAGGTGGAAGCTACGAGGACGGAAAAACCACTAACGATCATTTTCCAAAGATGCCTGGACGAACGGCGTCTCTAACATGTGGAAGTTAGGCATCATTACCTCGAGTTGTCAAGTCTGGCTGAATTTGATTGATCAAGAGTTTCGAGTGGTGCCTGCTTTTTATGGTCCTGTGTTACCGTTGGTCTATTAGAGCACCGGCCTGTTTTTGCTTGGCGTTCTTCCAAAATTGAAGTGGGTAACGACAATGGGGGCCTTGTCGGTCGTGGTTCGAGCGAAGCAAAGTTTGTACAATTGATTCTCTTTGAAGTCGCTATGTTATCATCGTGCTTAATCGCCTCCTATGATTTAGTATTAGCGCTCGTTCGTTGTTCAACTTATACTAACCGGTCGCAGCTTTGCTTTGGGAGCAGTATGCATTTCAATAGCGGGACTGTTGAACACGCGGTACAGCACCAGAGATCGTCCTCGAAACTATTTCCGTCACTCACGTGTTGTTGGGAATGATTTGAACATTTTGGATAGTACCATTTGAAACTGTGTGACCAATGTAAACCCAAGTTGATTAATGGGTTACACGCTGAGGACCCGCGTTTTCTCTTCGGCTGGAGCTGTTTTGGATTCGCATCTGCTTGCTTTCTGCCGCTCGTCATGGTGTTGCCACCTTACACAGTAATCTGGTTGTAGTTGCGTACTTTTCTTACTAGCCGGTTACGCACTCTAGTCAGACGAATGAATGCGGTCACTTCGCTTCCTGGTCACACCCTGCCCTGTGGAGTGAGAAGGGATGTGATAAAACCAAACTGCCCGAACTTGAAACCGACGCACTGCACGCTGGTTTCAATTCACACGCCGGTCCAAACGCCGTCCAGTCAGATGACTGCTGGGGTGAGTTGTGCTCCTGTTTATTAGCCGGACCGTTATTTGCGACAGAGAAACTTAACTGAGTACCTAGATCGATCGCCGTCGACCGATAAACTTGGTCAGTCGATACAGTCGGCTATCTGACAAATCTCCTCCAGAACCAGTAAGACGAAATAAATGATAAGGTGATGAAATAATTCCTACTCCTCTCGATCAACTGGATAGAGCTGGTGATTCCTTGTCGGATGAGTGGAACTTGGGCCATGTGTGATGAAAGGCGTAGGGAAAACCCAATACAAGGCGGATCACAGGATGATTGAAAATGAGTTGCATAGTTTTCACAAAAAATTTATAGATATCCTGCCAACTTTTTCCGGTGACGGAAGGAGCACACAAATGCATTGAATGCTATGCGATAATCCAAATTCCGTTAAGATTACACGTAGATAATCTACAAATGTGCAAATTGTCGGAGCTTCGATTTTGTGTCCATTTGTCAGTGACCTTGATATGAGTCGCTGTCAATGATAGGTAACATTGGTTTAAGTCATGAAAGACTACGCTGTTGGAGAGTCTGACTTTTGAATAGTTACATAGCTACACAGGTCTGTGTGTAAACTCAGAAACACATAAACTACGAAAAGACAGATGTGGAGATGGGGGGATACTCAGTCATCTCCTTTGATGGAGGCGATCGAGGTTCACGATCAAGAGAAAAGTTTGCAGTGATATCCGCTGGTTACGCGATTCGGCTGCCTTTGCATGAATACAATGTAATCTGAACATCTTCTAGTCGCCTTTCTCCTCACATTTGCAAGCCAATTACTGGTTTTTCGTTTCAAATCCAATGTGCCAAAAGTGCTTTGCGAAAATCAATTTTGTTTTACAAAACGTCCAAAGAGGTTTGCATGACGTCCAATTTAAGGGGAAAATGATATACGTTAATTGTAGACAACATTGATGGGCGGTAACAACTTACCTACCGCGGCTTGCACTGTAGTACAAAGCAGTTAATGAATTGTGTAGAGAAACAAACAACGCCTTTTGTTGCAAATACACCAACATGTGTGGAATGGACTCCACCTCTGGTTCGTACCTGCATGACCGGTCAACTCGATAGCACGTGAATTCTCCAACCGGTACGATACCATTATCCACCATTTCGTGGAGCCAGGTACTTTGTCACATAATGATACTTTGCTACCTACACTCTGGCAAAGGTTGTATACGATAGCTCCTCTAACTTTTAACGAGCAAGATGGTCTTGGCAATAAGCAATACAGGCACACTTAGATCTCCCAGATTGTTCTTTCGAAGAATGACCCTCCATTCAGCACAATGCTTTCATCTAGAATTGTTACGACACACACATTCGTTTCATTTTGTTCCTTTTTATGACAGGACCGTTGGAAATGCACTATTCACGTGTGTAGAAACACCTAGCAATTTTAAGACATCGCACTAGTTGCCTAACATCGCAGAGTAGTGATCAATAAAAGCAAGAACGTTTTCAAATGAAAATAATGATTGAGCATGTGCGTGTTGAAAAGTTCCGCTGACAAGAATCGTACAGCACGGCCGAATTTATAGGACCAGAATGGTTTGTGGAAAGAGGAATAATGAGAGCTAGAGGTGAGAGACCTGCTGTAAAGCCCGAACGCCTTGTGCTAACATTCAGAATTAAGGTAATTAAAGCTCTTTGAGATTACACGTTTACAACTATCATCATCATCATTTGGAAAGGGAGCAGAATGCACAATACAGTTTTTTGCTGCTTTCTCCACCCCTATGTCATAATCTACTCTGTTCAACAGGCCATGCACTAAATCCGGAAGGAATCCGTAGCCAGGACCATTGTTGTAAACGGCGTTCGTGAGGCTTGAAGTCATGATGAGCGCGAAGTGACCACCCACAAGCAGGAACAATGGCGATAAATTCACGAGACCCCCCCTGGGAACCGTGGTAGCGCAATCTATCTCCGGGCTGTGCCGATTGCCAGACTACAGAGGCTGTGACCCAAGGATTGTGAAAGTGGTCCTTACATACAGACAAATGTCAGCGAAGATGCTGTTGTGTTGGCGTGCGGGCCGTCGCAGCGTTTCCTACGAGCTCAGGGTCAAAGCAGCATCCTCTATGCAAACACTCGAGAGCAGCCACTTAGGCACACTATTTCCTGACTCTAGTTGGGAAAACCTAAATCAACTAGCCAGTGAAACTAGAAAACGCTCCCCATCCATTGCAAGCATAGAGAGCAGCAAAGAGTTAATGGCGGGATCTCTGGATCTGACACAGGTGAGTTTATCATAGCCACACCAAAAGCAATTGGTGGCCGACCTTTTACCAAAAACATACATCCTACTATTCATTCTTAAATCCTAGAAGCTTCCATGTATGTAAGCCAATGCACAAGGCCTCCTGAAAAAGCTTGCCGAACTGTGGCCACTTCAAGCGTCAAATGTCTGGAAGCTAATATTCGTCAAGGAAACTTGGTTGTACTCAGAAATTACGGGCGCCGAGGTTGCGACACATGGTATGTTCCTTCTGCGAAACGATTGCACTTGCAAAGGCGGGGGGTAATGTTATACCACCGCAACGACCTGCAGTGCGAAACGGTGGTCGATCAGAACATGCTGCTCACAGACTTACTCTGGTGCAGTCTGCGAATGAGACGCGACGACACTTACATTTTGGCCGCTGTTTAGCGTCTCCTAATGTCCATCCCAGAGATGGATTCCTGTCCGGTATTTTCCTAGGGAAGGGTCATACGAGAACGATACAGTAATATTCTCATCTCCGACGACTTCAACATCCAGGCTTTGGAAGTTCCGGCACCCCCCAATGAGCAATTCAAGGCAGACCTGCAAGAGTATATTGCAATCATTCCGCTCTTCAGCCATGTCAGTTTACCCAAGCGATTCAGAGCTGGAAAAAATACATCTCTGCTTGACCTAGCGCTCAAAAACGAAGAGCACATTGTTGGGAAACCAAGGCTGATGAGCTTACCGGGGCGACTTGACGAACAAACCATAATTTTCGACTTTGTGTGTTATGCGGAATATCAACAAGTACATACTAACATGCTTCGAACAACCACCCCATGCGACATACTGGCTGAACTTTTGGGAGATGCCATTCGGGAGTTTTTGGACAATTGTACTATAGACAGCGCTTGGATGGATTTTGCGGACAAGTTCAGTAATCTGATTAACTCTGCATCGGTCAACAAGACCCTTCGTCCTGCAAGGGCAAAATCATTCATTTGGACTAGAACTAGCGAACGCATGACAATAAGAGATGCCAGCTAACGTGTGTATAGAGCAAACACTAGCCCTGACAGCTGGAGCAACTATGTTGTTTATTCTAATAAATGTACCACACTAATGCACGAAGACAAATTAATACACCAGCGGACTCCAGAGGTAAAGATTTATGTTAAGAAAAAGCTTCTGCACACATGTGAAGAGCCCCCGTAATGAGAAACGTGGTGTTCCCCCACTAATATCAGCAGATGGATGGGTTCAAACCCCCGAAAATGCAGCCAACCATTTAGCACTCCAATATGCCCTAATTTTCCGACCTGTTCCCAGCATTTGCAACGCACCTGACCATTCTCCCAGATGCTAGTCCTTACACAAGTCAAGTGTAGTTCAGTGACCATTTTGAGAAAGCCACGATAGCTGCGCACCGATAGTTTCCCCGTAGTTAACAATATTCCCCGAAAGCCCTGCAAGTGGCAGCTACGAGGACGGAAAAACCACTAACGATATTTTTCCAAAGATGTCTGGACGAACTGCATGTACCTAAAATGTGGAAGTAAGACATCATTACCTCGAATTTTATAAGAGATATCCATTCAGAGTCCGCCAGCTACCGCCTGGTGGTTATCCTCCTGGTGCTCTCAAAGGTGATGGAATCGATCATAGCTGAGGCTGTAATCGGGTACTTCAATAATCTCAACAGCATAGCACCGGAGCAACACGGATTCCGTCAGCATCGATCATGTATTACCAATCTACGTATAGCCTGTGGCAGTTGGACCGAGATGGTCGACAGTGGGACCGGCATTTATGTCATCTGCCTAGAGTTTTCCAAAGCATTCGATCGTATTGATCACTTCATCCTTCTCCAAATGCTACAAGCGTACGGAGTGGGAAACCCTGTCCTAAGTTGGAGCGGAAACTTCCTCTTTCAGCGGCGCCTTCAGCTTTGAGTTCAAGGTTCATTTACTGATCCAATTAATGTGGACTGCTGTGTTTTACAAGGGTCAGTGTTGGGGCCACGATTATTCTTGTACTTCAAGAACTATCTCGTGAATATCATCAAATCAAATTTCTGCTTTCTGCCGATGACATCAAGATTTGGATGGCAATAGACTATCACAAAGATCATGACATGTTGCAACGAGACTTAGAACACGCGTTTGCAGGGTCAGAGGCAAATTCAGTTCCGATTAACATGGGCAAGTGAAAAAAGCCTACATATCCGTCACAAGCTCACGTACGCATATAAGATTGGAGTCGACATGCTTAGAACAGTCTCACGAAAGCGAGACCTTGGGGTGGTAATCCAAGACGACCTGGGCTGTTAGGTGCAGTCATTGAAGGCGTCCAACACTGCTAACCAACATGTTAGTGTGTTACCGAGGGCGTTCGGAGGTTCGATCCACCCACCTTCCCCCAAATGCTTAATGTATATGTGAGGCCCCATGTAAAGTACGCTGTCCAGGCTTGGTAAAAATGGTTAAAATGCAACCTGGCAGAGCTGGAGATTGACCAGCAACGAGCAATAAATAATATAAAGGGTTTGTCCTGCCTGCAATACCATAGGCGACTAAGAGCCTTGGGAGTATAGGGCGGAAGATATCGCGTCTACGAGGTGACCTCATTCTGGCGTTACAGATGTTGAAATATCCCAGTCATGCCAGCCGCCACATACTGAAGCTTAGTCACAACACGGAATTGAGGGATCATAATTTTCCGCTTGCCTTCCAACAAAATCCGCTGGAATGTCGCCGGAATTATTTTTCGCTTCAAGTTTGTCAACCGTGAAACGCTCTTTCGAGTTTTGTCATTTCAGCGCCCACGTTACCCATTTTAAAAAGGACTCGACGATGCTTTACACCACCTCCATTAATTGACCTACTTTCTATTCACTGAGTGACGACAAGTCACAGGCATAATTGTGCTCGACAACCCCGAAGTCTGGGTAGGCTGATATAACATTGCGTTAATGTGGATAGTTTGATGAGTCCACAAATGCGCGTTTTTGCTTTGTGTTACTTTTTTGGAAACCGACGTTATTCCTACAAACCATCACACCTTACTTGCAAAGTCTTGGCTTTTTTCTTCATACTATATCATTGTTTCTATTCTCCAATTTAGAGTGGAAAGTTCCACTGACAAGAATCGTAGAGCACGACCGAATTTATAGGACCAGAATGGTTTGTGGAAAGAGGAACGATGAGAGCTAGAGGTGAGAGACCTTGTGTAAAGCCCGAACGCTTTGTGTCAACATTCAGAATTAAGGTGATCAACCCACTTTGAGATCAAGCGCTTACAACTAGACGCTCATCTTTTGAAGGGGAAGCGTCATACACAACGCAGCTTTTACTGCGTTTTCCATCTCTATGTCATAATCTATTCTAGTCAATAGCACTGGCCTCAACTAAACTTTAAACAGGCATTTGTAAGGCGGTTGCTGCCAGCGGCCGCTGTTTGTATTTTTTAATTATTGTCTGAAGCGCAAAATAGATTGCGTTCACAACAGCTCGGAAGGCAAATGAAGCAACAACTCTACGGTCAGTTGTGACTTCACTTAACGCTGCCCAAACAATTTCTTTGGTTCTCTAGCCTTGCATCATCCATCTTAAGGCTAACAAAACACATCTATTTGCAGTGCACAGTGATTGCGATGGGTTTGTATGTGTCCAGGCAAATGCAACCAATTCAAGGATATTCGTTGTTCTATGGAATTAAAGTGGCTGTCACGGCTAAGTGCTCACATGCCTGTACCATTGTTGTGAATACGCTGGTACCTAGCGACATCAAAAAAGCTAGACCACACAATGTTTAAACGTTCCTCGGTTTCTCAGAGCGAAAGGACCAAGTTAAAGCTATAAAGTATACCAATTCACCATATAGTCTTTGTGAATGATGTAATAAAAGTTCTGCGGCCACAGACATCGTAGAATCAGACATTTATTTCTAGCTTTAGCAATAATCGAAATAAGATCAGTATCCCAGCCAAAGACAAGTGAATTGCTCAATTATCCCGTTTCTCTTCATTAAGATTCAAGGTATCAAGTTACTGGCGTTCCAGTAAAAATACCGTACGTTTTAAAAGTGCAGACCAATTTGGCGCGGGTACTCGTGGTTAACTGGGCCAGCTCGTGCGCTTCTAATAGTAACACAGTATGCTATACGCCTGGGTTGCGTGTTACTGGCAGAATTCGTTGCTTGCCTTACAAGTCTAATCAAGTAAACAAACTTAACCTACGCAACGTTGGAACCTGGCATGTGATGTATCGTAACTGCTTGCTTATGCACACGGAATGGAGCCCTTCATTTGAACTAGCAGAAGTGTTTTCTCTGATCAGACAGCAAGGACGGGGACCTGAGACTGGCTTTGAATCAAGACGACAAACAGAGGTTAACATTATTGAGCATTTTCGTTTGCATACTCAAATCAAAGTGATGCCAAGTAGATAAGAATTCATATTAAAGCAGCCGCTTACTTTGCAGAAGTTCCAAAGACTGCTATCGAGCGAATGAGCCAGTCGATAAATTGGTCCCATTATAAAATCCTTAAAAATATGGACAAGATCATGCTAAAATAAGCGAAAAATGACGTGAGTGTAGATTAGAGTTTAAGTAAATAAGTGGGTTTTCATTTCACACTAACTTGTACAGTTTGGTTTCAAATTATAGCGCGGTTTAGGAAATGTCGACATCTTAGATCCAGATACTGTTGCATTTCAGGATAGGTAGTGCGAGAGTCCAATATGTTTGACAAAGCTTGGTGATATGTTTGCTAACCACAGATTGGGCTATTATTTGATGGAGTTCTGTTGGGTCATGAGCTACACATGGAAAAAAAGTTTGATCGTTAGCTAAGCCTCCAAAATGCGTTTTAGCTCTAACTGTGAAGCAGTAGAGCATAGATGGAATCCGGTGATGTATTAATACGAGGGTTTGGTTGAATTTGTGTTCGACCGTAAAGTTTACTTTGTCTCTACTTGCCAAAATTTATGAGCAAAAGTTGCAGTACCAACAGAAGTTTCAAGCTACTCCTCCAGGTAAAAGTGTTTGTAATTCACCTTGTGTGGGCATTTCACCCAATGGGTTGACCACTAAAACCTTCGGAATGCATTGTATCTGAATTGGACAACACGGGTTTGCACCAGCCGACAAAGCTGCTGTATGCATGCTGATCAGTTTCCAACCCATTCGATAGACCATGTCAACAAACCGATCTCGCAAACGTGACTGGCATGTCGTTTTGGAAATTCTGATTGGAGGCTGCTTTTCATAGTGGTGAATACATGAAATTTTTTTCGTGGCGGTAGGGAGAACACGTAACATGAACATTGTACTAAAGACTTGCAATGCCAATAATAAAAAGCCTAACTCACCACCCACGGTGCGCACATTTTATTACATCCTCAGATGTGCGTTGTAATGATTGTCAAAAAGCAGTTGACTATCTCGGTCTAGGAGAACTTCTCCGTTATCTGATGTATAGCGGAACCCCGAGTGAATGAATGGCACTTTACTATCTGATTTATAGTTCGGCATTTACAATTCACATGTTCTGGTGATATTTTGAACACGTAAAAGGGGCCTCCTACAGAGCTACTTCGGACAATTAAGCGCAAATATCATAGCAACTATAACGGCGATACACACCGTCTTACTGATAGGTGAAGAGTTGTTAATACGCTGATAGTCGAAAAACGCCAATGCGAATAACGATGGCAGATACTGGCAAGCACTAAGTGATGCTTACCATTTGTAATTCGGCTTACTCTCCTGCAGCTCCAGCAGGCACATTAATACTTCGCTACTGCTTTGTCCATGCTCGGATACGAAGTCATGATTCTCACATGAAAGCTTCAGCAATTAAAACCATATACGCATGCGCTTTTTTTGAAGAATGGCTTCATTTTTTCTACCTGACGTAACATCCTGAGATTCTGGACCATATCAGTTTTCCACAAAAAGCACATATCTATGTATAGGCTAGTTTTGTTTACGTAATCAATATGCAAAATTAAAAATCAGCGTATTAATCTTAACAAGAAGCTTTTTATTGATTTTTCATTAGGCTGCAAGGCCCCATTCACTGCTTTCTTTTTGACATAAAAATTAATCCTTTATTTCACTCTTTCTGCACTTTAAGTTTGGAAAATTACAAGCGATTTTATTTAGTAAAACTGCACCAAATTCATGATCGATTCACGACAATTTCTTATCAGATTTTAAGATGAAAAATAAATGGCATAATATATAACGTCTCGGAAGAGAATTCGTATATTTGTATGGAGTTTTACATATACCGACTGTAGGTAATCTATGCTTCTTCTTCTGTGCCTCACCCATTGTCCATGCCCTTCCGCACTGGTCTGCCTGGTGAGTTTCTGTGCTGACGATTGTTCCCGGTTCGTCTCATCGATTTCATCGTTTTGCGCTTTTCCTGTCCACGGAATCGCTCCTTTCATCCTCCCAAATTTCGTTTCACATAAATACATTTATAGTTGTTTTACCCTCCTCTCTGAAACATCATGTAAGCTCACGAATGAAGCAAATCTGGCTACGCAAGAACAGATTTTTGCGAATACACTTTTCGACAAATCTCCTCAGACATTTACAATTATAAAACGGAAGGGAAGTGCACAAATAGCCAAGGAAGCCAATGAGGTGGGAATAGTGGAATCCCGACAAACAGAAACTCAAGTCTTGATCGATAAAGTCGCATAACAACACATGTGACAGAGCACGTGTTGGTTGATCGGTGGAATGTCAAGCACAGCATCCGATCACTGCAAGCGCACGAAGTGATAAAAGTTGGTAAGCTAACTAGGGCCTTCTGTTTACATACTTCTGGTTGAATTATGCTAATCTGGATTGCTTCATCCGTCCGTAAGATTCGCTTCCTAAGCCCTTTAGTGTACTGTTACTGTACTACCTAAAGTATTTGGAAGTCATCAGCGGTCTTAATTTGGTCTCCGTTTCTCACCAGATGTTCCTGCATGGAACTGTTGAGGCGACTGACGACGCTTTTCCGCAAAGCTGCTGGACAGTGTTCCGCAATGCCTTTAGACAGAAGCCTAGTTGTGTGTCTCACTCGTGCTCAAACACACAAACGAGTGTTACTGTTCTCCTTCAGTGCAGGCTACGGGCTGTAATACGACGATTTATACCCTGTGTCTGTAATTCAACCCATCTCCCAAATCCACTCCGGACATAGACCAACGACTGATATTTGCCAGTTGTGGTAACTCGGAAATAGGGCTATGTCATAATTACAGAAGGTTTGCACATATTTGACATTTAGACTACAACAACCGAGTGAGGACAAGTAAAACCTTATTAGCAAGAGCTAATTTCCAGCGCGCTTGTATTCAATCATGTCACCTCCACCAACAATTTCCGAACATTAAATAACCCGCATATTCTGCTCGAAGTTTTCACTAGCTAGTAACTTGTGTTTGACAGCTAGCTGCGTTATCTTTGAAATCTGGATTTGTTCCAGATGTGTGGAAATAAGCGCCGGTTTCAACAACATATAAAAGTGACCCACATCAAGTACAGACTACTTCCATTCTGTATAGTACAATGGAAAGGGTAACAAACACCAAAATTGTTGAATACCTATCGTCACGGAATTTGTTCTGATCTGCACCAGTCATCTGATTGATAAGCGCAAGTCATTTGAGATCCTCTATCGAGTGTCATCACAACTACGCCATCGGTCAGGGACTCGGCTACTTGCTATCGCTGAAGCAGTATGCATCAGGTTGACAAAACCAAATCTATGCATTCAGAAGCAGCACGTACAAGCATTACAACTACCCTGGCTAGCCAGTAATAAAGATGGATCGGACCTCACTCAGTGGCATCACACGCCTCCAGTCATTTGACCACATGACACATTACGTTAACCATTTAAAATGTTTTGTTCAAGCAACAGTTGCTCCCTGTATCCAGAAATAACTCCTCTTCTCAACGTATATTTCTGTACCAAGCCTGATGTTGAATAAATCGGAAACAAATGTTCACCTTAAGCGTACCGCTTGCGTTTCTTCTTACCATATAGAATAAAAATGGGCATACTACAAGAAATTCCATCAGTACTTCCCAGCACGAATTTCTGAGAATACGGTCATGTATCACAAGTACAATTTCTAAACTTCATTACCCGTTCCACTGGCCGTGGTAATTGCCTAACCATCAGACTTCTTGCTATGCGTAGAGCGTTTGATCGGGTACCACCTGGAAATTTTTCATTAATACACTCCTTCAGTTTAACTGGAAGTTTACAGTCTTGGATATCATCTTGCCTTAACAGTCGACATCAAGCATTAGAAATACTATACAATACTTCCATAAGTAGAAAGGTTGCAAGTGGCGTGATCTAAAGACGTGTTCCACAGCCTATTTTGTTTTAAATGTACATTAACGACCTACTTGATGCTCTCAAATAGGGCAACCCATATATATTCGCAGATGGCACTAAAAAATATTTGTATGAGTTCTATTTGGACAATGCTAATAACGTTCTAGCCGATATACAATTCGATCTGCACCAACTGGAAACTTGGTGCAGCAACTAGAAAATCAAACTCTCATCTGAGGAGTGCAGCTGCAAATGTTATCGGCGCAGTATTGCAACAAATTCCTTGATGTTAGACGGTAAAACATTATCCACCTGTCTCAAAATTCGTGAGCTTGGGCTACACTCTCGAGCTATTTTAATTTTGCCGAACATGTACAGTTACTGTTGCAAAACGCCTGTAAAGTAGGAGAGATAATACTAAAATCCACCGTTATGAATGAATCGAAATCCAACTGTAATAAACTCGTATTCGTCCCCCAATTAGAATATTACACATTACTACACTCTAACTTGAGAACATAGTGATAGAACGGTAATAAAAAATGCACAGCAATACTTTACGAAGCGCATTTTGAGAAACTCTGGCAACGTTACTTATAATGACCGCTGATATGAGACGAACATAAAACCCCTTTGATTAATGAGACTATAACTTCAGCTTGAATCGTTGAAACATCGACTCGTAAACACTTTACTTATGAACGGATTGTACGCAAACCTTTATTGCTGATTCAAGTGCTAATGTGATCGGATTAACCACACCGCTCGTGTCTCGTATAATCGAATCGTAAACTGTATTTTGTATTATTGCTTACTGATGGCCATCTTCTTTACGCTTCTACGGTAATGTTAAATATTTTCGCCTCTGTCCCAGAGGCGACAGCCCATGAAAATAGAGCAAGTCTCATTGCTCAGCGCTATCAATTCCTGTACTTTTAGAAAATACAAGCAAATGGTGATGAGTCTAAAATATATTTCCAGAACTGTCTAGCATTTCGATACTTCCAGCTGTCATTCTTTTTGTTCTATCCCCCTGTACATATTGATCGGTCGGTCCTTCATGCGCAGAAGCAAAACATGTATTTCTTCACAATGTATCTTTACTGTTAGTACCCTTTTACCTCCACATATCTATATTCTTCTTTACTTTACTGTTGACCGTGACTGAATCGATCTCCTGAGGCGACGGATTTTAACCTTTCAACGCCAATAATAATACTTATGCAACACACATTGCCATTGGTTCCCTGGCGATGAAAAAGTGCTTTGCTCAGAAAAAAGCCAGCTGTTGTTACGGGCTAGGTGACTTGACTGACCATACCATATGCACAAAAAAACACTCCTAAAGATGAGTTACATAGGTGATGGCTTACCTACTTTAAAAGCCGCACCGGCACCAGGCCAGATGTGGCATGGAAACGCTGGTGAAATCAATCGAGGGAAGAACTTACATGGAAGCAGATTTGCTGGAGACGGTTCCACGGATGGTCATATTACTTCACTTTTTATACAGTCGAACCTATCTAAGGGGACCACGCAAGGGACCGTCCAAAATGGGTTACTTTGGACAGATCGTCACCACAGACAGGTTCATGCATAGGGACATTACTCATTCCATTACTCATAGGAGAAAAAGTTGGGGATGCGGGATTTGGGGCTGGTCGCAAAAGACAGTTGATCGCCAAAGTAGGTCGAACTGTATTTGGATTTATCTACTGTTATTATTTTTTGACAACCAATTAATATTCCCGAAAGACCTAACCGATCAATTAACTTTGTCCGCCAAGAAACCTTGAGAACTGCTTTGGAATTTCGAATGATAAAATATCTGCTGCTGCCATGTGTATTGTATATTGTCATGCAATGATGTGCCTCTGATGCCGCTTGTGCTTACGGTGTTTATGTGGCGCACCGTGTTAATGGTAGGTTGCAGAACATCCGTTGTTTTGGTGCGAGACCTCTAGTCTGTGAGACAACTATCCGTAGGTTGATGTTCGCAGACAACTGGCCTTTGTTCACACAGCGCCGATAAATTGCAGCTCTGGCCTCGACAGCAGCTAAATTCTGGCCTACCATAAATACAAGCAAAACTGTTTGTCTCTTTCAGCCTTCACTGAATGTGCAGTCTACAATGTTGTTGGAAGACAACTGTGTTGCTTTTGTATTGGAAACGACCTCTCGCTTCCGGTACCTTAGTAGTGTAATTTCGGCTGATCAGCAAATATACAATGAGCTTCCGATCAGCGTATCGAAGGCAGTGGCAGGTTTATGGAAGCTTGAGTATCTAGTGTGAAACAACCGTCAGCTTAGCGTTGGAACGAAGCTGATGGTCTACAGCTCCATGTTGCTGTCTGTTCTTCTATACGGCAGCGAAATGTGGATGGTGTACCGGCGTGACGTGAGGTGTCTCAAGCGGTCTCTTTAGCAGTGTCTGCAACCGATTCTACGCATCTGTTTGTGTGACAGAGTTGCGGACACGGAGCTGTTGCGCCAAAGTGGAAAGAATGCAATGGACCGCATTCTTTCGCTGCGGCTCCTGAGGTGGCTTGGTCGTGCGTGGCGTATTGATTCGGCGCAGATACTGAAGCAGCTGTTATACGAACAGCTGAATTTGAGGAAGAGGCATGTGAGGAAACAAAAGCTTCATTATCGGGGCAGGAGCAAGGCGAGCCTATCACGTTCTAATATTAATTTCAAATGTTGGGAATAAAGGTAGTTGATCTGCGAGCATGGCGCGATCTGATCAGCAATGCAGTTGCCTAAATGCCAGAGAAATCCCGTGTGCACGCGGAGAAATAATAACAGGTATCAAAGAGACAGACGCCAATGGGGCGCATGGTGCTGTAGCATATGCAGTCGCGAGTAACTAAGTCAAGCAGGTTTAGTAAGCCATGAGCTAGGCGACTCGGGACCACCACCGAAGTGACGACGGGTTCTGTAATGAAGGTAAGCAGAGCAAGCGCAGCGTTGATAGGTACGCTACATTCTAGTTACTAACCGCGTGCTTGCTTGCTGTTTTTTAATTTCCGGTGGGTTTACTATCTTCTCTTAGTGCTTATATTTTGCACTGCAATTTATATCTACCTGAATAATCTTCTAGTAACTTGCAGGCGTCGCATAAGCGAAATGTGATTAACTTCCTTAAAATATTAGTTTGTATTATTAAAAAATATATTTGTTCGACATATTGAACTTAGCGCGGATTGGTTGATGGCAAATTTATGACATATACTCATTTAGCATAGCGTTATGTCATCATTGGCGTATGCGTTATTCGATATATATTATTTGCTATTCTCGATTCAATGGATTGGCTGTCGTTTGACATCCCCGGTTTGGCTGAGCTTGATGTGCATGTTGACAAGATGCCCACCTGTCCATTACGCACTACCTCGTACAAACTGGCTCCAGGAGACAGCTGGTCTTTGCTGGAGGGGACGGGAAGCACGGTCCTTGTGGTCGTGTTAGGCTCGCAGAGTGGTTCCATTCACTCAATGTAAAGTGGACTATGGTCCAGCCATCGCCTTGTGTGTGCTTGATTCCCAAAATACAGCGTGCTTGTGTTTGCCTGTGAAGGAGTGTGGTCAGGATCCGTTGATGTAATGTGGCTCCCATCTTATTATTTTGGGTTTACACTGGATATGGGGTGCGTGGTTGGAGCTGTGGGTGGTGTAGCGCCAGGAATTAATGTTCTCTCAATAGGCGTACGCGTCCCGTGGCTGCCCCATGGAGGTCGCTTTGACAGGTAAATCCGGAACCGGATGCCGCCAGCCATATATATATATATATATATATATATCCGTAATTTATGCATTGCATACACGATTAGGACCGCTCAGTGTCTAAAAAATAAATAAATAAACGGTTTATTCCGCGACAGTGCGAGGCACAGTCTCACTGTGTGGACTGATCAATCTGTACAGCGAGATCGCATGAGATAGTTAATTGTGCATGCTGTGGATAACGGATCTCCCCTGGGTTGTGTAAGCGATTGACAGTTTGAAGTTATCAGTGATTAAAACACTTGGAAAATAACAGATGCAGAATTAGTCAAAATTCTAATTAAACTAATATGGGGACTCATAGATATCTTATCAGGGGACTTGCTTCCATGCGGGTTATTCATTCAATAGGTTTCACCCGCAATTCCATACTGCAACTGGCTGCATGCTGGTGTGGCAAACAGCGTGTAAGCCATCACTTGCTTAACAAGTGTTTTTGTAAGAGTTGTTTTATACATGAAATACGGGCGATGAATCCTTGGCCCGTTCCGACATGCGGACCATTCAAGTATGGCACTGTTTTATTCTACGCCAGTGAGTCAGTGGTAATAAGCCTTGCATGCGGATAATCTTTTAACTTGGAAGCAGGATCCGTTTTTGCCCTTGTATGCCAATGCAACTGCGAACAGCCACAGGACGCAGCCAGTCCAGGGATATCATTCAGAAGACGTCATCATGCAAACAATATATACGTAGGCGCACATAAAGGCCAACAGCAGCGGCGGTAAAGTACACGTGCCATGTCCTACTATAGTGGACATGCATGTAGACTTACGCTGGCAAACTACTTACCGTTTCTTCGTTCTTGGCTCTTCGTGTTTTCGATGGCTTTCTAGACCGGACCGGTTGTGGAACACACGAACACATTTGATACAGCACCAAAGGCTTGACGTCGACAAGCTAGCCCCCATCGGTGATTGTCGGTTCCGTAATCTGGGCTTTCCCGATCCAACAAATATTTCTGATTTGTTGAGTTTCTCACATCACTCACAGCAATCCATTGCCATTTCTTTCCAAAACTTTAAGTAAAGATTGCTTTCTGATACACTCACCTTGATCGTGTCCTGGAGATGTAGCTTCAGTTTTCCCACATTGTACTTCCCAGCACACAGATGACTATACAGCGGGTACTTTCTGCATCATGGCTGCATCCAGACGGTGGGGCATATACGAACCACTTCAGGAGTCACAGTAACAGCGTGCAGTCTATTCAGAAGATACCTGCTGATGGGGCTTTTCTGCGTTAGGATCTCTTTTACACCACCGGAAGAGCAGTATGAGACACAGGTAATGCTGGCGCCTTCATTCCAGGTAGCAAGTATACTTCCGACAGAGCGTTCATCTTTCTGTGCTAGAGGGGAGAACACTGACGTTTCGATTATCAACATGGTTCTGATGGTCAGTTGATAATGCTTCTCCATCCAGTATTTCACTTTTCCAAATGCAGCACCTATTTTCCATACCATGCGAGTGCGCAGCTCGGTGGTCATTGGCATATCTGTTGACATGCGCTCAGGCAATGAAATGCCGATGTCACCAAAACTTCATCAGAAATCTCGGTTCTTGGACACCACGTGGAATTAATCCTGGTTATGGCTGGTAAAGCAAGACAGTTTTGTCTGTGTTTATTGTGAATCCGAATTTTATAGTCGTGGAAGCGATAGTCGCCTTCACATGTTTCCGCTTGTCTTTATGCTTCACCGATGCCCATCGTATTTCTTCCATCTGAATGGTCTTCAAATTTAGCAATCCATCCCGTGCTAACCGACAGGACTGGTTATGTCCATGCATTTGTACCACTGTGGTTTTTACACTGATTTTTAGATCAGCGCATATCGTAATAGCTAGACCGCAGGAGCTTAGTCTCTTACTGTCTATACCTTTTTATAGGCAAATTCACGCATAATGCTAATAAGGTAGCGAGACCTAGTTAGCAACGACATTACTCTGATTATACCATGAGGCATGACAAATTTGCGCTCTAACTTTCCTCTCACGTATATGTTTCGCTGTGGAATCGGTTGCCATTTACCATCAGGTTGTGTGAGAATGTGCAATTTTTCGCAGTAACGTGGGAAGCTACCTCTACCTGGACAACATTAATTCGTTTTTTTCGTAAAGAAAGTCATTTGAACATCTATTCAATGAAAGACTAGATAATGTCTAATGGGTGTAATATCACTAATTCAACCACATACTCAAACTGCAAACGTGCCTCCTATCATTGCATAAGTGGAACAGATGGGGAAAATACCTTGCCAGAAATGCAGACAAGCGTATGCAGATAACTTGATATTGCTCTTGCAAAAACATGACATTATCTTTACGTGTATGTTCTGTGCCAAATATTGTCACCGCTTTTCACTTGATGAGAAGTACGTCCATTATTATTGATAGAGTAGTATTAGTTTTAGTATCAGTATTATCTCCTTGCGGTATACTGTTTCGACCAGAGGCAATACTAACCTGGAGCCTAAATGTGCCACTGGTACTGTGCACCTTGGACCGATCACATAGTGTGCGCTCGATACGTTACAGACTGCTCGGAAAAACGCTATAAATTTGGCACAGGGACACAGGCTACCGGTCGGAACAGAATATGAACCAATCCTAGTGCTTTCCAACAAAAGATCCGTTAGATAGGTGCTGTGGGAGAAGGTTCGGACACCTCATCCTAGGTTGACCAGCTACAGTCATGTGTACTGTTGGTGAACTCTAGCACTGACACTCCCATCCCTATCTGCCTTCCGTTGACATCAATGTGTCAACCTACTCAGGAGCATCTGTCCCCCATAGGCGCAAACATCTAGCCTGTGGTTACGTCCAGGGAGTCCCATTGCCTAATGTCCCATGACCAACGAGAGTGTCATTGATAGTGTGTGCATGTAACCCCTCAAGGTGAGAGTGGTTTGATGCGCGCGTGCATTTGAATTCACGACGTGTAAATTGTTTTTTTAACACGCTAACTTATTAGCACTATGCATGAAATTGCCCGTAAAGAGGTATAGAACAACTTTTCATTCACTTATATCATTCGCTGAGAACATCTGATCCCCTGTTGCAAGTGGCTTGTGACCCGTTGAACTTTTAACATTGGTGTACGTCACTTGTGATGGATGCAGTTAACCGGACAGGATTTGTAGAGGGTGTTTCTGAAACTAGCTTTTAGAGTCTGCACCTATAAAATGTGTCAACTACTGGATGACGGCTTACAGTGATGAAGCTAAACTTGAAGTGTAATTGGCGCTGCCAGGAATCACAGGCAGATAGACGAGAGCTGGCAGCAGCGTGGAGTGCAATTCAGCGGTAGATGCAAGCAATGGGGGTAAGTGTTTAGTAATACAAGTTGATAACCGCAATGAAAAGAAACAACAGACAACAGTTAAAATACTGAAACGTCACGTACGCAAAGTGGATTCACAAGGGGGATAACTTGGGTAATATTTCAACTGATGCAGCCCTTATTATGGTAACTGAGATACCGGTAACAACTTCCATTGTAACCAAATGACTTTATATTTCCAGTTGCACAATGTAGGGTGGCTGAATGCTGCAGATGCTCGACGCTGCGTTCGAGATCGTGTTTAGTTGGTCTTCTTCGTCTGAAGACTGGGAGATCTTCACGGGCTTTTTGGGAAAACGGGATGTCACGGCTGTGCAAGCTTTAAATCACCAAACTCGTGGCCAAGTGCCCTAATTTTCCACATTGGCGACAGATACTCTGTTTATGACGACATTCCTCGGCTGATAAATGATGCCTTCTACATCGGTAACAGGTTAATGGCAACTCGGACCGTCTCAGCGTGACATCTTTTCAGTTGACTGGTTGGATTTTGTCTCTATGAGGTTAAGAGGTAAAAGCTGCTAACTGTTTATGACAATTTCCAATTGTCGAAGAATATCGCAGGCCTTTTCCCAGCTCATCGTCGTCTCATCTTCCGATAGTTGCCTTTTACGAGCCTGTTGGTTACGGATATCGGATGCCAAGCACTGTAAAGCCATCGCCTCTTCGAACTTCGTAACTCGGAGTTCACTATACCGACACTTTGTTAAGGGTTGCTGAATCCGCGCATTGAAATCAATTCTTTCTCCAGAGTTTTGGTGTAAGGTCGAGAAAGAGTACCGCGCAGTATATATATTCATTCGTGAACCCCAGAACCCGCAGAGGACTTCTAGCGCGCTGTGGACTATCACTCAATGACATGGAGGGCATAGTTATCATAAAAGAACAATTTATCACTTTCGTCACGCCTTAGATCGCTTGGTTATACAGCAGAAATAAAGGCCATAAAGTTGGTTTTATCTGTGTGGCACAGTAGTGCGCGTTAAATCACACTGCCTCAGTAATTGAAAACATTGGATTTTATAATTGTTTGGACTTTCAATCGTCCGTTTCTTTTACTGACTCCACATCCGTTTTTACCAGCTAATCTAATGAGTCCCATGCTATACCGTTGCATGCCCTTGCTGATTCGCTTCCTATTCTTGTAGCCTGTAGAATATATGTTAGGTCCAGCTAAATCCAAATTCTCTACTGTCCCCTATTTGACAAGTCTCTTACTTGTCCCTTTTACCGACTAGTATCCAAGGGGCCAACCAAAAACACTTGAAGACGTGTTACAACTGAATCTGACCAAACATTATTTAAAAATGCTCACAGGTTGTATACTCCGGGCTGTGAACGCTTCCGTGGTAGCTAGTTGCGTTCCTCCGAGTGGTGTTGGTCGCAGCAATGTGTTAACTCAGTTAGCATTTCAGATATGAGTGCCTTCAGTCAGTTAGGCTGTCAAATGCCTTAGCGTGCTTTGTCTCCCACAAGTGACAACAGAACAACAGTGGAACCATGAATTCATTACGGATAAAAAAGCAAACATTTAACAAACTCCTTAGGTACAGAATGGACAATGAACAACGGTTTATATCGGATAAAAAGGCAGTTGCTTGACCTGTCCCGCAGGTTGGTGAGGGTAAAACTACAATTATCAAAACATAGGTGAGTTGTCTGTTTGAGCGTTTATCTGGCAGATACTCTGCTGAATAATACTAGTGTAAGTGGGAACTGAATGCGAACGACGAGACAAAATGGGGACTGTTATAGTTGTTGTACTCCAAGAGAAAAATCAGCTATTAAAACGAGAATACTAAATTCTGTTCCCTAACCTCAGGTTAATGTAACGTGATAATCCGGTGTAGAGGGATAATTAATCTATTCCAAAGTCGCACACATCTGGTAACGAAGTGATGGGGCTCAAGGACAAGATTCAGTCGTTTTTTGAAAATTTCCAAGTTCGGGGAGGAAACAACCGAGTTTGGGAGAAAGTTACAGCGTTGGCAAAGCCGAAGAGAGAAAATAATTCTACCAGCATTCCAGTCGGCTAAACTGTGCACACAATTTCAGAGGGTTACATCTGAGTATCAAAAAATCACGTGTAACTGTTAAACTAAAATTCTTGAGTACACATAGTTTGTTACTTTGTCACGTGCCTCATTAACTCGGATGAATATATGTAATGAAGCTGATATATTTTATCGTTATGTCGGGTTTCGAATCCCGTTAACATAATAGCGATGATAGAAGGCGGAAATAAGTTCCCCGACTGGGAAACACGAATGGAGAAAACGTTACGGTGGCTTTCCAACCGGCTGTACTGAATGGCCAAATGCAAACAGTGACTTTTTAGCGTGGTTTTGCGGCTGGGTTTTCATAACAGTAAGCATGGGTTGTTAGGATCTTGGTGGATCTGATATAAAAATATGAGATTGCCCCATAGAAGACGATGGTTTTCGTTGAAAGCCCCTAGAGTTTTAGTCTCAAGTAGTAAGGGAGGTGAAGCGATCCCTTAACAAATGTTGTCGCCATCCGTTGTAGCTTCTTAGCAGCACTGATGTCACGGTATTGCCAGGGGTGCCACACCTGAATGGCGAATGCTGCATGTGGCCTCACGTAAGCGTTTAGCACTTGCGAAAGAAGCATGGATCAAACCGGCCAAACGTCCTCTGCAGCAGGTCTACATGTTGGCTAGCTTTTGTCACTAATTTCTCAATCTGTCTTAAACATCCGAGATTGCCCTCCACTAACACCTCGAGATCGCTTTCAAAAGAAACACGCTGCAACACATATCCTTTCAGTCGATATTCGTAAGTGCGCTGGTGTCGTCTGCTCATTTCTTTTACTTGACATTGTTACACGCAACCACGTTAAGAGCTGACCACTTTTGCTCCTAGTTGCGATCACCTTGCAATGATTTGTATTCGTCTGCTATTGATTGACGGCCAAGTTGTGAGAGTAGAAAGTTAAATGTCAGTACACTCACGAAGTCCTTTAGGAACACTAAGAATAACCGTGGTTCTTGTACCGATCCTCGAAGTAAGCCAAAGTGCAATGAGGCACTCATTTGATGTTGTCTCTCTTTTCATTAAAGTCCCGCTGATTGAGACAATAGCCTACCTTTGCAACTAAATAAACCAGTCGGAAACAAAAACGTGTATACCTACTCTTGAGCTAAAAAGCCTACTGTCGCGCTACACCTCGAATGTACAGTTCCCGTTTTAAGGGCAAATAATGCCGGCAGAAGGACGGCGTGGCCATGGGATCTCCCTTGGGTCCACCGCCGGCGGATTGCTTCATGACAAAGTTGGAGAGAACAGAATTGCACGCGGATGTAGTCATTTTTAATCGCTACTATCGGTACATGGATGACATATTCGTTGTGATGGATGAGCACCTTAACCTAGATGAAATTCTTCACCGTTTTAACCGAGCCCATGCTACACTGCATTTCAGTTATGAAAAAGAAACAGAAAATCAGCTGCCGTATCTTGATGTTTTTTAACTAGGAGACAAGACGGCTCAATCCAGCGGCAAATTTACAGAAAGCTAACGTGGATTGGCCAGGGTACGAATTTCCACAGCTTCGTCCCTCTGAGATGTAAGCGCAACTAGATTCACTGTTTTAGCACTAAAGCAAATCGAATCTGCTCGGAAGGCACCCTAAATTCGGAACTGACGTTCATACAAGATGTGTTGCGCGAAAATGGATACCCCAACGGATTTATTTTAAAAATCCTTGAGGAAAAGCCTAAACAGGTGCCAGTGTTATCAGCAGTAAATAAATAAAGAGCTATTTATCCGACTACCTTTCAAGGGGGACAAAGTTACTGAGCGTTTAACCCAAAGTCTTTCGGGCGTAGTTAAGTCGACCTTCACAACAGCTACGCTAAAGTACATGTTTTCGACGGAACCACTTGTCCGTTCACGAAACAAGGATGGGTTGTTTATGCTGACAGACTCAGTGGTTATTTATCTGTTCGACTGCGCCTGTGGCGCATCGTATGTCGGTCGAACGGTGCAGCGTTTGTTTAAACGTGTGAATGAAAATTGCCCAAGTTGGTTGCATCAATCTGGCACCGGGGCCATTAGTATTTCTATTCTGGCTCATATTGTCGACAGTGGTCATCAGGTGGATCTAAAGGGTGCACTTAGAGTTGTATACAAGGTTCCACCGCATCGATCGAAATGGCAACGCCTTCGTATAGTTGCGACAGCCGAAGCAATTTGCATTCGCTTATTTCCACCGTCCGTGTGCTCGCAAAAGAAGCTAGTCCAGACTCTACAGCTTCCCTGGCCGAAGAAAACCTGTGACATTGAGGTCAACGACTTGCGGTCAAACTCCAAAACATCTAATTAACTCGTTTGGATTTTTCGTCTGTGTTACTTGTGCTAACTGGTCGATTGTACTCTTTCCATTTTTAGCCCATGTATGATTGTACTGGTCTGATGATGAATCATTGAAAGCAATTGCTCACCAAACGGTCTCCTTGTTCTCATTTAATGCTCACCTATTTGTTCGGTCAGAGCGACAGGAACCAGCGCATCCAAAGTTCGTTGATGTATGAATGAATGCATCCAGTCAAGGATAGCGTCACCGAACTAAAAGCTCCGAATCAGCATAGAGAAGCGAAATCGGTGTGGATATACCATGGTGCGCATCAGTGAGCTCCGCAGAGTGGAGCGCGTACTCACGGCGATAACTACACAGAAGGCGGCATACGCGATTTGCCAACATTTCCTCCGCACTTTCCATAGTGAATCATCATCTCACCTCTTTTTGACACAGCTGGCACAGCACCCCGTGTTAAACCACCTATCTTACACTGCAGCAGATGTGACGAAAAGAACGTTGTCCTTGGGTGTACTTAGCTCCTTTGTCGTGGACGAAACCAGAACGAATGTATTTAATATTGTCGAACCATTACCTAGATTGTTTCAACGAGATATTGCTCAACTGCAGGTTCTCACAATGTGAATACACGAAATATACACACATGTTCACAATGGTTGGAATCGTGCGGAGCCCTTGAAATATCTTCCAATCAGTTTCCTCCCGATGTTGTCCAAATTACTGAAAGCTATTGTCACTGGGGTGCTTGCAGTACGGATTTCTCCGGAATCGGTCTCACAGTACAAACGTGCTGCGCTCTGAACACAATAATTTGATGCCAGAGTAGAACTCGACGTTATCTAGTTAGACTTATCTAAAGCATTTAGTCGCCCGGACCACCGCATTCTCCTTCCCTAACATAGATGCTTTGGAATCGCTGACCTTGGGCTGAGTTGGATAGGCAACTTCGTCATTCACCATCAGCTAAATTAGAAAGTACGCCGCGCCATTTAGGACCCAATTGAAGTCCAGCTGGGTGTGCCTCAAGGGTTGGTACTGGGGCCACATGTATTCCTAGTAATCATCAACGAGCCTGCTAGTGTACTCCAGTCTAACTTCTTGCTGTTTGCAGACGATGTCAAAATCCGGCACAATATGAAGACAGTGGATGATCACACTGTATGGCAGAGCAATCTCGATGGGTCTATACGTAGTCGTCCGAAAACCGACTCTAGTTCAACGTGTCGAAATGCAGCGTTGTGTGTATACGCCATCGGCTTATCTATGAATATCGACTTGGGCACCAGCTTTTACAACGTGATTCCCAAGAATGCGACTTCGGAGTAATTGTGCAGGATTTTCTTGGTTGCTTGAAACAGACCGAAGGAGCATCGAAACGAGACCGTCAGCACGTTAAAATCTTACAGGGGGTATTCGGAATGTTCGAGCGATCAGTTTCAGCAAACGCTGAATATCTACATCAAGTCCCAAGTAGAACACCAATTCATGCTAGGTGGCCCTGGCGCAAACGCGATGTTGATGCATTTGTGGCTCCCTAAGATAAAGCAATCATACTCGTTATTGGTTGTTTCAACTCCCCTACTAACAATGACCACAAACTCTGGGAAAACTGATCGCGCTTTATAAAAATAAAGAAGAGTTTAAAATGATCTAACAGCTGCATCGATTTATCACGGAAGTCAAGCACTCCCAGTTGATGCGGAAAACACAGGAAGAGCAGACAGCCCTACAAATGACCTATAAAACAGAAAGCTTGTCAAGAGTCTCAATGAAAGAAACAATAACCCCTCCTCTTAATCAGTTAACTGGTCGAGGGGGAAGCTTACAAATTCTAACACCCAGTGACCATCCGTGAAGCATCTAGCTCGTTCGTTGCCAACTCCATGAAACTGGAGGCTGACCCTATAAATACACACATTGTTGTAAGAACGACTAAGGCTTTATCGAGAATCGCTAACTTTCTTCGCAATATCCATTGTGTAGTTAATTTTACTCAGCCGTCCTCCATTCTGTAAGTTGATGACATCCACCATCCGCCATAACACTGGGATGACCTGATATGTCGTTGCGCATTAAACACGTTTACCCGTTCAGTGGTATAGTGCCGCTTTCCAGGTCAATGGAAAACTTCATTTATCATCCCACGCCACAAGGGCGGCGCAAAACAGAAGACTGAGAATTACAAACCAATCCATCACACTCCTGAAATTGTCAGATTATTCGAACAATTGGTGAAAAAGGGTGTGATGAATTTCATCAACTCCCCGGAGCTGATAACCAAGTTCCAACGGTTTTCTTGACAAGCGGTCATGCACAATCCGCCAGCCGCATTATTTGGACTAAACATCAGACTCCAATGACACGAAATGTAAAAGATTAATTACATCATTAGACAACTAAAAGGTACTTGGTCGGGTGTCTCACGAAGGCTTATGGATAAATATGGCTTGCCTTGTAGTCCAGGACCGACCAGTCGGTTGGCTATCCTCATATCTGCACGGTGGCTCAAAAATAGTCACCTTAGGCGACCATCACTCTCCACCGCCTATCTACTTATCAGCGGGGTTCTAAAAAGACCTGCACTCGATCTATTACTTTGCTGGCTTTAAATCAATGACCGCATTTTGGTTATCAAACAAGGCGTGCCGATCTTATTTGCCGAAGACGTAAAACTTGCCTACAAGTTCTGACGAATTGGCCCACAGAGTGTACCACAGCTCATTCAGGATGCTATTGATTCCCTTGAGACAAGGTTCGACAGATTGATAATGAAGTTAACAACAGGAAAATTATGTATCAGTTGTTTGATAAACGATCTTGATTGCAGATCATGGGAATCGAAGGCGGTTGATCGGCGTACATGGCGTGATGTGATCACGAAGGCAGTTGCCAAAGTGCAGGAGAAAGATCTCAAGCAGGCGAGCAAGAAGCGGCAAGTGCGAATGCGGCAAGCACCGATGGATTGTACTCCATCGACATCGAGTGCATGGTGCTGTAGCACATGCGGTCGCGAGTGCCTGAGTCAGGCAGGCTTAGTGAGCCATGAGCGAGCCATACTGGACCACTAGCGAAGCGACGACTGGTCCTGCAGGGAAGGTAGGCAGAACCGGCACAGCGTTTGTAGGTACGCTGCATTCGATTTACTAACCGCGTGCTTGCATGCTAAGTCTCTTTATTTCAGGTGGGTTTACAACTTTGTCCTAATGCTTTTCTTTCTCTTGTAAACGCCTGCGCATACTCTCTTCTATAAACTTGCACACGTCGCTGAAGCCAGTTGTAGTGAATTTCGATAAAGGTTTCGCGTTTACGTCATTTCCCTAAAATATACTTTCCGATCTCGTGAACTTATCCCGGATTCGTTTGTGAACAACTTATTTCATATGCTCATAATTTAAGATTTGCGTCACCGTTTCCTTATGCATTACTCGATTTAATTTATCTTCACTCAAGTGATTGTTTGTTGGTTGATATCCCCAGTATGGCTGCGCTTGATGTGCATCGTGAAAAGGTACCTAACTATCTATTACCCACTACCTCATCCATACTGGCTCCAGGAGACAGTTGGTCGTTGCTGGAGGGGACGGGGTGCACGGTTCTTGAGGCCGTATTAGGACCAAAGATTGCTTCCATACACTCAGTGTGGTGCGGACTACGGTCCAGTCACCGCCTTGTGTGCGCTTGATTCCCCAAATACAGCGTGCTTGTGTTTGCCTGTGAAGGAGTGTGAGCCGGCTCAGTCGATGAAATGTGACTCCCTTTCCACATGCCTCCCGGTATTATTGCTTCGGGTTTACACTGGATATGGGTGTGTGGTTGGAGCTGTGGGTGGTGAAGCGCAAGCCATTTATGGTCCCATCTGTAGGCGCAGGCCTAATGAGGTTTGCTGCTGTGACAAGCAAATCCGAAACCGGATGCCGCTAACCGTATATATATATATATATATCCTCTAAATATTTCTGGATAAAAGTCGTTCCGTTATTTGTTTTTACAACTCTGCTATTCGCAAAATTAGATTATTTCTAGTTACACATGCAATGTACGTCCAAATATATATATATATATATATATATATATATATATATATATATATACTTCATACATATGCTTTTATGTACGTTGGATGTAGACTAGAAATGATCTAGTTGTGCGAATAAATAGCACTACTCTTGTTCCAAGCAGTCTTTTCCATAAGGCGATTGTAAATTCATTGCATATCTTTAAGGAACACGAGAATTTTCTTTCGAGACTGAGGCTTTTCGAGGGCTCGTTCTACGTTTTGAATTGATTTCATCCTGGTGCCTTGAGGTTATGCCGTTTTCTGATAGGATAACACACTGAACAATTCACTTTCTACGTAACCGCGTATTCTATTGCCCTCGGATTCAGTGTTAGTTCCATTTGGGCCGATATTCGCTTGATGACATCAGAATGCTGGCCAAGTTTTCAACGCTCAAATCACTTGCAACAAATTCGACACTTCACTCTCAGGATTTTAAGCATGAGACAAAACAGTTTTTAACAGTTTATTGTAGTAATCTGCAGCAATGATTAACTATGCAAGAGGCCGTTTCCGTCGTTACTTATGGTGCAGTAAATCATTTTACGTGAAATTATCTTAAGCGATATGGCGTCTAACGTTTACGTTACCAGATTAACGCGAGCGGACAAACGCAGATTGAAGTGTTGTAAAACCTTCGCTGCTATCAACCAGCACCCTCCAATTGAACGCATCAGCTGTGCATCAGCAGTTGCTAAAACCAGAACGAGAGTTATTCTTATACACAGCGTTGTGAGTGTATTTTTATGATCGGCGTCCGGTTGTCGAGTTCGATTATCGCGAGGCAGCTGAAGCTGATACTCAGTCCGGTAGAACTCGTACTCATGACTTCCGAATTGTCTAGATACCATAAATAAATAAATTGTATATTCCTCGACAGTTCGAGTTGCAGTCCAACTACGTGGTCTGGTCAACGTGTACAACGGGGGCGTAAAAAATAATCAGTTTTTTCACGCTTTTTGCAACTGATCTAAAACAGGTATTAAAGTAATTGGCAGGATTAAATTATTAAAGAAATAAAAAAACTGGAACAATAACATGTGCAGAGTTAAACAAATGTCCAGATAAGGTAATACGGCCACTTGTGGAACCGTGCCCAGGGGACCCGCTTCCATGCAAGGTATTCCTTCGAAAGGTTTCGCCCGCAATTCCATGCAATACCTGGCCGCGTGCCGGTGTGGCATAGCAGCATATGAGCCATCACCTGTTAATCTAGTCCCAGAAACAGCGCGACATCTACATAGTTACTCAAATGACCCACCACCAGTGGGCAAGCTAACCCAAAAATGCATCGCAGACAAAATACTAACAGTACACTCTGGATCTTTGCGGTGTACTTGCGGATTTCTGTTGCGTCTAGTGCTTTGTTTGACCAACGAGTAATTATTATCGTAAATGGCCAAGTTCACCGCGCGGACAAAAATTATTCGGCTTGCTACTCTATTCAGATTTACTGACACACCTCTCTTTGCGCACACGTGTGCTTTAACTCATTCGTTCTAGCTTCAACAGCGTTATCTAGTGAATTCCATCTCTCAGAGCTAAATTGCATGGATAATCGGTACCTTTAACATCGCGGTTTCCGGACTGTTCCCATGTAAACGCAAAGGAGAAATTTTCCGATATTATGGCCAAACAGCAACACTTGTGGTCTAAAACGAAAGCCAACTCAGGGATCTATATGCCGAGCAAACAACCACAACTGTCGAACTCAAAACGATTTGGCTATCAGAAAATTTTGTTTCCCCAGCGCTTACAATATTTAAATCTTCTAGAGGTTAACGAGCAAACCATCCCTCCGTTTAATCCTAGTCGGTCAGACGTGGACACAGAACGCGTCGACCTTGGAACCACAACGACGGATAGATCACCACACCATGGAACGGAAAGGCATCGATGGACGTAATGGATGTTACTGACCAATCAACAGTTGCCTCTTATTCGACGCCAAGACTGACGTAGTATATGGCTTTTCTATATACCATAAAAATAAACCAACCAGTATTCAGTGTTCCAAATGCCACAGCAACTTTCATCCTAATGTTCATATCTCAAAGTAATCCAGTTGAAGATGCATAGTAGCAAACCTGATTCTCTACTATTCTGTAAATTTTGTACGGCTATCTTCCTGGTAAAATTTGTGTATGAAATACGGCAGAAACCCGAAAGACTGCTAGTAAGTATTGAACGAATAAGAAGCACCAACGTAGGTTCATTTGAGAAAAGTTGGAACGTGAGCAAACGACAGACTTTTACATTAAGTTCCGCTGCAAAACAGCGCCAGAATACTGGGCAGAAGGTTAAACTGAATCCCCTGTACCTATAGAAGTCAACGTCACCAGTTGCCTATATACTCCTAAAACAACCACTGCCAACTCAATTGGAAAAACTTCGAGTAGGTCATCAACTAACCTCCAAACAGTTCCGAAATTGCAGGCGGGCGTCGATATTGTTGCTGGTTGGAAGATGCTTTCTGCCAAATACAGTCGGAAACTTAGGTCTTCCGTTACTCCCCCCTTGGCCTAAATTAAGTGAAGAAGACGAAGCTGTACTTCCGCAGCCTTCAGTGGTCGTATGCAGACCAGCTGGGCGGTTGATAATAATCAATGAACAATGAACAATCATTTATCACGGGTAACTAAGCATGTGCTTGACAAGTCCTGTAGAATGGTTGGAGTAAAAATTAAAATTTGAAAGATCATCGAATAAGTAAATTGTTATTTCAAGCCTCCACAGAGTCAAATGCATTATTGCATAATAATAATTTATAGTGGGAATGGGATGTGCACACGCAAAATAGTATAGAGAGCTGTCATAGTACAGTATTTGCGTGAGAAATAAAAAGGGAAATGAAAACGCCCACTCTTTTGTTTTTTTCATTTGACAGATGTGATTTTAATCCAGTTTAGTTACATCCAGGCTAATCATATAAACGCATCTGCATGTATCCTCACCGCCACGTTGCGGAGAGGGTCAGTAAGCACATGGTTAGGTTTGCGTTATTTCGTCCTCCAAATGGAACGCGTTAGCATTCATTAAGGCACTTTTGGAAAGCGTTAATGTAGGGTCAAGGATAAAGTGAGTCACGAGGGCATTCTATGCACGGGCATACATAGAGAAAAAAGCTTTTGTCAAAAATCAAGTCGACTGTAGTGCGTAGCCAGTTTGAACTGGGTGGCCTCTCAGGTTGGTATTTTGTCTCAGCTGCAACAGTTTGAGAAATGGGTGAGTTGGGTTCGTCAATATGAAGTAGACCATGATTAGGTCGCCTCGCTAACGTCGATATTCACTACTGTACAATCGCAGGGACTACATTTTGCGTTGGTGGGAGAGATAAAACAATCCTCTAACGAGTTAGGTCGCTCTACTTTGTGGAGCTTCAAGTACATCGACGTCGCGTTTGCGACAGGGACACCAGGCCTTAAAGGCATATTCCAGGTGAGGTCTCAGTAGGCGTTCAGCATTTGCGGAAAGATTGATAGCTCAAAATTCCCGAAAGCCATCCGTAAGAGTCCGAGATGTTGAGTGGCTCTTTTTGATGCCTTTTCAGCCTGTCTCGAGCAATCAAGATCGTCTTGCACGATCATCTCGAAGTCGCTTTCTTGGGAAACACGTTGTAACTGCTGGTCTCCAAGTAGATATTTATGGATAAGCTGATGGCGTATGCTTATGACTTTGAACTTGGTCACATGGAACTGAAGCCCGTCGTCGGATGACCACGCATAAGCCCTGTCAGCATCGCCCTGCAGTGCCATATGAATATCCGATGACCTGACACCAAGCCACATTGTGATATCATCTGCAAATAGTATGAAATTCGACTGCAGTACTATAGCAAGATCGTTAATGCATGATAGAAAGAACCGTGGTACAGTACCGACCCTTGGGGCACACAACACTGAGCATCAACTGGATCGGAACTGGAGCTGCGGATTCTCACATTTAGCTGACGTTAAGTGAGGACGTTGCCTATCCAACCGAGTGTAGGGTCACCGATTCCATAGCTTCGAAGCTTGTGCAGGAGAATGCGGTGGTCCAAGCGATCGAACGCTTTCAAGAGGTCCAGGTAAACAACGTCGACACCCACTTTGGCATTTGCTGACTCTGTCCAGCTTGCTCGACTTAGCAGCAAGTTTGCAGTGCAGGATCGATTTCGGCGGAATCCGTGTTGCTGTGACACTAGGATGTTGTTGCACGTAAGACATCCCATGAGCGCCACTGCAATTATATGTACATTAATTTGGATGAAACTGGGAGGAGGGTGATTGGACGGTAGTTCGATGGATCCAAACGATTACCACTTTTGTAAATAGGTGTGACTACTCCATGTTTCCGCACTGTCGGAATCTTCATTGCGTTGAGACAACGTTGAAAGAACCGAGCTAATGGTTCGGCAAAATTCATGTCCGCTGTCTTCAAGGCCATTGAGCTGTGCACGCGCAATAACATTAGCCTTTTCATCACATTGGCTGCCGTGAACGTTATGTGGTTTAACCCTGGTGGCGATGGAAGCGGTGTAAAAAGCAGATGAAATAGTGATTCACTCCGGAAAGTATGGATGAAGTGTTGGCGAAGCATGTTCGCTACATCATTTGCCGTTTGCGCAAGACCATCTGATACACGTAAAACAGGGATCCCGCGCTGCACTCTGCGGAGCTTGTTGACGTGACTTTACAGCAAATTCTGATTTGTATGAAATTCCGCCGCTAAGTTTTGTTTGTCCAAGAGTTTGTCTTCGCGAATCAACTTGACGCAGTGGTTTCGTTGATTTATGTAAGCACCCCAGGTCAAGTTACTTGGACAGACTTTGTAAGCGCGCCAGATTGAATTCCTTAAAGCGATACATCTTCTAGTATGGCTCCTGAGGAACGAGTTTACTTAATTCGGGTGAATTACCTTGAATTCTGACGCATTTACCACTGGCTCAGTGAACTGTGTGACGATCAACATCCAGACGACATCGGACAGCTTCTCGGCCAGGAAGGACTAGTCGGTTTCTTGACGAAGTTGTACAGGATATTGTAATATGTAACTACATAAGTTTACACGTTGTTCTCACTGATGTACTTCGGGTGATCGCTACGGCCAAGTGGTGCACCTATGGTCTCTGTGTCAACCCTTAGTTTCTTGTTGGAGGGCACAAGGTTCAAAACAGTGTGCCACCCGTTCGGAATCACATGGGAGAGGTGACATGGTTGTACAGAAGTACATCGGCGATCACCTCTTGCAAGTCTGCCTTGAATTGTTCGCTGTGCGATGCTGGAACTTTGGTTACGTGTAGGTTGAATTCCCCCACCAGAAGGACGTGACTATATGGTCGTGCCGGGACTCATTTCGTTGCAGAAGCCAGCCATTGATCCATTTCCAAGGTGGACATTGGAGGGCGGTAAACTAATGCCAGTAAACACACATCACCATATCTTAGGTGCATACGACACCAAAGAGAATCGACGACTTGCGTTTCTGGGTCCTCAATGACATTAACATGCAGGTCGGATCGATAATACAGAAGCACTCCCCTCTTCTGCTAGGTCGATCGTTTTGTATGGAAGTCATGCCGGGTAGAGCAATATCAGCATCCGTGATCTCCGTGTTCAGCCAAATTTCGGTGACCATAACTAAGTCTCAAGACGTGGAGACCTGACGAATACGAAGTTCGGTTAGCTTGCTGAAAGACCTTGTGCATCGGTATCCAAGCAGGTGACGGCATCGGTGGTCACAAGCGTGTTTGTGAATGCTGGTTTCCGGTGAGGGTCTATGCCGACCCTTGCGGGGTCGGCTGCCGGTAGTTTTTATGTAGGACCGATGACGCAGGTCCTATGGCTAGTTCAGGTTGTTGTATAGAACTCTCAGCACCAACAAGAGGGTGACCATCCTGTCCTCTTTCAGCTGTCAGTGTGTTTTGGCATTGTTTCCGTTCTGAGCTACACGGTGACAGAATTACATTGGTAAGTTGCTTGCTCAGTATTACATTGGCTATCTGTGGCCCAGTGCCTATTGTCTTTATACCTATTTCGGATCGCAGCATTTTACGTATTTTATGCCACATTTGATCACATGTTCTGCCATCAGTTTGGAGTGTAATGATACTTTCATCACTTGGGGACCACAGCCTTTGTGCTTTGGTGATAGCGGTAACCTTGATGTCGAAGTAGCGATAATATTTTTGAGTGAGAGTACTTCACGAATAAAACGCCATTTATCCCAGTCATCCGCTTTGACCTCTAGCTCGCTTAGTGACTGGAGCTCAGGGACACCGTGAGCAAGATAGATTTTGCGTCTTGTTGTTTACGGAGGTCATCCGGATTTTGTTTGCCTTTCTGGGGTTTGCTCCAACGAGCATCTGGAAGTATTCAAACAGTGCATGTGGTGGTACGGAGGTGAGTGGCTGACAAGAGAACTGCCTCTGCATCATTACCTGACTGAATTGTTACCTGGAGTAACCGCGATTCACCAGAGTGCACGGAGTTTGGGTGACGGACGAGACGCATCATCCTGACTGGTTTAGCTTAAACCTCTAGTAGTCGGCACAGGGAGTCAAATTGTTTTTTATCGTCTAGTATCTTATCTTTTATTGAGTTCGCCCCGAATTCAGTCACATTAATGCATAAAACAGTTAAAGAATCATGGTAGTGATTCATGTTCTCCTTTTCGGAGGGACCAGTGGCTGCTTTCACTGGTTGGACAAATGATGGGGTCTTGATTCGGGTGGTGGTATTGGCAGTAGTAACTTGTTTGGCGGCGACCGGGTTGCAATAGGAGGTGCTTCCGTCATATGGGTAGCAACAACTGACGCGTAGGCTGTCGGCCCTCTAATAGTGTTTAGTGTTGCGAGGTATTCGGTTAAGGAATGTGTGGCGAACGTACCTTTATGAGCAGACGCCAATGTCTGAGTGGCCAACACTAGATCCTTAATCGGATACTGTGTTGAATTGAAGCATGATGTTGAGCAACGATTTGTCTAGTTCTGATTTGTCTGGTTTATGTGGGACAGCTTCCATGGCTGCTGCCTGCTCCACAAGCTTTTCAGCCTATTGCATTTCTGCTCCGAGAGTTAGATATCTGACTAGTGGAAGGGACGTCCACTCAGTGCAGGACCAGAGAGAATCAGTCGTACTATTAAGCTTTTTATCTGGATGTGAGCAAGGCGAGCACATCGAAAATGAAAGTATTTTCGGCAGTTTCTGCATTCTATTCCAAATCGCACAAGTTTTACACAGCTGTCTACACCACAACGAATGTTTATTTCGGAAGCTTTGGGTTTAGCTTTCCGTGGGCAACCAGTACGTGACATTGTGACTGGCATATCTGCGGAAACCGTTCGTCGCAACATCTGCACCGGTATGCTGAATCCAAACGCCGTCGGTCAAGTTGGTGTTCTGGCTGACACCTGTTCGATTGCTGTAGAATGAATCCAAGATGGCGGACAGACGGCAGTTGGGTCATTCAGTGACATCTCCGACAGTAGCCGGAGAATATTCACCAAATTCGCACAGATGGAAAAATACACCAAAAGCAAACTATTGGTGCAAAATGCACACAGAAAACACGCGTAACACAGTATTTCTACATAAAAGTAGAATCCTGCAAGGTAAAGTAAAAATCCGCGGCGTCCGTGGGTACAGTCTGCTATAGTATCTAAGCCAAACATAGTGTACCATCGGTAATCTACACCAACGTTACAGAGCCAAGGTAAAATTCCTTAAAAGGAAAACAAATCAGTGATGTGGACCAGTGAATCTCCATATCTGCTATCACAGGTATTGTGCTTCAGCCTACCAAATTGACACGGATTACGCGACAACCAAAGTCATGGCACTAACTTGAATTGAGAATTCTCCGTGTTTTATTGACTTCCGCTGATGAAGCAGTAGCTATCCTGTTATCGACAGTTCGCCTTCGAAACGTGTCATTTGCCATCCTCATCTTCCTAGAGATTCCGTGGTGCGAACGACATCAGGCGAAGTATGATCCGGAAGAATACGGAAAGTATCGGTGTCTAGGGCCATCCTCGAGATCGTGATGAGCGCGAAGCAACCGCCCATGACCAAGAGCAGTAGTGATACATCTGAGAGAAGCTGTCTGTGGAAAATGTCATAACGCAGGCGATCTTGAGGCTACACAAGTCGGCAAATTTCAGAGGAAATGGCCCGAGGATTGTGCCAGTGGTGCTGCAATCTTGACAGATATTAACTAGGGTGTTAGAGAGCTGGTATGCCGGCCGTAGCGGTCTTCCTTCGGAAATCCGGATCAAAGTAGCATCCCCTAAGCAAACATACGATAGCAGCCCCCCATACACTACATATAAAAAGAGGAGCATAGAGGCAACGGCGGGATCTCTTGATCTGACACAGATGAGTTCGTCATCACCCCACCCAAAGTATCGATTAATAGCCGATTACTCGCCAATCGGAAAACATCATCCCCGAAATGCACATCCCATGACTCAGTGCTAAGAAAAGAGTATCCTATTTTATGCACACAAAGTATAATGTCTTCTGAGTAAGCTTTTCCAACTGCGACTATATCAAACATCATACGCCTGGGATATCATGGTTATAACTGAAACTTGGCTGCATTCAGAAATTACCGATGCCAAAATCGGGACAATCGCTCCGGTGAGGGCGGTGGGGTAATTTTAGGCTACCGTAATGACCTCCAGTGCAAACTGGTAGAGGATCCGAAAACGCTAATCAGAGAGTTGCTCTGGAGCAGCCTACGATTAATGAGCAACGACACCTACATTTTGGCAGTGGTGTATTCTCCCCCAATGTCCACCCCAGAGATGAACTCCCGCCTGACATTATTATTGAGGAAAGTGCTTCGACGACGATACAGCCAGGTTACTATTTCCGGTGACTTCAGTGTTCGCGATTTGGAAGTTTCGGCTCCTCCCAACAAACAATTCAAGGTAGACCTGAAAGCGTCTATTGCAAGCATTCCGCTCTTTAGTGATGTCAATTCGCTTACTAGATTCAAAACGGGAAATAAGCCATCTGTGCATGATTTAGTGCTCACGAACGAAGAGCTCATGATCGCGAGACCAAAGATGGAGAGCTCTCTTTGGCGAGATGATCAGGTAACAATACTTTACGACTACGTGTGTTATGCGGAATATCCACAAGAACATAGTGACTTGTTTAGAAAAGGCGCATACTATGTTACACTCACAGAACTTGTTGGGGATGTCATTTGGGATTTTTCGGACAATTGCTCCATTCACACTACATGGACGGAGTTTGCTGCCAAATTCAGCGATCTGATTAAATCGGCATCTGTGAACAGCTCCGTTCGTTCTACAAGAGCATCATCAATTATTAAGAGCAGAATCCGAAAAAGCATGGCGTTACGAGATACAGCGTGGCATTTTACAGAGCGAACCCCAACCCTGAAAACTGGAACTACTATGTAGTGCATCGTAATCACTGTACCACCCTTGTACGTGAGGACAAATGGGTCCAGCAGCAGAGACCAACAGGTTTTGTGTTAACAACAATCTTCTGTACAATTATGTGGATAGCATCCGGAATGTGAAGCGTGGTGTTTTCCTACTTACCTCAGCAAATTAATGTGCTCAGTCTGCGGAGGATGCAGTCAACGTTCTACGGCTGTAATATGCTACAATATTTCGATGAGCCACCGGCATATGTCACATACCTGTCACATTCCCCCAGAGGTTAATTTTCACACACATCACTTTTAGTTCAGTGGCCTTTCTGGGGTAGCTGATATGGTTGCGCTACCATAGTTCCCCGAAGTTGACTACATTCCCCCAAAAGATTTCAGGTGGCAGCGACGACTATAATTGAGCTATTAGCTCGTTTGTTCCAAAATGGTTGGAGAAACAGCTGGTACCCAAGATGTGGAAGCAGGGTATCATCACCACAATTTGCAAGTGTGGTGACCGTCCAAAGCTCGTCAACTATCGCCTAGTGCTCCTCCTCCCGGTGCTCTCAAATGTCGTGGAGTCGATCACACCTGGGGCTCTAAAGAACTACTTTTAAAAGCTAAGAATTATAGCACCGGAGCAACGAGGATTCCGTAGACAGTGGTCATATACTACCAATGTTCTGATGATGCGTAGTAGTTAGACTGAAATAGCCGAGAGTGACACCGGAACTGTTGTCATTTACCTCCCCTTTCTAACGTGTTTAACCGCACAGATGATCAAATCCTTCTCTAAAACCTGTGTGCGTACGGAATTGAGGACCCGGGTCTTCGATGTATAGGGAAGTTTCTCCTTCCGTGGAGACTGCAGGTCCTCGTTAGGGATTCCCTCGCTGATACTATACATGAACTGCGATGTCCCACAGGGATCGGTGATATGGCTGTGTCTATTCCTGGTATTCACCAAAGACTTCTCGCGTATCATCGATGTAAATCTCCTGCTTTTCGCCTATGACATATGACAGGCGACCGGTTATCGTTACGATCGGTTGTCAGGACGATCACGATGTGTTGTAAAGAGGCTGAGACCGTTCCTATGAATGGTCAAAGGCAAACATACTTCCGTTTAACACGGACAAGTGCAAACCTGCGCATGTGGGCTATAAGTACATTTACGCCTATGAGCATGGAGACCACCCGCTGAAAATCGCCTCACAGGAGCGTGATTTTGTGTGGTGACACAAAACGACCTCGGCTGTTAGGCGCTGTGGTTGATGGCCACAAACACCGCTAACCAGCACTTTGATCTCTTACGGAAAGCATTCAGGAGGTTCGACCCCACCATATTCTTCGGAATACTCAATGTGCATGTGAGGCCCTACGTGGAGTACGCGATTCAGACCTGGCAATCCTGGCTAACCCGTAAACTGGTTACACTGGACACCGCACAGCGACAGGCAACGGAAAAGGTGAAGGGCTTACTCCACCTACCCTACAATCTGCGACTGAAAACTTTTGGAGTGTACAACGGAAGTTACTGCCGTCTACGGTGTGACCTCATTCTGGTGTACCAGTTCTTGAAGAACCCTGGTCACGCTTGTCGTCACCACCTGAAACCTTGCCGTAGCACAAAATTGATGGGTCACCACTTGAAACTGGGTACGCAATACAGACGGCTGAAAAGCTACCAGAAATTTGTTTCTCTTCGAAGTTATCGCCCCTGAGTCTCACTTTCGACTTTTGTCATTTCTGTGCCTAAGCTACCTATTTTTATAAAACGACTCGACGATGCATTCCAAGGCCTGCATTCTGTTCACTTAGTGACAACAGGATGCAGACAAACATTGTGCTCTCCAGCCCACAGGAAATCCGTCTAAACAATGAACAATAAACAATGATTTATGCCGAGTAAAATAGCAGTTGCTTGACAAGTCCCGCATGATGGTGGGAGTGAAGCTAGAATTAGCAAATATAAGTGAGTTGTCTGTTTGAGCTTTTATCTAGCAGTTATGCCACTAAATAATAGTAGTGTAAAGGGGAATTGAATGTGAATGACGAAGCCACATGGGGACAGTTGTGTTTGGTTAATGTACCCCGTGAGAAAAGTAAAAACAAGAATACTCACTTCTGTACCGTCTCCTCAGCTTTATGTAACATATTAATCCGGGTTGAAGAGATAATTATTATATTCTAAAGTAGCACAGTTTAGGCAGCGATGTGATGGGGGCCAAGAGCATGATCTAGTCGCTTTCTGAAAATATCCAAGGTCGGGGAAGAAGCAAATTAGTTTGGGAGAAGGTTTCAGGGTTGGCAAACACGAAGAGCAAAATAATTCCGCCGGCATTCCAGTTGGCTATACTGTGCACACAATTTCAGTGAGTTGCCTCTGATATTGGTGCCTGTACGGAGTTTTAGCGAGTGACGGCATACGTGATTAGGGTCACTCAACATTTGGTAGAGTACTATTAGATCGCCGCGCAGCCTTCAGTAGCGGCCACTGAAAACTCCTAATGACCTCAGCCTCTGCTATTAGGACAGATTTCGTAGGCCTTTGACGTTCTTTACGGTCCTGCGTTGTGGTTTATCTAACACTTCTAAGTCGCTGTTCAACCAAGATTGCCAAGCTTGGATGGCATATTCCAAGTGAGGGCGCACGTAAGAACTGAGCACCACGGAGAAGATGGATAGGCCAAATCCTCCGTATGCTCTCCACAGCAAGCCGACGTACTGGTTGGCTCTCTTCGTAGCTGGCTCTGACTGCGTTGAACAGTTAAGCTCACTTTGAAGGAGCACGCCAAGGTCGCGTTCTTGGGAAGCCGTTTGCAATGCATCTAACCCAAGCTTATACACGTAGTCATACCTATGGCACAACTGAAAAGCGTGACATTTTTCCACATTGAACGGTAGTGTATTCAGAAATGATCAGTTTAAAATATGGTGCTGTGGTCAAGCTGGAGCCTTTCGTGGTCTTTCTGTTTCCTGATCCTACAACATAACTTGACATCATCAGCGAAGAATAGGTACTCGGAAGTATTTTCCCTCGCCAGATCGCTTATGAAAATCAAAAATAGCCGGGGCATGAGCAATGAGCCTTGTGATACACTTCGCTCCACCACAATTGCGTCGGACAGAGATTTTGGTACTCTCACCTCTAACCGAGGTTCGTGTAGGGAATTGCCTATCCAACGCAGCAGTGAGTCATCAGTGCCATAGAGTTGAAGTTTACAGCGGTGAATTACGCGGTCTAAGTAATCAAACGCTTTTGAGAAGTCCAGGTAAAAGACATCGATCCCAGCTCCACCAGTAACTGCTTCAGTCCAGCTGCTGCGTGCATTTAACAGGTTCTTAATGCATAAGTGCTTTTGTCGGAAGCCATGTTGCACTGGTACTATGATGTTGTGATTTTCCAGTAGTCCGCTCCACACTGAGTGCATGGAACCGCTCTTCGAGCCTATCACGGCCACAAAGACCGTGCACCCTGTCCCCTCCAGCAACGGCCAGCTGTCTCCTGGAAGCAGTATGAACGATGTAGTGGGTAATAGACAGGTAGGCACCTTGTCAACATGCACATCAAGCGCATCCACACCGGGGATATCAAACAACAGCCAAACACTTGAGAGAGAGAGAGAAAGAAAAAGAAAAAGAGAAAAACTCGATTAATGCATAGGAAAACGGTGATATGAACCTTAATTAAAGAGCATTTGTAATAAGTTGTTTACAGCAAATCCTAGCTAAGTGCACGAGGTAAGGAATTATAATTCACGGAATGCCACGAACACAAAAATATCATGGAAATGGAATATAATTGGCTTAGGCGATGTGTGCAAGTTAATGGAATAGAGTACAGTGAGATATTTATATGAGAAAGAAAAGCATTAAGGTAAAAACTGTAAACCCACCACCTGAAATAAAGAGACTTAGCATGCAAGCACGCGGTTAGTAAATCCAATTTAGCGTGCCTACAAACGCTGCGCCGGTGCTGCCTACGTTCTCTGCAGGGCCAGTCGGCGCTTCGGCAGTGGTCCCGAGTGACATCTCTCATGGCTCACTAGGCCTGCCTGACTAAGGCACTCGCGACCGCATGTGCTACAGCACCACGCGCTCGATGTCGATGGAGTACAATCCATCGGTGCTTGCCGCTTCCGCACTTGCCGCTTCTTCTCTGCATGCATGAGGGCTTTTTCCGGCACCTCGGCAACTGCCTTCGTGATTAGGTCACGCCATGCACCACGATCAACCGCCTTCAATTTCCATGATCTGCAACCAAGATTAGAACGTGTGAGGCTCACTTTAATCATGTCCTGGTAACATAACTTTGGTTTCCCAACGTGCCGCTTCCCATTACTCAGCTGACCGTATAAAAGTTGTTTCGGTATCCGCGCCGAATCCATACGGCTCACATGACCGAGCCATCTCAGGTGTCGCAGTAAAAGTATACCGTCCACTGCATACATCGCACTTCGGCGCAACACTTCCGTGTCTGCAACTCTGGCGCCCCAGCCGATTCGAAAAATTCGTCGCAGACACTGCTGATGGAACCGCTCGAGATATCGCACATCCCGACGGTACATCGTCCACGTTTCCCTGCCCTATATAAGAACGGACAATACCATGGATTTGTACACCATCAGCTTCATGCCAATGGTAAGCTGATGGTCGTTCCACACTCGGTATTCACGCTTACCGAATGCCGCTGCTTACTTCGACACACGAATACGCAACTCAACGTGTAGCTGCTGATCAGTCGACATCACACTCCCAAGTTAGCTGAAACGGGAGGTGGTTTCCAGCACCAATGCTGATTCGCGGAAATATTGAAGATTGCACCTCCGGTGAAGGCTGAAAGAGACAGACAGTTTTGCTTGTGTTGATGGTGCGCCCGAATTTGGCCGCTGTCGAAGCCAGAGCACTAGTCATGTGCTGCAACTCATCCGCGATGTGTGAAAACAACGCACAGTCGTCAGCAAACAGCGACATACGGATAGCTGTCTCACAGACTAGAGTTCTCGCACCGAAACGACGGATGTTCAGCAACCCACCATCAATACGGTGCTCCACACGAACACCGTAAGCACAAGCGGCATCAAAAGTACAAGACAACATTGCATGTAGATATATATTAAACAGGGCAGGAGCTAAGACACAGCCTTGCTTCACACCAGTGACAACTACAAAGTCATCCGAGGTCTCTCCACTCAGCTGCACCCGCGCTCGCATACCACTGTGCAGACATTCAACTAAACTTACAAACTTACGCGGGCAACCAAACTTACCCAACACCAGCCACAATGCCTCGCGGTTCACCGTATCAAATGCTTTGGTGAAATCAACAAAAAGCGAGTACAATGGCTGGTGTCGTCCTCTGCACTTCTCTTGCAACTGACGAGCCGCAAACACCATATCTATAGTGCTGCGACCCGAACGGAATCCACACTGCTCTTCCGCCACGTTAGGTTCCACAACCTGACTGACAAGGTGGTTGAGCAGGATTCGGGCAATCACCTTGTCCACACAACTCAGCAAGTTGATGCCACGATAATTCGTGCAACATTGCTTGCTCATGTTGCTCTTGTACAGTGGTAGCACAAGGGCATCCTTCAGCTCAGCAGGCACCTCCTTCTCAATCCACACGCGTTGCACCAAGTGGTGCAGCGCAGTCAACAACGCGGGTCCGCCGTGTTTCAATACTTCAGGTGGGATCCCGTCAGCTCTGGCACATTTGCCGTTTCGCAGCTGAGCAAGTGCTCTCTGCGTCTCATCCAGTGTCGGCGTATCCACCAGATCCGCCTTCACATCGTGCTGCTTCAAGCAGTTCAATGTAGGCCAGTCGATCTCTGAACGGTTGTTCAAGAGACAGTCAAAGTGTTTCCGCCAGATCTGCATTATGTCTGCAGTCTGGGTGCAGGTAGCGCCTGAACTACCATCGATCAGTGTCCTCAGCGGCTCCAATCTCGGTCCATACACCGCCTTCAAGGAGTCAAAGTATTCCTTGTGTTGACGGCATTCGGCGTAGCATTCCATCTGCTTCGCCTTCTCCGTCCACCATGCATTTTTAATGCGACGGAGCTCTCGGGTCAGTCGCCGTCGAAGATTGCGAAACTGACTACTCTTCCCCAAGTCACTGGGGTCTGCAACATGTGCAGCAAATGCTGCATTCTTCTCAGACACCAATGCGCCAATCGTCACATTGTTGTCATCAAACCAATCAGGCCGCTTACAGTTTGCGCGCCCGATGGTCTCCTCCGCAGCAGCTGTCACCTGGTCGCGAACGTTGTGCCACAGGTCGCCCACTGTGACTGTGCATTCCACATCACACAATCTTGCAGCCATCGCCTTCTCCAGCTCAGTACGTTTCGCCACAGTACCGAGGGAGAGTGTGAAATTTACGACGATTCACGGCGGGAGTGTAATACATGGATTTACGAAAATATATGTACAGTTTGGTCCGAGCCAATTTATGATCATTGCCACACTCAGCTCCACGCAGTACACGTGTCATGCGCACTTCACGCATATCACGCTGACGTACGATGACATAGTCGAGCTGGTGAGCGTGACCACTCCGTGGGTGCGTCCAAGTTGCTATATTACTCGCACTCAGTGCAAACCGAGTGTTTGTGATCGTCAAGCGGTGAGTGGCACACAGTGAGAGCAGCCTGTCACCGTTCGCATTCGCTGAACCAATGCCATGCGCACCGATAACATCTGTCCACGCTGATGCATCACGCCCAACACGCGCATTAAAATCACCCAGCAGAAATAGTCGGTCGCTCGTCGGCACAGACCGTATCACGGAGGATAGCTCAGTGTAGAATTGATCACGCGTGTCATCAGAATAACACATGGTCGGACCGTACGTACTTATAAAAGTGGCAAACTTACCTCTTCCGAGTCGTAGGCGAACAGTCATCAGTCGCGCGCTGATGCCTGTTGGTTCACCCACCAGCTGGCCATGGAGGCGGTCGGATATTGCCAATCCGACCCCATGTTCACGTGGTGCTGAGGCGGCGTTGCCCACCCAGTAGAATGTGTAGCCAGCACCTGCTTCATGCAACTTACCTTGCTCAGCGAGCCGAGTTTCACTGATCGCCGCCATATCGATGTTGTAACGTGCCAGCTCCATCGCGATCAGTGCAGTGCGTCGCTCCGGGCGCTCGCTGGATTTCCGGTCCAGTAGTGGGCGCACGTTCCAGCACCCGATGCTGAGTGCTTTACGCGCAGGCATACGATTGCATTGGTGAGCAATCGCACGCGAGGTGGTCGTTGTGCTTCGGAGATTTACTTGAGGGACTCCGCCCGGAGCCTTTGGTTCAATAGCCTTACCCACAAGGCAGTGGGTTGTTTGCAGTTTTGCTTGAGGGACTTCATCCGGAGCCTTCGGCTCAAAAGCCTGACCCACAAGGCAGTGAGTGGTTTGGAGATTTGCTTAAGGGACTCCGCCCGGAGCCTTTGGCTCAATAGCCTGACCCATAAGTCAGTGAGGAGCAGATCCAGCTCGGTAATGTGATTGCAGAGACAGATGGGGATCTGCTTGACGGCTGTCACACGCAGTGTTTGAGGTACTGAAGGGTATTTTGTATGTTTTGCGACCGTAATTGGACACGCACCTGCGACCACGGCCAGACGCAGGTGGGTTTTGGCGGGTTTGCACCAATTTGACCAGGGGCTGCCTGGCTTGAGGCGGGCAGTAACAAACCATTGAACACCCGAAGGTGTCCTACAACCGTCAGAGTTTATGCGTGGCGCTCGTGCTCTACGCCAATCGCGCTGTGAGATTATAACCCGTAAACCTGTTGTCTCCCATGGCTAGGTTTTACGGGTAGTGGGTCATCGACCACTTCCTAACCTCAGAAGAGGATGGACTAGGATACTGCCAGGGCGCCCAATCCTGACAGGAGAACGACTCGGGTCCTCAGCCAAAGCCTTCGATTAAATGAACACCCGAAAGGCAGCGGGTCTAGCACATGGTCAGTTAGCTGACTCATGCGGATTGGTGTCCTGGATCTTAGCAGGGAGAAGAGCGAAACCCAACTCCCACCCAGCGGTCGCCACGAGGAGGCGCCCAGGACATGAGACTATGGCGCAACAGTAGCAGCAGTGGGTAGACCATCTGTCAGGATCTAGCCACCACCAGCCTCAGCGCACCATAGGCTCTCCCGCCAAGCTAGAGTGTACAGCCCTAGTTTCTTACGTCGGTCTTCGTATGTCATACCACATAAGTTGGGAATCAGCCTGGTGGCTACAGACTGCACCCGTTCAAGCTTTTCTACCTCGCCCAGGATGATGGGACAATACGCGGTAGAGACATACTCTAGCATTGGTCGTAATATTGAGACAAAGAGGCGAGTGGCAATCTCTTCGGACCAAGTACAGAAGCTGCGCCTGAGCGCCCAAAGCATCCGAAGGCTGTTTTGGTACAGCCTATTCGTGTTGTCAATGGACTTTAGGTCGCAGCGTGAGAGCACACCGAGGTCGCGCACGAAAGACGCGGGATGCAGCGGTTGACCAGCCACTGTGTACGTTCGGCTGTGCTCACATTTACCCAACCTCATGGATTGCGACTTAGCAGGGTTGATCGGAAGGTTAAACTCTGCAGACCATGTCGAGAGGCGGTCGAGGTCCTGCTGAAGTAAATCACAATCATTGAGTGTGCGGATTACTCACCACATCTTCAAGTCATCTGCGAACAACGTACAAGGTGCTTGGAGTAGTTGAGGCACATTATTTACATGGATCAGAAACAATATCGGCCCCAGTACAGTGCCTTTGGGCACGCCGCTGCTCGATGGATACCAGTCGGTTAAATGGTTTTCAACCTGGACTCTCCACTTTCGATCAACAAGGAAATCCCTGATCCATTTGTGCAGCGAACCACCAACACAGCACATCCCCAGCCTGTCAAGGAGCACTGCATGGTTAACATTGTCAAAAGCCTTACTGAAGTCAATGTAAATGACGTCGACCGATTGGCCTTTCGTTCAGCACTTGTAACCATTCGTGCCTCGTCAACAGTAGGTTGGTGATGCAGGAGCGGCCTTTCATGAAACCATGCTGTGCGGAGGTCAACTGTTTTTTCGACTCGAGAAGCTGCAGAAGGCTCTTCTTCACGATCTTCTCGGGCGTCTTTGCCAAAATAGCGGTCAGGCAGATCGGCCGGTAGTTATTCACTTTGCTTGGGTTACCACCTTTCGGTATGGGCTTTACGACTGAGCATTTCCAGTCGTCCGGTAACAGTCCAGTGGATAGTGACCTGTTAAACAGTTCAGTTACAGAAGGCGCGATGATGGCCGATAGGGACTTGAGGATCAGTGGGTTTATACCATCTGGTCCAGCAGGCTTCGTCCCGTCAAGATTTGTTAGAAGCTTGCGTACCTCCTCAATGTTGCAGTCCAGGCTGTTAAGTTCGGCTGGAGCGGTACTCGTCGAACTCGTTACAGACACCTGGTCACTTGCAAATACGGAGGCGAAGTGCACCGCCAATGCGGACGCACGAGTTGCACTCGAGGTCAGGGGCTGTCCTTCTGAGCCTTCTAAGACTGGGACATTGGCTACAGGCCTCAGGCGCCGCTTAACGTATGCGAAGATCCTCTTGGGAGCAGTTTTGGTAGCGGTTGCAAGCTCCTCTTCGAAGCTTCTGAGTTTTCTTGTTTTCGCGTTGTTGCAGCGATTTCGCTGCCTTTGTTTTTTATTCACCACAAACGCATATTGCACATGCAAGGGCATGGTAGTACCTGTACGTATTCGGTCTGCGCCAAATATGGACGCAGCTTCTCATTTAAAGAGAAATTTACCCAGTATATACATTATTAGTATAAAATTGTAAAGCACAGGGAGTAGTGTTATCGGACGATAATTGGTTAAGTCAATGCGACTATCTCCCTTCTGAACAGGAGTGATGACCTTCGCGTCCATACTGTTGGAATATGGTTCTCCTCTAGACAACGCTGAGAGAATATAGACAGAGGTTCCGCCAGATCACCGGCTATTGCCTGTAAAGCCTTCAGTCAAATATTATCGAGACCAAGAAATCTGTGGATACGCATGGACAATAGTTACTTTGAAACGCTTTCTGCAGTGAAAGTGATATTGCGTTAATCTGACAGTGTGACAATGGAAACAGGGATAACTGTTGAGCCCGTTACTCCCTGGAACGTTTGTGGTTGATGGAACTGTAAGAGATCGGCTAGTTTTGTTGCTGATCGCGTGCAGCCGTCAGTCACGATCAGTGCTGGAATTCCACGGTGCACCTTACGAAGGTCATCAACATGCCTGTATAAGAGTTTACGGTTCGCACAGATTCTCTTCATTAACTCCCGCTGATACGTCGCCTTGTACTTGCGGATCAAGCTCACACAGAAGCTACGCTGTGCCACACACGCAGTCCAGATTTCGGAATTCGGGAGTCCTTGTGAGCTCTCCATATTAAGCCCCCCAAAGACATGCACTTGCCTGTTCTGCTCCTCAGAAATGACTTCCTACTCCTTTGATGATGGAAGAATTTCTGCTCAGACGCGTGAGTTACCATTGTGCTAAATGTCCTTGTGAAAGCAACCCAGACAATTTCTTGGGAGGTTTCAGTTAAGAAGGTCCAAGATACGTCCTTAACCATCGCGAATAACAAGTTGCAGTGTGTGACCATACACACTTTATCGTCCTCCTTTTTAGGATATTCCGCATTACACACAAACAGTAAAGTCGCATGGTCACTGTGACTCAGTGGTGTGCTTGTAAGTATTCTGTCGACAATGTGTTCTTAATTGATGAGCACAAGATGAAGTATCGATGGCTTGTTAGCTGTTCGAATTCTTGTGAGAGAGGTCATGTGGTTGTGGCGAAGGTAGCTGGAAATTACCCTTTGTAAACAGGCTTTGAAATGCCTGCTATCGGCCGCCGCTACTTCCAGCTCGTGAACATTAAAGTAGCCTGCGATGATAATATGACTGTATGTCTTGTTCAAAGCAACCTGAAGAACATGGTTCAGTTTGGAGTCCATTTCACACGTAGAGTTTGGTAAATCACAGCCATAAGACATGTGTCGTTGTTCCGCAACCATAGACGGCACCAAAGCAAATCTGATGAACAGATTTCTGCTTGATCAATAAGTTCATATCGGAAGTTAGTCTTGTAATACATAATCACGCCACTACCTCTCCTAGCTCTGTCATTCTGAAGCAGTGACATACCAGGTAAATTGACCTCAGAATCTACGATCTCAAGGCTTAATCAGGTCTCCGTAATTATAATGAGCTCTCGGATATACATATGTGTGTGTAAAAGGATACGCATGTGTGTTAACGAACATAACTTGGCTTACAGTGAATTTACATGTTATACTACGAATACCGTGATGAGTAGTGCGCTGCTATGAATTTAACTTTGCTGGCAATATTTTCTATATTTTGAATTTTTACCATGATCACCCTGCGGGACCTGTTAAGCTTCAGCAATTGTACCCGTATACAATCATTGTTCCATTGGTTCAGTGTAGACTCCATCGTTGACATTGCAGATAAACCTGATCAACGTGTCATCAATCTCTCTTGTACGTGATGGTACGAAAAATAACTAACTACATAAACAAAATCATGACGGGTGTTATAATCCGCTCTTTCAACATGTATAAAATCACAGCATCCACGTTTATGGTAAAACCCCACTGAGTATGCGCACACCTGCAGATGCTTTTTCCTGCTCAAAACTTGTTAACATGTAGATTTCCACCAACTACTGCGGCAGATCAGGTGTTTTCGGCTGTACCCCTTCCACTTTTACTGAATAAATAGCACTGTGCTAATTCAGACGAATATGGAGGACGTTCAAGTATTGCGGTGTTTTCACTGATCAGAACTTTAATAATAAATCCGCAATAACAGGAGTACTTTCTTGTGCAAGATTCACCTGACATTTCACAACACAATGAGCCTGTTTCTTACATACCAGCGCAATTGTCAAAAATTGATTATAATACTACCGAGTACCGGTTTGTGTAACTGGTGTCCATTTTGACCTCCAGTGTGCTGGATTTCAAAGGAAATCATGGGAACTGCACCGAACGGCTCGCGTACTCGTTTTCACTCCCAAGAAAGCTGGTACTTTCCGAGGAATTGGTGACGTGTGGAAACCAGACGCTGTCTTCTACAGTGGTCGCAACCAACCTCTGAAGTGGGGCACGTGTCGAGCTGTTCCATATTAGCTTACAAGTTATGATAATTTGCCATTTTGTTCCAAGAATCAGTGACATAAGTTGCTGGCTGGTTGGGACAAGCTGCCAGCCAGCATAGATTCCTGGTGGCACCAGATGAGGCGTCCCCACTGACAAGCCTAATTACGGCGAACCGGTCGTCTGTGCTTTTCTGGATTGGTTTTTGGACTATCTGGCTAGCAAGGTGCTGGGACGAATTAGCAAACTTTCCAGTGTACTGATTGTCGATCCATTTCAAAAAGCACGTAAACATTCGAATCTGACCTTGTGTAACAGCCCCTCATAATCCGGGATACTTTAACAAAGGCAACGTAAGTTTCGTTATTTTTAGCCGTGCTCGTTTTCTAGTGCTTCCTTCAACCTTGTGCAAACTATCCTCATCTCCAACGCGTCGTTTTAAATGCATCGGATACCGTTGTCACGTCAGTCGACGATAGTTATTTATATGGCTCATGCACACTGCGTTATTATCGGTTAGCCTCGCAGTGATCAATCAGTAACCCATCACGTCATGTTTTAAATCGTGTCACCTTATTGATGCTCGCAAGTTTTAGTCCCATAAACACTGTCCTACCGGACTACGGTCCGGAGGCGTGCTTGCTCAATTCCGTTACTAGGTAATATTGACGACAGGTGAAAATGAATCCCAACATTAATCCAACTGCTTTGGTCGTCCGCTGAGTATGAATCGACTCTATCAAACTGGATGGGGCGGAAGAAAGCATTTACTAATTACTTGGAACTGCTGCCTGTGTTGAATTCCATGGTTTCACTTCGGAGTCCCACAAACTAAGACTATTCAGACAAACGCTGGCGGATGAAGGGTATCGATATCGTGGTGCACTACAACTTGAAAATTGCGACACCATTACGTCTACCGTGGATAAATACACCACATTGCGGGGACTGAAACAGAATCCTTATGCTGCGAGCCACTGCTTTTCGAAGGTTGTACAGAAACCGAACGAGAGCGTCAAAAACCTCATTGCATATATACGCCAGTCCATTTCCGAGTGCAAGTACGATGAAATTCCACCCTACAAGTTTGAAGAGGAAATGAAAATAGAGTGTTTAATTGCGGGGATTCGGGACGAAATTGCACTGGAAAATTGGCTTCTTTGCACGAATCAGTTACCAAGTAGGTGAACACATGTCCCATTGTTTCCCAAAGGGAAAACATCTCACACCAGCTAGGGGAATTCATAGGGCATCCAGTTGTTGATGCTTTTTACGTAGTTAGCAAACCTGAGACTCTAGCTGAACCTGGAAAACAATTCGTGTGCTATATCTGCGGGATGTAACCTAGTGCTTCTAAGTGTCGCCACAAATAAAGTGTCTGTCAAAATTGGGGTAAAATATGCCACCTATATTGTGTGTGCAGATCGAAACCCGTACGACTGACTAGTCTCGCTCAAACAAAAAGTCATAAAATGTTGTTGTTGGTGGAGGTAAACGTCCTGGATGACGCAGATAGTGATCCAAATTCCATATATGACTCGTCTAGTGATCGAGAGTGAACCGATCGATTTGGGATTGAATACGATGGCAACAGTTACCATTATAAGCAGCAATTCAAACAAAAGCCTATCGGCCTAATAACCGTGTGCCTCCAAATTGGTCAATGGTCAATGGTATATTGCGGAGAAAATAAGCCGAAGCTTGACATGTCCCACCGGATGATTGGTTAGGGGTGAGCAAAATAAAAGCCAAAACAGCAACCGGAAATAATGAGCAACCACAGATTGCCGGTTACAGTATTTCCAATCTAAACAGTCCACACTAGGTTTTAGGTATTATTCCAAGTCTTTGTCTGAGGTTTCTAGACAAAAATGGCGGAGGGTTGAGGTATAGTTGTTTTTCTGATGTTTTTGTGGGTCGTCTGGGTTATGTGATATAGTGCAGCACACCGTCGACACGAGCTTTGAACATGACTGACGTGGGGGCTGAAATAATTTCTTCTGTGAGAGCATTTCGTTTGTGGCAAACACGCAACGAGAAGAAGTTACTGCGACATATCAGCTACCAGTATTGTTCTCCCAATCTGAGGTGATAAGCTCTCAGTCTGTTGTTGTGACTCAGCTTCACACGGTGATAGCAAGGATGATAAGGGTTGTTTAATATTTGGTAAAACTTGATTAGGTCACCACGCAAACGCCGATAGCGTCTACAGAAAATGCCCCACATTGAAGCGTTGTTCGTAGGGTAAGTGGCGCAGCTCCTTAACATTTTGGTTTGTTGTTTGGGAAAGTGCTTGGTTAAAGTCAGGCAGGTCGAGCGTGAATTAACTCTTACATTGATCGTGGTACCCAGGAAACACCAAATCTCTAAGGCCGAAATTGGATCCGTTACTTCCAAGATACGATGTGGAATAATGAGGTCGTGGTCAATGACAGCAGTACAAAACTGTTCATCCAAGCTTCCTTTTAGTTCGAGTATAAGTTGGGGAGGCTGAGAAATTTTGAAGAAGACATCAGTCTACGGTATAATACCAATAACGTATTATAATGCACGAATATTACCTTAAGCTCTGCGTTCCAAAGTTGAAGTAGGACTTCAACTGCTTCAACTTGAAGGATTGATCATTCCCGTACCACATTTGGATTGGAATATCACAAGTGTTCTTGTACTCCAACCCGATGATACCGTTAGTATGTGTGGAGACTGTCAATCAAGCTTCCAAGGTGAAAAGGTATCCCTTGCCACACATCGAGGATTAGTACGCTTCGTTAGCCGGTTGTCAAAATGTCTTAAGCTTGCTCATAGTCATGCATATTCTCAAGTTGAACTTGATAAGGACTAGCGTGAATTAACCACCAGAACTACACATCTTGGATTATGTTTGTATACCCGTCTTCTTTTCTTAATAAATTACACATCCAGCATCTTCCAGCAGTTTGTGGATGAAATCGTGAAGAATGTATCCTTTATATTGTAAGGACAATTCGGGCAGTGTTTGAACGTCTGGAAGCAAATTGATTGAAACAAGTGATCTAAATGTGAGTTTCTGTCTAAATCTCTTAGTTATCTTGGCTACAGATTGATAAGAGAGGTCTTCATATCTTGTGGGATTAAACATCCCAATTTTAGAAGCACCGCAGCCTAAGATTAGCGACGAACTCCGATTATTCTTAGCAATCTTATCACATTATCGTCGGCTTTTACCTGGAGCATCATGTCTTTTAGCTTCTTTGAGTGCACTGATACATAGAAACACACATTGGGTGTGGAATGACAAAAATCAGTCTGTTTCATTTGTGCTAAAACTGTTTGGCATCAGCTCAAGTTCACTACGATGGAGGAAATCTTTCGATCATTCAAGGAGGTGCTTTTCCATGGAGTTCGGGCGATTGTTTGTCTCAAGATGTCGAATGTTGTAGTTCTCCCGCTAAAATATTACTCACAATTGGATCGAGAGGCATTATCAGTTATCTTTGGTGTCAACAAATTTCACCAGTACACTTGTGACAGATCAAATAATTTCATGTAATGTGGAAACAGGATATGAATATGAAAATATACCTGAGTCAGTACAGCCGGCAGCGGAAAATCCACTGAAGATACGGAGCACACACCAAACTGTCCACCAGTTCGCTGATCTCAGCATGTACCTAATGCTGTTGAAAGTTTCGTTCTCGGAGTGTGACCCTCTCCAAGACAGAAGGGGATGTTAGATGTGTCTATGATATGGATTTGTGCAGCTCACTCCCTCTGCGTTTTTATCGGCTAGCCTCGCATTGACCAATCAGCAACCCTTCAAGTCAGGTCTTAAATCATATGGTATGTGATTCATGCGCGAAAATTTGGCTCGCACTGTGGTTTTGTCCTACCCGACGACGGTCGGGAAGCGTGCTTGCTTGATTCCAGGACTACGTGATAACTGGCATTTCTACACCCAACGTATTATATATATATATATATATATATATATATGCAACACCGATAATACAGTTTCACTATCTAAGTAGCGATCTAAAAATTAACCATGTGCGCGACGATGGCTGACGCTGATTAATCATGAATTCCTCTACTCTCTTCATTGAAAAGTACACTTATATTCGATTTCCACCCGTGTAAGCTCCATTGGAAAATTTTGGCCCCTGAATATTTGAAACTTAGGTGCCATTTCTCTGTTATAATACAACAATCTGAGTTTAACCTCTGGCGCAGAAAGACACGGTGTGAATGGTGACTACATGAAACTTCTAAACTTTACAATAATTAATTTGTTGAGGAAATTAACTGCCTTTGTCGGATGTCGGCAAATTCTTGTAAGTTTACCTCGATCGCTCACACACATGCACATGCGCACATTTGTCTGTTCTTTCTGACTAGGAGTTAGCAAATGTTGCGCGTCTTGCAACAGTGCCAACATGTGTAGCTAAACACCGATTTAGAGAGCGTGTTCCTGATGCAAAGTGAAAGGTCGTTTGCAAGTTGGTAGCCACTAGATTTGATACCTTTTCTTTTAAAGCACCGTAAGAATGCTTGTAAGCACTGGAACACTTGGCTGCTTTTGTCAATTGATTGGTCTTAGTAATTAACTAGTAAGTTAAAAAAATGACAAGCTTGTACAGACATTATCACCCTGACAAATAACTCGCTGTAACAGGCCACAAAGCTAGAAGTAACCAAAATGTCAGTGAATCGGTAGCAATTTCCAGATAAGGCACTGTAACACAGAGTTCAAAATTTAAGTCGGATCAAAAAATGACACCATACAAAATGTGCGCATACACCAGTGTTCTAACATTCTGTGATTATCCAAACCCTCGAAAGGAACTATTTTAACAATTTGAAACATCAAATTCCAAGCACCATCTATCGCCCGTTGGATCGTATTGTCGTCCTTGAGTGCAACTTCGCTTGGTAACCTGCTGAAATATCTTTTCTCTCGGAACATGTTACGTTGCGTCGGTATCCACTGTCAATGCGGAATTTGCTGTGTAGGAAAAACGCACGGACATCAGACGTACTGCTTCCACTTATTTGTATACCATACGATCAACATCAAAAAGCTTGATGGAGACTCACGCTGGTCTGATAGGAGTTCTCGATGATCTAGCCCTGTTTTGTCATATAGATTACACGAAATTTTAAACGGCTCCTGATCCACAAAGGGAATGTGCAAACAGCTTCTACCAAACCGACTGAGAGAGGCTAAAGATTAATCCGCTACCTGTGATCCTGGTAAATATACTGATCATATCAGATATGAAACTTAATGATCTACAATTAAAAGCTGTATCTCCAGATCTTGATTAAAAGTCACTCTCAGTAAGATGAACGGACTATTTGTACAACCACAGGTTGAGCAGTTTTCGACCAACTGACAAAACTGCAACCACCCACCTCGGACTCTGTTGGTTGCGTCATAAGAAAGTTGATTGACATTACTCATTTGGTTGGTATGATGCAAGTGAGCGAAACGTGTACGCACAAGCCGAAACCTGCAGGGGTGAGTAGATCTGAAGCAGGAGGAGTGACTGACCTGAGACAAGACGAAGGCTCAGAAGCAGCGGTAATGAAGTAAAACATTAGCAAAACATTGTACATAGTATATTTTTGATTCCTCATACCTTATATTCGTCCTTATTTCACTGTTGGCCCTGATTGGAATGATCAGTTGAAGTGACTTAGTACAGCTTCCAGGATAACAAAATTATTCCACTGAAAAACACACTGTGACTGACTCGCTGACAAATAACAAAAAAGCGCAATACTTGAATGATCCGCGGGACGGATCGGGCCTAGGCTTCATCGCCTATAATACATGTATAAAACAGAACTCATAGAAAAAATTGTGACAAAAGTGATGGCTTGCATGCTATTTTGCCACACAGGCACATAACTAGTTGTAGCATGGAAGTGCAAGTGAAACTCGGCGAGAGAATAGTCCGCATAGAAGCAGGTCTCCTGCGGACGGTTCCATGGAGAACCGTATTAATTTACTTGAATTTTTGTCTCTGCATTAGTTATCTTCCCAGATGCGTACCCTTTCAAATACCATCAAACTGGCATTCACTTCAGAAAACCACTTGGGATCTGTTGTACAAAACGTGTACAAGCAACTACTTTATTCGATTTCGATGTGCAAATTGATCAGTTCACTCGGTTGGAATGTGCCTTGCACCGTCGAGAAGACAACATTTATTTATTTATTCATTCAGAAAATATTCGGTGTACAGAACGAGAAAAGCAGATTTCAACGTGTCGACCGACCGGAGAGCCAGTTCCAGCTGCAAGCTCGCATCGGTCACCATTTCGAATTGCTTTTAATACCTAGCGTTATCAACTAGATAAATACATGAGAATATTTCCCCACGATTGGGATCCCTTCCCTTTTGAGGAACGATCATTTGTACAGCTAGTTCCGTTATTATTTAACGTATTGGCTCCATTCAATATGATAGAGTTATGCCCTGTTTTGTTGCGTATGTTGTATTAAGTAACATTGTTTGAAAGTTGACATTATCATATGTGGTTCAGGCCTGATTACATGATCACGCTCATGGATTGTTGTAGGTTGAAGAGTTTGAGCACATTTGGCATGGAAAGAAATGCCTTAAATATTTTGTTAAATGGACAGTCACTCATAGATCCTTAAATGCAGCGGTGTTTGTTCCACACTGGGTTGTACCTTACCAAGAAGAATTTTATGTGGATATTTATCTTGGTTCTCTGAAAGGAAAGTCGACATTTTGCATTACTTGTGATAGACTGAGCCACAATGGAATGCGACAGTTGTACTGGTTGAGCAAACTCGCGGGTACATTATGCTATGGAGAAGAATAAACACGAAATACTGAATACTGAAAATAGAGAGCAAGAAGATAAATATCTATGTTTCTCCATCGGAAGTGGATAGGGCACATGCGTGTCATCACGTCGCTGATTCCTGCGTGGTGGCTGCATTATTCAGGTGCACTACGTCATATCCGGGTGTGATGAGCTTCTTATCCCTGTAATCCTCAATTTTTGCATCGAGAAATCGCTTAAATTCCGACGCCGATTTCGCCTCGACTAGCGTCTCCTACAACTTGTTCCATTATTTCACCACTCGACGCTCAAAGCATAAAGGGTGAGCGATGCGCTTTAAATCCGGTACCACTAGTTTGTACCGGTGTCCGTGTGTGCTGTTTGGTGCACGAACGTGCAGCAGCGGGCTAAAAATGGAAAATTGGCCCAGGTGCGGTATCCGGTGCGTCACTACACAAGCAACCTGAAGGCGATGACATGACAAGGTATAAAATCCTAGTCCCCTTCAGCGATCCTCGTAGGACATACCCCGTAAAATGGGGGTGAGAAGGTCGCTAGATCCTTGACCCGTTCCAGTCTTTGCACCTCACTTAGTGTGATCGGACAATAGGCGGGTGAGCCGTAGTCAAACACCGAAGTTACTATGAAAGAGAAAAAACAGGTGGCAATCTCTTCAGACCAAGTGCAAAAGCTGCGCCTAAGTGCCCAAAACAAGAGTAGTGCTTTTACGTACAGTCTGTTGGTGTTGTCGACAGACTTCAGATCACAGCGTCAGAGTACGCTTTATCCTTTACGAAATTAGTGGGATGCAGCGGGCGGCCGTCCTGGGTGTACGCACGTTCATAACCACCTCTCCTCTGGCTCACAACCGAGGACTTGGCCGGGTTGACCAGTAGGTCAACTTCTGCAACCCCCCGGGATAGGCGATCGACATCCTGCTGAAGGACGTCACAGCCGTCGGGAGAATCACTAACCCTCCAAATCTTCAAGTCGTAATTGAACATGGAACTAAGTTACCAAAGAAACTGAGGCACTTCGTTTATGTGGATCAGGAATAAAATTGGCCCCAGCATTGTGCCTTGGAATACACTGCTGTTTAAGGTTACCAGTCCGTTAGGTGGTTATGCACCTGAACCCTCCATCATCTCCAAATAAGGAAGTCACTGATCCACTGGTGCAGGGCGCCATCAACACCACACATTCTCAGGTTGTGGAGCAGGAACTCACGGTTCATTTTATAGAAATAGTTACTGAGACCAATGTAGATATGTTTCACTGATTTCCCTCGGTTCAACACTTGCAACCATTCCTGCCGGATCAATAGCAGGTTGTTATGCGCGAGCGACCCTACACGATGCCATGCTGTGCCGGTGTTGGGAGATCTTTCTACTCTAACAGCTCGAGAAGACCCTTTTCCACAATCTCCGAGTGCACATTCGCCAAAACAGAGGTGAAGCTGCTAAGTATCCACATTGTGTGGGTCATTGCCCTTTGGAATCGGATTCAGTACCGATCATTTCCAGTCGATCGACAATGCCCCCTCGAACAGTGATCTGTCGAACAGATCCGCCTCAGCAGGCCCAATGATGGCCGATAATCACTTTAACACAAGCGGATAAAGTGCATCGGGTTTGGCAGGTTTCGTGCCGTCAAGACTGGCGATTAGACTGCGAACGTCATCTACACCGCCATCCAGTTTATCGAGTTCAGTAGGGGTCGCACACGTCGAGCTTGGCATAGGTACAAACCCACTTGTTAGTGCGGAAGCGAAGTACGCCGATGCCATTGCGCGCAGGCACACCAATGACTACTTTACACTAACTCGCCCTTGCACTTGTGATATAGACACCTAACACACGTGCAAACACTTTGCAGATTCTATCTCACTACACACTAATCTGTCATCGATGGCGATTCCTCCACTTTGTAGGTACCACATTCAGACACTGCCAAGACCAAATCACGCGCGTCACAGCTACACAGCGATCACTACTATAAGGCGAGCAAACAGACTTATCTCCTTCAGCAATGTATGACGGCTTAACAATCTCAGTACTCCTTACAGAGCACTCTTAATCTCCTAGCCCTCATGAGCGCCACATGCTCTATAAACATCTTTCTGGACAACACAAGCTCTCAACAGTCTAGAGACCGTCCTCTATTTCATTTCTAGTACATTTCACGATTAGTGTTCAGCCATCAAGCTGTACACACAATAACACGCGTCATCAGATACTATAGCATCAACACACATCAGTGCGCACACATCTAGCGAGAGCGTGGCACTTATGTGAGCAAGCGCCGTCAAACCGCGAGTGCCAAGCTATCACAGATGAGGAAGCCATTCCTTCAATCTGTCGCAGACACATCAACTCAATCACACAGCGCTAGATCACCTATCACTTATCTCCAGGAGAGACCTCTATCTCACACACACACAGGCGCGAACACACTAGATGACAAAATGTCTCTCATAGATATGAACTATTTACCTGAGCTCAAACTGTTTACACTATCTCTATGTATATATCTTACATACAAGCGCGCGCTAACAAAAGTGTAGCGAGATCTTCAACTCCGCGCATAATAGCGCGACTGATGCACTCTGTATCTCATACCGTGACCGAAACGCGATCCAATCTCACTACACACATAACTCACCGATCTGAGGTCGAGTGAGAGCTCTTCGCACTCCCCCGCTGCTATCTACCAATCCACAATTCTCACATGGGCACTCAGACAACACTATCATTTTGTGCGACGCTCTTCACACGTGCGACGCTGCGTCTTCGACGCTACACCACGCGCGCGGCTACTGCTCTGGAAAGTCATGTTCGATTACACTCTTCACTCATTCCTCGCGATCAAGAGAGTTATCCATTCCTAACAAGTGAAATACGACTAGCGTGTGCAGCACGCTCGTGTCCACCAAAACACACCTGATTAGTCATCTTCTCTCAACTACATACCGACTTCTGATCAGTCACACCACGTACGTGCGCGTCCATACAGGCGCTCACACACTAAACACCAAACTTATTAGTAATCTTCAAAGAGAAGCGATCTATTCACAGGCGGACTGGACCAGAGAGAGAGGGTGGAGAACAAGGCAGTTGGTAGTGACAGCATATCATACTCATCAATTCTGGTCTATTACACATAGCAGCTCGAGCAAGCGAAAAACATCACTGTGACACGGATGCACTCACTCGCTCACCAAGCGACCAGCTGGTACAAGCAGGCAACATGACATAGATATGCAGAGCGAGCACTCTAGGCACATACACAAAATTACGTGAGTGTAGAGATGTATCCAAATAGACTGTGAGCCACACCCTACTACGCAGATGACTACGTGCAGTCCACAGCGCTTTACACCGAAGTAGGTCTCTGAGCACATTTGAACTCCGGCTCAGAACTACCTGAACTCAACCTACACTCTGTCTCATACGCGCGCGCAGCAAGAGCGGGTGAGGAGTGTGCCTTTAGAGTGGCCGTGGGGGCAGTGCGCCTGATAGCGAGACATGTGGTGAGAACAATTGACACACACATAAGGGGGGGGGGAATGCGGGAGACAAACACACGTTGGGTATAGTTCAAAATATGGGTAGAGAGATAATTCATACGACGACACACACACACACAGTGTAAGAGAAACAATAGAACTTACTTAAGAGTGACAGAGGTGAATAATAACGCTGTGGAAAGATATGGATTTTAATGGGGGGTGTGGTGTTATTATAGAATGAAAATAAGAAGGAGGGTGTTGGGTATATATGTTTGAAAAAGAGAATATATGAAATGGTTTTTAATGGGTAGTGTGATATTTATTAAAATGGGGGTAGGAAAAGAAAATGCAGGAATGTAGTAGTGATGATATATGGGTTAGTGTTCGTAAAAGGTTGTTGTTGATTTTTAAAATTTGTTGGAAGGACATAGAGAAAACGAGATGGATAAAATCGGGGGAGTGAATGTAAATTATTTAATAAGGTTGAGAAGGGAGAGGAGAATATGGGAAATATAAAAATATTGAAGAGGAGGTGTTAGTTTTTCTAAGAGTAGGTATGAAGAAGTATTATCATTGATAGATGTGGTAATTAAGGAGTGTAATTGGTTGTGTGATTTTCAACCCTTTTAGCCTACCGAGGCGGGATAGTGCCACGGACTCCTCTATTGTTCCAAGACGGGTGATTTGCTTTACCCTCAACCCCTGTTCACCCAGGTCGAGGAGTCTAACAAGCAGGCTCTGTAAAAATTCGACGTCATGATAATAACGAGCTTAATGATTCGTATCAGTTGGCTCAGGTGGGTAAATATCGTAAGGTTGTAACGCCGTTAATTGCTAGCAGTTGCTCTCCCCTTCTTATTTCGGCCGGACCATTATCACATTTCTTCCAAATGTGCTTGGATAAACAAATTGTGCTTACCATTTGAAAACATGGCGTTATCAATCCAATTTGCAAAAGCGGTAATCGCTCGGAACCCCTCAACTATCGCCCAGTGGTCCTCTTCCATGTATTATCAAAGGTGATGGAGGCAATCATTGCTGAGGCTTTATTAAAACATCTAGAACGCCACTACATGGTTTCCGCCAGCACCGTTCATGCACCACCAACCTACTGATTGCACGCAGTAGTTGGACGGAATCGTCCGATACAGGCAGGTGTACAGACGTCATTTACCTCGTCTTCTCCAATGCCTTCGACCGACTGGACCACTGCATTCTGCTCCACAGGCTCGAGAGTTATGGAGTTAGCGATCCAGTCCTTGGGTGGATCAGTCATTTCCTGCGGCATCGACAACTGCAGGTCAAAGTTCGAAGTGCGCTGCCCGATCCGGTGTATGTCGAAGGTGGAGTTCCAGAAGGATGAGTTCTGTAGCCGCATCTGTTTCTCGTGTTCAGTTACGAGCTTATGCGTTTGATTGCCTCAGATTTCTTGCTGTTCGCTGATGATCTTATGATGTGGCGGAAGATCAGCGCCCCAGAAGAGCACAATGCGCTTCAGCGAGACCTGGACATAGCGTATGAGAGGTCACTCCGCAATCTGCTTCAGTTCAATTCGGGAAAGTTTGTTGTTCACGTTTGCCACCAGCCGAACATCATATACAGGCTTGGAGACCATGTCTTGCAAGCATTAACCCAAGAGTACGACCTTGGGGTACTAGTTCAGGCTGATCTGGTCTGTTCAGAACAATCTGAGAAGGCGTCAAAGACCGGAAACCAACACGCTGGCATGCTGCGGAGGGCATTTGGCGGATTGATCCCTCTGTCTGTTCGCAGTTGCTTAAAACCTACGTGCGGACTCATGTGAAATACGCGATCCAGGTGTGGCAGCGCTCGAGACTCCACAGCGACGAGCCACGAAGCACGTCAAAGGGTTGTTCAACCTTCCTTATCAACTTAGACTGAGGAGCATAACATTGTACAGTGGCCGGTACCGGCGCCTAGCGGATTCTAAGGAACCACAACCACGTCTGCCGTCACCTACTACAACTGAGCCACTACACGAATTTGAGGGCCACCAGTTCAAGTTAGCCACACAACATAGTCGACTAGAATGTAGGCGGAACTTTTATTCTCTTCGTGTGTGTCAGCGTAGGAATGCCTTCCCAAGTTACGTTGTTTCCGCCCCCACTTTAACCCACCTACACTACGAGATATAGCCGTGTCTCGACAGACGAGAGAATGCGACGAATGTTGCACAACCAAAATTAAATTAAACAACTGAGGCTGGCTCTTTCTTCGTGCCTCTGCGTTAACTCTGTGGTGAGTTCGCTAAAAAGATTTTCATTTTATCTTTCTATTCACCATGTGTTTCTCTTTTAGACCATCCTACGGGACTTATTAATCATACGCTTTTTTGCAGGTAACATACCATTGTTCCAATGTTCCATGGTGTTTGCCATTCGCCTCCTTCGCTTGTTATCATACACCGGGATTTTATTGTCCGTCGGACGCAACACAGACACAAACAGGCAAGCTGAGTCTTCACAAACTAATGGACATCCTCAAGGAGAGTTCGCAGCTAGCAGGCAAGTGGGCCCGTCCCGAACTAGGGGTGGCTCAGTTTCTGACGCATGGGATGAACTCACGGAGCTCTTTTTTACGGAACGTTTCGTTCGTCGTACTTGCTCCCGAGTTCTGTCTACAACAGATGATCGCACTTTAAGCCGACAGCTTTTACACAAAATTTGGACAAACTCAAGCTGGGTAACCCGCCAAGTTTAATTTCGTCAACAGATAAACCGATGCACGAAATATGAAAGTTTATGCCGCAAAAGATGCATGTAAACGTGTTTGCGGTTTGGAGTTTGACATCGAAACCAGAGAGGATCGAGCTAGAAGAGAACATTGCTCCTCATAGGCAAGCGATGATAATCGCCTCATGAGCATTTTGGCAAATGAGCATTGGGCCTTTTCATAATCAATTCCAGCTTTTTCACATAAGTAGCTATGTATGATGGTGCAATACTCTAGAGTTGGTCGCACAACGAGTTTGAATGTTTCAAGTCGTGTTTAGGATAGTGAAAGTGACCTAGTGATGTTGCTTGTTACTTGTTTTACTTTTGATACTTCGGAGAAGTTAAAGCTGCTCGAATAACGAATTCGTAGGTCTCAAATGGAATACGCATTTGGGATAGGAGCGCCAGTGAGAGTATTGGATCCTTCTGGTATCTTGCATCGGTGGCAGAGTATCGGAGATTTATCTGCAGTAAACCCTCATTGACCTGCTTCCGCTCCATTTGTTTAGGAATGACAAGTTCACAAGTGTGCTTTCAAGCACAGTTTCAGATGGTCAGTACAAAATGAGTACGCTTGGTTGATGTTATCCTCAAATGCAAATAGGCGCCTGTGTCTAATCTATTTAGTTATGTCATTTGTGTATAGGAGGAAAACCAATGGGCCCAATACACTGGCGTGAACAACACCCGCTCGTGACCTTTCTCGAACTAGAACAGTATTGACAAGTCTGTACTCTTTGTTTTTGGCCATTAAGCTATGATTCGAACCAACTCAAGGAAGGGTTGCTAATTCCATAGGACTCCAGCACAGCCAACAATGGTTTTCGCGGTATACAGTCAAACGCTTTTTGCATATCCAAAAGGAGGATGATGATGGCCATGCCGTTGTCGAACGTTGCTGCAACAATCGAGAATTTTAATTGTCATGTGACACAAGAACATTTTGCTGTGAATCCATGTTGGGAACTACTGTTTTGTCTGGTCAGGATCGGTGTTACCCGAGTCTTCTAGATGCTCTCTAAGGCATTAGTGGCAGCGGAGGTATTGTGTATCGGTCGATAATTTGACAATCTCGTGGACCGACTATATGTTTCGGGAAAATTATGGAATTTTTCCACTGAGGCGGGAAGCAACTATTGCTTAGTGACAGTGTAGAAAATATGAGAAGATATTCGTTTTTATCACCTAACTTTAGAGCTGCAGGGGGAATACCATCGGGTGCTGGTTGAAAAGTCGGTTGGATAGATGTTGTAGTCATCTGTGCGTCTCCTAGATTCAGAAGAATGGTAAATAATACCTCATCCGTTTTTTTGAAAGGAGAGGAGAGGATACAGATGGTGCAGTTGTAAACGAGTCGACAAGGAAGGAATTCATTGAATCACATATTTGAACTATATTGTCTGTTGCCCTACCGTCGTGTAAAACTAGGCTTGTAATTTCGTAGTGCCTTTTCGGATTGCTACTTCTGAGTAATTGCCTCAGGGCACGACCTCTCTCTTTATTCGTGATGGTTCGGGTTTCTGCGACAATCCTTGACTGTTGCATTTGGTATTCAAGTTTTAATAACTTTTCATGCGTTTGATTTAATGTGGCAATATCTTTGTGCAGTGATCTCAAGTTCTTCAACTTGGAAGCGACCTTGGATGAACTTTTGTACCGGCTGTCAAAGGGATCAGTGGTTACCTTCGTCGCAGGTGCTAGGATGTCCGCACATGTAATGATACTTTTTGCGAATTCGTCTGCAGCTATGGCCGAATCTGATAAGGAGAAGAACCGGTCCAATTGCATGCTTCCAAGAAGCTTGTCAAATATGTCCCAATCAATAAGGTTTATTCGGGGAACTGACTTCCTTACTTCTCTGGTCATTATATATGGCCTGATATTCATGCTGAAAGCACCGTGTTGTGGTCACATCCTATTAATGGGTCTTTAATTAATACACATACAGATGGGATACCGATGGCGAAAATCAGATCTAGTATGCTATCTAACCTAGTAGGTTGTTTAACTTGTTGAGTCCAACCATTGACACAGCCGCATTGTACCATTTCCGCAAGTTCCCCATTTGTTGCAGGCCTCTGTGGCATTCAAGTTATATTTGGCAGACTGAAATCGCCACATAGGAAATTGGATGAGCACTGGAGGCAACGTTAATGGCAGACATTGACTGCTGAGATTCGTGGAGTGTGGTATCTTCTGGCTAGACCGGGTCAGCACTAGCTTGCAATAACATCCCGTGGGTGGGTTGGTGGACTGGGTGCTTGTGAGTATGTTTATCTGTGGGCGGTGTTGGTGTTCGGTTAAGGTCCACATCGTCGCCAGTATGATTGGCGTCCGTACGAGAAATACCAGTGTCTGAATGATTCGTCTTACGTGAAAACGGTCTTTGTAGTGGCGTTTGATCAATTCTGATCAAAAGCTTGTCAAAGTCAGTTTGCGCTGCAATGAGACGTTTGCTATGGTTAAAATGTTCAGCCATCGCCTCCTCCGGGAATTTAAAGAGGACGGGGCATGACATCTGTTACCGATAAATCGGCGGTAAATTCAAGCAACACGTAAGACGCACGAATTCAATCAGAATTTAAGGCCACAAGTGCGCTAAGGTGTTATCGTTACAAACTTTTAGGGTAAGAAATTATATACTGACCTAGACAATGTGTACCACAAAGTGTACCATAGCTTTCTTCTCAACTTAAAATCTGACGTCAAACGAGACCGTATGCCAGCAACCGTTAACTGAATTCTAGCCATTATTCCAATCGACTAAGCAATTCAATCAGACGCTATTTAAACTAAAACGATCGATAGTCCAATTAATCAAGCAGTAAAAATGTTAGCGGATGAGAGTCCGGGGCAGTGAAACAAAGGAATTAGGGACGGGACCTGTGATAAGATTCGTTTGAACCTGACACGATTAATTGCCTGTTACAACCTCACGGTTGCCTGCTACTGGAATCTGAAGCATAGCCAGTTAGAGTAACTCATATTGCATGCGGCGTGTAATACATTCTCTACTTTATCTATGCTCAATCGGTCAGGTGTGTTGAACAAACTCACGTTCTTTTCTCTACTTACATTTTCCTGGGTCGCAGTTGTGACTAAGGTTAGAATAGAAGCAGCCTTGCGTAGTTTTCTAAGTTTACATCCTTCGAACCCTTAAGTAATTTGCCGAAAGCCAAGCGTTGCTCGTATTTTGCGTCAAAGCGCAACTATTTGGTTTGTAGTGAAGTAACTTCTTCTTCAAGAGCAATGATGCGGTTTTGCATTTCAGGTAATAAAGCAACTCAATTGTCCGCGCAGAGAGCTAATGCTTCTTGTTTTTGTCCTCTTAGCTGAGGTACCTCCTTTTGGTGGCAGTATCGTTGCAGACTGCCATTGATTTTTCTTTATTCTTCGTCCTATCTATGACATTTTGGGATTTAATAGATCCAGCAGGCACTTCAGTGCTACGCCGAGCAATTAGATCTGGTTACAAATCGATTTATATCGTCGACAATTGTACGCATCATAGCATGGAACACACAAAAAGTAGCCTACCTTGACCTGCTTAGTAGAAATACGATGGAAAATGACCGCCCTATTTCTGCGTACTGAGAGGTCTCACATTCCGTGGGGTGATTTGTTTGACCACGTCTATCGAACTAATACCCGTAAGGCGAGAATTACAGAATCCTGAAGGCAAACAACTTATCAACAACACGATTGGACAAAAATATCTGAGAAAGAGACGCCATTCAGACCGAGGGAGGAGGAATGCAGTGGTTGCCCAGAGGACAGAAAGTCGATGAAAACGTAGGCGGACGGAAAATGGAACAGGCGCAACGAGGGCAGACGGAGCCACGCTGACCTGACGGAACGAGACGAGAATGGGTCACAAGCGACGTCCGGTAGTGATTCTGAGCCAGACAGAACAGAAAGGGTATTCGTCGAGTAGGCAATGAGTCAGACAACTGTGTTGTTCTTGCAGCCTCCCGGAACGACCACAAGAAGCGTGATGCATCCACAGTCAAATAAACCACGAGCTATCGAACGACTCTGGGCCGACCAGAATGGGACGCGTAGAAGCGGAAATACGGAGGTGAAATACGCAGGGAATATTCCATCATGAGGTCCCCCAAGTGCATGGAAGTGTCACGATCGAAAGCCAAGAGAGGTGGTGCATCGTGCGGAGGAAACGTGACTCATTAACGTACGCCTGTGGGAGTGGTGACATAGCTTGTGATCTTCCCAGTAAAGATTGTGTTTCACTGCCGCGTCGTTCTTGCTACACGATTTCGTTAATGGTGTTCTCCACAGCATAAATTGACGCACCGGTTAATACGAATACTCGTCCCTTTCAGACAAGCTTTTCATCCTCGCTGCCTTAAGGATTATTCCGAACTCATTGAAGGTTACGACCAAAGAAGTCTAACCGATACAATCATATACTATTTGAACGCTCAATCATTGCTTAATTATGTCCCATTGAACAGAAGCAATCGATTACAAATACCAGTTTATTAAAGTCGAATACAGCCTTGTGTAAATCGCGACAGATTTATGTGGTGTCAGAAAAACGCAGACGCAGCAGAGGTGTATTGTAAAAGGTAAACGAAGAACATACGACAGTTGTGCACGACAGGTCTCTGTTACTATGAACACAAAACGTTTGATTTTGTTTCTGACAAATCTCAAGCGCCAAGTAGATGGAGTGCCTATGTGCAAGTCGCTATTGGCTGCTTTTTCATCATGATGATAGAAAGCAGTCTAAGTGGGGAAATATCTCAATTTCTTTACTACAAAACAGATGTGAATGACATTATCGTGTTTGGTAATTCGAGGATGCAGATTGAACGCTTGGTGCACCAGCTTAGTAGTGTCCATGTCAACTTAAAGTTACGCATGTATGCGAGACGGTTTACTGTCTACTTTACTTGTACATCCATCTCAACTCAAACGCTAAGCGATCTGTACACCAGAAGCCAGTTCCACACTGCTGGGTCACAAAGGTGCACCGTCTCACTACCGCGACTCCAGGGGCCGGGGAAGGGTCTACGGGAAGCTGTCTCCTGAGTTCCCCAGGCCCAGTGGAATACGTCAGCGTTATTCTAAATCGCCTCTTCAAATTTGTGTTTCTAATGCTCATAAATGTCTCCATTCCATTAGGCTCTTCCGGAATGGAAATTCTGCTAGGTTCCTGGCTTTAAACCTTAAATATGCGGACGCGACATAGCTCACCTTGGGTCTGACACAGTGGCTGTGAGAGCACTATTGAATAGACTGACGCGTGGCGCTGCATACTTTGGCCTTCGTTTGTGCATCTTCAAAGTTTAGGGTATTGTTCCGGAACTGGACCGATACGCGTCACCGGTTCTAGTTATTTCCTAACATCATTGAAAGTGATGGATCGGTTCACTTACTTTGGTAGCTGTGTTATCTCTTGTGGTCTCATCACTGAGGAATTTACTTCGCGTGTCAGCGACGTCCGTGGGGCTTTCCCGAGGCTCAACAATATATGGAGATGGCGGGATATCTATTTATTAGTGAAATTTAATGCGTATAACATTGTGATAAGTTCAGTGTTGCTTCGGAGATCGGAGTGCTGTCCAGTTCCCGGCGATGACAGTAAACACTTAGCGGTGTTTGATCACTGGTGCTTACGGAGTATTGCTTACCTCTGGTGAAAACACCGCGTGAGCATTGCTGAGGTCCTCCAGTTGGTTTATGTCAAGAAATCTTCTGATGCCACCCCTGATTATTTGGCAAAGCTAAACCGTTTACGTTGGCTAGGTCATGTGCTCCGTATGTCCCTTGACCGGCTTCTTCGGCGCGCATTATAGGCTACTGCTGACCATGTTAGGCGGAACCGCAAGATGACCAGTCCATATCGTGGCATAATAGTAAGAAGAATTTGACTGCGAGACTTGGTCAGCCTGGCGCATGCCGTCTACATGGATTGCACCCCGGGGATTGCGCACATCAGACTGTCATACATGGGGAAATCGCGCAGTCAGTGGCGTTCCTTTATTAGGTTTCTTGCACCTAGCCATTCAATTTCCATCCAGACTAATTTTGCACTTTTCTGTCCTGATTCCATTTTCTTAGCCCTGCGTTCAAACCCACTCTCTTATACTTTTTTTGATTATTCTGGTGACGTCAGGTGTGGCAAGAATATCCACTTCAGTGCATGGATCATAGTTGTTTAACTGAACTAAGTCGTGCTAAAGAGCTAACCTCTTGACGACAGATGGGAATTGGGTGTTGCCCGCCCGACATTTTGAAGAAAATTTGCGCTCACATTAAGTGCTCCCAATATTCTACTCCCATTAAGCAACGCGACATCCGTATCAATTTTTCAACGTGGATATTTATGTGAAACCCGATCTGTTTGCCTGCGAATACATCCATCCCAGGGTCCCAGCAATATACCGAATACCACGATTACTATTAATATCTAGTTTATAGTGACGACAAGGCCCACTTCAGAGATGTGTAGATAGAGCGAATAAAGGATGGACAGCTTGTCTGCTACACTAAAGATATTCATGTGACTAATGTGGTAGGTTTGCGTTCGGAAATCAACAGCTGACAACATTAACTAGATCGGTGCACTGCCTGCTTGACTGGTGCACCGAAGAGGGTTAATTCTACAGTGGGACGTTTAGTGCGAAATATGTGAGCACATATGTAAACCGAGGAAAGTGTTACCAAGACTGTGATGGGGTGAGTCATTCTTGGGGACCGAGACACTTGTTCTACTCCGAATCACTCATATGGCACAATGATGGAGAATAACACCAAACCAATCACCAAATGGACCACCTAGTGTGTTGAGGCCGGTTCCCCTACATTCTTCGTACACACGGTGTATACGACACGGATTCAAACCAAAACCGACACCTGATTGAATCACCGGGTGGAGGGTTTTGGACTCCTTGTTAAATCATGAACGCCTATTATCAGAAACCACCCAGTTTCCATTTGCTCTACCTTGTCCGGTCCAAACGCTGCAGTAGGACTTGGTGCAAAGTGACGTGTACTGGTAACTTTGACAAAAGGGAGAACTAGCAAATAGCAGAACATATGGCACTGCCAGTCGGTACCTGGAACCACTCTGAGGAAGATGAGGTTTGCACCAAACCAAGCTTAAAGCAGAGCGGATTTTAACTAATGTGTTTAGCCGGATGAGTCGCGCATAGCTTGAGATTATTCAGTAAGGTGACTTGGCAGCCAGATAAACCGAATCATGTACAGTAAAATTATGTGGAAGTAATAAACTGGTTGTTTAATGAACAGAAAATAAAAAGGAATCTGTTTGAAAATTTCCATCACTCGAGTCATAAAAGTATTTGCAAAAAGTGTGCTATTTTCTCACGGAAACAACTTGTGATGTCGAATAGTTATCACAACCACACATATTGTCTTTGAACTCATGAATCTACTCACTTACTTTGTCAATACTGGTCTTTGCTCAAATTGTACTAATCACATATTTGCTGATACGTAACTGCTCATCTCTTCTTCGGTGTGCCTCGTGTAACATCGAGAATACATATTTTATATTTTATTTCATTATTATAGGTAGCAGATAACTGATGAAATTGGGATGACAATAGTTAGATGCATTGTTCGACTTTTTAGTGCTCACTGGGTGTTTGGAACGGGACATGCTCTCAACTTGGGAAACATTCAACTCGAAGCAAAGATTGGTCATGAAATATTAGAGGTGCCACATCCGAAATTAAGACCTCTTTTTATTTCTCTGAACCCAGAAAGGAAGTAGTGCAAAGGCTTGTCGGGACCGGATTCAGTCAAGTAGATATCGAACTTACTCATAAGCGATGTGCGGTTAAAGTCGCTGATTATGGGAGGGGAGGCATAGTTTCGAGTTCAAAGCTTTTCCAGATAAAAGCGCATCGCTGATGAATCCAACTAATGATCGTGCAGCCTTTTTCAGAGTATTTGGTAACTACTTGACCAGGTGCGGGTGTGAGGAACAGTATCAAATCAGCAAAAATCCCCATCCAACTATTTAGTCGAGGCGCAGAGTTGAGTACCAGCAACTCAATGTTGGCTGGCTTGCCGAACAACCTCTATGTGGTGCCAGCTGGGTAGTTGAGATTAATCCTGTTCCAGCGAATAGTGTTTCTGGACCTTCTCCCAATAAAAGCAGCACGCGGAATACGCTATCCAAGCGTGGCAACCCTGGCTCAAGCACCATCTCACCGCGCTCGATACTGCAAAACGTAGGGCAACGAGGAGCATCAGAGGTTTGACAAGCCTCCCCTACCCACTCAGGCTGAAGACCCTCAAAATATACAGTGGACGTTATCGGCGTCTAAGGGGCGATCTCATAATGGTGTACCTAATCCTGAGAGACCCCAACCACCCATGCCATTCCCTCCTAATACTCAGTCAAAACACCTCGCTAAGAGGTCACCACTTTAAGTTAGTCACGCAGTACAGCCGCCTGGAATGTCGGCGGAACTATTTCTCCCTTCGAGTGGCACAACCTTGGAACGCCTTCCCGGAACATGTAATTAATGCACCCACCCTATCCCTTTTCAAAAACGATTTGACCATACCCTGTCACATTTACACTACGTGCTATAGCCCATGCCCACCAGATGCGGGCACTAATGCACAACCGACAGGGGATAGTGCCATAACCCTACTCGAGAATGAGTCACTCCAAACGCCTTGCACGAAATTTGATAAACGCTACTACTACAGAAACTGGATTTCTGTATCCTGTCGACCCAAGGTAGCTGCACACAAGTAAGCGTTGTCCTTGCTATCTTTTTATTTATCTCGCCTGTGATATGAACAAAAACCACTCCCCTGTTTCTCTGTGCGCGTAGATTCTCATTCCATACTCCCTTTATACAACAGTGCAGTTACATCTGTAAGCGCCCGAACTGACGACTCCATTATGCCTTCGCTACCTTTTTTTACCACGCTAAACACCCTACGGGACATGTCAAGCACCTGCTTTTTTACCCGTTATAAATCATTGTTCATTTTTCATAACAACACTGCTTCTTACGTATCTAGACAATCATACCCAATCCACGGACATCAGACAACCAGTACAAATATTTCCTTGCACTATTTCTCACCTTGATGCCCTATCCGAAATCAAGCAAAAATACGGCATCGTAGCTAAAAATTCAAGCCACTTTCTTACCTACATACATTCATATAAACTTATCCCTTGGATCCATCTGCTACTTATAAACTTGTACCGTTATTTTCATTTATCAGCCCTTAATGTTTGTCTCACCATGATCATGCCTTCGCAAGCTTGTTTCGCATGGTCGAGAATAATGCGTTTATTTATTTATGTACTATAAGAACGACTTTTTCTAAATTGAGTCTTCACCCAAGGTATCGATGAATTTCGCTGCACAGTGATCTTCCGGTCGTCTCTTGTGCCCCAATGCCATACTCCAGGCCCGCGATTGTTGGGAGAATAGAGTGCCGGGTGTTGCAGTTGAGTGCACATAGCAGACTACATGTATATACTGTTGGGTTACCGTTATATGAAGCTGCAAACCACGGGTTATCCAACTTAAATAACTGTTACATGTTTATGACTAGAGACTTATATGGAATACATCACCCTACAGCCGCTCTGATGGACTATGGGCAACGAGAGACGAGCTGATGGAAATCTATACTACAACCTTAGAGGAGTCTAATTATTGTGGGTCGGGTGAAATATACTTATAATACACAATCTGTGGTACAGATATTGTGCAATCGGAATGGTGGTTGAATAGGAAAACAAAAAATAAAAACAAAAAGATTTGTCCAGCTTGCCACTCTCAGTTTTGAATATTTGTCAGTTTCCTTGTATTTTTTTGTGTTTTTAGGGTGAGGAAGGAGGAACACGGCAACACACCTACGCCATTGACATCGATCTTGAGACCTGGATTCCAAGATCTTCAACCAGCAATTATCCTCATCTCTCTGAGTCCAACCAGATGGTCGACAGCAACCGGCCGAGGCCAACTGTTTCGTTAGCATTTTCATGCGGCTTCTCCATGTTGTAGGCTGTCCACCAGACCGTCTCTTCCAACCCTGTATCACCCACTATGCCAACATTTTCGGTACGTCCACTCTGCTTGTGTAACCTTTGTTGTAATTTGCTGTACTAGTAACAGGAAACTACAATTCAACATGAGTTGCGAGATTTTTCAGTCAGTGAGAGGTTTAAATTAAATTAGCGACTGAAAATGAGACAGGTCCCTTTGCAGATTTGTAATTTCTGTCGTGTTTGATGGAATAGGTCTATGTGATCTAAATCATTATGTGTATAGTCAAGACAAGTTTGCATGTAGGAATAATAGTTGCAAACAATGTTGGGAGATAGAAAGTGGGCCATCATGTACGAACTATTTGAAATGTTCCATTAAAACGAAAATCAGAGAATCTCCGTAATGGAGAATAACATTAATCTAATCACCTACCAACATCTTGGCAAATACTTGGAACCGATCGAAAACTCATGATTTCAGAAACGTTTGAAAACAACCGGTTGGTATAATTTGTGGGCAACGTTTCGCTTTTGACACAAAGGATTCCTCAGGCCGAGTGAACCAGCCTAGGATTGGTATATTACTTATAGCACACTGGGATGATAATCGCGACGAATGGGTTGTAGGCAATAGGTCAATCGTGGTACAGTTCAACGCATCACTCCAAATAGTGCATGGAAAGGTCAGAGGTGGTCCGCGTTACAAGGTCATACACGCAAGCCCTGTTAACGATGGGTGCGGGGATGGTGTGATGTTCATTCTCTGCCCTGGATCCGTCCGCCGGCGCTCCTCAGACTGGTCGGGTTAACACAGCTCGCCACACGCTTGAAAGCTCTGCCCCGTCCGTTCTGTTCACGCAGCTGTTCACTTTGCTAATCTCAACTGCCTCAGCAGTCAGCCTCTGAGGAGTTGATCGCAACCCCTTTCTAACGATTTTAACGTTATCCTTGTCGATCTAATGCCCTGAATCTATCGCGTGCATCGCTACTGCCGAAATCCTTAGTAGATCCAAATATTCAAGCTCGTTTCTCGGTGGCCCTTGTTAAGCGTCTCTTGTGTTCTGCTATCCTTGTGCACACCTCTCTCGCGGTTTGGCCGATGTACACGTGTGCGTAGTCTTTGCAAATAAATTTTTTAGACGCTATTCGTTGTCCTATCTGCTGGAAGAAGGTCTTTCTAGCGCACCAGTGTAGAGCGGAGCGTATAGCCTTTCTGAAAAATTACCCTTATGTTTTCTTTATTTAAGACCCTCCGATAGACCTCTGAAATTCCGTCTTTATAAGGAATACCTACCGTTACAATGCACTCGGTAGTACGCCGTGGTTGAGGATTTAAAATCCGTTGCAACTGGCGTTTCACTAACCGTCTCGGGTATCCACTGCTAAGCAATTGGTTCGTTGCTTCTTTCCTGGCGGCCTTTCTATCTTCTTCCTCTGTGCACAGAGTCTGGGCTCTTTGAAACAGAGATGAGGAGATTCCAACATACACGTGCTTTGGGTGACCTGAACTATAGTGCAGTACACCATCTGTGTCCGCCGGCTTACGATATATCGTTGTTTTTAGACTACACCTATTCCTGTGAACTAAGCAGTCAAAGAATGGCAATGCTTCACGGTCAGATTCTAATTCCATAGTGAAATTTATAGTCTCCGGTAGTCTCCAGTAGTCTACGCTCTGTCTCACTCAATATTCTATCTGAATTATTAACTAAGTTACTATACCTGTTGCTAGATCCAGGCTTACTAGTTGGACCGCTGGCCATGCTACGTAAGGACATCAAATTTGGAAACTTACGGATTTGTCTTTTTTTGTGGTCTTTCCTTGCGTTGACTTAACATCCGAAGCTTTATTGTAAAGACTGTCATAGTCTTCCTGCGCTACGATAGTCTGCAACTCCGAGCTCAGTTGATTTGCGTGGAGGCGGACTTCACCCAGGTGTCGAGTCGTCAGATAAATCCCTTGTTTCAAGAATGCTTTACTCGTGTTGTAGGCTATTTTGTAGAAGTATGAGTTGTCCGGTGGTTTGACTAAAAGTTTCTTGGGTACGATGTTGCTTTTGAGGCAATTGATGTTGAAAACGCGATGATTCTCCCAGTTAGCTTCAAGGCCAGCCATTCGAATGAATTCACTTGCCAGTTTTCGAACACGAGGTCCTTAAAGACCCTCAACATCTTGGAAAATACTTGGAGCCGATCGAGAACTCATGATTTCAGAAAAGTTTGGAAACAACCCGTTGGTATACTTTGTGGGCAACGTTACGCTTTTGACACAAAAGCTTTCTCAGGTCGAGTGAACCAGTCGAGGATTGGTATAGCACTTATAACGAACTGGGACGATAGTCGCGTAGACTCTTCTACTCACGAAGCAGATTACGTGATTTTCAACAAGTTAATTGACTCACCCATAACCCTGCCGCTGTCAGAGTGTGGAGTGAACGTTGTCTGGAATTACTTTAACCCCATGGGACATGGATTGCTTGGATTAGTGCGCTCTATTTGCATAACTCTGGTTGTGGTATTTGGATCGCAATGGCTTCGGTCGTTGGTAACATACGTTTCCTAGGCTATTTCGGGTTGCGCTTTGGTATAACATAAAATACTTTGAAAGTATTGGCAGTTCTAGTGCGGTGTCCAGTTTCAACCAAGAAGTCAAGGATGGAACTTCTGATGCAACTGATAGTACGTTTCTGCATTGTCGTCTGGCAGTGCCCCGCTATCCGCTTAGACAGACGCTTAGCCGTTTGTCCGACGTACCTTACACCAAGGTGCAAGTAAATTGATACCTAAATTACCATTTGTACTGGACCAATAACCTGTCTTTGAGACATTGGTCAACAAACGGCGCGGTTTCGGCAAAGAAGTGTGGATGGGCAGCTAGGAAGAGTATAGCAATATAGTTGAAAGTCCTTGGTTCAGCAAATCGAAGACAATGTCTCTCCTGAAGACAACTTGTAGCGTTTGTACATTTCCTCCTTACTATTACAATTTATTATTCTTAGTAGCTTCATTATTGTACAGCTTGTTTTAATTGACTCAAGCAATACATTCCCTTTCGAATCTCCTGCGTTGTCGCTCCGGTCTGCTGCGTGCGTCGTCGTTGTGTTTGTTCTGCACGAAGAACTTCGCTCAACGGCTAGGAACCTTCACACTGCTCGCGCTACACGATGCACCAGATCATACCACTAGACTGGGAAATCATTCGCAGTTGGAAGCATACCGTGGGTCAGTAAAGGTTTTTGCCTAAGCCGACTGAGTTCTGACTAAGACTATTTTTGTAGTGATAACTCGTTTGTTTCATGCTTGGTGGCCACCTTTTGGATTTATTTTTCGTTTCTTTAAAACTTTTCTTTGAAGCTCAGAACTCCCGATTTTTGCCATGGTACTTAACACGTTTCTTTGGATGCTACATAGCACGAGTTTGTTGATTTCTCTATGCCTACTTTCGATCCGTCCAATCCTCGGGTTTTGATTTTACAATTAGAGGTACTTTTTCATTCTCGCCGTATAACCTCGTAGACGACCATGTTTTCTTAAGTTACTACACACATCCACACTTGTTTCGCCGCTGACGCCGATTTGCTTGACCTCGTTCCGACTGAGGCACCTTACGATATGATTAAAGCTGCTATTCTAATGTGCACTTCCTCCTCCGATGAAGCCCGACTTCAGCAACTGCTTGTCTTCTAACTCAGACGATGCTTCCCGTTCTTCTTTCTCATCTCAGACGTCCAACGCGTCGATTTTTTACGAAATACGGCCTGATTGTAGACCTACACTACATGAAACTCCGTGACAGTGTCACATCTCTAATCGCACCTGGTAAAGTTGCCTCGATAAGCCCGATCAGCCTCCGAACGTTTCTGCCCAGCAATAGCGTATTCAGTGGATTATTTCAATTAGTTCTTGTTTTATATCAGTCATCCGACGAATTTTCAGATCCAAAGCATTACTTTGTGCACTATGTTGTTACGAACGGACCTCCGATTGCCGCCGGACAAACTCGCGACAGCCAAGGCCGAATTTCAGCATATGCTGAGTCTTGGCATCATCCGACCGTCCAATAGCTCGTGGTCTTCTCTGTTGCAAATGGTCGATAAGACGTTTTGTGGGGAATGGCGACCATGTGGGGATTACCGTGCTCTGAACAGTGCTATTATCCCAGACAAATATCCAATTTCGTACATGTACGATTTTCTGTCGGTTTGCAGGGCAAGCCTATTTTCTCTAAGATCAATCTAATCCGCAGGTAATATCACATTCTTGTTGCCCCCAAAGATATTCCCCGAAAGGCCATAACCATGCTTTGTGAAACGCTGCGCAGACTTTCCGGAGGTTCATCGGCCAGGTCCTTAGAGGGCTTGACTTCGTTTTCTTTAACATCCATTGAGGCTTGTTCTAATCGCGAAAAGCACCTATCTCATCTTCGCTTGATGTTCAAGCGCCTTGCCGAACACGGTTGCAAAAGCAACGTTGATAAATGCCTTTGGCCAGCCGCGTATTGATTTTCTTGGCCGTCGAATGGGCCGCGACGGCATCAGTTCTTTTTCTGAAAAAACGCAATCCATTGCTGATTATCCTAGGCCACAAGCTGTTAAAATTCTAGGCCGCTCACTTGAAATTGTGAAATATCATAGCCGTTTTATTCAGGAAAGCTCCAGACCTTCAGTCTTTGTCAGACTTGTTTAAGGACAAATCGTAAATTCGAGACAACACCTGAAGCAACGACAGTCTTTGATATGATCAAGAAAGCACTATAGAGCATCCTCGCGCTTAGTCATCTAAATACCGACATCGGAACTTCCCTGGTTCTCAAAACCGACGCGTCGTAGACTCTTGTTGGGGATGTACTACAGCAACTAGTAAAAAGACAGCCCATGCCTTTGTCGTTCTTCTCTCGTAAGCCACAACCCGCCAAAACGAGATATAGTACTTTCGGCAGCGAAGTTTTGGCTATTTATCTGGTCCTCAAACATTTCCGACACCTGCTCGAAGGACATCAGTTTTCCGTTCTTACTTATCATAAACCGCTAGCTTTTGCTTCTCTTGGGTCATCTGACCGTTTTTCACTATGCGAAACTTGCCATCTTGATCACCGTTCTCTAATAATATTCAACATGTTGATGCAGCCAGTAACGTCTTCGCCGAGGCGATGTCCCGTTTTGACTTCCATCGTGTTTCACGTCAGGCAATTAACCTTGAAGACATCGCCGCCGATCACCAAGAAGATCCTGAGTTCCAGCAAGTAAGATTTAATCCATCCATCAAATTGGATCTCCTGACTTTTATTAACTCGGGTTCTGATGTTTTCTGTGAAATGTCCACTGGTAACCTCGACAGTTCGTCCCGCAGCAATATCGACGAATTGTATTTGACCATTTCCATGGATTTCCCACACGAGCATACGCGGCACTACGAAGCGCATAACTGGTCGTTATACCTGGCAAAACATGTACTCGGATATCCGACAGTGGGCGAAACACTGCAGCACTTGTCAGAATAGCTAAAGACAGCGTCACATAATTACTCTCCCCGGCACTTTCTTGTTGCCCGATGCCCGCTTCAAACATATCCACCTCGACATCTTTGGACCCCTACCTCCATCCAACGGTCTTACTTATGTGCTGACATGTGTTGAGCGGTTCACGCGTCGGCCTTGCGTAGTTCCACTATGGGATGTTCAAGCCGAAACAGTCGCCAGAAAGTTTATCGGATCGTGGATATCCATGTTTGGCACGTCTGCCATTGTCACCAAGGCTAGAGGTCCTCAGTTCAACTCTGCCGGGTTCCGTGACCAGGTCGCTACAACCTCAATCGCATGCTTGGTTGTTCACATCTACGCACAACGGCTTACCATCACGCCGCTAACGTGCTACTCGAACCCTTCCACCGACAGCTCAAGACTGCCCTTATAGTAACGCAGTCAAACGCGCAGTGGTCCGAATTTCTACCGATCATCCTTCTTGGTATTCGTAACACCGTAAAAGAAGACATCGGATGTTGTCCAGCTGAAGTAGCTTGTACCTTCGCAGAAACGAAACGTGCTAGTGGCTACTTACTTCTACAGCAAATGGCTTGGGGGTATTCTGTGCGGGGAGGTAACTACAGCCGTCATCACAAAGTAGCTCCGTTATTTGTTTTCAAGTTACGGGTTGCTAGAAGAAATAGTCACCGATAACGGCCCACAGTTTCGAAGGAACGAGTACGCCGAGTACGCCGAATTCTTGTGGCATCCGACACTCGGGGACTGTGCCTTATAACTCTACGGCGTGTGGATTTGTCAAACGGCTTAAGCGTAATTTGAAAGAATCTCTACAAGTCTTTTAGCCTCCGGGGGAATCCTGGGATGATGTGTAAGTATTTGAATTAGAGTATATGAAACCAGTCCACATACTGCAAAGAAAAACCCCTCAGCGCTAATGTGGTGGCGAATAATTCGAGCTCGATTAAAGACAGCCTTTACATTCGACGAATGCGCCGATCAGAGAGAAACTTATCCCCCAGGGACAATCGTTTGTGTGTGGCTACCTTATTCCCGGAAAGAAACTAAGGTGCTCGGACCCCTACCCTCGTGGAGACTCTGTGCAAGCCAGGAACTTGAAAATTGGCTGATAACACAAGGGCGAATGCAAGACGGCTGCATAAAGCGCTTTCCCAACGTGCTGTTGAACAGACAAACACTATTACCATACAGTGCTCGATAAAAACAAATAAACTATCTTCGATAATCCTGTCAGACACTAGCATACCGTCTGACTGCCAACGGAACCCACTCCGAAGGGGAAGCCAGAATGCAGTACGCTGGGAAGAGCAGTCTTGAAGACTGACATAAATGAGCAAAGGGAACACACAAAGAAGAACAGATCAATAGTTCAATATTCAGTCACTCACCCACGTGAAGGGACATAGTCACAAATGTTAAACGGTCTAAATCTGAACGACTACAGCTCGTGAGTCCGTCTAGCACCTCCCTCCCTTAAAATGGACTGAATGGCAGCCACGTTTGATTCGTATGCCTTACGATTCTGGGTAACCCCGAGTCACTGCACTGAGGCGCTGCTTCGCGTTGAGTATCTTCGATCCATTGTCACGCTTTTTGTTTGGACAACAGACTCTTCCGGCGGCGTAATTTGATATGTAACCCTCAAAATGTCCAAACGTAATAAAGCTTCCTGTTTTGGAGTGTCCACTGCACTGCAAAACAGGGTCTAATATGGTTTACATGTCAAGTCCATTTGATGGAAGCCACTTGCACTCAGTACAAAGCACGTGAAATCCGTTCAACGAGACGGCCAGGAATTCTGGTGGATCTGCCGTCACGAAACTTCTTTACGTGCACACTATCACTAAGCAAGAAGTGTCGGTGGCATGCTACATGATGGTGATTAATGGCCAACTCCATGTGAACATTGCGTTCTCCCTTGTGTAGCGATGGTTTCAAAGCATCAAGGACCGTGCTGACACGCCAACGAGAAGCGCTTCGGACGTTTCCGTAAGTATAGTACCCTTCAAATGCAAGTTTTGAACCCATACGATTCCGAGAAACGGCATGATGTTTGCTGTTGGTATTTGAATACCACGGACATCAGTACCATTCTTTTGTAAAGGAGACGGTTTTCAGTTTGCATAGAGCGGATAAGCAACATTGTTGGTAACGTGTAACTCAAGCTGATACAGCATTTCACGTAGGTAACATGGTGCAAAGCTTATGGCATGGGCTGGGTTAACTGGTCAATAAATCGTGGGACCATTTTTCTTTTCCAGCAATGTGACCAGTAGGTTGTTGTTTCGCAGTACTAATACCTTAAGTTTTCCAGCAACTTCGTACAAGAAATTGCTGCCGAATCGTGTCATTCCGCAGCTGGAAGCCGCAGAGTTATTGAGTACCGTTTGGTGGAGGAGAAGATGGCGCACCTGCACACTATGCACATACGATAAGTGAATACCTCAACGAGACGTTCCATTGTCGATGGATCGGTCGGGGTGGACCAATAGAGTGGCCTGCTCGGTTACCAGATGTGAACCCGTTGGATTTCTTCCCACGAGGTTACTTGAAACGACGAGTTTACAAAAATAAGCTAAATTCTATTATGCAACTGAGACAGAGCATTTTGTACGGATGTCGCGGGATCACAGTGGAGACTTTAGTAAAAGTGCTGGCTAAACCTATAAATCGAATACTGCACTGTATGCGAAACCTCCGCTGGCACTTTGGACATCTACTTCGTTGATATTTGTGACCATTAAACGGAGGTTCTGTATGTTATTCAATGGTTTAACGACTAAATTGGTGCGCTGTCAGCTGGTACCAATAGTGTGGCTAGGTAGACTGAATGCTAAGATCGATACCTAGGGAGAATAAGATCACGTGAGAAATTGCTCCGCAGTGGCGGTTAACATGAGGCATCGGAGGTTTGCATGGAAAGAGTAGTTCCTGGCAGCAAAATCCACTTTTGCAACGAAAGCTACCTAATGATGGCTAATGACTATTAAAAAATCGCGTTTTGAGGCCATGACAGCGTTGGCTTTGAATGTTTATAGTCATCAACTTTTATAGCAGTAAGCGCCAATCGCACATTCATTGCTCAGATAGAGGTTGGTCTGTCCACCTTTATGGGATCAGTGTCCTCAGCAAGCCTAGTCAATTCAGCCTAGCGTGGGTGTTTTCTTGCCTATCCATAGCGAGAAATAGGCTGACTACTCACTGTCTATCCCATGGCGCGTAAGGTTAGTCAACCGCAGAGCATGCATTATTAACTTAGCCTACTGCATGCGCTCTCTTGTCTAGCTATAGCACCGTCTATCCTAAGGCGTGCAAGATGGCCGAACCGCGCATGCGCGCGTTGTTAATTCCGCCGCAGCTCATACGATCTGCGGTACGAGCTATCAGAATGGCTCAGTACCACGCTGCTGAGCGATAGCACGACAAGAAAATGACTGGCGAATCAAAAGTATCGACCGCTTCAATTGGTGGTTTGCTAGCCAGTCCGCACACATAGCCGAGTAAGCTACTCGTATGTCGTGGATCATGTGGTGCGTCTCATTCCTAGACTCATCGTCAGGCGGTGTAGTTTGAGGTTGAGTCTGCGTTTCACATGACAAGTGTGAGGCTGAGCGCACGTGCAGTCGTACGGACGCTTGCGGTCAAACACATAGTGTTGATTGGACGGTTTGAGTTTAGAGAGAACGTGTCGGGTTTCCTTCAGGCGCACATTGATGCGGCAAGAAAGGTGCTGCCGGACCAGTTTTCTCGGACTAGCTGTACATATGGATTTGAAGCCATCGCAAACCTAAACTTTCATGACACGGAGTGTAGAATTGTTTGGTGTAGAAAAGTAGAAAGTATTGCCGAACTCATGAGTAACAGTAACTTTGCAGAAAGAATAGAAGAGCGGGGCCAAGTTTGTAGGCCACCTTAATATTTATGCATTAAGCGTACTGTCAAATACCTTCTGTATTTAGATGAAAGGTGTACGGGATATGTCTGACAACAACAACAACAACAACAACAACAACAACAACAACAACAACAACAACAGTACATCAGCCATTTGAACTGATGCTTGGCTGCCATACAACCGTGCTGACCAATTAAATAAAGAATAATAAGAGGTAGAGAAGGGGGACTTAGCTAAAAACCTTAATGCCCTAAGCAAATATTCGGGGTCAAGTCGCCTACACCTTGTGTAGACAACCTACCGTCACAAACAGCTGGCTATCGTGCAAACATAAGGGATATGTCTGGGAGCATGTTGAACTTACAAAGATGACCAACACTTCCCTGCCAGTTTACTTTTACAAACTCTGAAACCGAAACACCCGGCGGTTAGTTGCCTTCAAGAATTTGAAATGCACTTCATATCGTCTCCCCAGTAAAATTAACGATAATCAATATGCAGTTTTGGATAACATTGGATGCGACCAGATAGGTTTGTTGTGCAGAGTGAAGGACGGAACTTTACCCCTACGTCCTTATGTTGACAAATAATATTTCTTGAACACACAAGGCTGTCTTCAATCGGCTTGTTACGACAGCCTCGGCAAACCAGAAGAAGCCGGGATTAGGGTGACACAACAAAAATTTGAACGCTGCGCACAACTCTGTCCGACGATCAGAGAATAGCATCTGTTTGCCTATTGAGGAAGTCAGCGGTCCACAAAAACACAGAAGTTGAGAAGAGTTAGGGGATTGGGCAATTTTATGCCGAACCTATCTCAGCACACGTTCCTTCATTCGGGAAATCATAGTCTTGTCATTTCTGTTTATCTAACTGGCTCCGCAGTCACACAAGAATTGGTATACACAATGTTAATTGGACCCTATAGGCTCAGCTTCCTTTTTTGGAGGTGTAGAGCTTATATGACTCCATCTTTCCAATTGTACCTTCTTATACCTGTTCCTATTATTTATTGTAGAGTTTTGTATTACCTGACTGAGAACCGATAAATACTTCTTCGAATTTCGTTCTGCAATGTCGCTCTGGTTCGTTGCGCATGGGTTCATCGTGATTGTTCGACGTTGTAGTTCGGTGTTAGGTGACCGGAATCGTTGCTGACTCGGATCGGGTTCTTGTTGGGGCATACGGCTAATTTCGGACACAGAGTTAAACAAATCTTGGATAAAGTGTTTACATAGCTCACTGAGCATTTCATCAGCTATTTTTTGTAAATTTTTCCACTACAGATGTACAGGCGATTATCGGGCACCGGTACTGATGACAAGATGTGCAGCGTGGCAGCCTTCCTGAGCCTACTGGAATACACGCTAAGTTGTCTTCAGTGTTTTGAAATCCATGAGAGGTAACTCGATGCATACCTTCTTCCTAACTGCCATGTGTAACAAGTCTATGGACTCTCGCGGTTGGCTGTGCTTCTAGATAAATCTACAAGGGAAGCCGTTCGCCATAAGTGTTGATGTAATTAACGCTAGCTCATCGTCCAGACAGTTGGTCAGCCAAATTCGCGTGGCAAGTCTAACTAGGGTTTTCACAACTGTTCGCTTGCACAGTACTGGTGAGAACCTCCTGAAATGCAAGTACGAGACGGAACGAGTTGATTTTCGAAAAACAGACCACTTACCTATTCTATCATTTCCGTGACTGATAAGAATATCAAGATATGGTAATTCTTTTATTTTACTTCCAAAGTAACCTGTAAGTTAGCATGTGTACTGTGGGATCGTTCTAGCGACTGTGGCAGTTGCCAATCCGGTTTGCCTGATTCCACTGGCTTGCCCAGCTACTTCCTCGTGATGCCAGCCGAATGGTTCTGGATTATCATGTTCCAGCAGAATGTTCGGCAGCAGTGTTCCAGGAAGTGGTGGATTTACGCCTAGCAAGCCCTCTCCCTCTAAAAAGTCACATATCTCCGTTTAACCACATTGTGACGTGGCGGATGTGACTCGCCACTAAACAAAGTCACTGCTCTTTGCTTCACCTAGCTGGAGCATCGAAATCATTCAGCTTGACGCTGAATTACTAGGAGTATTGAGCCCCTCTTTGACAACCAGCCAAACGAAGGGCGTATGAACCGAGCAATCAGTCACCGGCTCACAATGGACGCGATTCCCTGAATTCGCCCCGCTGTCTTGCGGATCAGGTCTCTATGGCCAAAGGCTCCGGGTGGGGCCCCTAACTTAACCCCCTTCCTCGGGCTGGGCAACTGGAAAGCTGTATGCCCAGACAACAAATGAAATGATTGGTTTCCAACTCACTGCTTACGTTTCTTGCTCTTTGAACTCTCTCTTTGGCTGGGGTGCTCGCGGCCGGGCATGCTAACTCTATCTATACTGCACCGCGAGCCACCGTCTTCCTTCCATGTCTATTCAACCTTCCTGTCCTTGGCAACCGTTCTTCAATTTCCAGTCTCCGAACGTGCATTGCTAACAATAACGGTACATTTGGCCTCATCAATGAACCGCTCAAAATCGATCGCACACATTTCAGTTTCAACAGCAAGGCTTTTAATGTACCTGCTCCCTTTTCAAGCTAGCTACGTTCAATGTTTGATCGCTCATGCAAATTGGTTCACAAACTGCTATTGCGCGTACCTTGGAAGCCCTCTTAACCGACGTTTCCTGTCTAACCGAAACCTGTTTACAAAACTCTAGCACAACGCTGCGATTGCTATCACCCTTACCAAGTTCCAAGTACACGTTCACTTTGCGCTTATCTGGAGATGCGACAGCGGCAGCCCCTGGTTGCGCCGGCGTAGGAGTTGCATTAAGCAGCGCTCATTGATTGGTTCCCGGTCAATAGCCGTCTTTGTGCAGTCCGCTTGGAAAGCTCAGTGCTATCTTCCAACCAAGAGACCAGTAGAGGCTGCTTATTCATTGTGGCGGCGTACGCTTCTACGAACTGCAGCCCGGAGGAAGCTAAAGACGAGTTCTACCGCCAACTTACCGAACACCGCGGCAAGAAACGCCGCACGGACATCGTGGTACTCGCCGGTGACCTAAATGCGCAGGTCGGTAGACTATAGGTTCATGAGCGCGAAATTGAGGGTCAACACAACCCAGGTACTCGTAGGACGGATAACATCGATCGACTCTTTCAACTGTGTGCCGACCACGGCTTGTCCTTAACCATCACCAATTTCCGACGTCCCTAGCGCCAAAGAGCCACCTGGCAACCTCCGGCTTCTGGTCAATCTTGGACGAAATTGATCACAGCGCTATTAGTTGCAGTTGGCGAGGCTGCATAACGGACTGCAAGTCAATTTGGAACACTTACTACACTTCGGCTCATGCGCTCATGTGTGCTAACTTCGTTCTGCGCTTTGGAGACACCCAACAGCGTCGCCGGAAACGGTTTGACACAGACAAGCTTTCCGCCCAAAATGTGCCTGGTGCATTTCAGAACACATTAGTCTCCAATCTGCATTCTCCATCCTCCGATGTTGAAACACATTGGGCACAGATCCAGAGAGCCTTACGAAAGCCCGCTGCCCTGATCTGTGACTTCACTAGATGAACTGCTAGTCATTGGATCTCCGCATAGTCTCTTTAATTAATGGAAAGTCGTCCAACAATTCCCGCCGGAGTTGAGTAGAGTGCACTACGCAGAACCACAGGTGTTGAGCCCAGAGAGCTCCTCAGGAAGGATCACGAAGTTTGGTGGACACAGCGCATCGTTAAGATGCAGTGCGCAGCCTCATCAGGAAACTCCCGCAAACTCTTCCAACATTCGCTGTACTGGAGGCAGAAGACCGACAGTGAGTGAGGTTTTGCGTGAAAATGACGGTGAACTAATTCACAGTCATCCTTGTCTGCTACGATGGGCAGAGCACCTTGAAGACCAGTTCAACTGGACAACAGCGCAAGCGAATCTATGTTCGGAGGTTTAAAGTGCGCCCTGGTGTGTGACTGTTTCTCTACCGACAGAGGCTGAGGTTTCCAATGAGCTTCGCCTACTGAAGCGCCACAAGTCACCTGGCCCAGATTAACTTCCTACTGCCCTCTTCCCATATGGAGGTTCTACCCTCACTCGCGAAATGACATCTCCAGTTCATCAGCTTTGGACTACTGAAACCATTTCATCCGACTGGAATTTAGCGGATGTTGTACCCGTTTTCAGAAAAGGAACAATGAAGAATGAACAATGATTTATCACGGGATAAAAGCAAGTGCTTGACACGTCCCGTAGGATGGTTGCGGTGAATATGACGAAATCAAAATATGTCTGGGTCATCTATCGAACGTCTGCCGAGATGAATAGTTTGATAATTAACATCAGTGTAAAAGTAAAATAAATTATCGAGCGTAAACGTTCAGAAAAACACTAGTGTGCAGTCATCGTTGAGGTAAGGAGTGAGAAAGGTAAAATATGATCGCTCACTTAGGTCCATTTGATACATAAATCCTGTTGAGAAGGATGCTTGGCGTAATCCACAATAAAGGAGTTTAGGTAACAAAATGTTGGGAGCTAAGAGCAAGATCTAATCATTTTTTGAAAACCTCCAAGGTAGGAGAAGATACAACTGAGTCTGGTAGTGCGTTCCAGGGTTTGCAAACCCGAAGGGAAAAGCAATTCCGCCGACACTCAAGACGGCTATATTGTTCCTTCAATTTTAAGCAGTTATCCCTGAGCTGCCTTCTGTGGCTAAGTTTCAGCAAATGGCGGCGTACGTGGTTGGGGTCACTTAGTATCTGAAACGTTAATATGAGATCGCCGCGCAGCCTTCGATAGCATGCGCTGAAAATTCCCAGCAACTTCAGCCTTCGGTGGTAAGAGTGATAGCGCAGGCCCTTTACATTCTTTGTTGACCTTCATTGTGGTGCCTCTATCGCTTCTACGTCGTGCTTCAACCAAGGTTACCAAGCTTGGATAGCGTATTCAACATGCGGGCGCACGTAGGAATTGTGCACCATTGGGAAGATTGATAGGTCAAATCTCCCGAATGCCCTTCGCAGCATGCCGACGTGCTGGTTGCCTCTTTTGGCAGCTACCTCAGCCTGTTTTGAACAGCTGAAGTCGCTCTGTACGATCACACCAAGGTCACGTTCCTGGGAGCTATTCTGCAATCCGTTTGTCCCAAGTGAATAGGTGTAGTTATGTCTATTGCGTAATTGTACAACTCGACATTTGTCTACTTTGAACGGTAGGGCGTTTTGAACTGACCAGTTCGACACTGTGTTATGATCGCACTGGAGCCGTTCATGGTCGTCTAGTCCTCTGATCCTTCGCCATATCTTTATATCATCAGCGAAAAATAGGAAATCGGAAGCAATTGATCTCGCCAAATCGTTAATGAACACCAAGAACAGACGAGGTCCAAGAACCGAGCCTTGTGGTACTCCGCACGCCACATTGATTGCATCAGACAATGATTCTCGGACTCTCACCACTAGCCGTCGTTCTTGTAGAAAATTGCCAATCCAAATCAGGACTGGGTCACCAATGCCGTAATTCCGAAGCTTCTGAAGGAGAATGTGATGGTTTAATCGATTAAATGCTTTTGGAAAGTCCAGGTAGATGACATCGACCCCTACTCCATCATCAACAGCTTCAGTCCAGCTATTACGTGCAATTAATAGGTTAGTAGTACACGAATGCTTTTGTCGAAAGCCATGTTGCTCTGGGGCTATTAAATTGTGGCTTTCCCGGTATTCCATCAGCGCATCTGCGATGATTGATTCCATCACTTTAGATAGTACGGGAAGTAGTGTTATTGGACGGTAGTTGGCAGGATCAGTGCTGCAACCTCCTTTATGGATAGGAGTGATGACCTCTCGCTTCCATACTGGTGGAATACGGTTCTCCTCTAGATATCGCTGATAGAAAATAGCCAGTGGTGCTGCTAGATCACTAGCTACCGCCTACAGAGCATTTGGTCGGATGTTGTCAACTCCAGGAGAACTGTGGCTACACAAGGAAAACAACTTCTTCAAAACAGCTTCCGCAGTGAAGGTGAGGTTTTCTAAATCAGATGGTGGAGTAGTAGAAATGAGGAGAATGTTTTGGCTCGTGACCTGCTGGAACGTTCGGGAGTAATGAAGCCATAGGCGATCAGCTGCTTCCATTACTGATTGCGTGCACCCATCAGCAGTAACTAGTGCTGGAACCCCTCGCTTCACCTTTCGGAGGCCATTAACGTGCCTGTACAGGAGTTTGCGGTTAGTGGAGAATCGCTTCATTAACTTCTGCTGATGAGTGACCTTGTCTTCGCGGATCAGTTTCACACAGAAGTTACGATGTGTCGCTTATGCAGTCCAGGTTTCAGCATTCGGGCCGTCCTGGTAATCTCGCCATGTCAAATCCCTCCGGGACATACATTTAGGTGTTCTGCTCCTCAGAAATGACTTACGCTTGTTTTGGGTTGAAAGGACTTCTGCTCTGATGCGTGAGCAACCGGTGTGCTAAACGTCCTTGTAAATGTTTCCCAGGCAACATTTGGGGAGCATTCGGTTAAGAAAGTCCAAGTTGTATCCTTAACAAGCTTAGACAACACATGGTAGTGTGTGACAGTATGCACTTTATCCTCCTCCTTTTCAGGGTACTCCGCATAGCATATATAGTCAAAGAGTAGAGTAACATGATCACTAAGACCCAGTGGTGTGATTGCAACTATTCCGCCAACCATGAGTTCTTTGTTAGTGAGCACAAGATCCAGTATCGACGGCTTGTTAGCAGTTCGGAAGCTGGTGGGAGAGTTTACGTGGTTGTAAAGAGGGTGGCTAGAAATAAGCTCTTACAAGCAGGCTTTAAGCTGCATACCGTCGGTTGCCAGCGTTTCTATGTCATGCACGTTAAAGTATCCCGCGATAAGAATGTGCGTGCAAGACTTATTCAAAGCAAACTGGAAAACGTGGTTCAGTTTGGAGTCCATTTCCGAAGTTGAGTTTGGTGGGCGATAAATCACGGCTAATAGGCATGTGTCCTTGTTTCGCAACCATAGGCGGCACCAAAGCGAATTAGAAGCTCGGATTTCCGGGTGGTCAATAACTTCACATCGGAGGTTTGTATTATAACAAAGGATCACACCGCCCCCCCTTCAGGTTCTATCGGTCCGAAGCAGCGACATACCGGGTAAATTGATCTCAGAATCGGTTATTTCAGGGTTTAACCATGTCTCTGTAATCAGGACGAGGTCCCGCGGTTGTGAGGCATGGAGTTCTCTAAGTTCGGCCAACTTGCTTTGAAGGCCTTGGGTGTTTGCGTACTTGCAAGATAGGGCTTTTGTTGTTAGGAGTTCATTGATACATGTCAAGTTTGTGTTAGTTTTTAAGCCGGCCGTTAGGTGGCCGGCAATCAGTCGATTTTTGGTTTATGTATTTCAGTCGTGTTGCATGGCATTACTAAGCGTTCCTGAACAGACGTTTCACTCGTGTTGTGCTCGGTCCTCCTTTGTGCCGTGGGCGCTGTTGTGGCGGTCTCTCCGCAGGACTGTGCAGATAAGGAATTTGTTGTTTTTGTAAGTTCCATCGAATTGCTTCTGACTTTTGGTCGTTCGCCTGCTGCCTTTAACCGGATCTTTGTTGGCAGCCTAGCTCGAAATTTAACCAGCTACCAAACAGAACTTACGTCATTCCCTCGGAGTGTAGTATTACTTTACATAGCCTTAGACCACAGCCTTTGTAGTTAGGGGATGACGGAACTCTTGTCAGGGATTTAGCAATAACATTGTCAACCTAAAGTGCTTCGCGGATGTAGCACCACTGCTCTCGGTCATGTGTTTGTGCATCGTGATCAGAAGATTGCAGAAGCTCAGAAACACCATGAACAAATATTGTTTTCTTTATATCCGTATTAGCAATGTGGCGTTGCTCAACTGCTTCTTTTGGGCGATGTTTCCAAGGTAGATCAGGTAATATGCGCACTGCGCCCAATGAGTTGCGAAGGCGAACTGCCGAGAGCAGGACAGCCCCTGTCTCATCTGCTGAGTTTAGTGTTACTCGAAGGATTCGAGGTTCACCAGAGTGCACTGAGGTCGGGAGACGCGTTGCGCGTTGCAGCATTGCAGGCTCTACCCGAATGCCAATCACCTCGCAGATGGAACGCCACTGGTTGTGATCGTCTTGCAACTTGCCTTTTATTGTTCCAGATTTTGATTCGGGAACATTGGTGCACACGAGAGTTAACGCAGCGTGATTTTGTTTAGCGAGTTTTGGCTTTATACATTTTGCCGGCAATTCGGGTTGTTTAGAGGGCATCATTGGAGTTGACGATGAAAGCTGCTTTGCGCCACGCGTGCTCGGTACTGAAGATGGACGTATGTGTGTCTCTCCCGGTGTGCTTGTCGAGGCAATCGATGCGTACATTACCTGCTTGTTATCTGCACCAGATTTCCTACGGCTCTGAGCTGTCGGTGTCATTGCTGAATCTCCAACCATCGTGACATCAGTCCCATTTGTGTCGCATCCAAACTGCGCGCTGGCCTAGTCTTGCGGAGGCTCAGCTGCGTACGGGAACAGCATCTGAGTGAACAACAAGCTGGATTTCGACCGGGTCGCAGTTGCGTTGATCACATCTTTACGATCCATCAGATACTTGAACATCGCCATGGCTTCAGTCGACCAACTACAGCCATATTCTTGGACATTGAAGCCGCTTTTGACTCTGTTGACAGAGTGGCTCTTTGGGACTGCTTACTGAAGAGGGGAGTACATGAGAAGTAAAGCAGTATTCTTCCTGCCATTTATCATCGAAATTCGGGCCGCGTATGAGCAAACGGAAACATTTAGCCCCCTTTCAGTATCACTAGCGATGTTAGAAAAGGTTGCCCAACTTCTCCATTCTTGTTCGACTTCGCCACGGACGAGATCTTGGATACTGCTCTAGATAACTCTGAGTACTGCGGTGTTAAATTGTTCCCTGGTGACCGCCTTCGGGACTTAGAGTACGCCGATGACGTCGCTGAGATTTTCGAGACCTCCCAAGTTGTCCAGTATGTGCTGCTCAGACTAGAGATGTCTGCCTCGCAAGTTGGGTTGACTTTTGCCTCTTCCAAACGTAAGGTCCTATTACAGGACTGGTAAAGCGCATATCGTTATCTCTACCTTTCGGGGCATCCGTTGGAAGTGGTCGACAAATTCATTTATCTTGAGAGTTGTCTTAATATTGGCTGTTTGACAGATGAGATCTCCTTGCGTGTCTCCAAGGCTAGAGTCGTTTTCGTCAACCTTCGACCCCTGTGGCTTCGTCGTGACCACAACTTTGCTCTCAAAGGGCGAGTCTATAATGCTACGGCGCGAGTGACTGCTGTACGGATGTAAGACTTGGCCCGTTCGCAAAAGCGATGTTCAGTTGCTATCTGTCTTCGATCACCGCTGCCTGTGAAGCATTGCTGATGTTTGAAGGCATCAACACATCAGTAATGAGGAAGTCCGTCGGCGAGTCTTCAGATCTAACGCACTCCGCTGGCCGATTGATAGCATCAGTTTACTGCGGAGGCTTCGCTGAGTTTGGCGTGTGCTCCGCATGCCTACCCAGCGGCTCCCAAGACGAGCACTAATTGTGAGCACAGGCGTGGCCCGGCAGCGACGAAAAGGAGGGCAATGTAAAACTTGGATCCAATGGATTAGAACGCAAACGTTGAAGCCGGCTGTTGTTGGGCGTTTCCAACTCCCGGATTGGGGACTAAAGTACCCCGAGCACATCTGGTTGCAAACGCCGGAAGATATGGCCCATGGCCGTACGCAATGGCGCACTTGCTGGGAGCCTCTTCTACCCTAAACGTTGTGTCCCCTTTTACGCAATTTTTTGTATTATGTGTTGTGCTACACAGCCAATTAGATTGTAATTGTAAAGTGTTGGATATATATATATATATATATATATATATATATATATATATATATTGGTTGGCTGCATCCGGTTTCCCTGATTTGCCTGTCACTGTGTCCAGCCACAGGACGTCTGCGCCTACAGAGAGACCATGGGTGACTTGCGCTGCACCACCCACAGCTCCATCCACACACCCCATATCCAGTGTAAACCCGAAGGAATAAGACCGGGAGGCACGCGGATGGGAGACACGTTTCATCAACGGAGCCGGCCCACACTCCTTCACAGGTAAATACAATCCCGCTGTATTTGGGAAATCAAGCGCACACAAGGCGGTGGCTGGACTGTAGTCCGCTCCACACTGAGTGCATGGGACCAATCATTGATCCTAACATGGCCACAAGAACCGTCCACCAAATCCCCTCCAGCAACGACCAACTCTCTCCTAGAGCCAGTATGGACGAGGTAGTGGGTAATAGACAGGTAGGCACCTTGTCACCATGCACGTCAAGTGCATCCACACCGGGGATATCAACCACAGTCAATCACTTGGGAGAGAAATACAAGAAAAATAACACGAGTAATGCATAGGGAAACGTGACAAAAATCTTAAATTAATTAGCATATGAAATAATTTGTTCACAAAGGATCCGAGATAAGTTCAGGGGGTCGCAAAGTATATTTCACGAAAATGACACAAACGCGAAAATGTTATCGAAATTAACTACAATTGGCTTAAGCGAGTTGTGCAGATTTATAGCAGAACGTACAGGTGGACTTTTATTTGGGAAAGAAAAGCGTTACGACAAAATTGAAAACCCACCACCTGAAATAAAGAGACAGCATGCAAGCACGCTGTTAGTAAATCGAATGCAGCGTACCTACAAACGCTGCGCCGGTTCTGCCTACGTTCTCTGCGGGACCAGTCGTCGCTTCGGTAGTGGTCCCGAGTGGCCTCGCTCATGGCTCACTAAGCCTGCCTGACTCAGGCACTCGCGACCGCATGTGCTACAGCACCATGCGCTAGATGTCGATGGAGAACAACCCATCGGTGCTTGCCGCTTCCGCACTTGCCGCTTCTTCTCTGCATGCATAAGGGCTTTCTCCGGCAGCTCGGCAACTGCCTTCGTGTTCAGATCGCGCCATGCACGCTGATCACCGGCCTTCGATTCACATGATCTGCAATCAAGATTAGAACGTGAGAGGCTCACTTTAATCATGTCCTGGTAACATAACTTTGGTTTTCCAAAGTATCGCTTCCCTTTAATGAGCTGACCATATAAGAGTTGCTTCGGTATCCGCGCCGAATCCATACGGCTCACATGACCGAGCCATCTCAGGTGTCGCAGTAAAAGTATGCAGTCCACTGCATACAACCCACTTCGGCGCAACACTTCCGTGTCTGCAACTCTGGCGCCCCAAACGATCCGCAAAATTCGTCGCAGACACTGCTGATGGAACCGCTCGAGATATCGCACATCCCGACGGTACACCGTCCACGTTTCACTGCCGTATAGAAGAACGGACAGCACCATGGATTTGTACACCATCAGCTCCGTGCCAATGGTAAGCTGATGGTTGTTCCACACTCGGTACTCAAGCTTACCGAATGCTGTCGCTGCCTTCTACACGCGAATACGCAGCTCACTGTGTAGCTGCTGATCAGTCGACATCACACTCCCAATGTAGTTGAAACAGGAGGTGGTTTCCACTACTTCAGCACCAATGCTGATTCGCGGAAATATTGAAGATTGCACCTCCGGTGAAGGCTGAACGAGACGGTCAGTTTTGCATGTATTGATTGTGAGTCCGAATTTGGCCGCTGTCGAAGCCAGAGCACTTGTCATATGCTGCAACTCGTCCGCGCTGTGTGAAAACAACGCACAGCCGTTAGCAAACAGCAACATACGGGTAGTTGTCTCACAGACTAGAGTTCTCGCACCGAAACGACGGATGTTCAGCAACCCACCATCAATACGGTGCTCCACACGAACACCGTAAGCACAATCGGCATCAAAAGCACAGGGCAATATTGCATGCAGATATATATTAAACAGGGCAGTTAGCTATGACACAGCCTTGCTTCACACTAGTGACAACTGCAAAGTTATCCGAGGTCTCTCCACTCAAATGCACCCTCGCCCACATACCACTGTGCAGAGATCCAATTAAACTTACAAACCTACGCGGGCAACCAAGCTTATCCAACACCAGCCACAATGCCTCGCGGTTCACTGTATCAAATGCTTTGGTGAAAGCAACAAAAAGCGAGTACGATGGCTGGTGTCGTTCTCTGCACGTCTCCTGCAACTGACAAGCCACCAACACTATATCTATAGTGCAGCGACCCGAACGCAATCCATATATATATATATATATATATATATATATATATATATATATATATATATATATATATATATATATATATATGCCCCATGCTGAAGCTGATGTTGCACTCTTGATGCTTCTTCACCGCAGTTGGGCTAAACCAACTTACACTTAAACTAGGTCTTTTAAGCTGGATAAATTTCATTCCGCTTTATTTGGTTTGTTCTGCCTCCCTTAATAATGTTCTATTAACTGGTCACGTTGCTTACACTAATTGCGCTTATCTTCGGTAATTTTGTTGCGTTTGTAGCATTTTAAGTAACTTGTGGACATTTCTTACTTATCACGGTTTTGTTGCTAACCAACTTGCTTCATATGGTAATTTAGCGAAGAGTTATGCCACCGTATCCGTATGCATTATTGGATTTATTTTATTTCAGCTTGTCGTTTAAAGTGAATGGCTGTTGGTTGATATCCCCGGTGTGGCTGCGCTTGATGTGCATGTAGACAAGGGGCCTACCTGTCTATTACCCACTACCTCGTCTATCTGGCTCCAGGAGACAGCCGGTCGTTGCTGGTGGGGACGGTGTGCACGGTCCTTGTGGTCGTGCTAGGCTCGAAGCATGGTTCCATGCAGTCAGTGTGGATCGAACTACGGTCCAGCCACCGCCTTGTGTGCGCTTGATTTCCCAAATACAGCGTGCTTGTGTTTGCCTGTGAAGGAGTGTGGGCCGGTTCCGTTGATGAAACGTGGTTCCCATCCGCATGCCTCCCGGTCTTATTCCTTCTGGTTTACACTGGATATGGGGTATGTGGTTGGAGCTGTGGGTGGTGCAGCGCAAGCCATCCATGGTCCCTCTGTAGGCGCAGGCGTCCTGTGGCTTGCCACAGTGACAGGCAAATCCGAAACCGGATACAGCCAACCACATATATATATATGTATATGTATATTATATATATATATATATATATATATATATCAGAGCAACTAAACGAGCTTAAGTTCTGGTGTCCAAGGTCAAGATTGATGCGAGTTGCAATCTAAACGTTTGCGATTTTTGCCATACCCTTCCCATCGCATAATAATCATAACTGGTCAACCAGTGCCGTTTACTTGTCTATATAAGGTTGGGAACATATGATCAATGGAATTCGTCATAAATCAGCAGGTTGTATCTGGTCACATGTGCCTCTTCGGAGGTGAATAAAATTGGCCCAATTGACAGAATATATGTTGCATTGAAGCAGTAATGTCGATCACAAAGTGGACTGAAGTAGTTACGTTAGACCGCCACTTATCGGCACAAAGAAAATAAAACATTATGAAGCGTAGGGGTTATGGGTGATGGACATCTCACAGATCCTGAAATCTGTGTTGAAGCGTCCAGGAAGTCTGAACGATGGTTGGTATAGGGAAACGTTCGACATGTAAAGAAAACTGGTAAAGTGATACGATGGATTCCCGCAGAACACCACAGTCGGCATTGAGAAAAGAGAATTTCGTTACCGTTTACTTGGTTGAAGTGAGTATGATCCATGAAACAGTCGAACAACAAATTGCATACATTTGTATGAACTCCGCTCTCAGGAAGCAAATTCAGCAACGTTGCTCCATGCAGGTAACCGTACCGATCAGCTACATGTTACTTAGGTAGTCACTTCCCAGTTAACAGGACGAATGGTGGTGGTTGCCTAGGCCATAGCAGAAGAAGTCGGTGAGACCATACACACCTTGAAAGATTCGACACTTCTTGGGAAGCATGGCGAATAAAAAGAGATCACGCGGTATAAAATTACAAGTTCAAAGATAGCTAGATTAATCGCTCATTCTTATGCCGTTCAGGACCTCGCCAAGCTAAATAAAATCTGTGGATTGCACGTGTTGGTCCAGTGGTTCATGGACGTAACGATATAATCAGGAGTGACGCATTTGAGTACCATCAATGCAGCTGGGTCACAACGGCACGAGCCAAGATGAGAATGTCAGTGATCGAGGCGCTTGTTCAGCAAAATGTGCACTAAAACTGAGGAGTGCTACAAGATCTTATTGTTTTAACAGACGGTGATAACACATAAAATTTCAGCGAAATGCAACGATGTATGGACTACAACCGCGTCTTCTGCCGCCATTAGCCAAGTCGGTCCTGTTACTGATCTAAGCAGGCATCTAAGCAAGCATCCAGTGACCCCTCTGTGAGACGAACGCTAACCAAAAAATGTACCGAAAAAAGGCAAGAAGAGCCTTTGAAATGAGTATCTTTACGATCGGGCAAAAGTGAATAGAAGTTAGCTAGACTTGACTAAATTAGGAGGCTGGGAAAATATGTGTTCAGGTTTAGCGAAAGTGAGTCATGGCACAATTTGCAGATTTTGTGAGAACGTGCATTCCCACACTAGATGCCTGGTATTTTTCTAAACATTAAGTAGGAAGGACTGATCATGAGCTTGAAAAATGACCGGAAATTTCTGTCTTCTGTGTGTTCTCAACTATGAGTCCTGTGACGGAAGGTGGTCGCTAGTTCAAACAAAGAACCGAATACGGAATGTGAGAATAAACGGCACCTGACGGAGATTTACGGGCGGTCTACAAATACCCGTAACGATTGCGGTGTCAGTGTGGGGGTTGAATTAAGCAAACATGTACACTGGCTAAACGGTGTATTCTGTATTAAGAATATAGTCCCTCGAAAAACTTTGAACGACGATTTTCATTCTGGTAGATCTATTTACCCCGTAAACGCATGATCCATGCAGGCAATGTAGATCATATTATAGGTAATCGGAACTGAGTAACCTACAAGGTTTCGATGCAATCCTACAGATGTTAAATGTTGGTTGTCCCCTTCTACTGCCAAATACGCAAACATCATGACGGAGAAAAGATAGATAAAAGCCCGTTCCACTCCGATAATAATGTTCAAGTAAAGCCAAGTCAAGAATTCGCTTTTGTGCAGCCGTAAACGTTGAATTTTCATCTGTAACATATATGCGATCGAAACTGTGAAGAAAAACAATATAATGCATACAAAAAGATTAAAAAATACGGCGGTTAAAACAATGTTTCATGTGTGGTACATGAGTACTAACCTAATTTGCTGTTTAGTTCTTGAATGATAATATTCGGATCAAGCAGAAATCTAGTTAGGTAAGGTGTGACAGATGAACCGTAGGCCCGCTTGCTGACATATATGGCTCAGTAGTTTTGTCGCGTTGAGGAATTAGATTTACAGTTGGAAAAATGCTATGTAAAGGATGGCTGCTGTCAGTGAGTATTTTCGAAGCAAGTTTTACGCATGAATTAACATGAACCCATACAATGTGTTTAACTAAGGTTGGTTTAGAAATGCCACTGCATTGAGCTAAGAGTTTCAGCGACCTATGAAGTAGTTTGAAATGCTCACCTAGTAGACCCGGAAAGAGCACATGAGAACACTAGATTCAATGTGGCAGAACACATGTAATGCTGAATCGCAGGATCAAAACTGGTGGGCGAGTGAAGACGAACGAAGACGTGAGACTTAAAAGATCGCTGGTCGACTTAGGTGAATACTCCATTCCCGTAAACCGACCACGATAAATCATGGCTCAGTGTGATTTCCAGATACTTCATTGACGTCGAGAAGCTCTGGTTATCACCACTGATGAGAAGTTGTGGAAAGTCAGCGAAGAGTTTCTAGTAACCATCTGCCTTATGCAGCGAAAACGGCACATCAATGCACTTGGAAACACTCAGCGTTAGGCGCGGGAGATTGATTACACACACACACACACACACACACACACAGCCAGCCATGAACTGCGTGCCTTACACTCAAACCGAATCCATTACACGCCGCAGGCACCTTTGAATGTAAACAAGTTAGTATTTGAAAAGGGAGTGGCCAGATACTCCTGAAGTGTAGACTCTGTCATAAAGAGCCTTCGGTACATACGTCAGACGAAGTATGCAGAGATTGTAGAAAACCAACTACACCAATGAAATCCAATCACCTGACATAACCTGGAGTAAAGACCAAGTGACAGTAATGTGGTCTATCCATTCCCTGTTAGGGTCCCATCTTACGCTGGCACCAGGGTCAAAATAAGCTTTAACGTCAAAAGCGATTGTGATCACCGTTCTCACAAGTCTGGATTAACTAGACAAGGTTGGGTTAAGGTAAGCGAAAGTTCTTCAATAAACAAGATAGCATGTCAATGTCATCAACATACACAGTATTAGATAAGTTACACTACTGGGATGGATATGGTTGGGTCGTTTTTGTAAACACCAACTTATTGCATAGGAAATACGGTTGACAGTAAAAGAAAATATCGACCGTTAAAAGTAGCTTCAAGGGGTGGCATGTTCAGTTGTGCGTATTGACAATACAACAGTTCTGATTTGTGTGCTCGGAGCTGTGCGAACGACAGCCTATAAGATCCTGTGGTACCTCGACGACTGTGATTTTGGCTACTAGTACGCCTAGAGATGCACCACCGCCAAACCCGCTGACCGGAACAGACAACTGAGGCAGCCCAAACGGCCTGACCAGCGCAACCTAAAAGTGCATACCGACCATTGATCCATGGGCAGAAGAAGTTTGTCAACCGGGAATCCAGTGAGCAACAAACATAAGGTCAAGCGTAGCCCTGACAAGCGGGGAACTGAAATCTGCTCGAAAACCACGTGTTCGTTCTGTGCCAATTCCTACGACGCAACAAATGGGAACATTACACTTAACGGAGTTAACAGCGTATCGACAGATAGCTTGTGGTTTTGTTGCATATGTTCAGACAGTCCGATAATTAAGATTGTTCAAAAACTTAGGATAAGGTGTGGAGCATTGGCAGACCAAAAGAAACTGATCGCGGTATTGGGAGGGAAAATCTCAGAACTCGAGTTGCAGATTAGTGCATTACGTAGCCCGAATCCCGGACCTGTTAAAAGGCAAAAGCTCTCTAGCAACAGTGCTACCCAGTCCAGCGAAAGGCAAACACCGTTAGTGAAAAACAGCAGTGAAAACAGGCCGGTTGAAGGGTCTCCCAAGTCTCACGTAATGCTCCAAAGCATGCAGAGTTACGCACAAATTGCATGATCACCTCCGTCAGTAACTGGGCAACAACAACTAACGACGTTGCACGTAAAAAATCTTGCTGCAGCCTTGGCCTATTTTCCACGGAAGACAAGCCAGACCCCCCACTCGACAAATCTTCGTTCACAAGGAACTTCAGTACAAAAAATTACTACGCAACAAAAGGGCGATGACAGTGACATCGCTAAAAGATAGACAAGCCGAGAAGCAAAACCACTGGGCTGAAATAATCTGTGCACTCGGACTGAAAGTTCTCCAAACTAGTCTTACACGCCTTTCACGAAATCCATCATCTCTACACGCAGGGAAACCTCGGTTACTGCGAGTAACGTTTGACAACCTACGCTACCTGGAAGATTTTCTCTTAACAAGCCACATTCTAGGGAACTCTTCTGTCAGTGCCCGCATTTTTCCTGACAGGCCATGGGCAGAAAGACAGAAGCGGAAATCCAACCCTAGTTCGTCACGTCAAAATGAGATGAAGAAAGTGGTACTGGTTCATGGTGTGCCAGAATTGAAGCATGACGATAGAAGTGAACGACAGAAGCACGACATCGAAGAATGGAGGTACATCGCAGAACTCTACGACATGCAGAATGTCGTGGCTTTTGACGTCATCCGTCTAATTGCTTCCACAAACTACCAAGGTAGCGGGCCAAGAATTTTGAAAGTTAACTTGGCTGTGCCCGAAATGGTATCAGTGTCAATCCAAGCATGGCATGACAACACCAAACTTGGGCCACCAGAAGTACGGTTAAGAGCATCCCTTTAATTAGTACAGACCACAGATACAGATGAACCAGCGTCAATTGTACCTATCTCAATTCACTCAGGGATTGTATTCTAAGCTCTGGGAACTGCGCCATCGACATGAAACAACAACTTGGGACCTCATGGCAGTTACTGAAACTTGTCTCTCAAACAACATACTTGACCCAGCGACTGAACTCAATGAGATGTCAGTCATCCGAAATGATCGCCCATCTCGCGGTGGCGGTTTTGCTCTCTACTATCGAGATTATTTGAAATGTGAGACTCTTACCGAAAATTCCCCACTATTTTGCCGACTGCACCTAGCAGGTCGAGATGTTGGTTCACAGAAGACGAATGATGCTTGCCGCTTAGCAGTTATCTATAGGCCTCCGAACACATCAGCAGACAGCGATGACATTCTGTTAAACGCCCTCCTTTATGCCGTTTCTCAAAAGTACTCTCGCTATCTTATAATGTGTGACTTTAATGTTCCTTCAATATCATCAACGTCCCCTAATGGGCCATCATTTAAATCAAAACTCCTCGAATTTATGGATATGGCAGTTTTGTACAACCATGTGCATCGATCAACCAGACACCGCGGTTCAAACAAGTCATCACTCCTGGACTTAATCCTGACTAATGAAGAGTTGATGGTTGAGTCAGTAGCATACGATCCTCCACTGGGCCGTGGGGACCATTCAGCCCTAACACTCGGTTATGTGTGTTATACCAGTATTGCTGATAAAAAGGAGTGACTCAAAGAACTGTTACGGACTATTTTAAGCTGCATAACAGCAGCAACCGTTGAATGGGACCTACGGACGCACAGTTCAACGAATGACGCGTGGAATGAACTAAAAGATAAAATTAACTGGGTCATAAAATTAGCATCGAAGGCTGTACCATTACGAGCATCGCGCCGGACCAATGCGTGGATCCGAAGCAGAACACATAGATGGATTAACGGAAGAGATGAGATGTGGAGGCAACCTTCGCTAAGCCCATGTGATACCAAATGGCAGGATTACAAAGTCATCAGAAACTACTGAACGTCGCTCATTAGAACCGATAAGTACGAATGGCAGGAGAACATGGTGCTAAAATATACGAGTGATACCAAACTACCATACAGATTTGTGAATGGCAAAAGAAAGGTTAAGCCCGGAATACCACCACTCAGGATGGCCAGTGGCCTAACAACTACCCCTGTGGATACTGCGAACGCTCTGCTCCTGCAGTTCGGCTCGGTAGCTACAAATACCATGGAACCTTCGCCCTATCAACTCTCAACAAATGTCGTTGGCTTATCCAGCGTCACCTTTACTCCAGCAGCTGTTGCAAGCAAATTACAGTCACTCCGGGAGTACAGTGCCCCTGGAATCGACACGATCTGTCAAAAAGTACTGAAAACCCTTTCTCCTAGCATAGCAGAACCGCTTGCAACCTTTTCCAGGGTCTGCTTAACTCACATACACTTCCATCTGAGTGGAAAAATGGAATTATCACTCCAATACACAAAAGAGGTAAGCGATCGGATCCTGCCAACTACCGACCTATTACACTCCTTCCTTTTTTATCAAAACTGATGGAATCGGTAATCGCAGACGAAGTGACGAGATACTTTGAAGGTCAACAAATATTTCTAATGCCCAACATGGTTTCAGACGCAGACGATCTTGTCTCACCGATTTGCTGATTACTCAGGACTCATGGACCAGGGTGGCTGATGAAGGAGTCCCCATAGATGTGATTTACTTAGATTTTTCTAAAACATTCGACAGGGTCAATCACTTCTTTCTCCTCCAAAAGCTTGCTGCATACGGTATCAACGGTTTCCTGCTCACCTGGTTAGGAGACTACTTACACGACAGAGTAATCAATGTAAGAGTAGCCGGTACTCACTGTGCAAGCCTGCGCGTCTCCAGTGGTGTACCACAAAGATCCGTCCTCGGCCCGCTACTGTTTTTAGTCTACATTAATGAGCTTCCAGCAGACATTCTATCTCCGATGCAAACATTTGCAGACGATGCTAAAGTATGGAGAGCAATTCGTTCAGCATCCGACCGTGTCTACTTCCAGGTAGATCTGACTCGGATTAACGAATGGGCAGAAAGGAACCAGCTCCCACTGAATCCTGCAAAGTGTCACCTGCTGACGGTGCGCAGCAGCTTCATCAACACATATCTTTTGGGGCAACACGTCCTGCAACATGTGAGTAGTGAACGCGACTTAGGTATAATCGTGCAGAGTCTTAGAAATTCGCTCCAATGTTCTAAACCAGCAAGTGTGGCGAACTTCAAGTTGAGACTTTTGAGGCCAGCTCTCGGCCCCATTGAGCGACGGCTAGTACCAATGCTGTTTAACTCCTATATTTGTCCTCACGTTGAATATGCAATTCAGGCCTGCTGTCCGTGGTTAAAACGAGACATCCGCCTATAGGAACAGCCCCAAAGAAAAGCCACAAAGGCAACGCGTGGACTATCCAGTCTAAGTTACGAATTACGTTTTGTGTATTCGGTGTGCTCTCATTAGAATACCGACGGCTTTGCGGAAATCTTACTCGCGCATACCGGATACTATGTTACCATACGAACGCCACCTTGGTGGGCATCACGCGCTGGATGAGAACCGCTCTGATAACGGAGAGAGACTTCTCACATTGTGCGAAGACAACCGTCTGTTTCTTTCAAGCACTAACTTCAGGCGTACGAAGAAGCGTTCCGCAACGTGGCGTCCCCCTTCTTCAACACAACCGTGGTCTCAAATTGATCACATTGCAATTAGCTTCAGATGGCGCGGCAGCGTACTGGACTGCAGGTCCTTTTGGTCCACCTTCGTCGACTCAAACCATGCTCTGGTCCCCGCGAAAATCTGTATGGGTTTTGGAGGATCCCGAAACACGAAGCACCGCAAGATTGATGTAAACAGATTAACTGATCCCTCTGTCCAGGCGAGCTATCAGTCTTCACTGGCATATGCACTCAGTTGCAATCCACCACAAGAAGTGGAACAACACTGGACTTGTATACGGAAGGCAATGACCATTTCCGGACAGTCATGCTGCGGCCTAACGCGACGCCCCTTGAAGGCTTGGATCTCTGCTCGTTCTCTGGAGCTGTTCGAACGCCGCATAGATATCCCGGCGGAATCAGATTGCAACGAGCGGCGCCGTTCGGCCAACCGGCTGCTCAAGCAAAGCCTACGCAAGGATCGCGAGACATGGTGGTCTGAGCGTGCTTTAGAGATGGAGACTGCTGCCCTCTCTGGCAACACTCGCAGGCTTTTCCAACTCATTCGGTCCACTGGCCTCAGGAAGCCTGGTGTCAATGAGGTCATTTGTGAGGTAGATGAGTCTCCGATTACCAAACAACAGAGACGTATGGACCGCTGGGCCGAGCACTTTCACTCGCAGTTCAACTGGCCTCCACCATCCTTCAGTACATGCAGTACACGTTGTTGTCCACCCTGGCTCGTCCCTCTGAATCCACCCACCGAAGCGGAAGTTTGCCTCGAGATTCGACGCTTGAAGCGCTTCAAGGCTGCCGGCTTAGACGGACTTCCTCCTGAGCTATTCAAGTACGGCGGTGTGGCGATCATTAACCAACTGGCCGCGCTGTTTGCAAAAATTTGGCATGAAGAGAAAGTGCCTTCCACTTGGGGAGAATCAGTTATTGTCCCGATTTTCAAGAAAGGCGCTCGCACTTCATGTGCAAATCATCGCGGGATTAGTCTTATCTCGGTTGCCTCTAAGCTATTGGCATCCATTCTGTTTCGCACGCTATCCCCAGTACGTGAATCATACTACCGCGAAGAACAAGCTGGTTTCCGTCCTGGCCGCGGATGCGTGGATCAAATCTTCGCGCTCCGCCAGCGCCTCGAACATCGCCACATTTATCACAGGCCCACTATCATTGCATTTCTGGACATACGTGCCGCTTTTGACTCCTTTGATCGACCGGCTTTATGGCGTTGCTTACTAAAGAAAGGAGTGCCAGAGAAATATACCGCCATCTTACGAGCACTTTACCTTCATACATCCGGTAGTGAGGGTCTATGGCAAGCTTTCCTCGCAATTCGCTGTCAATAGCGGTGTGCGACAGGGCTGCCCTATGTCCCCATTCCTCTTCAACTTCGCAATCGAAGACGTTCTGTCGAATGCCCTAGAAGGTTTCCAACATTTCGGCTTAGAGCTTCTACCGGGTGAGCGCGCGACCGACTTAGATTATGCTGATGATATCGCCTTACTTGGTGACGACCCTCAGGGTATGCAACTCATTCTGGATCGTTTGGCGGTTGAAGCATCTAAGTATGACATGAGCTCCGCACCATCGAAGTGTAAAGTACTGCTCAGGGATTGGCTTTCACCTGCTCCCGTACTCAATGTCGAAGGTGCACAACTTGAACAAGTAGATAGTTTCGTCTACCTTGGGAGATGTGTTTCTGCTGACGGCACTAGCAGCAAAGAAGTTTCTCTTCGTATCGCTAAAGCTCGATCAGCATTTGTCAATCTGAGGCATTTGTGGCGTCGTCGCGACGTCTCATTCTCACTAAAGGGCCGCGTTTACAGCGCATCAGTTTGCTCAGTATTGTTGTATGGGTGCGAGTCCTGGCCGATTCGCGTGGAAGACATGCGTCGTCTTTCTGCGTTCGATAACGGTTGCTTAAGGAGGGTCGCTCGTGTTTGGTGTTAACATCGAGTTAATAGTAATGACGTTCGACGTCGAATCTTGGGGAATGCGAGTATTCCCTTCAACAAACTGGTTTTGCTGCGCCAGTTGAGATGGCTCGGTCACGTCCTACGCATGGCACCTGAGCGTCTACCGCATCGTGCTCTAATCGCTCGTCAAGGACCTGGCTGGAGGCGACCGCGTGGTGGTCAGCCTTCCACTTGGCGGCAGCACATGAAATCGCTGACGTCGTGTCTAGCCGCTGTTGGATCCGTACGTCTTCCAGGATGGGGACCCAAAGATGATGAGTGCCAAAGGCTCAGCACTCTTGAAGATATGGCCCGCAACCGGAATCAATGGAAGAATTGTGTACAGTACTGTATTGATTCACATGATTAATACTTTAAAGATTAAAATGACAAAAAAGAGCAAAACCGGCGTGTGAAAAACAAACTAAAAATGTTTTGTTCTACTTTTTATCAACATGTTCCATTCTTCCTTGCGGCATATTAGTTGAAGTGTGTTGCTCACCTTCAACTAGCATGCCACGATGGTTAAAAAACGACGAATCTTGCTTCTCTGCTGATCTTCATGGTTTTTCCTGGCTCTATGTCTAGTTAATAGACTGTTGAGATACATACATACCGGATACTAACTGAAAGGGAGCATCCATGTACATCACGGTTGACTCTGGCCCCTTACAAACAAAGCCGAGGCAACCACCTGAAACTAATGACGCAACACGCCCGTCTGAATTGCAGTAGTATTTTTAGTCACTTAGGATCTGTTCTCACTGGAATGCATTACCAAACTATGTGGTGAACGCACCAGACATGACGACATACGAAAGACTCATAGACTTTCATCTTAGCGATAAACGATACGCAACACTTTGCTAATGCGCAGTGATTTAACCACTTATACTTCAAATTCCACGTGGGAACATTTTGATTTAAGTTTCTTTTGCATATCCATTCGGTGAGGCTTGTAAATTTATGCTTTTTATCCTATCATACACTACTGAAATATTGAATCCAATTTCGAGAAACAGATGTTGAGATAATCTGCTGGGGAGAGATAATGGAATGAGTCAGAACTGGATAGAGTAGCCTAAGTGAAACGATGGCTGCCACGCCACTGGTAGGAGAATACTTTAAAAGCAATGGGATGGTGCCTTTGAGGCAAAGGCATAAGGGCCTGTCCACTCGTAGCAATACACCTTATGACCAATTTGTAACTTAATTGTGCCTTTTAGAGACAGCAGGATTGCAACCTGAATCCGAGACGCAGATACTATCAACCGGTCTCAGTGACCGAATTTACACCGGTACAGTTTAAAGATTAGTGTGGCCCAAGTTAGGATCGCGTGTCTTAGTCGCTTCACACAACCAATGCTTCGAAATGACTCCCTAACGACAGCTCGTTCGTTTCCTTCACCCTAAAGCAACAATTCATACACGTAAAATCTAAAACGTTTTTGGAAGCATGGGGATGGTAAATGCGGTACTGACGCTTTGATATCATTAAGGTTGCCAAAAAACCTTCGTGTGGTACCAGCTGGCCAGTTCTGGTATTTCCCCTTCCGGCGAATGGCTCGACGGCAGTATTTCAGGACGTGGTGCGTTTACGCCTGCCAACCGTCCTCCCCATAAAAAGCCATAGGTGTCTACTTAACAACAGTGCGACGTGGCGGATGCGACTCACCATTAAATAAAGCCACTTCCAATTGTCTTCGTCGGAGACATTGTACATTAGCAAGCAATCTGGGCATCGGGTTCTGCTTTTGACTTCGGGCGTTTTGGGCCCCTGGTATGACTTTTCGTCGTAAGAAAGACGTATGACGGTCACCGGCTCCTAATGAGTACGAAACACTCATTTCTCCCTTATGCCTTGTACGTTAGGCTCTTCGGCCAAAGACTCGAGACCGTGGTCCCCCAAGGCAATCATCTACTTCAGCCTAGGCAACCGGGTAGAAACTCGCCTATTGAGCAAGCATGGAACCCCACAATTACACCTACTTGCGCTCTCATGATCCACTGCCTGCTACTAGGCCAACATTACAAACACGCGCCACCGATATACATACTCGTGACTTGTATCATGCCCATTGTTAACAGAATTTTCAACTGTGAACAACCCTACCTTCTTCTATGGAGTCGTTCTTTCGCCGCCAGTCAACTCAACAATGCTGTCCACGACAAGGAGCTTCCAGTCCCGAAGTCCGCTATATTCCATACTGCAACCAGGAATGTAGTTCAAACTAACATCCCTCAACATGCGCGTATTATTGGAGATCGGACAGCAAGCTGGAAGTACAAGTACGCTGGAGACCATGGAAATTGATGTTTGCTGTCTGGGTGAAACTCGACCCCAGGATTCCAACACAGTCTGGCAACTGCCGTCATCAGTCCAAACACACACCCGCTTTTATCTTCGCCTTTCTGGTGATGGCGCGCACCCTGGAATCCCTCGCCATTGATGTTTGTTGTCTTTCCGAAACGCGTTTACAAGATCCAAATAGTCTGATTGTTGAGATCACCCACCGATCACGGAGGCATATTTCACCTACGTATACCCGGTGATGCAGAAGCAGCTGCAACTGGCTTGGCTGGCGTTGGTGTAGCCCTAAGTAGCAAAGCCGAGGCAGCCCTGCTGGACTGGTTCCCGATTAATAGCCGGCTGTGTGCAATTCGGTTTCGGGGATCATGCAAGATAAACCGATGTCGTAAGGAGAGCCGCAACTTGTTTGTGATTTCAGCTTACACTCCAAATGACTGCAGTTCCGACTCTGTCAAGGACGATTTGTACCGTGAACTTCAACAGCTCTTGATCAGAGCCTGTGAATCCGACATTGTTGTCCTTGCTGGGTACCAATGCACGGGTCGGTCGTTTGCTGGCATTCGAAAGTCATCTCGGCTGTCATTAGGCGCTCGATAAGAGCCTCTCAGGTAATGGAGAGAGACTTCGCACACTGTGCTAAGATAATCCTCTTTTTCTCGAACAACAACTTTGGGCATTCGAGGGGACGTTCTGCTACTTGGCAAGTCCCTTCTGCGTCTCAATCATGGTCTCAGATTGGCCATATCGCAATCAGTTTCAGATGAAGGGGTAGTGTAAAGGATTGCAGATCCATCTGGTCCACTATTCTTGACCGAATATGCTTTTGTCTATGTGAAAATCTGCATGAGTTTCGGAGGGTCCCGAAAATGAAGCGCTGTAAGATAGACACAAACAAACGATCTACCGTTTCGGTTCAACAGGGTTATCATGCTTCCCTAGCTGGTGCACTCGCTTGCGCCCCACCGCAAGATATTGATGAACACAGGACGTGCATGCAGAGGACCATGATCTCTTCCGGACAGAAAGTCTGTGGTCTTACCCAGCGCCTATGAAGGCCTGGATCTCCACGTGCTTTTGGATTTCTTTGACCGCCGCAGGAATGTACTGGTGGAGTCTAATCATGATGAAGTGCGCCGTTCTGTCACTCGGCAGCTCAAAAAGCCTACGCAGTGACTGTGAAGTCTGGTGGTCCCAGCTTGCTTAAGAACTGGAGGCCGCTGCCCTCTCTGGCAATACTCGCAAGCACTTCCAACTCATTCGATCGACTGGCCATAGAAAGCCTGGTGTCAGTGAGACTATGTGCGAAGCGGACGGTTCGCCGAGTGCCAACTTGCAGAGACGCTTGGACCGACGGGTCGCACATTTTCATTGCCAGTTCAATTGGCTCTCACTGTCCACTTATATCCCCTGCGAACTCAGCTGCCCGCCCTGGGTCGTCACAATTGATCCACCCAGCGAAGCGAAAGTTTGTCTTGCGATTCGACAGCTAAGAGGATTCGAGGCTGCCGGCTCAGACGGACTTCCTCCGGAGCTGTTCAAATATGGAGGCTCAGTTAACAGTAGCCACCTAATCTCGTTCTCCAAAATCTGGCATGAAGGAAAAGTGCTTTCTTCCTGGGCGAGCCAGTTATCCCGGTTTTTAAGAAGGGTGCTCGCACTTCGTGTACCAAACACTGGGGGATTAGTCTCATCTAGGTTGTCTCCAAGCTATTGGAATCCATTCTGCTCCGTAGACTCTCTCCCATTCGCGAATCGCAATACCAGGAAGAATAACCTGGTTCACGATCTTGCCGCGGGTGTGTGGATCAGATATTCACATTCCGCCAAATTCTGGAATACCGCCACCTTTACCAGAGGCATAGCACCGTTGCATTCCTGGACATCCGTGCCGCATTCGACTCGGTTAATGGACTTGCACTATGGCGTTGTTTGCCAAAGAACTGCCATCCTACGCGCACTGTATTTCCACGTATCTGGCAGAGTTAGGGTGTATGGCAGGCTTTCGTCGTGCATCGCTGTCAATAGCGGTGTACGACAAGCTTGCCCTATGTCCCCGTTCCTCTTCAATTTTTCGAATGAAATCTTGTCGAGAACTCCAAACGGTATACAGTTATTACCGGGTAAGCGAGCAACAGACTTAGATTATGCGGATGATATCGCCTTACCTGTTGAGGACTCACAGAGCATGCAAACCATTCTAAACTGCTTGGCGATTGAGGCATCTAGGAACGGAAGGTGGGTTTGCCCTGTCAAAATGCAAAGTGCTGCTTCAGAATTGGCACTCAGCTGTTCCCGTGCTCAATCTTGAAGGTACACATCTGGAACAAGTGGATAGCATTATTTACTTTGGCAGCTGTGTGTCTTCTGGTGGAACCATTGCAGGGAAATTTTCTTTTCGCATCGCCAAAATGCGGTCGGCGTTTGTCGAATCGCAGCATGGCGTTGCTTGGCTTGTTATTAGTTTGATCATGTCCTGTACTGGCAAAAACTTGTTGATGTTTCTCGATACTCCGGGTGGTAGCTTGTTCCAGACCCTGTTGTTGGAAAAGTGCTGATCCTGGACTTGCGTTCCGCCACTGAGTTCTAGTTGTTTCGTGTTTTATAGACTGCTGATTGTATTAATCTCATGCTGAGATTGGAAACATATATTTCTGTGCAAGATGTTGAAGAATGTGACTAGGTTGTGCTTCATGCGCCGCAGTCAGAGCGGGTCAAGCTTGAGCTTATCACATCGTACAGAATATTCCAGGTTTGAAGAAGTATCAATGAGGTAGTTTGTAAATGTTCTCTGTACTTGTTCCAGTGTAATGCGGTCGCTTTTTTGTGTTTCCGTAAACTATTGAAAAATATTCTAGCGTGGGTCGAACAAGTGATTTGTAAGAATGAAGTATTGGTTAATGTACGGAAAAAGTCTTGAATACTATAGCAATTTCCTGTCTTGCTCTCGAGGTGACATATTCTAGTTGTTCACGAAAGTCAAGTGCGCATGAATATCGCAATCCCTAGTCTCTTCCCGTAGAGCAGAGATTAAGCGGTTTGTAGAAAGTAGAAGTCACGATTAAAATTCACGCACAATAATATGCCTCGACGGGGAGTTGAACCCTGGTCCACGAATTTCCGGTCCGCTGCTCTACCACCTGAGCTACCGAGGGCTGACGATTAGGTGCGCAAATTTTAACACATGACTTCTGCTTGGTGCGCGACGTATTGCCAATGGGCTCACAGTACCTGTCCTGATGTTGCAGATTGGCTCACTCACACGTCACTTCCCAATGGACCGAAGTACCTGTCCTTCAAATGTCCAAGGGGCGATGGTAGATTAATGTTGGAAGTTTGTGAGTAGGGTAAAGTTTGGACATTTGAAGGACAGGTATTTGGGCCCATTGGGAAGTGACGTGTGAGTGAGCCAATCTGCAACATCAGGACAGGTACTGTGAGCCCATTGGCAATACGTCGCGCACCAAGCAGAAGTCATGTGTTAAAATTTGCGCACCTAATCGTCAGCCCTCGGTAGCTCAGGTGGTAGAGCAGCGGACCGGAAATTCGTGGACCGGGGTTCGACTCCCCGTCGAGGCATATTATTGTGCGTGAATTTTAATCGTGACTTCTACTTTCTACAAACTTTACCCTACTCACAAACTTCCAACATTAATTAAGCGGTTTGTCATCAAGAGTCAGGCCACTATGAGTCAAGTCGGACTTTGTACATTTGTCACTAAGAAAAGACATTTTCCACTTTGAGCACCAAGTTTCAAGTGCATGGAGGTCACGCTGGATCAAGTTGACACCATTATTGGAAGCTTTCTGCCTGAAAGTGTATACGATTTTAATGTCATCAGCAAAAAGATAGGGTGTACCGAAGTTTATCACGTTGAAAAGATCGTTAACACAAAGTAAGAACAGTAACGGTCAAAGGACACTTCAAGTCAAGTCAAATGAAAATAAATTTTATGTACCTTAATGGGTTCATTTTCAGCGTTTGCACCACCACTGCGGACACCTGGATGATAATATCAATATACGTGCTTGGGTAGAAAAGTGGAGAAAAAGAGGAGAACTGTTATTTCAACAAGCGCTCGCCCAGTATGTTAGTGACTTTCGCTGGGTCAACAAGCAAACGTGAGAGATAAGGCAAAACAGTATTATGATACGATGACGTGCGGGAGAATAAAATGCTGAATTTCGAACGAGTAGAAGAGAAAGACAGAGTTTTGGAAAGATCATTGTGAAATGGCTGAAGTCGATCAGTTAGTACATTATAAAAAGAAAAATCATTGCAGGTATCAAGATGTCTAGAAATGGTCAAATCAACTAAAGAATCTCTAGACAAGCTGCTGCATCTAGAAATGTGCTTTATAGATCCCACCAAGAAGATGTAGTTATTCTGAAGCAGTCCAGGGAAAATGACAGGAGAGCAGTATAGCCAATGCACCACCTGTATTCGAGTTGTAGGCTATGATCTAAACCAAGAAAGCAGGGGTTCACCTATTCCGTATGACATCAATTTAGCTATCGAATTCGCATGAGACATTGGGTCAAAGGCCTTGTGCATGTTGAGGCAAAGTATGGTAACCGACATATCAAGATCAAGGGAGGCAGTTAGATTGTTTAGAAATTCCAGTTGGCGTGTAATGCAAGATCGATCATCCAAGAAGCCGTGTTGAGAGTTATTTACTAGTTTTCTTGATAATGGAAATTCCATAGTTTTAGCTTCCATATGTCGCTCCATGATTTTTGGTAGGATCAATGTGTGGCTTATTGGGCGACGATTTTTAAACGGCACAACTATAGTTTATTTCCACTCAGCTGGTACGGTTCATGGACAGACAGCAATGGCTGAGGGATGTCATCCCCGCCCAATTTCATAATTACGGAGGGAATATTATCTGGATCTCCAAAATATGATAATTTTGTGCATGTGAGAAGTTTCTGTATATCGTGCAGCTCAAAGCTGATACAGTGAGTTGACTGACCGTGACTGGTGGCAAGACCATGCATAGGAGTTCGATATCCACGTTGAAGGCGGTGCAAAAATATTGGTTGAACATTGTAGTAGCTTGAGCAGGGTCTGTCATATTGCAGCCACCTGGTGTTACGAGTAATATGCTGTCCTGGATACGCTTGGTAGTTCTGCGATGTAAAAAGACTAGTCAGTTCACGGGTTTTGAATTGACTATCGAGAGCCCGCCTTTCATCAACGATTTGTTTCGCATGATGAGCCAGCTTCGGTGATATAACCAAATTATGGTGTTGCATCAAGAATGAGAAGTTATTCGTTTTGCGGTGTGCCGTAATTCATTTTTGAGTTTAGCAGCTGTTTTTCGTGAAACAGACTTTTTGCGACCTGAGGGATAGTGCCTATGTTTGGTAGGAGCCAGACCCTTGACACTAAGGCTGTATACCCTATCTTATCGACGGCTTTTAGTTGACCTCATAATGACGCACCGCATATTGCACCAGGGCCACTTACCTATGTTGAGGCCGCTGTTACATGTTTGCGCACTAAGCAGACACCGGTACAAACTGATAGTACCGAATTTGAGGCGTATCACTCACCCTCTATGCTTCGAGCGTCAAGTGGTGAACTATTGGAACAAGTTACCTGAGACAAGAGTCGAGGCGAAAGCGGTGTCGGAATTTAAGAGGTTCCTTGACACCCACTTTGTGGACGACAGGTATAGGGAGCGTATCGCACCCGGATAAGATGTAGCGCAGCTGTAATATGCTGCCACCGTGCAGGATCAGTGACCTGATTAGGTGCGGGTGCCGATCTAACTACGACGGAGCAACACAGATTTATAAGTTCTCGCTCACTACTTTCAGTATTCAGCATTACATTACATTCGTATGGAGGAACGCCGAGGTACTTGCCACCTGCAGATAACGTGTATAATGATGATGATGATGGCTACACCCGAGATGGTTACAATTGCAATCCAAGCGCGGCATGACAACAGGAAAGTTGGCCCTCCAGAGGTAGCTTAAGACCATTCCTTCAAGCAGTACAGACCCCAGTTACAGATGAGGCAATCTCGGTTGTTCCTACCTCACACCAGTCAAGCGTAAAAACAAACGTTTAAAGAAATACCACCAGACTAGCACTGTTTGTGCTGGTCAGTCACAGCGAACCGAGCTCGTAATTAGTCAACACATACAATGCTGTTACACCAACGCTAAGGGCCTATACTCCTAGCTGCCAGAAGTGCGTCATCAACATGAAACATCGAATTGGGACATCGTATCGATGCCTGAAACTTGGCTCTTGAACGACATACTAGATCCAGAGATTGAACTCAGTGGCATGTAAGTCATTCGACATGATCGTCCATCTCGCGATGGCTGTGTTGCTATTTACTATCAAGATTACCTTAAATGTTAGACCATTACTGAACATTCTCTTGTTATTCTTGACGCATTATTTTGCCGACTACAGCTAGCAGGTAGAGATGGTGGATCACAGAAGAAGATGAGGGATTCTTGCCACTACAGGCCACCAAACTCCTCCGCAAGCAGTGATGACATTCTGTTAAACGCAATTCACTATGCAGTTTCAAAAAATATTCTCATTACCTTATAATAGGCGATTTTAACGTGCCTTCAATTGTTTCAGTGTCCCCTAATGGGCCATCATTTAAATCAAAACTCCTTGAATTCATGGATATAGCAGTTTTGTATAACCATGTGCATCAACCAACCAGACACCGTGGTTCAAACAAGCCATCATTACTGAACTTATTGCTGACAAATGAAGAGTTGATGGTTGAGTCAGTCGCACAAGACCCTTCAATAGGCAGTAGTGACCATGAGGCTTTAACATTTGTTTACGTGTATTATGCCATTATGGTTGATTAAGAACGCGAAACTCTATGAACTATTACAGACTAGTCCAAGCTTCACAACCTAGCGACAACCGTCGACTGGGGCCTACAGGCTCACGCGGACGACGCATGGAATGAGTTGAAAGGTAAAGTTAACTGCGTCATACAACCAGCCTCAAAAGTTGTGTCTTTCCGAGTATTACGACAGAGCAACAGTGGGATCCGAAGCAGAACACGTAAATGGACCAACAGAAGTGATGACAATTGGAAGCAACATACACTAAGCTCATGTGATACCACATGGCAGAATTACAAAAGAATTAGAAACTACTGCACGTCACCTATTAGGGTAGACAAGTACGAATGGCGGAACATGCTAATCAAGTCTGCGAGTAGAAACAAACTACTACAGGTAGGTGAACGATAAAAGAAACGTTAAACATGGAATACCACCACTCAAGGTGGCCAGCGGCTTAACGACTACTGCTGTGGATACCACGAACGCTCTACTCCTACAGTTTGACTCGGTGGCTAGAAATACTATGGAACGTTTGCTCAATCAAATCCCAACAAATGCCGTCGGATTATCCAGCGTCACCTTTATCCAAGAGGCTGTCGTGAACAAATTACAGTCGCCAATGGAAAACAGTGCCTCAAAAATCGACAAAATCTGCCCAAAGGTACTTAATACTCTTACTCACACCATAGCACTACATATTGTAACATTATTATTCCAGGGTCTCTTATCTTATCTGAGTGGAAACATGGACATACAAAGGAGGTGAGGTCGGATCCAGCCAACTACCGACCTATTACTCTCCTGTCTATTTTATCAAGAGGAATGGAATCGGTAATCGCAGATGAGCTGACACCATATTTTGAAAGTCTGCAAATAATTTCCAATGTCCAACACGGTTTCAGATGCAGACGATGTTGCCTCACCAACCTGCTCCTTGCCAGGGATTCATGGACCAGAGTAACTAATGAAGGAGTCCCCATAGATGTGGTTTACTTGGATTTTGCTAAGGCATTCTATAAGGGGTCAATCACTTCGTTCTCCTCCAAAAGCTTGCTGCCTATGGTATCAACGGTTCCCTGTTCACCTCGTTGGAAGATTACCTACAAGACAGAACCATCAAGGTAAGAATAACACTCATTCTGAAAGTCTGTGCGTAACCAGTGGTGTACCGCAAGGATCCGTCCTCAGTCAAACTATTGCTGTTAGTTTACATAAATGACCTCCCAGGAAAGATTTTATTCCCGATGCAGATATTTGCAGATGATGCTAAAATATGGAGAGCAAATCGCTCTGCATCCGCAAGGCTCGGTTCTAGGTCCACGTTTGTTTCTGGTGTTTATTAATGACCTTGCACAGGGAATCGCTTCAAACTTCCTAATGTTTGCCGACGATATCAAGATCTGGCGCAGGATCCAGGCGAACGCCGACCAACATGTGCTCCAAAGTGACTTAGATACAGTGTATCAATGGTCGATCCAAAACTTATTGCATTTCAACGTCAGTAAATGCAAGGTGCTTTCCATCCGACATCAGGGCAGCTACTCATACCGACTCGGAACGGATGTACTGCAAAAATCAACTCTCGAACGTGACTTGGGTGTCCTGGTTCAAGATGACTTGGGTTGCTCCAGGCAATCCGAAAAGGCCTCGAAGACCGGGAATCAACACGTTGGGCTGTTGAGGCGGGCGTTTGGACAAATAAACAGCTCCATATTTCGACAAATGCTCAGTGCGTATGTTCGCCCCCATGTCGAATACGCAATTCAAGCCTGGCATCCATGGCTGAAACACGACCTCAATGCACTGGAGCAGCCTCAACGCCGCGCATCTAAGAACGTAACTGGAATGCGCAATCTGTCCTACCAGGAGAGGCTGCGACGACTAGGATTGTTCAGTGGAAGCTATCGCAGGCTACGGGGCGACCTGATTATGACATACTTGATTCTGCGAGACCCTCATCATGTGTGCCGCCCTTTACTGCAACTCAGCAGCAATACAAACCTGAGGGGCCACACATTAAAACTCGCAGAACAATACAGTCGTCTGGAGTGCCGCAGAAATTTCTTTTCCATCCGTGTCTGTCACCCGTGGAATGCTCTCCCAGAATCGGTCGTCTCTGCACCGACACTAACAATGTTTAAAAGACGGTTGGACGATGCACTCATCCACTTACACTTTGTTACTTAACGCTACGTCTCCATCCTACACCTGGAGTTTACCCTGGAATTATTTGTTGTTAACTGTGGGTGTTGTGAATCTAAGTGGATCGCAGGACTGCAGCGAAGCAAACGATAAGTTCTTATTTTCGTATTTAAAGTGTTAACTATTTTACTATCCTTTTCATCATAATTATTATGTTGATATCCCCACCAACTATCCAACGGGGCTTGTAAAGCAACGCTTCTTAACCCGTATAAATTCATTGTTCATTGTTCATTGTTCAAAACGGTCTGGGCCGGATTAACAGATGGGCAGAAAGGAAGCAGCTCCTACGGAACCCTGCGAAGTGCCACCTTCTGACGATGCGTATCAGCTATAGCAACGCATCTTCTGGGACAGAACGTTTTGCAACAGGTGACTAGTGAACGAGACTTAGGTATCATCGTACAAGGAAGTCTTAGCAATTCGCTCCAATGCTCGAGAGCAGCGAACTTGAACTTGAGGCTTTGGAGGCGAGCTCTCGGCACCTTTGAGCGACGGCTAGTACCACAGTTGATCAACACACATCTTCGTCCCCTTGTTGAATATGCAGTTCAGATCTGGCACCCATGGTGAAAACGAGATATTCGTCTCTTGGAGCAACCCAAAGAAGAGTTACCAAGGCAACGCGTGAACTATGAGGTCTCAGTTAGGAACTGAGTCTTCGTTTACTCGGTCTGTTCTCCTCAGAATACCGACAGATTCGTGGGGATCTCGTCTTCACATACCGGATACTAACTGAAATCGAGCACCCATGTGCATCACTACTGACCCTAGCCGCTTACAAACAATGTCGAGGCCATCACCTGAAGCCAGTGACACAACAATCCCATTTGGATGGTAGGAAGAATTTACACTCTCTTAAAATCTGTTCCCACTGGAATACACTACCAATACATGTGATGAACGCACCAGACACCGCGACATTCGAGAGACTTCTAGACTTTCATCTTATTGCTAAACGCTATACCACAGCGTGATAAAGTGCGATGTCTTTACTACTGATGATTCACGTTCCACATTGAAACATTTTTTGATTTAATTTTCTTGTGCATTTTCCATCCTGTTGGTCTTGTAAAGTTATGCTTTGTATCTCATCATACACTATTGAACTGCTGAAGGAAGATCTATCAATCCGAAGATAGATGGTTACAATGAGGCAATAAAGACTGGAGCGAAAATTGCTAGTCTGTGAAGTGTTCGCATTATCCCGACAGATCCACATTGGCAGAGTGAGAAGTCGGTTGAACTGAGCGTCGCAACGTTTTCCGCTGAACAGTTTCGCCGCCTAACAGTTCTGAATGGCCTTCTTGTCACGGTAACATAATTGGTCTTTCAGTAAATCTGCGGGCATGTCTAAACTATGCGATGTTCAGAAGCACCAACCGGGGTGCGTCTTTGTGTGGAAAACAGGTTATGTGTGTTAGTAAAAGCTAAATCCAAATGTGTGTTGGGTCTGGTGGGACATTCCACCAAGTTGGTTAGACCCATCATTTTGATGAAGTCTGTCACTTCCATTGAAGGCACCAAGGATGATGAGGAGGGAACATAATAAGTTCGGTTGCAAATCCGAGGTAAGGAGATCTGTAAACATTTTTATCTCTGACAGTGCTGCGTTAGAGGTTATATAAACGTTCCCAACTACAACAGATAGAAAAGTACTTGGAAACTTTGATTGACCTTCCAACAGGTGGCAACTTACTGAATCTGTTGAGTAAGCGGACAGCTGTGAAACTGATGTACACCAATTTTTGCTAATGTACGTAATCACACCTCCGCGTTGGTGAGGCTTCCCTGGACAGTCGGATCTGATGTGTCAATAGTCATTAAGTTTCACGACTCCATCGTCAACGTCGAGAGGTAGCCAACTTCCTTGTAACATTCTGTTCTTTGTAAAAAGCTGCCAAAATTATCAGTTTTTTCGAGAAGCGATTGGACATTACTGAGCAGGATAAGCGGAGTTTGTGTATTGTTAGTAAGGCAGCGTCTGAGTCCAGCTTGCCAACCAGCACAGTGCTTTTTCCTTACCCCCAAAATTTGCTGGACAATTTTTTGAAGTGTTTCTGATTTTTTGGCCCTATTTAATTAAAGGTGAATTTCGTACAACTTCGAAGAGCGAAATCAAATGGTCAACAAAATATGTAAACAGTGCTGACCTCATACTGGTTCACTTCAACAAATGGAAAATAAGTTGTAGAAACAGGTGGGAAAAAATTATCCGCAGTGAGTAGCGCAGAATAATTTTTCAATCACAACAACAACGACCGAATTTGAAGGTCTCGCCAGCATTATGAAACGTTTGCAATCAAACTGCTGAGCTCAATGAACACTCAGACCGCTAGCTGAATAGCGTGAGTTATCAATATTTGCTTCTATATCGATGCTGTGTTTAATGACAATGCATGCGGAAACTTGACAATAAAATCCAGTTGGGGTAGTGTTTGACAAATTTCTCTTGAAAAGGAGGATACGCGAAAAGCGTGTGTTTGTGATGATCGGTCGCAGTGCGTTCGAGAAATGGTATTCTACAATGATGATGTTGCGAACGACCAAACACCTGAACCCAGTAAAATAAGATCGTATGTATCGATATCAAACTTTACAATTTTATTCCACACTTCCAGAGGTAATATAGCTAGATACCGTCACACAAGCCAAACAGCTGGCTATTGTTCATAAAAATCAAGTTGTAATTTCGCACCGCAAACGTATTATCGCATTGGGACTACAACGCACTGTCCAGGTGCCTACTAGCTACAGACACTTCAGATCTCATCCGATCGGATTCGCATCGATGATGACCAGAGGGTAATAAAGCCAAGATCCCACAGAAAGCCCGTGTGCCTAATTGGCCACACTGGCGCCCCACATGGGCAGTGTGGCCAGGATCGAGTTAATAAACCAGGGTGTTGTCATCGTAACCCGGACGGATGTCTACGAAACAGATGGTGCGAAACTGGACCAGTGCAGTAGTGGAACAAGGATGAAGGTGGGTCAAACATGCAGCGCGAGTTGAGAGCGGCGTGTGAATCGTCCATGTGTGTAATAGACAGTCTAACACATGTCACAGAAACCATGAAACTATTTCAGACGAACGCAGAATGAGTGATGGTGGTGAATGAAGCCTGTCTCCGGTTCGAATCCACTAAATGAGCTAAAACGGTAGATTTTGCGACATTATTTTTTTACAGTGGGCGACAGCACATGAGAGACGTAGGAACCACGCCTAATGGCCCAGGCGAGATTTCAAAGATGAGCTAACTAGGTGCAGAAGCATACGCTTGATTCAGGCACTTGGATGCATTAAACATACCATCCGAACGAAGTCAAAGGGAAATTGCCGAAAATGGCGACCTGACTTCTCATTTCCCTTCTACAGAGATGCCGATATTCTGGCAATAATCTCGGGGTAATCCTACTTGTTCTTTCTCTAATATTCGGTACTCAGTGTCACAGTGATGCAAGCGCATCGACGATAAATCACCAGGTGTTCATGCAAGCGAATTAGTCAATTTTTGAGGAGTAAGATAGTAAGATTTGAATGGAAACTCGACAGAGCTGAGAAGAACACGTTGCAATGGATGGATGGTTGCGCATCGAAAGAAAAAGTTTGGAAGCAACCGGATATACGGGAAAATATCTAAAAAAGAGTTGCGCACATCTAGACATGATAATGACGGATGACTAAACTTAGTTGCCCAAAATCATCTTGACCGCAACCATAGTGGAAGTGAAATATCTCCAAAGCATACATGTGCACGGTGTGTGAGTGGCAAGGTTTCAACATGTATCAGTCGCGTTTAGAATTGCAATCGTTGCATACTATTCCAGCTCGAGACACCACTGCAGATGCGTCCAACAGATTTGATAAAAAGGTGACAGACAAGATATTGCGGAACTACCTATAAGTAAAGGACCATCTAGAACTCCATGATCAATAAAAAAATGGACAAGCGTTCCAGTCTGCAACCGGCGGTGGCGCATGGCAGCGAAGCTTCGGTACAGTGAGCCGGTGTATTGCTGATACTTTATTCGCGATGGGTCAAGAGGATTCAATTTCAACACTCAAGCTATCTATTAGAAAAGATGGTCCCAATTATTTCCAGATTCAGTTCCAACAGCTGTGATCAACTGCCGAGAAATCTCAATTAACACAATCCCATCCGATAGGAAACTTCCAACCGTACAGCTAGGGTTCAGTCTAGTGCCTCAACTGTTTACCGGAATGGTATTGTATGCATCAAAAATAAAAATGTCTACAGCTGAGTTCTTATCTTGAGAACATAAAACTAATTCTTGAACGGGTGCAAAGAAAACACGAGTTGACCGGTGATATTACACCGGGAAACGCGACAAGAAAAAGGGGATTGGGGTATGACAGTAGTTGAACAGAAGACATGTCACTGCACCCAACAGAGTGATTATTTCCAGTTAACAGAGTGCATGTTATGAATTGATGAAGCGGTAATAACCAAGAGGTTAGATTTCTCCCAGCATCGTACAACAGTGAGACAGTAAAAACAACAGTAAATGAAGCCAATTCATTGAGAAATAATAGATAAGCACCGCTTAGAATACCGAACTTCGGGACAGATGGTCAGAACACATAGGAAGACAACAAAATTAATGAAAACCCGTACTGAACTATAGCATTACGATCTAGAGGTAATTACACGAAGAAATGAGACTAAAATTCCTCACACGATAGTATAATTTTTCCTTCTTGGGAGTAAGCTAGATTGCATTGCGAAACAGAGGGAAGTCACATACCAGTGTCCACCAAAATCAGTCGAACCGCTGTCCGAGACCACAGAAAGGATAATAATCCAGGGAACGAATGAGCTCCGAACAGCAGGAGTTTGTGTTGAAAAAAAACAAATTGCTTACATAGACGTACAGGACCACGGGAGCACTTGGCGAAGAAAGTGATGGCTCTGGAACGAGTAACAATTAAAGATATGTGCATCGCATTCAATGGCGCAAGTACAGATCGCGCGGATTTCATACGAACTAGAAGAGCGTGTCAAAGAGCAGATCACGCCAGATGGCCGACAGCTATCGTTGTTAGGCAATTAACCGCGAGGAGAGGATCACCTTAGGTAAACTAGTTGGATCAACTGTGAATTTACACCAATCGAAATGACAAGAAAGTCAGACGGGTACTAAGCCGTGACCACCCTGACTTAGAGACAACGAGAGAACCTAACTGAAAAAAGAATATAATCAAGTAGTAAAAAGCATGCAGCACAACCAAAACAACAGTTATCATGATTAGAACGTAACAACAAGTAAACGGGTAATAAAAGTATCCAACGGGGGAAGAAGAGCGAGTGAAGACGCCAAAGAAACGTAGAGATCATGATGATGGAAAGCCCGAAAAGTGTGCAAGACGAAAGAGCGCATATTAGGGAAAACATGAGAGGAGGTGCAGGATAATGTGCAGAATGGGGAGGCAGTGCATACAGCAATGGGAGCGCAATCACAGGTGTGTGTGTGTGTGTGTGTGTGCACGCGGAGTCCGATGAGGTGTGTTACGCGTGAGAATATGGACAATGGAAACCGTAGTTGATTCCAACGATATTAACCAGAGGGGAATTAAATGCTTATATGAATGAAGAAGCTTGTGTGTTGATTTACGTAGTGGAGTCATACGGTGTCCGATTGGACGAGGGGATTAGTGACGGCGGGGATGTGCTGACGACGTGATTATTGGTCGCAGTTGTGTCCTCAGGTGCTGGATGACTGCTTGAGGATGTGATACGGCAGCGTTTCGAGTCTGCAGTGGGCGTCTCGCAACCAGACATCTGATTCATCATGGCCTCGTCGGACATCATCCGGTCTTCGTAATAGCGCTTGAGCCGTACATGCCATGCAATACTCACTCCGGCGGAAACTGTTTTGAATTGATGAACCACATTTCGAGGGATGAAGTAAATGTCGTTGTCTCGCAAAGGCAGACGGACGTAGTTGTAGCCCTCAGTATGTAATTGGTTCAACTCTGCGTCGTCAGCCCAAAACGAACCACACTGGTAGTGGGAGGATGGAAAAGTGTGAAATCACCAAGTAAATTAGGCGAAATGGAAACGAATCAGGAAAACGATGTAGTTGAACTAAAACCACGAATCTGAAACGCAAATGATGAGACTGTGAGGCCCTAAATGTGAAGTAGTAGGTAAAGACAAGTTAGGATTATGACTGCCGTAAGTAGTGATGACATATACAACAGTATGCCTTGGGGAATACCAATCAGGAGATGATTGTATGAGAAAAAATACGCAGACCTGATACAGTATAGAAGCTTTATTAAATGAACAGTACAAATGCAAATAGTTTTGCTGTCATAACTCGTTTCGCTAAGATAACAAGTGAAAGAATGTGAGAAGGAATGCAAACAAACAAAAACGAAAAAATTCGTCAAAAAAGCTTGAGAAAAGACAAAGAGTATGGATGGAGCTGACCAGGTTCCACCAATCAATCGGACCGGAAACCAACGAACGAGACGGAACTCGAGTAGTGAATCACTGACTAAGATCCTCGAGTGTGAAGGTAAGACTCTATAAAAAGCGTGAAGCCAAAAGACCGGTGGACCTCAGAAAAGCCTTAAGACCGAGATGATAAGGTGAACAGCAGAGATTAGACAGTGTAATCCAATCCTACTGTTGATGGAAGACGAACGACTCAAAATGAGTGAAAGGCTCAAGATGCCAGACGCAAGCATCGAGTTGTAATGCAGGTGCGTCCCAGCAAGTCACAAATATCCGGCCGCTGAAGTATGACGGGTGTGATTGGCATGATCCGCATGGCCGCAGCAATAAATGCTATCACAACGTTGGAATGATGGAGCGAAAAAAAGTTATAAAAAACATCAAGATGTAAAGGATGGAAAACAGTGAAGAGATTCAGTATAGTTCATTTGGACAACTATGATCCTAACACCGAAGTGCGGCGAATCCAGAGGTCACAACTCACATCGCAAAAATAACAATAAATAACAACGCCAAGATAGTGGGGTTGAATGAAAATAGAACGTCAAGGGAGAAAAAAGTGCGTTAAACTAATCAGAATGGAACGAAAATTAGCAACCAGATGCAAGGAACCGAATGCAGGTACGATACTGATTAAGTGGCTGCGCCATGTCTGATAGTCTTCAACTACTGGTGTGGACCATCCCGAGGCCCCAATCCACGAAGACGGCACGTCACCAGCATGACCAAGTCTCACAGTGGATTTCTTCATGCCACTATGTCACGTCATGGACTGGTCACTTCGCGGTTTCGCCCAACGGTGCAGCCAAGACGTATAATGCACTCCAAAAAAGCCGATTAACGGGTGTACAGAGGACACGGCCAAGCCAACGTAAGCGATTAAGGTTCAGTAAACAATCGAGTGAGGCACCAGGTTTCTTGTGAAAAGCCAAGTGGCGTACTCCAGAGAGAAGAGGTTACAATAGCTGTTGGACTCCGGGCCCAAAAGCAGGAAACAAAAGTGACTGGATTCTTGGATGTGAAATGTCGGATAGAGTCCCTAACCACATGTAGTGACAGACTGCAGGCCCCAATCCGAGCAACTGCTACAGTTACGTTCTTCATAAGTATTCAGTATGTCATCGATCATTCATCCGAACGAGTGCATTACTGTCAAATGAAATAGGCTGCAGTAGCCAGTCGGCAAGCGTTCAGCCATTGCAGGTTTCAAGCACAATTCAGCATGTGAGCTGGAGGAAAATCAAAACAACTGCTGAACCCTACACTACTGATTACCGTGTGAGTAACCAAGGGTGCTACTGAAAATAGTGAGGAAAATCCTATGTAGTCAATGCGATGGGATATGTACCGTATTTTCCGGATTATAAAACGCAGTAAGTGAACGGATCTAATTTCTTATATAAGGCGTACCGGATTATAAGGCGCATGAAGCGAAACAGTCGGAGAGGTCAGACTTAATTCAACACATTAGCAATAACTGTCAATATTGTTAACTAGTAAGACCCATAAAACAGAAAAATACACACATTTTCAACCATTCCTTTACTACAAATCCGTCAAATTCCGCATCTTCAGTGTCGGAGTTTGACAGTTGGGCGATAACGGCATCAAGCAAGCTCGGATATCTCTCGTCATCATCTGGGTCAGCCTCGTTGCTGTTGCTTGGCTGTTCATTGGTGATTCCGGCCGTGGTGAAAGCTCTGACGAAAGTTAACTGATATCTTGGCCCAGGAATCGAGGATCCATTGGCAGATAGTGGCGTAACAAGCCCGACGTTGCCTCCATGTTTTGGTAAGTGTGTCCTTACCTTCTGTCGTAAAATTCTCCCACGCAGCTCGTAAATTAACTTTGAACGCCCTGTTGACACCAATATCTAGCGGTTGGAGTTCTTTGTTTAATCCTCCCGGAATGATGCCAAGCTCTGAATTATTTTTCTTCAATTGACGTTTGACAGTTTCGGTGAAATGGGCGCACAAGGAGTCGTAGATCAATAAGGACGGAGATGTGTGGAAAAAACCATCCGGTCTCCTGACGTAAGCTTCTCAGCCACTCGCTCATTTTCTCCGCGTCCATCCACGCTTTGGGCTGACCTAGAAAATGACCCCAACAGAAAAGCTTGCTTTTGGCAGTCTTCCTCTTAAAAATGACCACGGGTGGTAGTTTCTGGCCATTAGTCTGGCAACCGAGAATTACAGTGAAGGATGATTTCTCCTTCCATCGCAATGAGGCTGGACCTTACCGTGGTGCGATGGTTTGTGTGCCTCAGTGATCTATTGAGCTATACTGGGTGGTGCATTTTTGCACCTTCAGAGCCACTCATACCAGATTGGTCAATGGTTAGAGGCCAGATAAACTCAGCCTCCTGGTCCTCCAGCTTGGGGGTTGGAAGGAGGGTGGCTCCTCATTCCTTAAAACGGACTCCTTGTAGTCCAGTGCCAAACCCGCTGCCTTGCGGCCAGGTTTTTGAACCAAAGGCTTTGGTTGAGAACCCTAATCGTTCTCCTGTCTAGGCCTGGGCAACCTAACAGTATCCTACCCACGCAATACAATGAATCTTTCCTCAAACAAATTTCTGATGCTCTGGCCACCGCAGAGGATAATCAACGGTGCCCTATCTGCTGCATCGAGCAGGGTGAATAGGGGTTTGGATGCTATTGCTTAGGCCTTTCCATATTCTTATTCCCCTTCTCGCGCTTTTTCACCCTTATAGTCCCGTTCCAGCTTCACTTTTATCCCCCCTGTTTTCAACCCCCCAATTCTCGGCCCTCCCCCACCTTGCTTCAATAGTCGCTTGTCTTTTAGTTTCAACTCATATGTGAACGCGGAGCGTCATTCCTGCACCGTCAACAGGCCCATGTCCAAGCAAGCGGCCCATTCCAGTTCATCGGCTTCCATTTGGAGTCCTCGATCCTCCTTCAGACTGGCATGCCTCAATGTTCGCACATTGCTTCAGATCGGTCAACAGGCAGCACTTCGCCGAACATTAGAGACCCTCGCAATCGATATCTGCTGCTTATCGGAGACCCGCCTGCAAGACTCGAGCTCTGTGCTCACTCTGCGATCCCCTTCAGGTGACGCAAGCAGTGTTTTCTCATTGCGCCTATCCGGTGACGATGTAGCTTCGAGCACCGGCCAAGCCGGTGTTGGTACTGCCCTGAGTCCCCGGGCTGAAGCTACTCTGGTTGATTGGATTCCAATCAGTAGCCGGATGTGTGCGGTCCGATTGGCTGGCTCGTTCAAAACTTCGAAGTCGCGTGGGACTAACAGGTGTCTATTCGTTATCGCTGCCTATGCACCGACAAACTCTAGCGATGACTCGGTAAAAGATGACTTCTATCGCCAACTGAACGAACTCCTTCGCCATAAAAGAAGCTCGGACACTGTAGTGCTGGCTGGGGATCTGAACGCTCAAGTTGGAAAATTATCCACAGATGAGCTGCATCTGGGCGGCCAACATGGTATAGGCTCCCGTAATGATAACGGTGAGCGGTTAATTAATTTGTGTGAGGATGCTCGCTTATTTCTTGCGAGCACTAATTTCCGACACAGCACCCGCCGGAGGGTGACTTGGTGCCCACCAGCCTCGAACCAGCTATGGACGCAAATCGATCACATTGCTATCAGTTACCGCTGGAGAGGCTGCGTCCAGAACTGTCGCTCGATTTGGAGCACAGGTGTTGACACCGATCATGCATTTGTATGTGCTGACCTGCGGATGCGCTTTGGCGGACGCCCGCGACGATGTTGTGAGCGCATTGACACCAGCCAACTGGCGAAGCCAGCTGTTCTGAACGCCTATCAAATTACGCTGTCATCCGAGTTGGATAAACGTTCACTGGATGCAATTGAAGCTCACTGGTCTCATACACAACAGGCCTTACTAGCAGCAGGCAAATCCTCATGTGGTATGTCTAATCGCCAACATGAACATTGGGTCTCTTCACAGTCTCTGGAACTTATAGATGCTCGCCGGCATATTCAGGCTGGAAGCGAACACAATGAAACTCGCAAAGAGCTCCGGGCAAAACTCCGTGCCAGCCTGAAGAGAGACCGCGAATCCTGGTGGTCTCGTCGTGCAACAGAGATGGAAATGGCCGCTGCCCTTGGTAACCATCGTAAGTTATTCCGTCTGATACGGGAAACGGACAGCAGGAGACCTGGTGTTAGTGAAACTATACGTGACGAGAGTGGACAGCCTATCCACAACTTATCAAAACGCTTGGAGCGTTGGGCTGAGCACTTTGAAAGGCAATTTAATCGGTCGGAATTGTTAGATTTCTCGCCGACCAGTGATCGCCCTGCTCCGTGGGCTGTTCCTTTGGATCCACCCTCTCGCTCAGAAGTCAAACATGAGATCGAACTGTTGAAGTTAAATAAAGCCGCGGGACCTGATGACCTTCCTCCAGCCCTCTTCAAATTCGGGGGACCTGCTCTTGTGGATGATTTACACGAGTTACTAGTCAAACTGTGGGAGCAGGAAACTGTCCCAACCGATTGGAGCCGCTCCGTCATAGTCCCAATTTTCAAAGGAGGCTCACGATCGGAATGCGGCAGCCATAGAGGAATCAGTCTGATCTACATCGCCTCCAAATTGCTTGCCTCTGTCATCCTTCACAGACTGATTGGCACTCGTGAAAGCCAGATTCGTGAAGAGCAAGCTGGATTTCGTCGAGGTCGTAGCTGCATTGACCACATCTTCACCTTGCGTCAGTTGTTGGAGCACCGTCACATATATTGGCGGCCCACCGCTGTCGTGTTCCTCGATATCAAAGATGCATTCGATTCGGTGGATAGACATGCACTTTAGGACTGTCTACTCAGGAAAGCTGTACCTGAGAAATATGTGAATATTATCCGAGCATTATATGCGCATAGCTCAGGCAGAGTGAGGGCTTACGGCAAGTTGTCGTCGCCCTTTAATATCTCCAGCGGCGTGAGACAAGGATGCCCGCTGTCACCTTTCCTCTTCAACTTCGCTGTTGACGAAGTCATGGAAATCGCGTTCACAGGACACGACTTAGAAGGTGTGGAGCTACTCCCAGGAGAACGACTTCTTGATTTAGAGTATGCTGATGATATTGCCCTGATCTGTGACAGCTCACAAACGTGCCAAGCGGCACTGGACAAATTAGCACTAGCTGTCCGTCACTTCGGGCTTTGCTTCGCACCCTCGAAGTGCAAAGCGTTTCTCCAAGATTGGTCTGGACCGTCTCCTACGCTGACCCTTGGTGGGGATCAGCTAGAAGTCGTTCAAAAATTCAACTACCTGGGAAGTTGTATCAGCGCCCGTGGGATTGAAGATGAAATCACGAATCGTATAGCAAAAGCTCGGGGCGCTTTTGCTAACCTTCGCCACTTATGGCGCCGGCGCGACATCACTCTCGCCCTGAAGAGTAGAGTGTACAATGCAGCAGTATGTTCGACCCTACTGTACGGTTGTGAAACCTGGCCGCTTAAAGCAGCGGACCTGAAGAGGCTAGTTACGTTCGACCACCGGTGCCTTCGTAATTTAGCTCACATTTGGTGGGAACACCGTGTGAGCAACGAACGTGTTCGACGCCTTGTTTATGGCACAGGAAAAGGAAATGAACCGCTCAGCACCGTTATTTCACGCATCAGGCTCCGATGGCTCGGCCACGTGTTACGCATGCCAGCCCACCGACTTCCGCGACGTGTGTTGTTTGCGCGCCGGGGGTGTGGATGGAAAAAGAGGAGGGGTGGCCAAGCGATGACTTGGTCCAGAGGAATGAAGGCCCTCACTTCTGAGCTGGACTCGGTTGGAGCGTCTCGGCTCCCTGGTTGGGGTCCGAAAGACGATGAACACGTTTGGTTGGACACACTTGCTGATATGGCTAGGAGCCGACCTCAGGGGCGTTCGTGCTGTGAGGTTCTTTGTCCCACCCCATCCCTCTTAGCCTCCCCCTCCAACCACGACCTCATTATTTAGCCTTATATAATTTTGCATAATAATTTTTTTTTGGGTGCACAGCAGCCGGCTGGTAGCTTACCGGAACGATGCCCATCCGTTACCGGTGGCTCAGCCAGCTTGCACCAGTTGCATTTTTTTGCTCCTTTTTTCTATGTATTGCGGCACAGTAGCTGAGGTGTTCCCCACCTCTAGCTAACGTGTATGATGATATGATGATGATGGTGCTTATAGATAGAGTAGACGTCTCTGTTTGTTTTGAACAGTACGGTTAACGGGGATGTCAAATCTGAGAGGAACCTCGTCCATGTTTGTGATGTGGTCTGGCTGGATCTTCTTTTCGGTGATATTGTTTTTGCAGTAAGTGTGGAAGATGGCCAACTATTCTTCGTAATCCTTTGGCAGTTGCTGCGAAGTGGTAGTTCTTGTGCGGATGGAGAGATGACGCTTTTTCATAAAACAGAAGCACCAAGGACCTGCTTGAAAATTGTTAACCTTCATATCACTTGCCGTCGCTGTTGCCCTGTATCGGATGGAGACTGTAGAGACGCTTCTACCTGCTGTGTTATGTGCAATAATCTACTGCTCAATTTTGTCCTCTAACTGTGATCACATTGCTTTTTCCCTCGGAAACTCTTCTTTGTCTACTTTACTCGGCGCAGGTCATTTTGCTTCTTCCACTTCCGTACCATTGATTCATTAATGTTGAATTTTTTCGCAGTTGCTCTATTTTCAAGTTGTACTGTGTGGCCGATGGATTTGAGTTTGAAATCCGTTTCGTAAGCATATCTCTCAACAGATGTCATTTTGGGGTCCTTAATTACCGGTATGTTGAAGCACAGTACGTATCAGGAAAAGTGGTAGGGGTAAGCGAACAAGCTTCGTCTTGATCGCCAACATGCGACTGGCGCTGAAAATGTTATGTAGGCCAGTTGGTATGTTATAACGCATTTCTCCATAAGTGCGCTGTTACTCCCTCCGTAGTACCCGCAAGACGACCTACGTTCCAGTTGTCTAATTCAAAACCTCAGTTTGGACGATGATATGAGTGAAGCTCATACCGGTGTCAAACTGGTGTGAGCGTAGATCATGTGTTCAAACATGACCAGAGAGATACAGGTGCGTGATTTGGACAGTGTTTGTAAGGTGTATTGCTGAACCAAGGGTTTTCCAGGTGGAGTAACCATCATATGTATCGCAGTATGGGTTATCAGCGTGCCCCATGCTGAGGCTGATGTTGCATTCTTGATGCATCTTCACCGCAGTTGGGCTAAACCAACTTACACAGAAACTAGGTCTTTTTAAGCTGGATACATTTCATTGCACTTTATTTGGTTTGTTCTGCCTACCTGAGTATTCTGTTAACTGGCCACATCGCTTACGCTAATTGCGCTTATCTTCGGTAATTTTGTTGCGTTTGTAGGATTTTTGAGTAAATTGTGGACATTTCTTACTTATTGCGGATTCGTTGCTAACCAACTTACTTCATATGGTAATTTAGCGAAGAGTTATGCCACCGTATCTGTATGCATTATTGGATTTATTTTATTTCAGCTTGTCGTTTAAAGTAAATGGCTGTTGGTTGATATCCCCGGTGTGGCTGCGCTTGATGTGCATGTTGACAAGGTGCCTACCTGTCCTATTACCCACTACCTCGTCCATACTGGCTCCAGGAGACAGTTGGTCGTTGCTGAAGGGGACAGGGTGCACGGTCCTTGTGGCCGTGCTAGGCTCGAAGAGCGGTTCCATGCACTCAGTGTGGAGCGGACTACGGTCCAGCCACCGCCTTGTGTGCGCTTGATTCCCCAAATACAGCGTGCTTCTGTTTGCCTGTGAAGGAGTGTGGGCCGGCTCCGTTGATGAAACGTGACTGTCATCCACATGCCTCCCGGTCTTATTCCTTCGGGTTTACACTGGGTATGGGGTGTGTGGTTGGAGCTGTGGGTGGTGCCGCGCAAGCCACCTATGGTCCCTTTGTAGGCGCAGGCGTCCTGTGGCTGGCCACAGTGACAGGCAAATCCGAAACCGGATGCCGCCAAACATGGGTTATCAGCGAAGGTGGCTGAATAGTTGGTTGGTTTATCGTCGCCAGAAAAGCTCGAATCAGTTGGTTCCTGCACAGAGTTCGCCCCCCCCCCCCCAAAATAAGGCTGTCTAGATAGCATATAAAGCTGACTCCACCAGATTCCTGACCAGCAATTATGCTTCGACAATCAAAACCGTACTAAAACATTTTGACAGATTTTTCAGCGCAGTATGAACATAGAAATTAATTCGAGGTCACTAGGCATCAGCACAACCATTCATACATAAGGCGCATTGCCGACTTTTTAGCAATTATAAGGATTTTAAGTGCGCCTTATAGTTCGAAAAATATGGTAATGTCCTCACTCTGTCAGTTAACTGCAAGACTAGCGGAAGCATTGAGAACTAGCCACACTACAAAAGTCCGGAAGATAGTGGACATAAACATATTTCCCATGATGATAACGATTCGCTCATGACACGAGAGTTGTTTTAGGCCAGTTGAACCGGTGCATAATTATAGGATGCTGGATAGCAATCTGGGATGATAACTGCAAAACTATACGAACCGGTGTTACAATTTAAGGGGTTAAAGGGTCACTCAAGAGCAAACAGGAGTGGAAAGTTCATGGGTGTCCCATGCAGCATGGTATTCACAGTAAAGGTTCTTGTTCTTGTCGGCGCTGATACCGAATATGCAGCTCTGCGTTTGCTTTAAAGCTTGAGTCCGTCGCTGTTACAGGCTTTAGAAAACTTGTCAGATACGTGGCTGGTTTCTAGCTCAATGGACAGGTGCAATCTACGATGAGCCGAATGGAAACGTCTGGCTTATATGTCTTCGGAAATCGACAAATCTTCGATGAAAGAGTTGATTTAGAGTACGCGTTGGGCCATTAATTCGGCAATAGCCAATAGTTCACGTTTCTCATCTAGTTACCAACCTCTGTAGATAACCTACAACACGGACCACACGAAAATTTTCCTTGTTCACTGTGGCCATTTGATCTCTTGAGGTCTAACGCAGTGGTTCTCATGAGTATCACTCGAATTTGTCAGAAAGACTATGCCGATGATGTATCGGCACATGCAGCCTGTAACGCAGCCACAATACAAAGTTACACAAAACAGATTTGTGGTTACAATTTTCGGAGCCGAAGAATTCTTAGCCAATCTGAAGTTTATTTCGAAATGCTGAATAAGCCGCACATTACCTTTATCACATTATTCCATGTATTCGAGTAAGTGTGCATTTGAAGGAAAAAGACGGAGGCAATGCAGATGCGTTTCATGATGAAAGCAGAAGAGGTTCCAGTAAGTGAATGGGTACCTGGTGCATCGAAAGCACTCGTCCATAGGTCGGAGATGTATTGGTCACACTTTTACAATACGAGATCAGCACCGTGCTTTCTGTCGGTCTCCCATCGTTTGCTTCCTGTACATATGTGCCACTTGCGGCTCAGTCGACAGAGCAGTTCTCTGGAGTTGCTTAATGAGAAGAGAACTATCAAGGATCATCATCATTATGATACACGTTAGCTGCAGGTGGAAACCAGCCCGGCTATTGTGCCGCAATACGAAAGAAAAAAGTGAAAGAGACGCTGGCTGAGTCACCAGTAACGGATGGACATCATTCCGGAGAGTTAACAGTCGGCTATTGTGCCGCAGAAAAGGCGTTATATTATGTCTAAATGAGATCGTGGTGGGAGGGGGGGGCTAGGCGAGAGCGATGAAGAGACTCACAACAAACGCCACTGAGGTCGGCTCCTAGCGATGTCAACAAATGTATCCAGCCAAAGGTTTCCATTGTCCTTCGGACCCCAAACAAGGGAGCCGAAAGGCTCCAAATGAGGCAAACTTCGAAGGAAGGGCCTTCAGCCTTATTGACCAAGTCATCGCTTGGCCTCGTCTCGTCTTCTTACATCTACACCCCCGGCGCGCAAACAACGCACGACGCAGCAGTCGGTATTCTGTCATGCGCAACACGTGGTGCAGCCATCGGAGCATGGTACGCGAAATAACGGTGCTGAGCGGTTTGCTTCTTCTTCCTGCACCATAAACAAGGAGTCCAACACGCTCATTGCTCACACGGCGTTCCAATCAGATTTGAACCAAAGTTCGGAGGCGCCGGTGGTCAAACATGACCAACCTCTTTATGTCGGCTGATCTAATGAATCAGGTTTTACAACCGTAAAGTAGCTTCAAACGTACGGCTGCACTGCACATGCTATCATTCAAGAAAAGAGTGGTGTCGCGGAGGCGACATAGGCGGCGAAGGTTAGCAAAAGCGCCTCGTGCCTTTGCTATACGCTCTGTGACCTCGTCTTCAATTCCAACGACGCTGATACGATCACCTAGGTAGTTGAACTTTTGAACGTTTCTGGCTTATCCTCAGCAAAGTTCAGCGCAGGACGCCGTCCTTGTCTAGCTTGGAGGAAAGCTTTGCCCTTTGAGGATGCAAAGTAATAGAGACGTAAGCGGAGCACGTAGGCTGTCTGTTACATGCAAAAGTCATCAGCACGGGCGTGATACGACCTTTGACCTTTCCGCCGAATTTGGGAATCGAGTGCGATTTGATCGACCAGCAAACACAAGCTCGCGTCAATTGAATCGCTATTCCGTCAATATGGTAAATGCGTGGAACAGAATGCACTCACACGGGCTGAAAACTAGAGGCAGAAGAGTGGGTGACCTTGACCTTCAAAAGTAGCATGTCGGTTACTAGTAAATAGAGCTGCCCTATCCTATCAGTCTAGAGTTCTGCCATTTTGTATTCCTTCGGTTGGCTGGGCGCATGATTGATCAATTAGACGGTCGCAGTCGCACATGTGAAGTAAGGCAGCAGTACAACAGTAGCGACAGGAGTCAGAAGAACCCAAAGATGTCAGTCGGTTTTGAACAATTGCAGGCTCAGTTGCAGCAACAACAAGCGCAGTTTGAGAAAGCACAGGCCAGGCTGATCGAAACCCTGACTAAGAATTTGTCATTACAAGCAGGCTCGGTAACAGAAGCAAGTGAAAGTGGTCTCACAACAGAAATCTTGACCCAGCAAGTTTGTGAGATTCGTTACGATGCCGACGCCGGTCTCACTGAATCGTGGTCCCATAAACACGAAGACTTGTTTCGCGTTGATTTAGCCGGTATCTCAGAGAACAGGAGCGTTCGCCTCATGCTGCAGAAATTGGGCGCGGCCGAGCATGAAAAATTCATGAATTTCATCTTACCGAAGAGCACTGAGTTAACATTTGATGAAGCGGTTGATGCTTGGTCGCAGATATTTGGACAGCAGTCGTCCCTATGCAATATCCAATACAGGTGCATGACAATGACCAAGCGAGAGGATGAAGACTGGGTTAGTTACTCGAGTCGCGTGAATCCTGAGTGTGAACGATTGCTGTTCCAAAAGATGAATGGTGATCAGTACAAGTTCCTTATTTATGTGTGTGGTCTTCAAGCGACCAAAGATGCGGATGCCCGAACAAGAGTACTGAGTAGAATTGAACAAAATCCTGAGATCACACTGCAGGAAGTGATGAACGAATACCAAAGATTGATGAACTTGAAGCACGATGCTGCTATGATCCATGAGTCATCCACCCCGAGTAGCCAAGGTATCATTTGCAGGGTCAGTCGAAGTCTACAGAAAGAATCGGTGCAAGTGAGTTCATCACATTTTAACTTGTTGGTTTTGCAGGGAATGGCACTTTTCTCGGAAATGCCCGTTCCGGAATCACATTTGCAATCGCTGTGGTAAGTGAGGACACAAAGAGTCGTATGTCTTGCGAAGCGACCAACAGTTAGCGGAAAACGGCGTTGAATCCAGGTGAGTTTCTGATGTCACGAAGAGATCAAAACTGTGATGGCGACTTTAAAGGTTGACGGCGTTTACAATGTTGAATATCAATGGTAAAGAAGTTAGGCTGCAGCTGGATACTGCGTCAGACATCATCTTGACTTGTCTAGACACATGTTGTATGCTGGAACAACCACCGCATGTCCACGCAGACCACACAGCACGAAACGCATCCCGGGGCATCTTGAAATTAGTCGGAGAGTTGCATTGTCAGGTTAGTTTCCGCGATCAGCACATTTGTACAACCTGTTTTGTGACAGATCAGCCTAGATTGAATTTGCTGGGTCTCGATTGGATGGAGGAATTGAACTTACTTGATCAGTCAGTTAACAGTATATACCAGAAATTACAAGTCGAGAAACTCGTACAGACGCAGAATATAAAGCTCGAATTCTACAGTCAAATTGCAGAACTGAAGTGGCGCCCCGAAAGTTTGTGTCAACTTGATCTTGGATGCCGTCGGATAGTCAGAGCGGAGCGGAATCTCAAACCAGACGCCAGACCAGTTTTTAAACCGAAACGTCCAGTGCGGTACGCAACCCAACCAATAGTGGAAGCTGAGTTGAATCGTCTGTAGTCGGGAGGCATAATCGAGCGTGTACATTACTCAGAATTGGGGGCATTCATCGTTGTGAAAAAGAAAGGAAAAGGCATGGTACGTATTTGTGCTGACTTTTCAACCGGCCTAAATTCCATGTTGGAGAATCACCAGTATCCTTTGCCTATCACTGAAGATTTGTTCACCAAGCTTAACGGTGGTAAATGATTTGCAAAGCTCGATCTAGTTGATGCTTACCTACAAGTAGCCTATAGTAGCCGAGAACTACAGTACATTACTGACGGTTAAGATGTAACTTGGACTTATCCAGTACAATCGGTTGAAATTCGGAGTGAAAACCGCTCCGGTCATTTTTCAGCAAATCATGGATACGCTGCTGAACGATATCTCTGGGGTGGCAGTATACTTGGATGACGCAGTGATTATGGGGTCTGACAAACAAACATTGCTGGCCACGTTAGAGAAAGTGCTCTCACGTCTAGAAGAAGCTGGCTTCCGGTTACGAGTGGAAAAATGCAATTTCCTGATGGAGAGTGTCAAGTTTCTCGGGTTCATCATTGACAAACATGGCCGGCGTCCAGAACCGGCTAATATTGAAGTCGTCAAGCAGATGCCGCCACCAAAAGAAGTTACCGAACTTCGTCCGTTTCTCGGTCTCATAAGCCATCATAGTGTCTTCTTGCTAAGTCTGCATAAGACAAGAGGTCCTCTGAACGAGTTGCTGATGAAATGGAAAGAATGGCGATGGACAAAAGAGTGCGAACAATCCTTTGATACAGTTAAGGCAGCACTTAGTTCTGATTTACTATTAACCCACTTCAACCCAAACTTGGAGATTGTTGTTGCTTCGGACCCCTCCAATTATGGGGTAGGTGTCGTTATTTCCCACGTGTTTCCAGGAGGAGAAGAGGTCATTGCGCACGCAGCACGGTCGCTGACATTGGAGGAGAAAAAGTACAGCCAGATTGAGAAATAAGCGCTGGCGATTGCTTTCGTAGTGAAACGGTTTAACAAGATGCTATATGGTAGACATTTTAAACTGATCACGGACCACAAACCTCTACTTTCGATATTGGGTTTAAGGAAGAGTATTCCTGTTTTCACAGCAAGTCGGTTACAGAGATAGGCAACCGTACTGCTGGTTCACGAGTTCAGGATACAAGACCGATCTACAAAATAACTCGGCCAACTGAGGCTCTATCGCGCCTCATCAGGTCCCATTCGAAGGAAAACGATGACTGCGTGATTGCATCTGGCAAATTCGAGTCGGAAGTTCAGTGGATCCTGGTTGACACGATTCGTGCAGACGACTCAAGACGAGACCTTGCTGAAAGTGATAGGGTTTGTGCAATCCAGTTGGCCTGATGTCAGAATGTGGACTTAGTTACGACCTTTTTTAATAGACGTGGATTCCTTTCGTTCATTGACGATTGTCTAATGTATGGAGACCGAGTCGTGGTACCAAGGAAGTTGCGGAAGTGAATACTACAGCAGTTTCATGTAGGACATCCGGGAACCAGCCGAATGAAGGCACTGGCACTAAATTTTGTGTACCGACACCACACGGATTCATAAATCGAACAGTTTTGCCAAAGTTGTGAATTTTGACAGAAAGCGGCAAAGGCACCTCCGAAATGTCCGTGGCAACCTTGGCTCGAGTCGGAGAAGCCCTGGCAGAAAGTCCACTTGGATTATGCGGGACCAATCAACGGTCAATCTTATTACATCTTTGTGGATTTATACACAAAATGGCTCGACCTGATTCCGGTGCAAAATCCCACAGCCCAGCACACAATCAATGAGCTGAACAAACTGTTCCGGTATTTTGGCACACTAAAGATGCTGGCTATGAACAATGGAGCATAGTTCACATCAACGATGTTCCGAGGATTTAGCATGAAAAGCGGAATCCAGCATAAGTTTTCGCTGCCGTACCATCCACAATCGAATGGGCAGGCCGAACAGTTTGCAGCTACCTTTAAACGTACTCTTCTCAAAGCGGAAGGAACAAGGGTGTCAATAGATGCAAGTCAGCCGTCTTTGAGGATGTATCGGAATACGCAGAATTCAAACACACCGGAGGGCAAATTTCCTGCTGAATATCTATTTGGACGAACAATTAAAACGACATTTGATAGCTTGATTCCCAGAAATGTTGGAAAAAGCAACGGACAAACGAGAGAGGAGCAGGATAAAAAGCTGCGTAGGTTCAAGATCGGTGATTTGGTTTACACACGAAACTTCCAGACCACGTGAAGATGGTTTAACGGAACGGTTATTGGCAAGAGTGTTAAGCTTATTTATGAGATAATGGTCGCAAAAGACAACTGGACCAGATATATCAATCATCTACGACCGCGGCAAGGAAATACACAAAGACTTCACGAACCAACAGCATTACAGTGGGACATACTACTGGATACATTTAGTTTGGAAAACGGAACTGATACCCGAAGAGGAACACAGCCAATTGAACAGGCGCTGCACGAGCTGCCATGAAGAAGAAATAGAAAAAGAAAGCAACCGCGATGGCTACAAGTGAACCCCAGGGTAAAAAACTACGATCGAGCCCAAGTGCGGAAAATAGGTAGAAGCAATCAATTTGAAGGAGGAGGTAAGAAAGACATAAGTGGAGCACGTAGGCCGTCTGTTACATGCGAAAGTCATCAGTACGGGTGTGGTACGACTTTTGAGCCTTCCGTCGAATTTGGGAATCGAGTGCGAATTGATCGACCAGCAAATACAGGCCCGCGTCAATGGAATCGCTACTCTGTCAATATGGCAAACACGTGGAACGCACTCACACTGGTTAAAAACCAGACGCGGAAGAATGGGTAACCTTGACCTCCAAAATTAGCATATTTCGGCTACCAATAAATAGAGTTGACCTATCCTGTCTACCGAGTTCTGGTCTTTTGTATTCCTTCGGTTGGCTGGGCGCGTAACTGAGCAGTCAGACGGTCGCAGTCTTACAGGTGAAGTAAAGCAGCAGCAGTATACCACAAAGCATAACTCGAAGTGACTGACAGACAGTGCTAATCTGCCCAGTAATGCTTGACACGTTTGGGAGTTGTCATACATGAGGGCACTATCGTCAGCATACTCCTGGGAGCAACTCCACACCTTCTACGTCGTGTCCTGTGAACGCGATCTCCATGACTCAGTCAATGGCAAAGTTGAAAAGGAACGGTGACAGTGGGCATCCTTGTCTTACACCGCTGGAAATAATGAAGTGGGGCGACAACTTGCCGTAAGCCCTCACTCTGCCCGAGCTACACGAGTAAAGCGCTCGCATAGTATTTACGTACTTCTCGGGCGCACCTTTCGTTAGCAGATAGTCGCAAAGGGCAGGTCGATTCACCAAATCGAAGGCACCTTTGAAGTTGAGGAATACGACAACGGTGAGCCGTCAATATAGGTGCCTAGGAAGATTGTCAAAATCCCCCCAAACATGGGGCCAAATGCGGGTATATGGTGATCATTCGCTATCCTCGCAGCACCCTACCTGTGCAGGTTCACAATGAAAGACATTCTAAAAACTGCCCTGGAGAAGTGTGAGCGTAGAGACGTTGAATTTCTCCCGAGTGATCGGCTACGTGACATGATGACCAAAATTGGTGCCGTTGGTCCGTCTCGCCTGCCGGGCTGTAGTCCACGTGACTCGCATTGTGCTTGGCTCGAGACTTTACAGGACGTGACTCGTAACCGCTACCAATGGCGCGTCTGCTGCCGTGTCCTAATCGGATTGCCTGTTTAATGTGTTTGGTAATGGCTGATTATGACGCGGAACAGTGAAAGTCGCAAGGAAGCTGTCGCGCCGATGTCACCTTATCTTTGCACGATAGCCAGCTGTTTGTGACGGTATATTGTTAACAAGGTGTAAGCGCCTTGACCCGGTATATTTGCTTAGGGTATTAAGGTTTTCAGGTAAGTCCCCCTTTTCGCCCTCTTATTATTCTTCATTTCATAGGTAACAAATAATAATAATAATAATAAGTCAGCCGGTGGCCGAGTGGTCTGCACGTTTGGTTTGCAACCATAAAGTCATCGTGGTGGTATGGCAGCGAAGCATCAGTTCAAATGGCTGATGTGCTGCTGCTGCTGCTGCTGTTGCTGCTGCTGCTGCTGATGATGATGATGATGATGATGATGATGATGATTATGGTGATGATGATGATGGAGTAGACCGATGACACTGCCGTAATCTGTGACCACACGCAAGCTGTCCAGGATATACTGCGAGGGTTGAAGTTGGCTGTCTCACAGTTCGAAATGACCTTTGATTTTTAATGGCTAAGGTTTTCCATCAACACTGCTTAGATGCTGCAATGGTTCGGAATACCTGCAACTTGGGTTGGTAGTTAACGTTTTGATCCGTTCGCCGAGCTGAGTAATTTAGTGACAAACGCTTCACCACTTCCCTCAGTGGAATCTTCAATGCACAGTTGAATAGAGAAAAATTACACGGAGTATCGTCGAGACGTAGCGTTTGAAATTGGCCTCGTCGATCTGTGTCCCGTGACCTCTGTTTGTTCGATTTTCGGTCGCCCAGTTTCACGCATTATCAGAGGCCCTCACCCTCTCACGCTCCTCCTTGAAAGTAGCGACAAGTGTTTTTAACTTTGGAATTGTATTAGCGTGGACGGATTAGCGGATGAGAGCTGGGCGAATCGCCAAAGCCAGAGAAGTCTTTGTAAACCACTGACATCTATGACACCACTCTGAGTTCAGTCATTCCCTGGAAGACCGAGACACAACGCTAAGGTACGAACAGCGCTCGTTTACGGTCGTGAGACCTGGCCCGTTAGCGCGAACAATATCCAGAGACTGCTTGTTCCTGATCGTCGTTGTATCCGGAGCGTCGTTGAGTCAGGTGGCAACATCGTAGTAGTACTGACGACGCACGCCGTCAGCATTTACAGTCAGACACTCGGATGACCGCTGATTGGAATAATATACCTGTACATGTCTCCACAGCTCCAGCACGCATTTCGTATAACTGCTCAACAGTTGCCCTGCATCACGAGAAGGCGCTCAGGACATGAATTCATAGTTAAGAGTCAGAACACACTCAGTTATGCGAGTCGGTTCACTGATTCATGGTGTACGGCCCACTGCCTTTCGGGAGTACATTTTACCGAAGGCTTTGACTGAGGACCCGAGTCGTTCTCCTGTCAGGCGTGGACGCCCTTGCAATACAGCAGACCAAAAATAAAGCATGAAATACACCAATACTGATAATGTCATGATGCATCAGCCGTCGCGCAGTGGTGTGGGAGAGAAAAAGGTTACCTCATCTGCTGCACAGAGCGGTGGATAAACAAAAACATGCAGCTGCTGATGCCTGCTTTCTTTCTTACCATTCTTCTGCATATTCTTTTTCCGTCCCCATTTCACCTAACCCACTACTTCGTCCAACCTATGTCACCACACTAGTGATCCTCTCCGCACAAAGCGCTCAACCACGGGTGCTTGAACGTGCGCACACTGCTTTACAGGGACACAAGTGAGCGACCCGAGCGATGCACGGCACTGGTCGCGATGGAACCCGCGCGCTATAGAATCTGTATTGCGGCACTCAGACCAAGACAATCTACATGAGGCTGGTGCAGGTTATATTTCCTACTGGGTGGAAAACGTCACCACAGCACCAAGTGAACGTGCGGTCAGATTTGCACTATTCGACCGCCTAAATGGCCAGCTGGAGGGAGAGACGATTGGCGTCAGCCCACGGCTGATGACTGCGCGTGCGCCTGCCACTTTTATTTGCACATACGGTCCTATCATGTTATCCTCCGTGATATGGTCTGCGCCGTGGAGTGCACAGTTATTCCTACTAAGTGATCACAACGCGCGCGTTGGGCGGAACGTCTACTCGGTCTGTACGTGAGTGTTGATTTCCTTGCATATCAGGTGTTGACTATCATTCCTGGTGTTGCTGTGCATATTAACAAGGTGCATAAAAGAAGAAAAAGGCATTAGCAGTACTCCGGTACGCAGTACCTATGCTTCGCTGCCGCGCAACTACCACCAGTCGCATAAAGATTATGGATACTGCGAGTGTCGCCTGGTCCCCAAGCAGGATCGAACCCCCCCCCCCCATCGGATGACGGGCTACGATGCCTGCTTGTCTAATATCCTCCACCACGATTAATGGCGCCAGGAAACTGCTAATTGCTGCTCGGGGGACCGGGTGCACCGTCTTCGTACTGTGCTAGCCTGAAAGGGTGATTCCATGCGTTCAGTGTGGAACGGGCTACAGTCAAGCTACCGTCTTGTGTGCGCCTGATACGTATGATTACCCACTTAGATAGATTGGAGTGTTACTGCTGTGTGTGTTGAAGAAATGTGGCCGGCTCCGTTGATGAAACGTGGCCTCCACCCACATGACACCAGGTCTTATTTCTTCGGGTTTACACTGCATATTGGATTTGTGAACATAGCTGTGGATGGTGCAGCGCAAGCCACCCATGATTCCTTTGTAAACGAAGGCGTTCTGTGGCTGTCCTATAGAGACCATAATGACAGGCAAATCTGGAGCCGGATAGGCAAAGGAGATAGCTTCATTTGCACGTTTTGATTTACGATATCAAAAAGGCGACAAGCGCCGTATGAAGAAGTAGTTCTCATTCACAGTTTCAGTTTCTTGCAGGTCGGGTGCAATCAGCTACACACAACCATTATTTACACGACTAGAATTATGAGTATGGTAATCATCAGCATCGATGATAGCTATAAGGAGAAGGGGGCAGGTCGTTTCGGAGAAAATATTATCATTCTGATAGCGACTAACGCTTTAGTAGCTTGTATACTGGCCAAATGTTATCCCACAGCAACAAAGTCAAGTAATGTATAGCTATTCGAACCGTGTCACATAGCGGCCACTGGATAGGACATCGCCGTGAACCCAAAGAGACCGTATTGTCAAGTGTAGATAAGCTGTAAGTCAGTTTGTGATGATTCGTCGCAAAGAGACCGGACTTTAACGCGGTGCGATGGTTTGCCTGCCTCAGCGATCCATTGGGCTATACTGTGTGGTGCTTTTACACCTTCAGAGCCACTCATACCAGATTAGCCAATGGCTAGAGGCCTGACAAACTCAGTCTCCTGGTCCACTAAGTTAGGGGTTGGAGTAAGATTGGCTCCTTACTCCAGAAAACCGTCCAATGCCAAAACCTCGCTGCCATGCTGTCAGGTTTTTGAACCGAAAGCTTTGGTTGAGAACCCTAATCGTTCTCCTGTCTAGGCTTGGGCAACCTGACAGTATCCTACCCATGCAATACAACATTATGACTTCTACCTCAAATAACCTCTTGATGCACCGGCCGTAGCAGAGGATAATAAACGGCGCGCAAGCTGCTGCATCCAGCAGGGTGGAAAGGGGTTTGAGTGCTACTGCTCAAACCCTCTCATCTTCTTAATCTTCGTCTTGCGCTTTGTTATCCCTATCGTCCCGTTCCAATCTCACTTTGATCCCCTTGTTTTCAATCCCCCAATTCTTGGCTCTCCACAATCAGTAGTCGCTCGTTTTCTAATTTCGACTCACACGCAGTCGCAGGGTGTCACTCTGGTCCAGCCAAACGGACAACATCAGTTCATCTGCTTCTATATAGAGCGCTCGGTCCTACCTAAGACTGGCATGCCGCAATGTGTGCATTTGGTTGCAAAATGGCCAACAGGCAGCACTTGCCCAGACATTGGAGACCCCATCAATTGATGACTTCTGCTTAGCAGAAACTCGCCTGCAAGAGCTGAGTTCTGTGATTACCCTCCGATCCCCAACATGCGACAATGGCGGTATTTTCGAATTTGCGTTTATCCGAAAATGAAGCGGCTTCAAACGACGATCAAGCCGGTGTGGGCACTGTTATTAGCCCCCGGGGCTGAATCTGCGTTGATCAATTGGATCAAATGAACATCCAGAGGTGCACTATCAGAGTGGCTGGCTTGTTCAAAGCATCGAAGTTGCGTGGGTAAAAACAATGGTTGCTTGTCATTGCGGCCTATACGCCCACAAATTGCAGCGCTGATTGGGTGAAAAACCACTTCTATCACCAAGTAAACGCGCTTCTCCGTCACAGGAAAAGCACAGATACTGTGGTACTCGCTGGTGATTTGAACGCCCAAGTCGGAAAACTGTCCAAAGATGAGATTTGTCTGGACGAGCAATACGGTGTGAGCTCCTGTAATGATAACAGTGACCGGTTTCTACACCTGTGTGAAGATACCTGTCCCTTTCTTGCGAGCACTAACTTTCGACACAGCACCTGCCGGAGGGTGACATGGCACACACTAGCGTTGAACCAGCCATGGAGACAAATCGATCACATTGCGATCAGTTACCGCTGGAGAGGATATGTTTAAAACTGTCGCTCAATTTGCAACACGACGGTGGACTCTGACCATGTACTTGTCTGCGTCGACCTCCGGATGCGTTTCAGTGGACGTCCGCAACGGCGCTGTGAACGCATGGATTCTTGTTAGCTGGCGAAGCCAGATGTTCTGAATGCGTATCAAAGTACGCTGGCATCTGAGCTGAGTAAGCGCCCATTAAGCACAGCCAGATGTTATTAGTAGCAAACATGTCTTCACGTGTTTCAAGAGAGCAAGAAGGAACAGCATTTACGCGGGATAACCTGAATTCAGATTATTTCGTGTTTTCTCATTCAGCCGCTTACAGACAAATCGTGGAAAGAGTAAAGGAATGCAAATGAAAAAGGGAATCAATAGGCAAATCAATAAAACACTGAGCAAACCAAGGTCATTGCCTGCGTCTTACCAGGGCAAGGCAAGACTGGCCACAAAGTCTACCTGTTTGCAAAGATTTGGCTTCATTCGTGGGATGACCGAGGCTTCAGCGAAACGAAGCAAGCTCGCGTTGTTTTGTCTGCTGATAACCTTGAATGCGTCACGTGGGTTTTCGCACAAGGTACAATCGAGCAGATGCTGAGCGATGGAGCTGGCAGGGAGTTTGGGTCCACTATTTGCCAGGTTCCGTGGAACATGTTCCATGATCCTAGTTGATAGCCTTCTCTCGGTTCGGCCAATGTACATGCTACCGCAAGTACAGGTGAATTGGTAAACACATGAGGCGGTAACCTGAGAGTGAGACCTATCCAAGTTGGATTCATGGAACAGCTTCTTGGTTTGATGTAACAACACGATTTGTCTGTAAGCGGCTGAATGAGAAGACACGAAATAATCTGAATTCAGGTTATACCGCGTAAATGCTGTTCCTTCTTGCTCTCTTAAAATTTCTGAAGGGAAATGGCTGCATGAATGTCTTCACGTGGTAAGTCAACTTTTCAACCTGGACAGTGGGTCACTACACAATCTCTGGAATTCATGGATATTCGCCGACATGTTCCGGATGGAAGCAAATACAATGAGATTCGCAAAGTTCTCAGAGCGAAACCAACTACTAATCTGAAGAGGGACCGCGAAGCCAGGTGGTCTCATCGCGTCTCGGAGACGGAGACAGCCACTGCACTTGGAAAGCATCGGAAGTTATTCCGTTTGATACGGAAAATGGATAGCAGGAAACCTGGTGTTAGCGAGACGATACGCGACGACAGTGGACAACCGATCTACAGCTTGTCAAAGCGCTTAGAGCGTTGGACCGAAGACTTTGAGAATCAATTTAATCAGTCAGAGATGCCAGTTACTCCATCGGTCAATGAGCACACTACTCCATGCGCAGTGCCTTTGGATGCGCCTTCGCGCGCAGAACTCGAATGAGATCAGACGGCTAAAATTGAACAAGGCCGACAGAGCAGATGGACTTCATCCAGCCCCCCCCCCTCAAATTTGGGTGACTTGCTCTTTTGGATGATTTAGATAACTTAGTAGTTAATCTATGGGAACAGGAAACTGTCCCGACAGACTGGAGCCGCTTCGTAATAGTTCCAATTTTCAAGGGAGGCTTCCGTTCCGAATGCGGCAGTCATAGAGGAATCAGTCTGATCTCCTTCGCCTCTAAGATGCTTGCGTCTGTCGTCCTCTATAGACTGATTGGCACTCGTGAAAGCCAGATAGGCGAGAAACAAGTCGGATTTCGTCGAAATCGAGGCTGCATAAACCACATTTTTACATTACGTCAGTTGTTAGAGCACCGCCATGTTTATTAGTGATCCAGCATAGTCGTGTTCCTCGACATTAAAGAGGACTCTGATTCGGTTGACAGATGTGCTTTTTGGGACTGTTTAGACAGGAGGGATGTGCCCAAGAAATATATAACATTATCCTAGCGCTATACGCGCGTAGCTCGAGTAGAGTGAGGGTTTACGGAAAGCTGTCGCCGTCCTTTAATATCTCCAGCGGTGTGAGACAAGGTTGCCCGCTGTCACCTTTACTCTTTAACTTCGTCAATGGCGAAGTCATAGAAACGGAGTTCGCCAGGCACTATTTGGAAGGTGTGGAGCTGCTCCCTGGAGTATGCCAACGATATTGCGCTCATCTGTTACAGCCCCGAAATTGCCAAGCTGCACTGGATAAATTAGCTC
>OX104071.1:70541971-70640130 GCA_944474145.2 Dicrocoelium dendriticum | reverse complement strand
ACCAACGCACCGCATGTGTCGCGGTGAAGGTAAGAAACAGCTTGTCGTGAACCCGTACAAATCCCTAAATTCACGAAATAAAAGTGGCAGTAAGGGGAGAAATTCCGCAGACACATCCATCACAGATGAGTTGAGCCACACCGGTAGAAGACAATGTAACTTTTCGTTGGAAGCAAATACCTGGCGTGGGTGCTGTTCCTATTTGATTAATATGACAAGTCCACCTAAATGCAGAAGAATTAGAAAACTGGGCATATGAAAATGAATGCCTAAATTCCAGGTGATGAAGAAAGGTCAGATGTTAAAGCATCTCAAAAAGGCATAAGCAGGAAGGAGTGGAATATAGAATTGCATGCATTACCAAACGGAACCAAAACACAACGGTGCAAATAGAAAGTTGGTGTATGCGGAATTTGTCAGTGAGCAAATGAATAGTCGTGCCCAGTACATAACAATCTGATGGTCTAAGATAATGATTAAAAATGGAAATCAGCTGTTGGGACACAGCGCAGTGTCCATTTAAAGCGCATCGCTGGCAAACACCCTAATACTGGTCACCGAGAACAGCTAGTGCACAAAAAAATAGCTAGCAACGAGACGAGAATCGGGCCTACAAGGGTCAAATACCCAAGTGTGAACAGGGTAGGTAAATCAGCAACGTCGCCAAGCCGGAATCGACTGGAAAAGCTTTAAATGAAGTATGATACTGGACTCCATTGTGGCGCGATGGTTTGCGTGCCTCAGTGATCCATTAAGCTATGAATGTTGTGATTCTTATATGTCCTGAGCCACTCATACCACATTGATCGACGGCTAAAGGCCAGACTAAAGCAGTCTCTTGGTCATCCAGGTTGGGAGTTGGTGAGGGTGACTCTTTTATTGTAAAACGGACTCTGCGTAGCCCACTAGCAAACCTTCGCTGCACTGACGTCAGGTCTTTGGAACAAAAGCATTGATTAAGTAGTCAAACTGTTCGCCTGTCTAGGCCCACCTAATGTAATGATCTTATGTTCAGACAATTCCTTGATGCTTTGGCGGTCGCAGAATATAGTCAACGGCACCCTATCCAGTACATCCAGAAGAGTGGATAAAAGTAAGGATGCTATGGCCTAGGTTTTCCCGTCTTTGCATACCCACTCCTACGCAGTTTCATCGACATCGTCTCGTTCAAACTTCACGCTTATCCCTTTGTTCCTAATACCCCAATTCTTAGCACTCTGTCACCCTGCTCACAAAGATTTTTGTCAACTATTTTCGACTCACACAATCACGGAGCGTCATTCATCCCTATTGATAAGCCCATGTCTAACCAGTTCAGTTCAAGTAAACAAATAATAGCCGGGCACCGATTTGTGGTGGACCAACTTGTTACCACACGTCGCCAGAATAACAACGAATAACAATGGTAATAAAGGCATCAGCAGTGCGCCCGTACGCCGCACCGTTTCGCCGCCACGCAACAGCCACTAGCAGTGTGTGGGCTAGGCACACAGCCAGGTTCGCCCGGTCCCCTACGATGACTGGAATCCGCGACTTCCAACCCGCAAAGCAGATATCGTGTCTTTTAGGCTACAAGCCGAAAATAAAGTTGAAAGCTAATAGAATACAAGGAAAGTGTATATAAGGATGAAGCGCATTAAACCAATTGGGACGAAATGAAAATAAAAATCCGGATGCTAGAAACCGAATGAAGGAGCGCCATGACTGCGTGACTCCGCCAAGTCTGATAGAGTCTCCAACCATTGGTGCGTACAATCCCGAGGCCCCCATCCAGGTAGAGGGCACGCACCATCTTGACCAAGTCTCTCAGTCACTTCCATCGCGCATCTATGCCAAGTCATGGACTGGCCACCTCACGGCTTCGCCCAACCTGGTGAAGTCACGGCGCATAATGCAGGCTGAGGAAGCCGGACAACAGAGGACATGTCTAACCAACGTAAGCGGTTTAACATCGCCAAACCCTGGAGTGAGGCACAAGAAGACTTCTTGCCATAAACCAGCTGGTGGGTCACAGCATCGATCACCCGGAGTTTTTGCCAGACATGAGCAATACCGTTGGGAAAAGGCCATATTTCCAAAGAACTACACTGGAGTCAGCCAAAACCATTGACTTATTGATAGGCACCATTTTTGATTTTTAAACGGTGCGCGCTATCTGCTCTCGCTCCGAGGAGCATCGTGACTGACTGATTTGGCAAGACCGTTGAATGACCTGAATCAATCATGAGTTTCCACTACTATCTGGTCTTCTGTGTTGGCGTATGAATAAATCTCGTGTCTGAGGTCTTGTGTCCTTGGCTTCCAGGGTTAGGGCTATAGATTGGTGCCAGAGTTGTGTTGTATTTGTGAGTCTGTTCCGTGATTTCGTTGTGAGTATTCAGTTTCCGTGTGTGTTCGTTCCGAATCGCAACAAATACTTCGTAAGCACCGGTGATCAAACACAGCCAAGTGTTCACGTTTTCACTATGAACTGGCCAGGTATCGGATCTATACAGCAACACTGACCTTATCACAGCTTTATGCGCTCTTTTTCACGGATACCTAAATATCCTGCCGTCCCTATGAATGGAAATTCACGCGGGCCTTTCTGGTACGCGAAGTAACTTCCTCAGTGATGTGACTACTGGAGGTGACCGCCACCAAGGTAACTGAACTGATCCACCACTTCCAGTGACGTTAAAGGATAGTTAGAACCGGTGGCGCATCAATGCAGTCTTGTAAAAGATTTTGCACGTTGAAGGTAGAAAGCACATGCCAAAGCGTACAGTACTACGCGTCAGTCGGTAGTGCCTGCATGGCCACTGCGTTATATACAAGAAGAGCTATGTCGTCCGCATCATCATCATCATCATCATCATCATCATCATCATCATCATCATCATCATCATCATCATCATCATCATAATCATACACGTTGGGGAACACCTCAGCTACTGTGCCGCAATACAAAGAAAAAAATGAGAGAGAAAAAGAAAACAACTGGTGAAAGCTGGCTGAGCTACCGGTAACGGATGGGCATCGTTCCGGTAAGCTACCAGCCGGCTGCTGTGCACCCAAAAAAAATTATTATGCAAAATTATATAAGGCTAAGTAATGAGATCGTGGTTGGAGGGGGAGGCTAAGAGGGATAGGGTGGGACAAAGAAACTCACAGCACAAACGCCACTGAGGTCGGCTCCTAGCCATATCAGAAAGTGTGTCCAACCAAACGTGTTCATCGTCTTTCGGACCCCAACCAGGGAGCCGAGACGCTCCAACCGAGGCCAGCTCAGAAGTGAGGGTCTTCATTACTCTGGACCAAGTCATCGGTTGGCCACCCCTCCTCTTCTTCCATCCGCAACCCCAGCGCAAACAACACACGTCGCGGAAGTCGGTGGGCTGGCATGCGTAACACGCGGCCGAGCCATCGGAGCCTGATGCGTGAAATAACGGTGCTGAGCGGTTCAGTTCCTTTTCCTGTGCCATAAACAAGGCGTCGAACACGCTCGTTGCTCACGCGGTGTTCCCACCAAATGTGAGCTAAATTACGAAGGCACCGGTGGTCAAACGTAACTAGCCTCTTCAGGTCCGCTGCTTTAAGCGGCCAGGTTTCACAACCGTACAATAGGGTCGAACGTACTGCTGCATTGTACACTCTACCCTTCAGGGCAAGAGTGATGTCGCGCCGGCGCCATAAGTGGCGAAGGTTAGCAAAAGCGCCCCGAGCTTTTGCTATACGATTCGTGATTTCATCTTCAATCCCACGGGCGCTGATACAACTTCCCAGGTAGTTGAATTTTTGAACGACTTCTAGCTGATCCCCACCAAGGGTCAGCGTAGGAGGCGATCCAGACCAATCTTGGAGAAACGCTTTGCACTTCGAGAGTGCGAAGCAAAGCCCGAAGTGACGGACAGCTAGTGCTAATCTGTCCAGTGCCGCTTGGCACATTTGTGAGCTGTCACAGATTAGGGCAATATCATCAGCATACTCTAAGTCAATAAGTCGTTCTCCTGGGAGTAGCTCCACACCTTCTAAGTCGTGTCCCGTAAACGCGATTTCCATGACTTCGTCAACAGCGAAGTTGAAGAGGAAAGGTGACAGCGGGCATCCTTGTCTCACGCCGCTGGAGATATTAAAGGGCGACGACAACTTGCCGTAAGCCCTCACTCTGCCCGAGCTACGCGCATATAATGCTCGGATAATATTCACATATTTCTCGGGCACACCTTTCCTGAGTAGACAGTCCCAAAGTGCATGTCTATCCACCGAATCGAATGCACCTTTGATATCGAGGAACACGACAATGGTGGACCGCCAATATATGTGACGGTGCTCCAACAACTGACGCAAGGTGAAGATGTGGTCAATGCAGCCACGACCTCGACGAAATCCAGCTTGCTCTTCACGAATCTGGCTTTCACGAGTGCCAGTCAGTCTGTGAAGGATGACAGAGGCAAGCAATTTGGAGGCGATGGAGATCAGACTGATTCCTCTATGGCTGCCGTATTCCGATCGTGAGCCTCCTTTGAAAATTGGGACTATGACGGAGCGGCTCCAATCGGTTGGGACAGTTTCCTGCTCCCACAGTCTCACTAGTAACTCGCGTAAATCATCCACAAGAGCAGGTCCCCCGAATTTGAAGAGGGCTGGAGGAAGGTCATCAGGTCCCGCGGCTTTATTTAACTTCAACAGTTCGATCTCGTGTTTGGCTTCTGAGCGAGAGGGTGGATCCAAAGGAACAGCCCACGAATCAGGACGATCACTGGTCGGCGAGAAATCTAACAATTCCGACCGATTAAAGTGCCTTTCAAAGTGCTCAGTCCAACGATCCAGGCGTTTTGATAAGTTGTGGATAGGCTGTCCACTCTCGTCACGTATAGTTTCACTAGCACCAGGTCTCCTGCTGCCCGTTTCCCGTATAAGACGGAATAACTTACGATGGTTACCAAGGGCAGCGGCCATCTCCATCTCTGTTGCACGACGAGACCACCAGGATTCGCGGTCTCTCTTCAGGCTGGCACGGAGTTTTGCTCGGAGCTCTTTGCGAGTTTCATTGTGTTCGCTTCCAGCCGGAATATGCCGGCGAGCATCCATAAGTTCCAGAGACTGTGAAGAGACCCAATGTCCATGTTGGCGATTAGACATACCACATGAGGATTTGCCTGCTGCTAGTAAGGCCTGTTGCGTATGAGACCAGTGAGCTTCAATTGCATCCAGTGAGCGTTTATCCAACTCGGATGACAGCGTAATTTGATAGGCGTTCAGAACAGCTGGTTTTGCCAGTTGGCTGGTGTCAATGCGCTCACAACATCGTCGCGGGCGTCCGCCAAAACGCATCCGCAGGTCAGCACATACAAGTGCATGGTCGGTGTCCACACCTGTGCTCCAAATCGAGCGACAATTCTGGACGCAGCCTCTCCAGCGGTAACTGATAGCAATGTGATCGATTTGCGTCCATAGCTGATTCGAGGCTGGTGGGCGCCAAGTCACCCTCCGGCGGGTGCTGTGTCGGAAATTAGTGCTCGCAAGAAATAAGCGAGCATCCTCACACAAATGAAGTAACCGCTCACCGTTATCATTACGGGAGCCTATACCATGTTGGCCGCCCAGATGCAGCTCATCTGAGGATAATTTTCCAACTTGAGCGTTCAGATCCCCAGCCAGCACTACAGTGTCCGAGCTTCTTCTGTGGCGAAGGAGTTCGTTCAGTTGGCGATAGAAGTCGTCTTTTACCGAGTCATCGCTAGAGTTTGTCGGTGCATAGGCAGCGATAACGAATAGACACCTGTTAGTCTCACGCGACTTCGAAGTTTTGAACGAGCCAGCCAATCGGACCGCACACATCCGGCTACTGATTGGAATCCAATCAACCAGAGCAGCTTAAGCCCGGGGACTCAGGGCAATACCAACACCGGCTTGGCCGGTGCTCGAAGCTGCATCGTCACCGGATAGGCGCAATGAGAAAACACTGCTTGCGTCACCTGAAGGGGATCGCAGAGTGAGTACAGAGCTCGAGTCTTGCAGGCGGGTCTCCGATAAGCAGCAGATATCGATCGAGAGGGTCTAAAATGTTCGGGCAAGTGCTGCCTGTTGACCGATCTGAAGCAATGTGCGAACTTTGAGGCATGCCAGTCTGAAGGAGGATCGAGGGCTCTAAATGGAAGCCGATGAACTGGAATGGGCCGCTTGCTTGGACATGAGCCTGTTGACAGTGCAGGAATGACGCTCTGCGTTCACATGTGAGTTGAAAGTAAAAGGCAAGCGACTATTGAAGCAAGGTGGGGGAGGGCAGAGAATTGAGGGTTGAAAACAGGGGGGATAAAAGTGAAGCTGGAACGGGACGATAAGGGTGAAAAAGCGCAAGAAGGGGAATAAGAAGATGGGAAGGCTTGAGCAGTAGCATCCAAACCCCTATCCACCCTGCTCGATGCAGCAGATAGGGCACCGTTGATTATCCTCTGCGGTGGCCAGAGCATCAGAAATTTGTTTGGGGAAGGATTCATTGTATTGCGTGGGTAGGATACTGTCAGGTTGCCCAGGCCTAGACAGGAGAACGATTAGGGTTCTCAACCAAAGCCTTTGGTTCAAAAACCTGACCGCAAGGCAGCGGGTTTGGCACTGGACTACAAGGAGTCCGTTTTAAGGAATAAGGAGCCACCCTCATTCCAACCCCCAAGCTGGAGGACCAGGAGGCTGAGTTTGTCTGGCCTCTAACCATTGACCAATCTGGTATGAGTGGCTCTGAAGGTGCAAAAATGCACCACCCAGTATAGCTCAATGGATCACTGAGGCACACAAACCATCGCACCACGGTAAGGTCCAGCCTCGTTGCGATGTCGTCCGCATACTCAAAATTTGTCAGTCGGTCACTACCACTCCGGAAGAATGTGAATGAACGGGGTCACTCATGATCATGGACAATACGGGAGAGCCCTACTTGTCAGGAGACAGCTTTCAGTAGACCCATAACAGACTCCGAGTCATGATAGAATTCAGAATGGAAAGGAGTTGCCTAGACAGTACAAGGATAGGCATCGACACGAATTGCCTTGATCAACAGAGCGGAAGTCGGCTTACAGGTCAGGGAAAAGCACCATAGTTAATCATCCGTAAGTGTGCATCTGCTTTAGCACCTGACGAGGAGCAAATATGTAGTTGACCGGTAGCCAAAAGAATTAGACGCCTGTCTTGCAATCCGGAGGCTACCGCTTCGAATCCGCAACCTGTTGGTACACCTAGCCCACGCACAACCTGTGGTGGTCGCTTGTCAGCGAAGCTTCGGTACGGTGTGCCGAGGTACTGCGGAGGTCTTCGTTTTGAGGTGGTTAATACAACGATGACCATGGCGGAAACAAGCCTGGTTTTCAGTGATTCAGTTCTCACAGGGATCAGTAGGTTGACGAACAAAGATATCCATGGGACGTTAGGAGACAATGAAAATAACACGAATGTTTCGATGATATTCGCAAAAAGTGCGCTGCCCTTCTAAAAGATGGATACGACAGTTGACAGTTGCTAATCAGGAAGCACTTCTTCGGTGTAACAAATAATTTAGAATACTGTAGGCAAGTCCAGCCAACGAAGAGTAACCTACATCTGTTAGCAAAGCTGGAGAAAGGTCGTAGATCCCAACATTTCTGATTCCCTTAAACACGGCAAGCTCGTGCCAAATCTCTCCTAAAGTGCGCGGTGTGACATCAACTTCCCAAGTCGGCGCAAGTGATTCGGCAAGTGACAGTGTTGCAACAGGTTTGCTGAAGTGCTCTTCAACAACCCAACAAGCTAGTGGACGATGGATTTCTCGGACCCGTGTTCCGGATGAGCCGGAATAGCACTCGGTTGTTTCCAATACCAACGGCTTTCTTCAGCTCACGGGCCTTTGCAACCACCCACCAACACTCCTGGTCAACTCGAAGACACCGAGTCAGACGTCGTTTCAGAGAGCCACGGACACGCTGAAACTCAGTTCCGATTGGAACCTGTTTACGTACTTCGATCAAGCTGATCGATGCCGCAGTTACGTCTCAAGTCGGGTGCACAGCAAGCGTCAAAGGTATTCTTCAGAACACACTTGAGACGATCTCATTCAGCATTCGGCTTACCGAGTTCATTCGCAACTGGTGAGCCAGTTTTTTACTATATTGTTGAACGACAGATTTCGAGTTCAAGTTACAGGTAAGAAGAGTAGAAGATAGGCGTTTTTTAAAGCGGGAAGAGTGGGCGCCAAGCGCGCGCGTATCAGAGTATGGTTGGAATCCGGGTACGTGCTCCAAATTGACCAATAGTCTTGGACTGATTTGCGCCATCTATAAATGATGGCGATGTGATCAACTTGGGTCCAGGTAAATGAAGAACTCGGTGGGCGCCAGGTGACGAGGTGTGAATGTTTGTGCTGGAAAGCAGTGCTGTTAAGGTAAAAATTGTGGTAGGCGTACAGTTGCAGGATTCGATCATCATTTTCTGTTCGGGGTGCATCGACCCCGAAGCGGCCTCCGAGGTGTTATTAGGAGTCTGAAAGATAAATTACTTGGACATAAAAGTCATCAGCCGTGCGCCGGTATGCAGTACGGACGCTTCGCTGCCGCGGAATCACCACCAGTCGCGCGTGGGCTAAAGATACTGCGAGGGTCGCAGGCTCCGAGCGCGCTCTTGGATTACAAGGCTGGCTTGTGATCCTTAAGGCTACAGGTATAGCCTAGGGAATAGGGTGATCACTTGCCGGTAGCGAATCTAGTAGTTCCGCTCGATTAAATTGCTTTGCAAAGTGCTCAGTTTAATGCTCCAAGCATGTTGGATGGTTGTGGATAGATTATTTGCTATCATCACACATAGTCTTGTTGACACCAGATTAATCGGAATTAATTCTGATGTCAAACAACAGCTGCAGCTGTTTCCATCTTCGTTGTACTATGAGACCACCAGGATTCGCAGTCTCAATTCGGGCTAACACGGGGTTTTGCCCCGTACTCACTGCGAGTCTCACTGGTTTCTCCTCCAGCGGGAATATGCCGGCGAGTATCGATAAGTTCCAGAGACGGCGTGGAAACCCAATGTCCATGTTGGCTGTTAGCTTTAACACATGAGGATTTACCTGCTGTTAATGAGGTCTGATAATGCCTATGTAGGCAAAACTCCGTGCTTTTGCTGTAATTAACTAAGGTTCTTTGTAGCCAGCTTCCAGATCAGCTAGTCCTCCATATGCCCGGAAAAGCACTAGACTACAGTTTCAGCCAGTTGGGCATCTGATTTGGAAGCTGGCCGCGAAGAACCACAGTTAATTATATCAAGATCCTCTACTCACTAGTACATCAAAAGACATCCGCCCTGACAGTTTCTATATGCTATGTCGTACGTAGCTAATGTTAGTGGATATCGTACCTTTCGGGGTCAACTCTGTCCGCTACAACGTCCGTAACTTGCATGGCGGTGGAGGATAAGACGCGTTATATCGCAGTTAGCTTGTAAATTATGACGGTCTGAAGCTGTACCCCGTGGCCCAGTGGTATAAGCTGCTGACTAGCGGGTAAAACCGCTGGTGGCCTTGGGTTCGAACAATGATGGATCCGATGAATGCGCACTACTGACGATGACCAACACACTGAAACTGCAGTCTAGTGCTTTTGCGGGCATGCAAACGACTAGCTGATTTGGAAGCTGGCTGTGAAGAACCTCAACTAATTATATCAAAAATTTCCTACTCATTATTACATTAAAATACATCCGCCCTAACAGTTTCTATATGCTATGTCGTGCATAGCTACTGTTAGTGGGCATGGTCTTTCGAAGCCAACCCTGTCCTCTACAACGTTCGTAACTTGCATGGCAGTGGAGGATAAGACGCGTTATATCGCAGTTAAGTTGTGAATCATGACGGTTCGAAGCTGATTTGGAAGTTGGCTGAGAAAAACAATTAAGTATATCAAAATCCCCTACTCATGATTACATCAAAATCCCCTAACTACTTACAAATTCGTCGCCTCGAATTTACCTGCCTCTGTTGTTCACCGTAGACTGACTGGCAGACGTGAAAGCCAGATCCGTGAAGAGCTAGCCGGGTCCCATCGAGGTCGAGACTGCATCGATCATATCTTCACTTTGCGTCAGTTATTAGAGCACCGTCGCATAGATTGGCGGCCCATCGTTTTCGTGTTCCTCGACATCAAAGACGCTTTCGATTCGGTTGATCGAGGTGCCTTTTGATACTGTCTACTCAGAAAGGTGTGTCCGAGAATTATGTAAATATTATGTGAGCGCCTTACGCACGCAGTTTTGGTAGAGTGAAAGCCGGTGGTAAACTGTTGCAGCTTCTCAATATCTCCAGTGGTGTGAGAAAACAATGCTTACTGGTACCTTTCCACTTTGACTTCGATATTGATTAAGTCATGCAAACTGCGTTCGCTAGACACGGATTTAAAGGAGTGGCGCTGCTTTATGTTGATCGAATTCTTGACTTGAAATATGCAAATAATATTGAGCTAATCTGTGGCGGCTTACAAACATGATAACCAGCACTGGCTGTCAACCATACTGTACTCTGCTTTGAACGCTCCAAATGCAGAATCCAATTCCTGCACTGACCCTAGGTAGGGATCAACCAGAAGTAGGTTAGAAATTCAAGTACCTGGACAGTTTTATCATTGCTTGTAGATTGGACTGGATCATGGAAAGGATAGGTGTTTTGTCGATCGCTGACATTTGGGGCAACGCCGCAAAATCACTCTCACCTTAAAGGGTAGAGTCGACAATGCAGCCGTCCGTTCAGACATGCTGCATGGTTATAAAACCTGGTCTATCACAGACAAACAAAAAGTGGCTAGTTGTATTCGACCGCCGGTATTTTCGCAGTTTGGTTTACATTTAGTGAGAACACCGCCTGAATAATGAGCATGTTCGACATCTTATATTTGATGCAGGAAGAGAAAAAACCGCTCAGCACCCTTATTTCACACACTAGGCTGCAATGCCTTGATCATGTGATCATGCATGCTAACACACCAATTCCCGAGAAATGTGTTGCTTGCGCGACCGGGGTCTGGATATTGATAAAGATGAAGGAATAACATGTGACGACTTGATCAGGGGGAATGAAGACGATCACTTCAAAGTTAAGCTCCACTGGAGCCATCCGACTCCCTGGTTGGGGTCCAACAAACGATGAAAACGTTTGGTTGGGTATACATGTTGGCAAGACGAAGAGCCGACCACAGGATGTTTCTGTTGTCAGTGTCTTCGTCTCTCCCCACCGCGCGTAGTCTCCCCCTCCAACCACAATCTCGCTATCAAGACACAGTACAAAACAAGACATAACAACATTTTGTTTTGCTGCACTTTTCCTGTTAGTTTTACTTTTCTCTCGTTAATGCCATCTAATCGAATTGTATTGTGGCCCAATAGCTGGGGTATTTCTCACTCTTACCTAATGCGTAGAATGGATCATTGATGCAAGGCTTGAAATTGTGGACCCGCATTTCAACCAAGCCCGAAACAAATAGATGCGTATTTAATATTAGTAAAAATGACAGGTCACATGATTGTTATGTGCGATTGTCAAGATTTGTTTGCGAAGAACACGCAGATGAATGTGACGTGAAGTCAAGTCGTTCCGATGTGAACGGACTATAGAGTAGCGACTGTGGGATAGGCTGCAGTAAAGTGCCGATAGAGCGCGAATTTGCGCAGACAGTTATAAACGGCGTACATAATAACCGAAGCAATTTTCCTGTCAGTGATAGGCCAAAAACCAGTGAGACTTTCTCTCTTGGATGCGTTTAATACCATGTAGTACAAACTCGATTCGGGTGAACTCAGCATTGATAGCGCGAACGGTGGCATTTCAGAGAGACACGGTGTGAATGTGAATGCGGGTGGGGGTGAATACAAAGAGGAAGAGCAAACGGAAAGCGTAGCGACAGACGGCGTCCGACAAATGATCAAACCCGACGCCGTAACCATCTATGATTCGTCCAGAGAAGGTCGAATGTTGTACCCTAAAGTGCCAACTGATAAAAGAGAAGCTTTAATATCAAGCCGTTGCTTTGCTCCGATGCTTCGTTGTCAACTAAACCACAAGTAATTTTGTACAGACAGAGATAACACCACAGTACCAATCCTAGATAAAAGCGTGGGCTGGATCTTCAAGCACAAACGTAAGTCAGGCTCCTGAGTCACTGCGCCAACACTGAATCGTCGAGGTTGGAACATGCCGGACAGGGAATAAGGCATAGGGTTGTTGTGGCCTTCTATGGATCGCGAATGTGCCGATCTCAGAGCCCAGACGCTCGACTATAAAACAGAAGTCTACCAGGAACACTCTTGCGAGAAGACAAAACGTGGTACTTAGGATACGACTTCATTAGTTTATAAAGTCCGTCTACACAATGAGCTTGAAAATGAAAATGTGGCAAAATGCCATTGGTTGAATCTAGGGCACTACCATGAGACAAGCGAATCATCTTCCAGACGGAATGCTGGACGTTTTATCCAACCGATTTCGTTAGAGTCTGGGTCCCTTAACCAGGGTTAAGAAGAAAAAGGAAAAAGGCATCACCAGTATGCCGGTACGCAATACCAACGCATCGCTGCCATGCAACCAATACCAGCTGTGCATGAACAAAGGATACTGCTAGGGCCTGCCGATTCCCTACGCAGGCTAGAACCAGCGACCTCCGAATCACAAGGAAGGTTTGTGATCCATTCAGCCACGGGCCAGGTTAAATGGAACTAGAATAGCAATATAGTGTGACAGAAAGCTCCAAATGAATGTAACACATCGGCATGATTCAAAAAGAAGTGAATGAGCAAGATGAGTCAACTGAACAAATGGTTCACCTGGCTAGCCGGTGGTTCCATGATATCTAGCCGCAGTCGTTTCACTAAGTCGGGATAGTGTCGAGGATCGAACACGACGACATCTTTCACAATCCGACCAGGGGAACGAAATTCGGTGGAGTATGGGTTTCTTTTTGATTCATCGAGGTCCACTACCGGTTTTGGGGGGAATGTGCATGAGGATGCAGGAGGATTTACGACGTCCTTGGATGCGCGATTGAGCTCCCTGGAATTTGGGGGATATATGGCTTTCAGCAGTCCGACGGCAGCAGTTGTGTGACGGCCAAAACCATCACCCACATGGTCAGCATGACAAGGAGTTCGATCGGTAACGAGGACCTGCCGAATGCGTCTTGTACGCCGACTGACAAGTAACTCAGTCAGGTCGGAATTCTGTGACATCCTGCGATGCAACGAAAACAGATCAAAACAGTGTGACCCGATAACTCATTGAAACACGGGTAACAGCACAAGCAGATATAGAACCTGTTTTGATGGAAGCAGTACAGTACGAAGATGTATGTGCCAGGGATAGGGCTGGCTAGTTGCTTTGTGATGATCAGTCAGGTTATCGTCATGTAGATAATGTGTGAGCGTAGGCGACGGAATCGATCATGCAAATAAGTATATTACTCGTAATCAAGCAAAACAATTCCAACTTGGATAGCTGTTCTATTTTCTATGAGAGGATACAAGACGCAACTCGCTCGGTTAAAGGTGTCAGTGAAAAATGGCATTGTAACAACCATCTTACGAGACTATAGATGTCTCCAGCATTCATTTTCTAATAAAGGGATCACATATGCCACACAATAAGTCGTGTGTAATTGATTCCGTTATGCACAATATCTGAAGCGGGATCTAATCGAATGACAGCTGCCTCAAGACACCAAAAGTGAAAAAATGTATGTGGGCGCCTATGGTACCACATGTGAAGTATCCAAGTTGCCAGGAAGAAAATCCTACTGGACGACCAGTATTGTTCCGCTAGACATTCACCCATGGTCGTGAAGGGGCTTCAATTAGGAGGAAAATCCGATAATCATTAACAGCTCCGGTCAAGAAAAAGGCAATCATGAAACGATCAAAGCAATAAACTTCAAGGTGAGAAGCTGGAGAGTCGACAATAGACCGAGGAATAAAAGGAAGCTGATGGTGCACATCGGTCAGTACGAAAGGAGAATAAAAGTGATGTGTCCGCTGTACGCCGTAACGGCGCGTCGCTGCCGCGCGACCATCAACAGTCGCGTGCGGGCGATGACGCCCACCCTAGGCGGATTCGAACAGGGGACCGTATGGTTGCAGACCAGATGCGCAGACTACTCGGCCACGGGCCGGATGGCAGCGCGTAGAAACGGTCTTCAATAGACATCACTCGGGAATGCGTTCAGAGTTTTCCACTGAACAAATTCTCCCCAACCATCCCTGTTGCTCATGCGGTTGTAAGTAGCCAGCAACAATGAAGCGATGAATAAAGTAATGTACAAAATTTTGTAAAGGATCTAAATAGAGCAGCAATGGATCAAAAAATAAAGCGGTTCGATGCTAAACAAAACAGTGGTCGAACAATGTCACCTTCGGCCGAAGTAGACTACAAATGCAGCCCAAGTTTCATATATGAAATACCCTAGTCGTTAATCATTGTACAGTATGTAGTGGGACAGATAATGATCAATGGCGAAAAAATTAGAATACCAGCTAAACCATAGTCAGAAATAGCAATAAACGGTAGATAAAGGGTCGTTGTCTCAAAATCCATTGATATTTTACGACGCTATTTCAGATTCTTTTGGAGTCTTCATTGTTCAGCTATGGTATTGGCAAATGAGTCGGCCGGTGGCCGAATGGTTTGCACGTTTGCTTTGCAACCATAAGGTCACCGGTTCGAATCCGCGTAGGGGTGGACGTCCTCGCGGTATACACAGCCCGCGCGCGACTGGTGGTGGTCGCGCGGCAGCGAAGCGCAGTTACGGCGTCCAGCTAACACATTACATTATTATTGGCAAATGATCAACATGCTGTTTGCGGATGTCTGTTGTACGAGTTCCTATATATATAAAGATACCGGTGTAAGGCATAGATGTAGAGCCATCCGAAAACAGGAAAATTAGCGGAAGGGGACAGGTGTAGTTATCTCAAATATGAGGCTGAATACGTTGGTTCACACGTCGTCCTTTAGCCACTTTAAATTGTTTAGCATTTAACACTGGAATCCGAATCATTTTGTCCGCGAATTCTTCACTGATATCGGTTTCGCGCCTTCTCTCGGAACGTCTCAGGTCATCGACATTCCTTGTCTTTGGATCTCCCAACGAGGCAGACTTTTATATCTGTGTTGTATAGCTGTCGGTGCTTCTCTCTTAGAACGAGCTGGCGGGCTGTCGAAGTATTGGGCTAGGTGCGTTTCTGTATGATTACGATCATTCAATCTCTCATCCTTGATGTTAATTTGCAGCGAGCGTAAATGTGGTACTCACTAGGAGCAATGTCCGGGCTATATGATGGATGCATAAGGGTTTCGATATCGAGCTGCTGAATTTTTAGTCGCTTCATCTTTAACACAAAAGAACGTGTATTTTCATGCAGGAGAACGATCTGAGACGCTGTTGGACATTTTTTCGGCGTTATTCGACAATTTTTGGGAGTCGTTGGCAGTGGACATCGGCAGTGACCGTTGAACTGTCAGGTAATGGATCCCAATACAGTCAAATCTGTCTAAGGCGACCACTCAAGGGGCCGACAATAAGTGGTCGCCTTGGACAGGTTCATGCATGGGGACATTACTCGTAGGAGAAAACGTTGGGGATGTTTTTGGCTTTCGCCATAGACAGGTGGTCGCCATAGCAGGTTGGACTGTACTTCACGCCATGGCGATCTCACCAGACCAACAGCATCACTTTTGGCTGTGCAGTTCGCTTTTCGGGACTTGTACTGACGTTCCATCTCCTACGACTTACTAACGCTTCCTGCTATAGTTGACATGGAACACCAACTTTTCCTCTCTAGTAATGACATCGTTCAGCCATCGATGATTGCATCCTCGAGTGAGCAATGAACGTGCGATGACCCAACGGTTCAAAAGCTACTCACCAGTCAATTCTTCTCCCAGATTTGGAACCATTCCAGATTGGTGCCAATGGCGATGAACCGTGATTTTGGGAAGGCCAAGTTGTGAAGAAATTTCGCGCGCACATTGTATCAGATCCTCAGTTAGGGCGTCCTGCATGCTGCTGACAAAGTCCGCTGGCTTGCATTTTTGATCTCTGAGATTTGACAATTCGTACTTCCTTACTTTGAATCGGTGAAACCAAAATTTCACCAGATCTTAACTTAAAGCATCCGTGTCCATTGCGCCAGGCATGTTTCTACAAGTTTCGACCCCTTTGCGCCCTTATAGGAACTCGTACAACAGACATCCGCAAACAGCATGTTGATCATTTGCCAATAATATTAAGTAATGTGTCAGCTGGACGCCGTAACTGCGCTTCGCTGCCGCGCGACCACCACCAGTCGCGCGCGGGCTGTGTATACCGCGAGGACGTCCACCCCTACGCGGATTCGAACCGGTGACCTTATGGTTGCAAAGCAAACGTGCAAACCATTCGGCCACCGGCCGACTCATTTGCCAATACCATAGCTGAACAATGAAGACTCCAAAAGAATCTGAAATGGCGTCGTAAAAAATCAATGGATTTTGAGACAACGGCCCTTTATCTACCGTTTATTGCTATTTCTGACTATGGTTTAGCTGGTATTCTAATTTTTTCGCCATTGATCATTCTCTGTCCCACTACATACTGTACAATGATTAACGACTAGGGTATTTCATATATGAAACTTGGGCTGCATTTGTAGTCTACTTCGGCCGAAGGTGACATTGTTCGACCACTGTTTTGTTTAGCATCGAACCGCTTTATTTTTTGATCCATTGCTGCTCTATTTAGATCCTTTACAAAATTTTGTACATTACTTTATTCATCGCTTCATTGTTGCTGGCTACTTACAACCGCATGAGCAACAGGGATGGTTGGGGAGAATTTGTTCAGTGGAAAACTCTGAACGCATTCCCGAGTGATGTCTATTGAAGACCGTTTCTACGCGCTGCCATCCGGCCCGTGGCCGAGTAGTCTGCGCATCTGGTCTGCAACCATACGGTCCCCTGTTCGAATCCGCCTAGGGTGGGCGTCATCGCCCGCACGCGACTGTTGATGGTCGCGCGGCAGCGCGGTGCAGAGAACGACACGAGCCACTGTACTCGCTTTTTGTTGTTTTCACCAAGGCATTTGATACGGTGAACGGCGGGGCATTGTGGTTGGTGCTGGGTAAGTTTGGTTGCCCGCGTAAGTTTGTAAGTTTACCTGAATATCTGCACAGTGGTATGCGAGCGAGGGTACAGCTGAGTGGAGAGACCTCGGATGACTTTGCAGTTGTCTCTGGTGTGAAGCAAGACTGTGTCTTAGCTCCTGCCCAGTTTAATATATATCTGCATGCAATGTTGTCCTGTGCTATTGATGCCGCTTGTGCTTACGGTGTTCGTGTGGAGCACCGTATTGATGGTGGGTTGCTGAACATCCGTCGTTTTGGTGCGATAACTCTAGTCTGTGAGACAACTATCCGTATGTTGCTGTTTGCTGACGACTGTGCGTTGTTTTCACACAACGCGGATGAGTTGCAGCACATGACTAGTCCTCTGGCTTCGACTGCGGCAAAATTTGGGCTCACCATCAACACAAGCAAAACTGTCTGTCTCTTTCAGCCTTCACCGGAGGTGTAATCTTCAATATTGCTGCGAATCAGCATTGGTGCTGAAGTATTAGAAACCACCTCCCGCTTTTGCTACCTTGGGAGTGTGATGTCAACTGATCAGCAGCTACACAGTGAGCTGCGTATTCGCGTGTCGAAGGCAGCGGCGGCATTCGGGAAGCTTGAGTACCGAGTATGGAACAACCATCAGCTTACCATTGTCACGAAGCTGATGGTGTACAAATCCATGGTGATGTCCCTTCTTCGATACGGCAGTGAAACGTGGACGATGTACCGGCGGGATGTGCGATATCTCGAGCGGTTCCATCAGTAGTGTCTGCGACGGACTTTGCGCATCGGCTGGGGCGACAGAGTTGCAGACACGAAAGTGTTGCGACAAAGTGGAATGTATGCAGTGGACTGCATACTTTTATTGAGACACCTGAGATGGCTCGGTCATGTGAGCAGTATGGATCCGACGCGAATACCGAAGCAGCTATTATATGGTCAGCTGAGTATTGGGAAGCGGCAGGTTGGGAAACCAAGGTTACGTTACCAGGACATGATTAAAGTGAGCCTCACACATTCTAATCTTGATTGCAGATCATGGGAATCGAAGGCAGTTGATCGGCGTGCATGGCCCGATCTGATCACGAAGGCAGTTACCGAGGTGCAGGAGAAAGCCCTCATGCATGCAGAGAAGAAGCGGCAAGTGCGGAAGCGGCAAGCACCGACGGGTTGTTCTCCATCGACATCAAGCGCATGGTGCTGTAGCACATGCAGTCGCGAGTGCCTTAGTCAGGCAGGCTTAGTGAGCCATGAGCGAGGCCACTCGGGACTACTACCGAAGCGCCGACGGGTTCTGCAGAGAACGTAGGCAGAACCGGCGCATCGTTTGTAGGTACGCTGCATTCGATTTACTAACCGCGTGCTTGCGTGCTAAGTATCTTTATTTAAGGTGGTGGGTTTTCAATTTTGCCTTAATGCTTTTCTTTCTCATATAAATTTCTACTTGTACTCTATTCCATTAACTTGCACACCTCGCTTAAGCCAATTGTATTCGATTTCCCTAACATTTTTGTGTTCGTGGCATTTCCGTAAAGTATACTTTCTGACCTCGTGAACTTATCTAGGATTCGTTTGTAAACAACTTATTTCATATGCTCATTAACTTAAGGTTTATATCACCGTTTCCTTATGCATTAATCGAGTTATTTTCTTTTTATCTCTCTCTCTCTCTCTCAAGTGATGGGCTGTTGTTTGATATCCCCGATGTGGCTGCGCTTGATGTGCATGTTGACAAGGTGCCTACCTGTCTAGTACCCACTACCTCGTCCATACTGGTTTCAGGAGACAGTTGGTCCTTGCTAGAGAGGACGGGATGCACAGTCCTTGTGGCCGTGTTAGGATCAAAAAGTGGTTCCATGCACTCAGTGTGGAGCGGACTAGGGTCCAGCCACCGCCTTGTGTGCACTTGATTCCCCAAATACAGCGTGCTTGTGTTTGCCTGTGAAGGTGTGGACCGGTTCCGTTGATGAAACGTGGCTCCCATCCACATGCCTCCCGGTCTTATTCCTTCGGGTTTACGCTGGATATGGGGTGTGTGGTTGGAGCTGTGGGTGGTGCAGCGCAAACCATCCATGGTCCCTCTGTAGGCGCAGGCGTCCTGTGGCTTGCCACAGTGACAGGCAAATCCGAAACCGGATGCCGCCAACCGTGGCTGGACCGTAGTCCGCTCCACACTGAGTGCATGGTAACGCTTTTCGAACCTAGCACGGCCACAAGGACCGTGCACCCCGTCCCCTCCAGCAACGACCAACTGTTTCCTGGAGCCAGTATGGACGAGGTAGTGGGTAACAGACAGGTAGGCACCTTGTCTACATGCACATCAAGCGCAGCCACACCGGGAATATCAAGCAGCAGCCAATCACTTGAAACGACAAGATGAAATAAAATAAATCCAACAACGCATACAGATACGGTGGCATAACTCCTCGCTAAATTAGCATATGAAGTAAGTTGGTTAGCAACGAATCTGCGATAAGGAAAAAATGTCCACAAGTTACTTAAAAATGCTACAAACGGAACTAAGTTACTGAAGATAAGCGCAATTAGCATAAGCAACGTGACCAGTTCATAGAAGAGTATTCAGGTAGGCAGAACAAATCAAATAAAGTGGAATGAAATTTATCTAGCTTAAAAAGACCAACTTTAAGTGTAAGTTGGTTTAAGTTGGTTCACTGATCTCGACCACAGGCAGCGACTCAGTTGTCATCATTAATCCACTAACTGGACTAACCAACGTGTATCGGGTGCGCGATTCTGTGTATGCCTTTTTGAGCGACTATCACCAGTGATTGGAAAGTTGCCTTGCTAAACTATGCACCTACTTAGAAACCAAAAATCTTCATCTGCATTATCACCAACAGCAGTATATAAGCCATTTGAACTGATGCTTTGCTGCCGTACAGACATCGTGACCTACGGAACGAAGAATAATAAGTGGTGGAGAGAAGGACCTTAATGCCCTAAACAAACACTCGGGGTCAAGACGCCTACACCATGTCAACAGCATACCATCACGAACACCTGGCTATCGTGCGAAGATAAGGCGGCATCGGCAAGATAGCCTCATTGCGGCTTTCACTGCCACGCGTCATCATCAGCCATTACCCCGAAGATAACTCAGCACCAAACACACTTTAAACAAGCAATCCGACTAAGTGGTGACAACAGACATGCCACTGTTGCCGACTACGAGTCATGTTCTGTAACACCACAAGCGCAGCACAAGGCTGGTCACTTGGATTCCAGTCTGGAAAGCGAGATGGACCGACGGAACCGAGTTGGGTCGTCAGTAACTTCATTTCCCACTGCGAAGTTAATTTCTATCCCCCTCGAGCCTTGCGCCACCCTACATCTGGCGTACAAAACAAAGCCCTCCTCGGTAAGCGGAGATCAAGCATACGTAGTATGTGCCCTAGGCAAGACAACTTATTCAGTGCTATCTGTTGTTCCAACAAACTAGCATTATCACTGCCTAGCACTCGCCTATGTATATCATTGTTGCGGACACGCTGGTGCCATCCAACACAAGTAATGTTTCGCAAGCAACGATGATCAAAGGCCTTAAGGCTCCGGATGTCCCGTAAAGTGAGACGGCCCTCACTGTGGCATTGTATACAGAGCCTTTTAGACGTAGGGAAACGCCTTTCTGACGCCAAAGATGTCGCAGATTCAAAAAGCAGTTCTAGCTTTTGCAATATGTGAACTGAATTTAGCTGTTATACGCCCGTCGTTGCTGATACAGCTGCCAAGGTAGGTAAAGTGACCAACTACTTCGAAGTTCTCACCAGCAAGGCTCAATGGGTTGTCAAGTGGCTGGTGGTCCTGTAACAGAACTTTGCATTTTGAAGATGCTAAGCACATGCCAAATGATGTGACCACCCCAGAGAGTGGATACAGGGTTGTTTGCGCCGTCCCGACGCCGTTGAAAAGCAGGATAACAGTGTCCGCATAAGCAAGATCAAATAGTTCTACACCAGGCAGCACCTCAACGACTGCACTATGTGGCTCCGCAAGGGAACACTCCACGACGGAGTCCATGACGAAATTGAACAAAAGGGGGGAAATCAGGTAATTCTGGCGGTCACTTGTTGTCGGAAAAGCATCCGACAAGTCGCCGTAGACCATGATGCGGCTTGCTGTGTTCGAGTATGGAAAACGTAAAATGTTCACATGCCTCGTGGGAACACCTTTCCGCGCAAACATTTCGAACAGGATGTATCGGGCAACTGAATCAAACGCACCCTTGAAGTCGAGGAACACAGCTACTGTCCGTCTGTGGTGTGGCGCTGCTCTAACACCTGCGCAGCATGAATATGTTCCATACAGCCCCGTCCTGTGCGGAAGCTTGTCTGCCCTTCCCTAATCCGTAATTCTCGCTTCGCAGTGAGGCGACGAACGAGAATTGAAGCCAGTAATGTGGTCACCACCGGCGTTAGGCTTATACCGCTGTGATTAGTACAGTCGGTGCGATTGCTCTTCTTGTATACCGCCACTACAATTGATTCACTCCAGTTAGCTGGGATGATCTTTGCCTCCTAGACCTGCTTGAAGAGGGAGGTCAGTGCCTTACATAGGGCCTCACCACCATCTAATAGTGCAGGTGACAGGAAATCCGGGACAACAGCAAGAAAACGACTAAGACCTGCGATCACGTTTCGGACCTCAGTCTCCGACAGTTTCTAAACTAACTGACCATATCTCAGCTTGCCACACAGGAGCAGAAAGAGCTTCGGAGGCAGGGGGACAACTGTACTGCTCTCAAAAGTGCTCTGCCCAACGATCCATACTGCGCTCCTTATTATGTATCAGTGTACCCGCGCTATCTCTAATTGTATAACTGACTCCTGGTTTCCGGGGACCATTGGTGCGGATCAGCTAGAAGAGCATGTGATAATTGCCTACTGCTACTGCTTCCCCATTTCTAGAGTCCAACTGGTCCATCAGGCTTCCTTGTCAGCACGCGGGCTCCGGTTTAGTCCGTGCTTAATAGTCCGTCTGGCCACATTGTGACCAGAGCCAGCCGGGGGTTTTCTTCCGGATTCCATCAGGTTCACCAACATCTCGGATATCCAGTGAATGGTGCGGTGACGAATGATAGTGCCGCAAGCGGAGGCTCCCGAGTGTTGCCTCGCGACCGAGATCCTATTCCATTGAAGCTCATTGTCATTAGAACAAGAGAGCAAAAGTTCGGGACGCAGTGCATCCCGGTAGGCTTACCTGACCGAGGACTAAGATAACCTCACAGCTTCTCTGCATACAACTGTAACAGACGCAAAGCTTCTGAAGAGCTCAGATAATCTACTTGAGCATTCATATCCCCTGCAAGAACTATGATGTCTGAACTGGCAACACTGCATAGTACCGTTTTCAGTACGTGGTGGAAAGCCTATTTCACAGTATCAGTATCAGGTGCTAATCCGTGAATCAACTTTTGCTGATATCGTCAAACGGACTGCACACAAACGACTGTTCACCGGAATCCAATCAACCAAAGATGACAGCCTTGGAGCTGGGAACAATGCCCACGCCAGCTAGACCAGTGGTCGCCGCATCAGCGTCTCCTGAAAGAGCACAATCAAAAGCAAGAGGATAAACTAGGTGTAATTAATGTAACAACCCCGTTAGGGTCAGTGATCCTAGTTTCGGTCACAACACACATCAATACCCAGCGTGTCCAAGGTGCGTGCGAGTGCACCCTGTTGACCTATTTGTCTAAGAGTACGGACATTGAACGCAGCCAGGGAAACGGGACAGTGTGGCCATAGAGAAGCTGTTGGCGTTTAGTGTCCAGTGAGCGGTGCGGGAACATAGATGCAGATAGTGTGACTTCAGTGACATGACAACTGCTGTAAATTAAACTAGGAATGAAAGGAGGAAGGCTAGTAAGGGGACTGGGAGAGCAGTAAGAGAAACAATTAGAAAGGAAAGAAGAGGCGCCAGCAGTAGCATGTCTTCGCTTCTGTCCTGTTGTGTGCAACAGATAATGCGACCCTTGGTAAGCTGCACGACGGCCGATGCAGGATATGGTTGAAAGTTGAAGTAGTCATGATTGTACGAGGGCTGAGATACTGCCAAGACACCCAGACCTAGACAGGAGGACAATTACGGTCCACAACCAAAGCCTTTGGCTCAACAGTCTGTTCGCAAGGCGACGGATCTGGCAACGGTTCGGTTTTACAGAAATGGACGCCATCCCACTTCAAACCGGCAACCTGGTAGATCAGGAGACTGAGTTTGTCTGACGTCTAACCTGACAGGGGTAGCCCTTAAGTGGCTCAATATAGATCAATGGGTCGACGAAGTACTCAAACCGTCACAGCACGTTGAGGTCCAGTTTCGTTGTGACGCAGTATTCTTAACTGGCTCTCTCAAAGTTTGTACACCATGTCAGTGCGGCCAGCACGCAACCCTCACTATGGCTTTGCTTGCTTTGCCATTTGTGTACCGACTCGGAAAAAGGTAACCGGAATGACAGCGTCCCAATGTACCCGTGCACCAGATTGCAGTTCTAATGATAGCGTTTCAAAATCTCACTTCCCCAGTGAGGCTGAATTCAAGCTCGCAGAATTTAGAGCGTCGGATTTAATTTCAGCAGATGTGTAGAATCTTCTCATATGAATGAATCCAAATGAACAGGCTCGTAGCCTTATGGATCACAAACGTGCCTTGTAATCCGAGGTCGCGGATTAGTCTGCATAGGGACCAGGTGACCCTCGCAGTATCCTTAGCCAGCGTACGACTGGTGGTGGTTGGACGGTAGCGGAGCGCCGGTACTGCGTACCAGCGTACTGTTGACGCCTATTTTCCCTTATCAAATATGTAGCTCCATCGGAGTCAGTAGGCAGCGGACAAAGGCGCAATGCTATTTGTTCGCTCAATAAACGCTGTAATCAAATATAATCAGGAAACCGTCAAACAAGGGTTCCATAAGTGGCTCTCCTCTCTTACCGGAATGGCGAAAAGCACAGATCGTGATCGTTGCAGGTGATATGACTGCTTAAATCGATTACCTATCAGAATCAAAATAACGACTCAGAGCTTCGGTTGGCCTGACCGGAGTGTGTACGACGGCTGTCAGTTTGTGTCCGTAATATGGTGAAACTGCAACTTCCTAGTTTCAGAGCCAAGCTCAACTGTTCATGGATGATGGAGGTCTGTCAGACAGTGGTCAGTCGTTTGGAACACTAGCATTATTCTACTCCATGCAATATACTGAGTTAAGACTTCTGTGGAACGGTATAGGAAAAGGTCGTAGCGCTTTTGCCATTCTCTGTCACCAGTGGCGCTAGCGCGAGATCACTCGCCCTGAAAGGAAGAGTTTGCAATGTAGCTGTACGGTTGCGAAACCTGGCCCACCAAGTAAATAGGCATAAAGAGGCCAGATACGTTCGATGATCGCTGACTTCGCAGTTTAGCTCATGTCTGGCGTGAGTAATGAGCGTGTTGGACGTCCTGCATTTAGTGCAGGAAGAGCGAGTGAACTCAGGCCCGCTATTCCACGCACCAGACTCCGAGGACTAGGCAACGTGTTGTACATGCAGGCACACCGACTCCCGCAACGTGCGTTGTTTACGCGCCGGGCTCTGGACAGAAGAAGAGGGGGACGCCAAGCAATGAACTGACCAAGAGGAATGAAGGCCCTCACTTCGAACTTAGTGTTCGTTGGCGCCTCTCAACTGCCGGCCTGAGGATAGAAGCGTCGATGAACACATCTGGTTGGATACACTTGTTGATATGACAAGAGGCCGACCTCAATGGCGTTAGTGTTGTGAGTTACTTTGTACCAACCCAACCCGATTATCTTCTCTCACCAACCACGATCACTGTCTTAAAGCATAATATGCCGCTAAGCAGTGCGTTAGCTGCAGTAGCATTCTATAATGTTTAGTATTTCGCTTTTGGCTATATCTTTATACTAAGGTACAATAGTTGAAGTGTATTTCTCCCCTTCATCCAATGTGTAATGACGATGATGATAAGGATTCTGTATATGAAACAAGAGTTGTAAAGGACAGAGCCGATTCGATCTAAGTCAAGCTGCCTAGTACGCTCGGTCGAACTCTTAGAAGAGCGACTTAGACGACACCGTGCGTCAGAGTTGCGAGCGCGGCTACTAGAGGCCAATCGGGGTTCTGACTTAACGACTCACACCACAGAGTATCGGAGTTTCTTGTGTGTCTTTCTGTTCCTCTCTCTTTCGGTTATCTTCCCTCTCTAACGGTGACCTCACACTCAACGGATAACATGATACTTAGAATGATATTAGTTGTCTGCTTAGTTTTGGTATTCTCTAATGTTTAGTACGTCGAGGTTTAATAAATGAAGCGTGTTTATTAACTTCAACTAACGTGTTATGAAGATGATGATGATGATAAACTTCCCGAAGCGGAATAAAGCACTTGATTTTGACGATCTTTCAGTAGCATTACTGAAGGAAAGTGAGAACTAAGTGACTAGTTTTGTTCTGTCCGATACTATCTGGCATAAGGAAGAAATGTTCTCTGAACATCGATTGTTAATCGACATCAGCAGCTTTAAAGAGTCAAGAGACGCACCCTAATAGCCTCCAAACCGATTGGTGCATCCGTTTGAGGAAGCTCACTGATCTTGGTGATAAACGAACCAGTGAGTCGGGTGACTTTTGGTGTCAGCAAAAGGAGCACTTATCAAATCTTCAATCTTAAATGTGTTTAAACAGTTGTATATGCTTGTGACGTGCCTGAAGAGTTTTTGTGATCTTTAAAGTTGCTAGTTTACTTATCTAGGTAACTGTCCCCCTCTGGTAGTCGCCTCGTAGAGGAAGTCGCTGCAAGCATTGATAAGGTTTGTACAGTTCGCAAAAGCGCAGTCACGTGTAGAGACAGCTTATTTGCTAGACGATGGTTGATAAGGCTGTGGTGTGGCTACAACCGAGGTGTGGTTCAAGTATCTGACCGTTACGCGCTGATAACATTGCAAAACTGGCAGAGTTTGAACATAGATAACTGACAAGACCGGATGAGTAGGACTGAACTCATTCATTTCGTGCTTCCTAACAGACTTCCTAGCTAGAACAGCCTCCGCCGGCTCGAACATGTGACCCATGTTTGGCTCCGTTGGTTCCATTCAGTCGATCGTTCCCGTATATTGAGATATCATGACAGGCAAAGAGAACTCATCTCTCCTGAAACCATGTACAAGTCTACAAAGGGCTCTTAATAATATTCAGCAATAAAAGGTGCAGAAGAGATAGTGTAAGGCCCATTTTTCTCTCTAATACAGTGGTCAAAATGGTCAGGAATAACTATTTCCTGGATCTTCTGATGAGCAGAGTACACGAATGACAACTTCACCAGGACCAATTCCATTTGCAAATCACGGGTTTCTGGGTAAACAAAAGCAAAGGTGTACACCTCGGCATGTCTTACGGAACATCAAAATGCAAATTGGTACTGCACAGCCATCTGACATGCTAGTTGTTTACATAGGTGTCAGCTTATACGCCGTAACGGCGCTTCGCTGCCGCGCGACCACCACCAGTCGCGCGCGGGCTGAGTATACCGCGAGGACGCCCACCCCTACTTCCCACGTACTCAATGCAAGTGGCTGAGCGATCCGTTTACCTCGGTAGCTGTGCCATCGGTGCTGAAACGTCTTAGGAATCGCAGCGCTAGTGCAACATCGTAAAAGAGGAATCGGCTATGGGAATGTCATGAGTTATGTTCGTCATTTAAAAGCGTGCGCATTTGGACTGTGACTTGTCGCTGTATGGACAGGAGACGCGGTGGCCGCATGTTGACTCTGAACGTAACTTGAACCATTGCATGCGCGGAATAACTCGTATTCAGCTGGACTGCAGAGTGACCAATACTAGGGTCCGTCAATCAGTGCTCAACAAGACAGCTGATGCCATCTTGGATCGCATCTTGAGCCTGGATCGTTTAGATTGATTAAGCCATGGTTCGCGGGTGCCTGCAGGTTGCCGGTCTCCGCAGTTAGTATTTTTGAACACTATGTCTGATTCTATGAAGTTTCGACGTAGCGAAAAAACAGGTGGACTAATTGACAAGGTCGGGCTGATGCACGCGGTGTTCGTGGTTGGGAGGCAGTGGATAGGCTACATCAACAGTTACGAACCCAACCGAACACGGTGGATTGGTAAACTAAATAACACTTTTAAGTTCGTTCGTCAATTTCGCTTGACAGGTCTAATGTGGCTCCATTTCCGTCGTAACGAGACTGGACATTAAGATGGTGCGACGCTTTGCGTACCTCCTTGACCCATTGATCTATAATGGGTGGTGTCTCCGGGCACCTTGAAAGCTACTCCTACCAGGTTGGTCAATAGTGAGAGGTCAGACAAACTCAGTCTCCTAGTAATCCAAATTGGGGGTTTAAAATGGGATGGCGTCCATTTCTGTAAAACTAAATCATTGCCACCACTCCGCCGCCTTGCGGACAGGCTTTTGAGCCAAAGGCTTTGGTTGAGGACACTGATCATCCTCCTGTCTAAGTCTGGGTGCCCAGATACAACCATGACTTTTTCCTCAAACATAAACATCACCATGCATCGGCCGTCGCGCAGATTATCAAAGGTCGCCTTATCTGCTGCATACAATAGGGCGGATAAGCGAGACATGCTACTGCTAGCGCCTCTCTTCTTTCTCTTCCACCTATTTCTCTTAATCCCATCCCGACCCCCATTACTAACCTTCCTTCTTGAATTCCTAGTTTAATTGACAGCAACCGAAGTGCCACTGGAGTAGAACCATCTGCAGCCAACTTTTCGCGACACCCATCAAACGCCTATGGCAACGGTCCCTTATAAGGCCACACGGTCCCGTATCCACGGCGATGTTTAACGTCCGCACTCTAAGACAAACAAATCAACAGGCTGCACTCGTACGCACCTTGGACCCACTGGGTATTGATGCGTGTTGTGTCCGAAACTAGGATCAATGAAGCCAATGGGGTTGTTGAATTAACTGCACCCGGCTTATCCTCTCGTTATTGGTTGAACGCATCCGGAGACGCCGATGCAGCACTCACGGGTCAATCTGGTGTAGGCATCATTCTAAGCTCCAACGCTGAGCCATTATTGGTTGATTAGATTCCAGTGAAGTCCCTTATGCGCATCCCGTTTGACGACATCAGCTAAGGTTGATTCACGAAGTAGTACGAAACGCTGTTTGTTTTTGATTTCTGCTTATGCTCCCACTGACTGCAGTTCAAATGCTGTCAAGGACACACTCTATTATGAACTGAAAGCGCTACTGCGCAATGCTACTAGTTCAGATATTATACTACTTGCAAGGATATGAACGCACAAGTAGGGCGTCTGAGATCTTCAGAAGCTCAGCCGGGTGGTGATTATGGGCTTAACTCCAAACGGACTGACAACGGCGAGCATCTGCTGCAAGTTTGTGCGGAGCGACAGTTGTTGCTTAGTAGCACTGCCTTTGGACACAGTGGGTGCCGAAGTGCCACTTGGCGTCCTCCTGTAGCTCGCCAGCGATGGACCCAAATTGACCACATAGCCATAAGTTACAAGTGGCGTGGTTCCATCCTAGATTGCCGCTCGTACTGAAGTACCTACGTCGATTCTGATCATGTCTTAGTATGCTGTCGTTTCTCCATGAACTTTACCGGGAGGCGCACCAAGCGTCTCCCCCGATTGGCAACGGAGAAACTGTTTCAGCCCTCGGTCAGGCAAGCCTATCAAGAAGCACTGCATGCCAACGTTTCGCTGTCCTGTTCTAATGAGACAGAGCTTCAATGGAATAAGATCTCGGCCGCTATGCAGGACGCAGGAGCATCTGCTTGTGGCACTATTAATCGTCAACGCACCAGTTAGTGGATATCCGAGAGGTCGGCACTATGTAAAGATGGAGGTGAGATCCCCTGCAAAGCACTGACCTCTATTCGAACGTATCTGAAAGGAAGTGTCCCGGTTAATTGGTGCGAATCGATCATAGTGGCAATATACAAGGGAAGTCGCACAGACTGTTCTAACCACGTGGGTATTAGTCTGACGCCAATTGTGACAAAATTACTGGCCTCGATTCCCGTTCGTCCGCCCACTGTGGAACGAGAACCTCGGATTGGGGAGGAGCACTCCGGTTTGCGCCCAGGACATGGCTGTATAGACCATATATTCACTTTGCGGTAGGTGCTAGAGCAGCGCCACGCATACCGCAGACCGACAACAGCTGTGTTCTTCGATTTCAAGAGTGCGTTCGATTCAGTCGATCGATCGATTCTGTACGAAATACTTGCGCGGAATGGTGTTCCCACGAAATATGTGAACATCCTACATGCTCTATACTCGAAGACTACAGGCCTCGTCAGGGTGTACGGTGGCCTATCGGATAGCTTTCCGACCACAAGTGGCGTTCGTTAGGGTTGCCCGAGTTTCCTGTCCTTGTTCCATTTCGTCGTGGATTCTATCATGGAGTGTTCCTTGCGGAATCTCACGATGTAGGCGTTAAAGTGCTGCCTGATGAAAGATAGTTGATCTTGAGTATGCGGACGATATCGTCTTGCTTTTCAACAATGTTGCGGCGACACAATCAACCCTGAATAGCCTGTCTAGAGTTGTTCCATTATTTGGTATGCACTTCGAACCTACAAAGTGCAGTGTTGCTGCAGGACCACCAGCCACTTGATGACCCCTTCACCCTTGCTAACGAGGAACTCGAGGTGGTTGATCAATTCACTTATCTTGGCAGCTGCATCAGCAACAATAGGTGCATAGAAACTGACGTCAGCTCACGCATTGCAAAGGCCAGAGCTGCCTTCTTGAACCTGCAACACCTATGGCGACAGAAGGGAGTTTCCTTCCGTCTGAAAGGCCGTGTATACAAGACCACAGTGAGGGCCGTTCTGCTGTATGGTAGCGAAACTTGGCCCTTCCGGTCTGAAGATCTGAGGCGTCCTCAAGTCTGATCATCGTTGTCTGCGAAGCATTGCTGGAGTCGGATGGCACCAGCTTGTCCGCAACGATGATGTTCGTAGGCGAGTACTAGGTAGTGATAATCATGCTAGCCTCCTAGAACAACAGATAGCACTGAATAAGTTGCGTTGGCTCGGGCACGTGCTACGCATGCCTGGTCACCGCTTACCTAGGAGGGCCTTGTTTAGTCTGCCAGATGTAGGGCGGCACAAGGCTCGAGGTGGACAGAAGTTGACTTGGCAGCGGGAAACAGTCACTGACGACCAAACTTGGTGCCGTTGGTCCGTCTCGCCTTGTGCTTGGCTTGAGACTTTACAGGACACTGTTCGCAACCGACACCAGTGGCGCGTTTGCTGCCGTCTCCTAATCGGATTGCCTGTTTAAAGCGTGTTTGGTGCTGAATTATCTGCGGAGTAATGGCTGATTATGACGCGTGGCAGTGAAAGTTGCAAAGAAGCCGACTCGCCGATGCCGCCTTACCTTTGCACGATAGCCAGGTATTTGTGACGGTATGTTGCCTACACAAGGTGTAGGCGCCTTGACCCTGAATGTTTGCTTACGGCATTAAGGTTTTCAGGTAAGTCCCCCTTCTTTATTTCATAGGTCATCATGGTTGTATGGCAGCAAAGCATTAGTTCAAATGGCTGGTGTACTGCTGTTGTTGTTATGCTCTTTCAGCACTCTCCTTTCTACGTAACTTTTGTCCGTATACAAATGTACTTTCGCTTTATGTTCACCGATTATCGTTGGCATGGCTACACGTAATGGTAACTGAGTTCATCACATGCCTACGTAAGTAGTGCAGTTGGCAGAAAAAACATCGTTCCATGCCAGCCGTGGTTAAGCCGATAAAGACGATCAGAACAATTTTGATGGTATGAAAAATACTTGGATGGAGATTAGTGTATGGTGAAGTGCGGCCTGACACAAGCTGAGTACATAACCTCCAAAATAAGTGGTAATAGGAAACCGATAGCACGTTCATGACAACCACAATTGTCAACACTTTATACATCGCTCACCTTTTTCGATTTTTGTTTAATGAGTTACTTAGTGGAACGGACTGCTCTCCATGACATGCCCAGATAATGGGTCCGTCATTACTGTCATGGGGATCCATATTTTCCAGACTAGATAATTTTCCCCATGGAGTAACTAAGTGAAGGAAAGGGTCTTTATCAATCATTTCAATGAGTTCCCGAGAGAAACACCCATGTTCCTCACCCTTCACTCCGACGATGCTGATAGCATGCATGGGACCGTATCGAAAAATTCCGCGTGTGTAGGTTTTATAGACGTTTTGAGCATACATAGACAAGGAAATTGACTCTGTAGCGCTCTTATGTTCTAATGGATTCGTGGCAACCTTCAGTTGCGGGTATGCTTGAGACAGACGATGCAGTAATTCCGGGATCCGCCGGGCAGCACCGTGTACCACTCCTATACAGTAATATGAAAATGGCACGGAGAATCCAGGCTTGCGGCGCTCAGAAAATAATGACTTGAAGTATTTTCTAGCGAACAAATCCAGTTCAGCCCTGGAGAGATGAGCCAGTTCGTCTGCATAAGCGTGTAGGGCATATCCACCACCATTTTCATAATGCTCCACATACATTAGATCGGATAACCGTCGAGGTACCGGGGAAGAAATCGAGACTTTTTTAGGTGGCCTTAGTAGATGTCTGCCTGTGTCATGCGGGGCCATAGAGGATGCGACAACGGTGTTTGATTGGGAAGCCCCATTCTCACGGCGATGCTTAATAGCCGAAAAGCTGTTGGACGTAGAAAAGTGACACTTGTCGTCTGCATACAGAGGAATTCCATTCCGAGTAGTGGGGAATTCGAGCAAATGAGTAACGGCCACATCCATACCAAACCGAGCGTCCTATCCGCCAACAGTAAAGAACGTTCTTTCGGCAGCGGGATTCCGGTACACACGGTTGTACGCAGTAGGAGATAAATTTCAAGCAATTAAACCTATAGTAATGTTTAATAATAATAAAAGATGCTTGTTGAAATACATACCCCGGACTTCCTTAAACCATTTTCTATATCCCGTATTCTTTTTAACAAATCACTTACCGTTATATTTCAACTTTTCCACTTTAATTCAACTATGAAAATTGGGAACGGTACATATCAGTTTTGGAAGAGGTAATGACCTCTTTAGAAATACGTTGTGCAAGAAGTTTACCCAATAAAACCCTTACTTTTTGATAACGTAGATACCGGTTGTCCTAATGAACAACAGCCAGCATTCAAAATCGCGCCAGTGGCGGATAGGACGGTCTCCATACCAAAAGTGCGGACTTTATCCAACCTCTAGGTCATCTTAAGGTCAAATTCAAGTACTTTGCGTACTAAAACATCAAGCAGCATCAAGTATACCCAAAGCCTAAATAACGATATGTTTTAAAGTATCTTAAACAGATATAAAAGAATATCATTTTAAGTTAAAGTCAGTTAAACAAATATTTTTCGTCAGGTCAGGTCAGGTCAGATGACGATAGAGGCTTCCGTCTAACGAGCGTCCAGTTCTTGTGCCGGTAAGTGAAGCGGCCCCCGGCACTTCGACGTTGGATTGTCTCTTCTTGCTTCTGCAATGGAATGAAGCAAGAACAAAAGCAATCTCTGCATTTTCATATGCCAGCATCAAAATACACTATATATACCAGTACAACTACAATAGCTCTGGAAAAAGGATGGACCAACAATTGTCTGAGCTCCTTTTGCAGGCTACCACGGTCTCAGCCTCCACTAAATCAGAAGGAAGTTTATTCCAGTAGTTAACTACTCGGTTCGTAAAAAACTTTGCCCTGATGTCCAAACGAGCTCTATGGTGTTTAAGCTTCAGACGACGTCCGCGCAGATGGTCTGACGTAGCCAACTCAAACAGATGGGTGGAACTAATACCACTAAGTCCCTTAATGATCGTAAACGTCTCTATCAAATCCCCTCTCAACCTACGCCGTTCCAAGGAAAATAATCCTAAGCTACTTAGACGATCTTCGTAAGACTTCCCTCGTTGATCTTCAATCATCCTGCTCGCAAGTTTCGGAATCTTTTCTATACAAATGATGTCACTCCGGAGGTACGGTGACCAGGCCTGAACACAATACTCCAGATGTGGCCTGACCACTGCTTTATATAAGGGCAAGAATACTTCTGCTTTAGTGTTACTCAGCGCCCTCCTAAGACGAAATAACTCGTGTCGTGCTTTATTGGCAGCATGGCGACACTGTGCCGAAGGCTTAAAATTGTTCGCTATAATTACACCTAGATCACGGGTTCCGTCAGTACACTGCAATGATAGAGATCCCACAGAAGACTGAACTGCAATTCCGCTACCACTACTAGTCAATAGTTGACATTTGTTGGCATTTAGAGGTAGGTCCCATTGGCTTGACCAATTCGTCTCTGGATCTGTCCTGTCATTGGTTTATTGATGTGTAGAGAGCTGGAGAGGAGACCCTTGTCAGCTCCGCGGATTCCGATGCAGTGCAGGTTTGACACAACTGGCTGCGAAGCGGTATTCCTCTGTGGATCGTCGCCGTGGCAGTAGGAGCAACAGAGCCCTGCGGTATTCAGCAGATGGCATTCAAACAGCCGTTTGAATCTTTCCTATGTCGGTGCATCAGAACTTCCCCGGCAGGCGGTTCCAACCATTCACTACAAGATTTGATGGGACAGTCACTGGATTCACCTGAACACTCGTCCTGACTGTATGGAGATTCATTACGTGCGATTAGGTCAACTGTGCAAAAATTAAAGCTGAAAATTGTTTATTAATAAATTGAACCAATTGACACAGAGTTAACCAACCTCTAGATTTTGTTTAAGCACCGCGCAAGAGCTTGAAGTTTAGCTTCCACACTACTTCTCATGGGTTTCAGGCGGTTTAGCGTCTGCACCTGACTGATTTTGGTATATTACCACATAGTGTAGCACCGTTATATATGCTAACGTCACTTGGTAAATTTTCGACTTCATTTTATCACCGATATTTTGCTAACTCCGGTCGAGTGCCTCATTACTGCAAAATATCGAGTATTCTATATTTATATCAAAGAGGTAATAATTCAGAGTTATACTAAAGCATGTAGCCAGCACAAACCCGGACCACCTCTCACGGCCAAATTATCCTTCCGAGCAACGTAAGCAGTGCGCTTCCCGTCTAATCCATGTAGGGCCTGTAATGATTGGATGCCTGAGCCACGGCGTAATGAAACTCCATTAACCAGACATAAATCCCCTACTTATCTTTTAGGATGGATGCGCCGAACACAATGTTAGTCAGGTCTTTATTTAGGACTGGCCGACTTGCTTTATGTTGTTTGCCTTCCTGACAGACGTATTTTATACGCAAGCGAGCATTTGCTCTCCATTTAAATCGACCAAAGCAAAGTGCTCATACGTGGTACATATGCCTTAAAAGTATCACTAGGACACAGACTGCTTGATTTTTTTCGATCCCAGCCTAAGCGTCATTTCAGTCGGTTCGAAATTGCTGGTAGGCTCTTAGGTGCAACCAGACACTCCCTTTCACACTGGCCCTGAGCTACCTAGTACAACGGTATCACACTACAGCTGTTACTGCTCCTTTCCACCGCCAAAACAATCCACACTTTTGGCTAGTATTATTTCGATTATAATGTTATTATTTTGTAGAACACTTGTGGAATTCGGTAGGCTGAAACTCATCTGCCCAGTTTTCAAAGTTAAATTTATGCGGAGCAGGAACAAAAGCATGTGCTTGTGACCATTTCATCCTGAGTGGGTCGTTGATCCACGTTCAAGTACGGTGCGTGCTTGGCCAGTTTTATGAGCCTAACTGGCAGGTACGGAACACGACATTGCCAAAATGCTGACCATGCCCAAAAGGCATGCCTAGCTTTGTCGAGAATAAAATATTTATGTATTCAATAAAGACCCTTGCGCTCTGCGCTAGCAGACCCAGCTGCGTCGGGACCGTGCAATAAGAAAGAATGAGCAACATTGTAGACACCGCATAAACTCTGGGAGAGACAAAATTTGTGTTGGAAGTTAGTACGGGTTCTTATGAAGGAAAGGAATTGAAGGGCGATCGAAATAAGTATTAACTAGAGAGGGAATATTCGAAGCTACAAGTTGAGGACGTCAAGGCAACGTTTAACCTCTGTCATTGTGTGTGACAGTACGACTTCCTTGGGTAGCATTTCCCAGGCATCTATCACCATGCTGGGCAAACGAGCGTCAGCCAGAACCCAATCAAATAGGGATTCGTGCAAATTCAACGGATGCCCAGGGAGAGTAGGTTACAGAGCGGGATGAAATAGCCAGGATAGTCCTGTGTTCCTCCGCCCTGTTTGTATACAAAGTGAGTACTAAATCGCCACGAAGTCGACAATCGTGTTGCAAGTACCTATTAGCTTACCAGTCTGTCAGGGTAGGAAAGGTGCCACAGCTCTCGGATCATTTTGGTACCACTCCTACCACTAAATAGCACTAGGCTCATTCTGTATCCCGGCAGCTTACCCTCACCACCTATTCTGTAGGTTACACCTCTTTGCTTCACGTGGTCTTTATCTCTTAATCGTTCACTAAACCTAATACGTATTGCGAGGCTTACTATCGGTTAAGTAAGGGTGCTTGTAGCTTGCACATTACCTTCAGTGTAAGCAACCTTTAATAAAGTTGTAGTGCCCATCCAGTTCTTATGTGTATGTCGCACACACTATAGTGTTTGCTGCGCATATCCGCAGCTTTCCAATAACCACTTTTCTACTCCTCTCTGGGACTGCGTGCGTCACATACATTTGCAGTCTGTTGACTTATTCTGAGATACTTTAGGTATCCACAATCAGCTTTAAGGCTTCGCCGCAATGCCATTGCCAGCCGTTGATACTCTCCCCCTTAGTTCCATTATCAGTTCTTCCTATTACTTATGCCACCACTTTCAGCTGCAACGAGTCGTTGTTGTTAACATTGTTCTTTGCGCCAGGGGTCACTCCTTATCTCTCTAACACCTACCCCTTGAATTGCTTGTATCACATCTTCGCTGGTTTGTTGACTTCTTCTGTCAATGTAGGTATACACTGGCTCTCAGTAAGTTTAACCCGAATGCCTTTGCTGGCTACAGATACGTTCTATCCTAGCGCCACCATTTGCCGCGATTCTTATCTTCCTCATTACTACAGCAATTCTCCGTATCTTCCATGTCCCTTCTGCGCAGATCTTCAGCTTGCTTGGATATACTCCTTGTCTCTCCATCACACATTCCGCTGGAATGTCTATCACTTACCTTCACTGGCCTGTTGATACACTCAGCGACCCTATACGCATGCACTAGTGACCAAGCGTCTGATTGCAATGGCTACATATGGCCACTGGGTCTCTCCGAGCGCCACCATCAGTAGGTCGTCGTAAATTCGGCATCTCTGCTCAGAAGTAGCTAGTGGCCATAGGCCCCATGCATATGCGATGATCCAGTGCTTGTTAGGAGCCACTCCGTATCTCAATAACCTTTATTCCTTTAGAATATCTGCATCCAATCTTTCCGCTGCCCTGCCACCAATTGATCTTTGGTCTCTCTCGCAGCAACCTATGTATTTTCACTTATTCTGCGCTCCCTCTCGGATTACGCTAGCTACGTGCTGTTCATGCCCCTGACAATCACTACCAATATTCTAACTCGCTTTGCTCTCTCCCCACGCAATTATTTGCTCATACTAAACCGATACTTCGTACTTTACTTACTGGTACAACGCTCTTGTCTCTACGCAGGCGTTAACAATCCACCCATACGGCTAATGATTCTATAGGATATTCAAAAGACATTTTCAGCATAATTATTGTTGCACAGTGTACCAGCTTTTGTCTCAAGCCCAAATGTTGTAACATAAGACATTAACAATGTTCAACTCCATGCCTGTTCTTGCGGTCTTCTCGCGGTTGTCCCTCACTTTCCCTTTTCTTCGAGGTCCGGGACTTCTTGGAGATCTGGGATTGGACTGAGGAACAGTTTTGGCCCAAGACGGACGTAACAACCCACAAAGACTTACATGGAGCATGGTAGAACCCCGAAAGGACCGAACTACAATCACCACAACCCTTGTCCAGTAGGGAGAACTGGACATATCCTCATACTCCCATACATTATGCATCTGAAAAATCTGGACAGCGAAAAAGTTGAACTTTTGCTCACCTGGACATGCAACAAGAAGAATAAGCGCGATGTCCCTCTCCTACACTGACCTCAAAAATCATGGCAACCCCGATCAAATTACCTGTCCAACTAACAGAGGTAATTAGAAGCCATTACTCTGCGAAAAACCGAAGGTAAAACCAGTCGTCCAGCGGCTTTGCCAGTTCAACATTAATGATCAAAATGCATTACGGCAGTGTTGCAGGACGTGGTGGCTTTTCGCCTGGCAAGCGTTCTCCCTATAAAAAGCCACAAATGTCTGTTTAACCACACTGTGACGTGGCGGATGTGACTCGCCACTGAATAACGTCACTGCCCACAACTACATACTGGCAAGTAAATAAATAAATAAATAAATCTTTTATTCTCAACAAGGTAAGGCACGCCTTTACAGGCATGATCATTTTGACATAACGATGCATGAGCAAGAATGTGCAAAACACCGATATGTTTGCCATAGCAGTTTGTATTTGTGTAGGGGGTATGTATGTATGTCATTGTGTGTGTATGTGCATGTAGCTGTGTATTTTCTGCTTGTAGTTGTGCTGCTTCAATCTTCAATGTTTGATATTGGCCTCAATATGCGAGTAGGAGATTGGTGTCCGTGGGTTGGAGAGAATTATCCCGATATCCACGGGGCAGTGACTTTATTTTGTGGCGCGTCACGACCGCCACGTGACAGTGTTGTTAAGCAGACGTTTGTGGCTTTTTATAGGGAGAAGGCTTGCCAGGCGAAACCCACCACGTCCTGGAACACTGCCGCCGAACTATATGCTGGAACGGTTTAAACCCGAACCTCCCAGCTGACACCCTATCAACTCTTCTCGACACCGTTGCAACTACACACGATTGTACCCGATGTATCGTCGTGATACACATCTGTTTTTAAACCTTGATCATGCATGAGTTGGTGTGTCTCTATGAAACTGAGAATAAACTATTTATTTATTTATTTAAAAGCAAATATTATATTATCGATAATGTGATGCACTGATACTGCTCAAGGCTGATCCATCAGATTTTGCAAAAGAACCGACAACCGGGACGTCAACTTGCCAAGGCCATTCGAGGGAAAATTGCTAAACATTAAGACCAAAAGCATTTTCCTCTAGTAATAGATTTACACACAGCAAAACGACGGCAACAAAGCAAGTAGCGAATCTTGGGCGAACGAAACAGACAAAATTTCGCTATCCTGAATTAAAGAACCTGATTATAAACCGATATACGACTGTACACAATAACTGTTAAGTGGTTTAATATGGTTAAACGGGTTTGGTTCATGTTATAAAGAGAACACCTATCTGTTGTATCAAGATAGTCGTAGAAATGGTAAAAGAGTATCTCACAAACTTAACCAAGTACAACTGAGTCAATCCCTTGTTAAACGGAGAGTCAAGCGACAGCCACGCAACCAATAGTAAGATAGGAACGAGTCAGCAATCCAGCCAATGAGATAGAGCCAATCGATGTTGCTTACATGGTTACCACATTATTGTTCCCCTCGGAAAAGCTGCCTCAACCTGGTTCGTAGCGATGAATAGGTTTCACCGTTCTCGGGGACCGACGCAGCTGACTTCGTGGTAATGGTAACTCAGCCGGGTATTCGCGCGCGGATCGGTCGGGCTGATTAGCTGGTCCGTGAGCTGTGTGGAGTCGACGCGCGTTGACAATTAGGCCGTTCTCCAATCGATAGGTGCCCGGGCCAAGCTGGCTAGCCGAACAACCTCCTCGTGGTGCCAGCTGGGTGGTTCGGGTTTAACCCGTTCCAGCAAATAGTTCGGCGGCAGTGTTCCAGGACGTGGTGGGTTTTCGCCTGGCAAGCGTTCTCCCTATAAAAAGCCACAAATGTCTGCTTAACAACACTGTGACGTGGCGGTCGTGACTCGCCACGAAATAAAGTCACTGCCCCGTGGGTATCCGAATAATCCTTTCCAACGCACGGACATCCATCTTCTACTCGAGCATTGCCGACGATATGAGAGTGAAAATTAGAGCAGCACAGTTACAAACAGGAACCTCACAGTTACACACCCACACACACAGCTACATAATTACATACCCCCTACATAAACATACACTGGTACGGCAAACATAACGTATTCTTGCACATTCTTGACCGCGCATTGTTGTCATAATGATCATGCCTGTAAAGGCGTGCCTCGCCTTGTCGAGAATAAAAACTTTATTTATTTATTTATTTATTTATTTATGCGCACTGGAGCGGAAAGCGAAGGTGTGCCTTTCTTTGTCGCCCTGCTTTTAACGCGAACGTATGTCCCGGGCTGCATTGGTGTCGATGCTTTAGCGTAGGAATTTTGGTAAGATGCTATGCGATTTGAAACTTCGGCATTTCTCGCTGATAAACGTTTATGTGCAGCATTTAACTTTGTGCGTAAGGACCTTCCCAGCATCAGCTCCGCTGGCGTTCTTCCGGTGGCTCTGTGGTCACATGTTCTGTAGAAAAAACCGCAGTCAAAACTGCATCCTCCCAGTCCGAACCTCCTATGTGTATGGCTTGTATGGCTTTTTTAGAGACCGGTGTAAACGCTCGACCATGCTGTTGGCTGCAGGATTGTGGGGCGCAGTTCTGGAGTGCTTAATGTTATGGCAATGTAGAAAATCAGCGAATTCGCGGCTACAAGATTGTGGCCCGTTATCCGTTACTATTTCCTGTAGTAAACTGAAACGGCTGAACAAGTGTTTAGGCCAACGTAACACAATCGAAGTAGTAACTTGGTCGCACATGTGTACTTCAGGCCACCTGGGGTAAAAACATGTAGCAACAAGTAGATTTCGCTTATTTGTAGGAGCAGTAGCGAAAGGGCCCATAATATCAATGGCGATTTTGGTCCATGGTTTCATCGGGTAAGCAATTGGCTGTGTCGGGGCTTTAACGGGCAAAGAACTTTTGTCCGCTAATCGGCAAGCATTGCAATTGACCACAAATGTCTCAATGCTAGATGCCATTCGTGACCACCAGAAATAAAGTCTCACTCGATTTTCGGTCCGAACTATACCTGGATGTCCCTCATGTGCGCAAGCTATTATCTTGGCTATCAACTGGGGCGGAGCTACAAACACCGAACCGCGCATCAGGCAACCATCTACCACTGCTAGTTCACGACGAATTGCATAATACGGAATGAACTCACCGGGGATTTTGTTATTATTGGATCAGCCCCGTTGCACATATCCAATGATCTCATGCAGTAAAGAATCGTTAGAATTTTCCCTTCGTAGTTCCTCGATCGTCAAGGCAGACAGGTTAGCTCCGAGACTGGAAACTAATACTGCCTCTTTGAGTCTCTCTTTTTCATCTTCCAACCCCACGGGTAGGCGAGATAGGCCGTCAGCAATCTGATTTTGCAACTCTGGCCGGTGCATAATTTCAACATCGTAGTTAAGGAGCCTGGCATACTAGCGATCGATTTGCATTGGGCGAGATCCTTTAGATCCATTGCTTAGAAGGGCTGTTCTAGCTGAATGATCAGTACGCAGAATAAAACGACGACCGAACAGAAATGAATGCCACTTTTCACAGGCCTACGCACATGCAAGGGCTTCTTTTTCCCCAACTGAATAATGACGTTCGGAATCTAATAGCTTTCGTGATGCGTAGGCAATAACTTTCTCCTCTCCGTTTTGTATTTGTGAGAGGACAGCTCCGAGACCGACATCAGGCGCATCAGTGGACACAAAGGTGCTGCAAGCTTTGTCAAAAATGGCAACTAAGGGAACAGACACAACTCTCCTTTTCAGTTCATCAAAGGCATTTTGATGATTGCTGCCCCAAACGAATGACGATCCTTTCTTTGTTAGCTGTCGTAATGGATCTACAACAGTCGCAAAATCCGGCAGACAGCGCAGCTTATAAGAGCACATTCCTAAAAAGGACTTTAGTTCTGTCAAGTTTTTGGGTGTTGGCGCTTCAGAGATGGCCATGATATTTTCATCACTTGGTCGAATGTCACTGCGTGAAATGACGTGTCCCAAAAACTGAATTTCTGGTGCATTGAAGAGACATTTTTCTGCGTTCAGACGCAAACTGAGGTCACTGAGTCGCTGGAGGACTTTGTGTAGCCTTTCATTTTGTTCTTCCTGTGAGCGGCCGAAAACACAAATATCATCCATGTAGGCGACCTGCCCATCGATACCTGACAGGCGGCGGGCGCGGAACTCAAACCCATTGGTAAGACTTTGTACTGAAATAGGCCATCAGGAGCGAGGAAGGCCGTTAGGTGTTTGGAATCGTCGGCCAATGGCATACGGAAAAATGCTGTTTTCAAATCTAGCTTGGAGAAGACAGTTGCACCAGCTAAACGTACAGGGAGTTCATCATTATATGGCAAGACACAGCGCTCTACGACGATCTGTTTGTTCAGGGCCTGCAAATCATTTGCATATCTGGACAGTACCGTCTTTTTTCATGACACTAACCAGTGGATGCACCCACTCAGAGCAGTCGATGGGTTCAATCAACTCAGTTGCTAGCGTCGCTTGCAGGGCTGCTGAGACCGCTTCACGTTTCGCTAGCGGAATGGGTCGAGGTTGGCCAATGGCGACCGGTTTCGCATTCGGTTTCAGCTGAATTCGTTGCACACCACATGGAATACGGCCGATGGACTTTTGGAAGAGTTTCGGATAATGTTCCTGCCAGTGTGCTACGTTGACAGAAGAGATAAGCATGCGGTCGAATGATGGTACAATGTGCAAAGCCACCATAGCATTCCTCCCAAGCAAGGGACGTCTGTTGTCCGAAGAAACATACGCTGCGACATCGGCAATCACAGAATGCAACTGCAAAGGTACGATAATAAATCCCAATATGGTTAGTGTGTTCCCACTATAACTCCAGAATGAATGTGAGGTGGGATGTAAATTATGCTGTGATAGGTAGCGTTCATAAAACTGGAAAGGCACGATAGTGACTGGAGAAGCAGAATCGAGTTCCATTTTCAATGGAACAGCACCTTTAACTGTAAGGAACAATACAGCACGAATGTCAGCAGCGTGAAACTTCGGTTCAACAACGGATATGGTTACACAATCTGAAGGTATGGAGTCAGCGGTGATTGAATAAATAAATAAATAAATAAACTTTTATTCTCGACCATGCGAGACACACCTTTACAGGCATGATCATGTTTAGCTAACAGTGTGATCAAAAATGTACAAAAGTACATGTTTGGCATAACAGCGTATGTAAGTGTATGGGTGTATATACGTATGTAATTGTGTATGAATGTAGCTTGTGTCTTTGATTGTGCCGCAGCATTTTTGACTGTTTGTTATCGTCAGGAATGTGAGCATAAGCGATTGATGTCCTTGGGTTGGATAGCACTTTCCGGATATCCGCGGGCCAGTGACTTTATTTTGTGGCGAGTCACATCCGCCACGTCGCAGTGTTGATAAGCAGACATTTGTGGCTTTTTATAGGGAGAACGCTTGCCAGGCGAAAACCCACCACGTCCTGGAACACTGCCGCCGAACTATTTGCTGGAACGGGTTAAACCCGAACCACCCAGCTGGCACCACGAGGAGGTTGTTCGGCTAACCAGCCATAGGTATTGTCTTGAGTTGGATCGGTAACATGGCATTCCGGTGTATCATCATCTTTGATGAGCGTGACAGCCTGCGATCGACAACAGCGGGCAGAGTGTCCAATTTTACCAGTTTTTACATTTGAGGCTGCGTGCGGGACAACCGGCAAAATTAGCTTTGTGAGACGTGCTCCCACAACGATAGCAAGACAGTTTGTCTGTCGGACGTTGCCGGAAGGATTGTACTCTTGCCACTTCAGCTAAACTGGTGGAACAAAATTGCTTTGATTGCAATGAAATTTCTGTCTTTACTCGGGCTAATTCGCAAGCTCGATACCACGTTAGTGGGATCGTCTTCCTGCAATAGCGCCTCACGTATGCGATTGTTAGCGATTCCAGTGATCAGGTGCTGAGTGAGCATACAGCCTTCAATCCTTTTCTATGGAATAGACGAGTAGGCACACGGTCGTACTGCACGGCTCAGCCGAGCAATGAAATCATTCAAGGGTTCGCTTGCTTCTTGGTGTATTCGGGAGAAAATATATCGCGCGGTAAACACGTTCATTTCGTAATTCCGTGCACGATCGAGAGCACTGAAGGCGTCTATAACCGATTTGAATCCTTGGAGACCCAAATCATCGAATTGCCGCTGTCCCTCATCACCGAGTAAATGTCGAAGCAGCTTCAATCTTTTATCCTCACTAAGAGCAGCAGGAAGATGGCTGATTAAATCCAAGTAGATTAGGAAGGATGCTTTCCAACGGAACCAGGCATCCGATGTCGGTCTGCTGCCGCGAGCAGTCCAAAATGGAGGTGAGGGTTGGATGGAAAGGTTCATTCTGGCCTCCGCGACGCCACAATGTTGTATCAAGAAAGCCGTAGGAAAGGTAAAAGTGTATCTCGCAAAATTAACCAAGTACAACTGAGTCAATCCCTTGTCAAACGGGGAGTCAAGCGACAGACACGCAACCAATAGTAAGGTAGGAATGAGTCAGCAATCCAACCAATGAGATCGAGCCAATCGATGTTGCTCACATGGTTACCACACTAGCAAGTGGAAGCAGCACCGTCATGGAATCTGGCGTCGAAACTTCAGCTGGTTCAAGGTTTACCCGAACCACCTCGTCGGCACTACGGTGAGCTCGTTCAATAAGCTAGACGAACTCTCCAGGAAATATTCCAACAATGCTCACATGCAGCACCTCTGGATCACTGCGACCACTAGCCTTTCAAATTTGCAGGTGCCTGAATTTTGGTAACAGAATAAGTACGTAATTGCACACGTTATACCATTTTTCACGGAATGATTTCAAGAGGATGTTCCATCGAAAGCAGACCACTTAATGGACGCTTTTGCGCGTGGATTGACTCGGCCCCATGCAAAAAGCTTCTTATATTCTAATATAAGTAATTGCTTACCGATATCTTGTCACCTTATTAGGGATTATGCCACAGGCCATTCAGTGGAAGTGTTCAGATCATCAGTACATTCCGCCAACGGACCGACCCTACTGTGCTGCAAAATTCACGAGCTTCACGTGTACCGGAAAACGAGCTCTTTCAGTATTTTGTAACATTTGATTGTACGGTTGTTTTAAACTTCGAAACATCCATTTGTTTTACTGACCGCACATCCGTGGACACAAATTGCTTTGGGGAGTACCTCGCTGCACGTTTCTCGCTCTGTCTGATTCGCTTCCTATTCTTGTAGCCTGCACAATATACGTTCGGTTCAGTCGCCTCCGACTTCTATACTGTCGTATTTGACACGTCTTACGTGGTGCCAGCTGGGTGGGTCGGGTTTAATCCGTTCCAGCTAATAGTTCGGCGGCAGTGTTCCAGGACGTGATGGCTTTTCGCCTGGCAAGCGTTCTCCCTATAAAAAGCCACAAATGTCTTCTAAACAACACTGTGACGTGGCGGTCGTGACTCGCCACAAAATAAAGTCACTGCCCCGTGGATATCTGGATTATCCTTTCCAGCCTACGGACATCAATCTTCTACTCGCACATTACTGACGATAGCAAACATTCAAGAATGCAGCAGCGCAGTTACAAGTGCAAATTACACAGCTACATAAACGCACACACAATTACCTACTTATTTTCCCCCTGCACAAATAAGCACTGTTATGGCAAACATATCGGATTTTTGCAGACTCTTGATCACGCGTAGTTTTGTCAAAATGATCATGCCTGTTAAGTTTTGCCTCGCCTTGTCGAAAATGAAATAAAAGCTTATGTTTATGACTAGTGTCCAGGCTCCGCCCAAAAATTGGCGACCCCCTGTCAGGAAAACGCCGCCCGTCATTTTGTATTTTCTTTCTGGTGAGCTCGTTCCGGTGATTTTGTGATTCATTACTTGTGATCCTATCGTTTACTTACCTACCACATATTTTACCTGCTTTTTGCAATGGAGTATCTACAGGATAAGCCGTCTCCATGCGTGGTTAACGCCGTGCATCCTGTCATGGTCAATTCTGTTGAGTTAGGTCCTCCCCCATTTTGGGACAATGATCCTTTATTATACTTTTGCACCTAAAATTCGTATTTTATATTCGTAGGATTTCTTCTGATTTCGCCATGTATAATCAGCTAATATCTTGCCTTTCTCAGCGTATATCCTCGCAGGTGAGAGACATCATACTTTGCCCCCCTCTAGTAATGAAATACGAGAATCTTAAAAAGGCTATTATTCAGCGAATTACGCCTTCTGACAAATTCCGTCTGCAGCAACTATTTGGTGATCTGCAACTAGGAGATAGGATGCCCTCAGCCTTGTTGCACGAAATGCAACGGCTCATTGGCACGTCCAACGTGGACGTAGGGATGCTCCGCGAGCTGTGGCTGCAATGCATTCCTGCAAACACTCAAGCTATCTTTGCAGTAGCAAGTGACTTGCCCATCACAGCAATTGCAGACCTAGCAGACCGCGTCATCTAATAGCAAAAGCCAAAGACTGAAACCAAAGACCCTAAGCAGCTTTGTGATGGCGCAACTACAACGACAGGCACGACTAGCCCGCCGTCAGCAATAGACGCATTATCACTGCAGATAGCGTCGCTTCAGCGCCAGATCGAGGAACTCACTTTAAACCGTAAGCACCGCAACCGCTCTGGAGTATCGCCTCGTCGCACAAAACTTGATGCCACAGGTTACTGCTTTTACCACTCGCGTTTCGGTAATAAATCCCGTAAGTGCGTACAGCTGTGTGGCTACTCCGCTATGGATGATCCGCTATGCCAGGCTGTTATGGCCACGAACGTCGGCAAAGCCTAAAGTCGTCCCATCTATATTAGGAATTATGACTCCGATACCCAGTTCTTAGTTGATACCGGGGCGGTAGTCAGCGTCATTCCCCCTTTGCCAGGTGAGCCTAGCGCTTCTCAGTCGACAAGCCTCAGTGTTGCCACCTACGGTCATCCGCCGCTTTTCCTGGACTTAGGTCTTCAACGCACTTTCCGCTGGGTATTCGCCGTCGCTGCAGTCCTTTTTGCCATCATCGGCATTGACTTTCTCAGGCATTTCGACCTTTTGGTCGATGCGAAACGCCGGATGATAGTGGACGCTGCAACAAAACTCAGTGTACGTGACATCAAAGCCTATATCCCACCTATATCCCAGTCTATGCATTTCCCCTGACCTCGTCAGACTACGCTAAACTCTTTCTCAGTATCCCATGCCCGTTCAGCCAGTGGAAGCAGCTTTGCCCGTGGCAGCTCAAGTCACGCACCACATACGGACGAAAGGCCTACCTGTGTCATGCCGTCCACGCGGACTATCGCCTGAGAAACTAAAGGTAGCTAGGGCGGAGTTTGAGCACATGCTTGAACTTGGAATAATTCGCCCTTCCGACAGCCCTTGGACCTCGCCCCTGCAGATGGTCCCCAAGAAATCTGGTGACTTGCGCCCTTGCGGTGATTACCGCGCACTCAATCGCCTAACCGTCCCAGATAGGTATCCCATCCCACACATGCAAGATCTCACCGCGTGCCTCACAGGTAAGACGATCTTCAACAAGATCGATCTGGTTCGCGCCTATCACCAGATGCCTGTGGAAGACTGACATTCCTAAAACAGCCGTCATCACGCCTTTCGGTTTGTTTGAATTTTAAGACTGCCATTTGACTGTGCAACGCCGCACAAACATTCCAACGCTTCACCCATGATGTCACTCGTGGTCTAGACTTCGCCTATTCCTACCTCAATGATATTTTAGTAGCTAGTTCATCGGAACAAGAGCACCTCGAGCATCTCCGAACTCTCTTCCAGCGCTTGACCCAAAACGGTGTCACAGTCAACCCGACTAAGTGCGAACTCGGCAAATCAACGGTAGAATTCCTAAGCCACTTCGTTTCAATGTCTGGTATCGAAGTCCTTCCTGATAAGATCCAAGCAATCAAGGACTTCCCAGCTCCGACTTCGTTCAAGCACCTCCGCCGATTTTGCGGTTTGGTCAACTACTATCGTCAGCCGGTGGCCGAGTGGTCTGCGCGTTTGCTTTGCAACCATAAGGTCACCGGTTCGAATCCGCGTAGGGGTGGGCGTCCTCGCGGTATACTCAGCCCACGCGCGACTAATGGTGGTCGCGCGGCAGCGAAGCGCCGTTACGGTGTACAGCTGACACATAATTATTATTATCGTCGCTTCATTCCGCGCTGCGCTCAGCTCATGCAGCCACTGACTGACTTACTCAGAGGAAATGAACGTAAGTTCGCTTTCCCTGACGGAGCACAGGCAGCCTTCACCGAGCTCAAGGATGCTATCTCCAACATAGCCCACCTTGCTCATTCCGAATCGACTGCACCACTTTCTATTACGACTGATTCCTCAGACGTAGCGGTAGTAGCCGTCCTCCAACAACACGTTGGTGGGCAATGGCAACCCCTTGGGTTCTTCTCCAAGCGCCTGCAGCCAGCGGAATCCCGCTCCAGCACGTTTGGCAGAGAACTGCTCGCCATTTACCTAGCAATACGTCACTTCCAGCACACACTCGAAAACCGCGCTTTCACGATCTACACTGACCACAAGCCCCTTATATTTGCTTTCAACTCTGCTTGCGACAAATACTCACCAGGGGAAACATGACACCTAGACTTTGTCACGCAGTTTACTGCTGACATACGTTATGTCTCAGGTGTCGACAATCCCGTCGCCGACGCTCTCTCACGCGTCAACCTCACTCTGCAGTCTTTGCTTACCGTCGACCTTACCGCCATGGTCTCGACTCTGGCTCCAGACGAAGATATACAGCGCACTCTGCAGTCCACTTCGCTGCATGTGCAACCTGTTCCTCTCCAAACCACAGAAGGAACCATTCTCCGTGACGTTTCCACAGTTTGTCCTAGACTTCCCGTGCCCGTCTCCTTCAGACGCACAGTCTTTGACGCACTGCACTCACGATCACATCCCGGTATCCGTGCATCTTTGAAACTGTTCACCGAACAATTCGTTTGGCCACGCGTAAACAAAGATGTTCGTACCTGGGCTCGCGCCGGCCTTCAATGTCAGCGTTCCAAAGTACATCGTCACACCCGCAGTCCTCTTGGTTCATTTCCTGCCCCGGACTCTCGGTTCTCGCATGTACACTTAGACCTGGTAGGCCCATTGCCTCCTTCACGCGGATTTGTATACATTCTTACATGTGTCGACCGCTTCACCAGATGGCCAGAAGCCATCACCGTACCAGACTACACAGCTGAGGCTGTTATCCGGGCCTTCTTGGACCGGTAGGTCTCGCGCTGCGGATGCCCATCCACCATCACAACTGACCGAGGAACGCCTTTCAAATCTTCACAATTCGATACGTTCGCCAAATTCTTAGATTGTCGCTGCGTTCATACCACAGCGTATCACGCAGCAGCCGACGGGTTAGTTGAACGTTTCCATAGACAGCTCAGAACCTCTCTCTGCACCTTCTCCGACCCTAGATGGAGCGAAAACATTTCGCTCGTAAGCTTAGGCATTCGCAGCAGCATCAAAGCTGACTTGCAATGTGCAACAACAGAGCTGTTTACGGCACGACGCTCAAGTTACCAGGAAAATTCGTTTCACCTCCCGCATCGTTGCGTATGCCTCCGTCTAACTTTGCTTCCCCTAGCTCAACGCATGCGTTCACTACGCCCGACCCCGCCCTGCGAACCGACTAGAGATGTGCACATGCACAGAGGACTCTCTACCTCCACCATCGTCTTCCTCCGCACCGACTCAGTGCGACGCCCTCTCCAGCCTCCCTACACTGGCCCTTTCAGCGTTCTGCAACGGACTCCGAAACATTTTACTTTAGACCAGAATGGTCACCGAACAACGGTGTCCAGCGACCGCCTCAAAGTGGCTTTCTTTGACGAGCCACTTGCAGCCCATCCTGCTGCTCTCGCACAAGTACCCGCACCTGTGGTGACTTCCCGAGCACTGGATAGCCCGGAACCCTCCGTACCCCTTGACCCGCGACCTATGCAGTCGCAACCGCAGGCAACCGACCAACACGGTAGACAGGTCAAACGTTCGGTCCGTTTTACAGATTTTGTAAATGTTTGCTATTACCATTAACACGCCTTTTTCGTCTTTAGTGGTTATCCTGCGTCTCATCCACAAACGTTTTGCAAAATCGACAAAAAACCCAAAACATATTGAGAACCTAAAAAGCGTATTTACCTTTATCATGCATTCCATGTCCACTCTCCGGCGTCAAGCCACTTCCCCGACCCTTGCTCACCCCTCTGAGTTCTACCTTCCAGAAACTCAACCGCCGGAACTGCCCAGGCAACCCTCGAGTGACTCACCAACCGGCTCAACGCAACCCTGGAGTGACTCGCCAGCCGTCCCAAAACCACCTTCCTCACCCAAGGAACAGACGGTCGCCCTCGACCGCAGATAACCACGAACGGATTGGTCCCCAACCGCCGCCTAGGCATTGCCGACGAGGACGCCGGATTTCTTCTTGGGCGAGGACGACTGCATTCCTTCGTCGGTCGAGGACGCCCAGGTTTCTCCGTGGGACGAGGAAGCCTGGATTTCTTCGTGAGACGAGGACCGTGGACTAAAGTGCGGTGGGGGAGTGACACCACCCTAGCGCACCATCGGGTCTGCACCAAAGGAAAGGTCCCGTCGGCCTTTTCTTGGACTAGCCAGTTATTTTACAGTCCGACCAGCCCGCCCCGACGGCCCACCGCTGATGCACTCTGGTCCACACGATCGTCATAAATAATAACTAACAAAAGCCTGGACCCAGCGAAATCTGCTACACACCCCACTTTGGAAGCCCTTACTCAAACCCCTGCAAACCTTCGCATCCACCCTCACGTTCCGTTCCCACAATAACAGCTCCATCGAAGGCTTCCATTCTTCAGCCTTCTAGGGGGAGGCCCTTGTAATGTAACGGAAAACAAGCTTTTTCAGTATTTTGTAACATTTGATTTTACAGTTGTTTTAAACTTCGAAACATCCATTTGTTTTACTGACCGCACATCCGTGGACACAAATCGTTTTGGGGAGTACCTAGCTGCACGTTTCTCGCTCTGTCTGATTCGCTTCCTATTCTTGTAGCCTGCACAATATACGTTCGGTTCAGTCGCCTCCGACTTCTATACTGTCGTATTTGACACGTCTTACTTGTCACTGCTTACTGACTAGTATCCCACGCTCCGCCGAACAAGTTTGAATATGACAAATTTATGTTTGCTGTCTTACCGGTTCTGGCTGAGCTTGGCGCATTAAACAAAAGAGTTGCTTGAAAGGAGTTTGCTCTATTTTTCAGGGCGATAGCCTCAAGCCATTCCTTGGAACATTTCACATACCACTCTCTTATTCCCTCTTATGGACCGGGCTGTCGCTATGCAGGCATGCTTTTTCGGCACAAAGTTAGAATTTACCCATCGCTGGAGTTAAGCCGTTTTGTCACACCATCCATGTTATCTTCTGGCGCCTTAATGAGACAAATCGGTCCTATCTATAAGCATATTTGGAAATTACCTACGTGTACCGTCGACTAGCCGGGATGCACTTCGTCCTTTAATGTACCTGCTTCCACTTTATATACTATTCGGCCTTCATAAATAAATAAATAAATGGTTTATTCTCGACTGTACCAAGGCACACTAAACCACGCATGAGCAAAATTTACAGTTAGTTAGGTTTCGAAACAGACACGTTGCTATGTATGTAATCGTCACTGGCCGAACTATGTACAGGGTGCGGGGGTTCAGAAAGTAACCATGTGAAATAAAGTCATCAATGGATGACGATATTCTGGGTTCAAGTGAGCACAGTGCAAACAGTCAAGGCACTATAACTGTAGGGAAAACGATATGTGTATGCAGAGTCTTATTCGTGTACGTGTCAAGCAAAGATTGAATTAAGAACCTGGTCGACTTGCCTAGTGGGTAGTTCTTGGCAGTGACTTTATCCAGTGGTGAGTCACATCCGCCACATCGCAGTATTGTTTTACGGACATTTGTGGCTTTTATAGGAAGAACGCATGCCAGGCAAAAAGCCACCAAGTCCTGACTACTGCCGTAAATCCAGTCGAACCTTTGTGTACAACTGGCAAAGCAACTTGCCGACTGATTGCTTACTCAATTATTCGCAGTTACATGAGTTCCATGGACTCCCATGGACTGTTCCATACCTTATACGTAAACCCCTTTCTATCCGGACCGTCTCCTCTCCTTATGGCGCTCTCTACTTTCATTTCTTCTATAATCGGACTGCCAACTCTCAGTGCCCTGTAATAACCTAGTCTCATCTGACCGGTATGCTCCTTTGACCTTTTCCAGACTAGCAAGATATATCGATCTGATCTCGGTAGACTCAAAACTATGTCACGTTTATACTGACAGCCCGCTAGACTTGTTTACCCTTAATTAATATAGGCACTTCCATCTGTAACCTGTGCACTCAATCCTTCTTCAATCGGACGACCAACGCTTAGTGCCATGCCCTTCTTTATCATCATCTGATCAGTGAAATTCTCTGGGACTACTACGAGGCCTCCGGATGTGTCGTCTAATCAAGTCTCGTCTGTTCCGTCTCCGGCTCTCAGAGTTCTCTCAGACTACCGGGATATCACCGGTGATTTTTCAGAACTGAGGGATTCATACTTCGCACGAGAGCGTCCTTGGCTTCTCTACACTTTAGCAGTAAACCTTTTTCATCCTGACTATCGTCTCCTCGTAATTACTCTCACGGCTTACTCTTTGCACTGCCGTCCGCATTCATCCGCTCATAGCTGATTCTTTAAATTTTCTTTTCTTTTTGGAACGTTGCTATACCTATGTTGCTACCGCATTCAGTCTCAGCCTAGTTGTACTTAGTTCCACCTAAGATGCCTCTCGCATTCGGACTGCTGCCATCATCGTCCTTTTACCTGTTTCTCTCCAACAATCGTATTAGTCGCTTAACTTTTGTCAACGCACTTTGTTATAACGGCCTCTTGACCCTGCGCGTGCAGAACCTTCTTCCTACATAGTAGTTGTAGTCTGAGTCACAACAGCGACGTGATGTAAAGAACGCGCTTGCAAACCATATATACTTAACAAAGTTACATAAGTTTTAATGTATCATAGGCACCGTTGCGCGCCACCAGTCTCTGTTTGTGCTTCTTGATTCATTGCTGTTTGGCTGCCTCTTGTCCGTTGCCCGTTTTCTCCCGTGATTTCCACAGTTACGTCCGCCAAAACAAGAAGGTTTATCCACTGGGACTGGTCGACCCACCCTCAATAGCCATCTGGTTTAAACGCTTGATCTTTCCTCGGGAGATGAAGAACCCACACAACGTTCCAAATGGAGCTCTTTCCGCCATTCTGGAGAAGCTACCACCAAGGGGTCTAAACAAATGGGTTTAGCTCGCCTGGTACTCACAGTGGAACAGGACGTGGTGGGTCTACGTCTGGCAAGCGTTTTCCCTACAAAAAGCCACAAATGTCTGTTTAACAACACTGCGACGCGAAGTCACCGCCCCTATCACATTGGCAATTTGACCGACACCACATTTACAAGTTCTGTGCATATATCGGCTCTCGCATGAACACGCCTACATATCTGATTAGTGACATGCCACTATTCTTAAGTATTTTTCACCCGTTTCCTCATACTTCACTCACTAACCTACATTGCTTACGGGACCTCATCGGACTAGTTCCTCATCAACATACCATACAAGTGATTTGAATACCATCTTTACTTCTCGCATTCTGTGTACATAGACTACATACAACCTTTGGGCTCCAAGGGCCCACACTACTGTCTCCAACTGTACTACTCCTACTGTTAGTGCTGCTTATTCCGCTATCATGTACAATAATGCAATATGCTGATCATGCCCAAAAGGCGTGTCTCGCTTTGTCGAGAATAAAATATTTATTTATTTACTTCTTTAATTGACTCACCTGGAAGAATATATGTACATGGATCCCCTGTTCCACAACCGAAGACAATCAATTCTGGCGTGATTACCTTCACTGCACCAAACATTTCGATTCTTCAGTCACCTGGAGCTTTTCTGATGTCATTTCACGGACAGCATTGCACGTGTATAAGCGGCTTTTCCGATGAGCTTTCATGGAGTTTTCACTTGGCCATGGGGATAATTGCACTTACATTTGAAGGAATTCCTCGTCCACTTTGCGGAGCATAGCATTTTTCCTGTTATAAACATATTCAGACACAAGAAACGACTGCACTCCCCGTCCCCATGACAAGTCCAGCATGGATAGCTGGACACGGGTTGCGAGCCGGACAATATATTGGAAAAAGCCAACCTCTATTAACAATGTTTTTCTCACTTGCATCATTATCATTCGACTCCGCGACTCTTTTACACTATTGACCGGCTTTAACGACTAATGCCGGGTCACTACTAAGCCATTCGGCCAACCAAGGAAGAATATTGGTTGTCAACCGACTACGAATAATAGAGTGTAAAATCGGTCTATACGATGCATAGCCGACTAGCACTACAGTTCAACGGAAGCTACGACAGTGTTCCAGGACGTGGTGGGTTTTCGCCTGGCAAGCGTTCTCCTTATAAAAAGCCATAAATATCCGCTTAACAACCCTGCAACGTGGCGGATGTGACTCGCCACAAAATAAAGGTACAGCTAGACATTTCACACTGACGCAGTCCTCAGCCTTCTACATCCAACCTGTGCAACTGATTTTACTATGAAGCATGCTTTAATGGAGTACAGATAGTCCCGGCTTCTTATTGGTCATTGATTGCACCAAAACCCTGTTTGGGCTCCTGTGCTCATGGATCACTTCATGGCAAATTTACCCCCAACTGGTAGCTTGACGCAACAGTTTTGCGCGCCACAGCGCCATCATCGTCCTAGTTCTGGCTATTACCTGACAATATGCTCGCTCATATGGACTACATCTTTTCGTTTATTCCTTTCATTAAAACGTAATGTTTTAATTTTCCAAAGAAGCTATGCTTGTATGTATATTTGATCACGCCTTTACAGGTTTGTCTCGTTTTACAGGGAATATACCATTTATTTATTCATTTATTTAATTTCCTCTGTTGTCTGATCTGGTAGCTTGGTTAGGGCTGCCATAAACGCTGAGACCGATCGAGGATGAAAGTCACCATGAGTCGTCTTGTTTAGTGTCCAGGTGAGTAAAGATTTCAGTTTCCGTTGTCCGAATTTTTGAGGTTATGTATACATTCCGGAAGTGTGAAGACCTCGTGTCCAAATATCTACACAGGACAACGGTCATGGTGTTAACTGCAGTTGAATCCCTTTGATTTACAGCCATGTTCCAGGGAGGTCCTTGTAGGTTCATCTGTCAGTCTCGGGCAAAAAAGCTGTTCCTCAGTCAAATCCCAGTTCCCGAAAATGTTCCGGACCTCTTAGAAAAGGGAAAATTAGGAACACCGAGAGAAGACCGCAAAGAGCGGGCGTGAAATTAAACATTGCTGAAGTCATATGTTATACCATTTAGCTTTGAGACCAAATGATGTACACTGTGCAACAAGGATTATGCTAATTGTGTCTTTTGAACGTGCTACAAGAAGCAAGGGCCGTCAAGGTAGATTGCTACTATCTACTTATCATAAAGAGCGGTGTACTAGTAAGCAATGCAGGAGGCAGCTAGTTAATATGATGAAACAATGGTTTTGGAAGAGAGAAAAGAGATCTAGAAGAGTGGCGGCGAATGGAATGCTGAAGTAGAGGCAGGTAGTTAACTTAATGCGAAAGGAAGGGCAGAATACGTAAGTAAAATATAAATAGCTCGCGCCTTGTGAGATTCAAAGTTTAATGAGGGGTAAAGCAGCGGAAAGAACGGACTCAAGTGCTGAGTAAAAGGTTCAGAAGATCTAGACATGACGACGATATGAGTTTGCTAAGAGAATAGTGCAACGGCAGACTGAGCAACCTGGACTACAACATGAGCAAGGGTTGAGAAAGTTGATGCAAGGCGAAAACAGAGCACTTAAAAAGAGGTGGTTAAGAAGCGGCTGTGTGCCCACTAGATAAGCAAGGGTTACTCAAGAGAAAAGAACTAAAATGATCAATGGAAGGAAAGCAAAAATGCGGAACGCAAGTATACAGTAAGGTTACTGAGAACGTCAAGGAAATGAGATATAAGTGCAGCGTCACGCAGATACACGGCAAGCCATGGTGTTAACGGAATGGTACTAAGGTAGCGTGGATCGGGAAAGCCAGTAGGAGAGCTAGACTGCTATATGGGCCCAGTGTCACAGACGTTTCAGCAAGTAAAGTATAACAGTAGCAATGAAGCAGAGGCTAAGGAGCGGCTGTGCGCTAAATAGATGGGATAAGATTGATGACTAGAACAGAGCTTAGAAACGTTACTTGCAGAATGGGCAGCAAACAGGTGAACTGTACATACATTAGCTGCTGTGGACGTCCAAGCATATTAGGCAAAATCACAGCGGCGCGCAGATTAGCAGGTCATGATTGGGTGCGAAGGTAATAGTACCATGTTGAATAGAACAGTGGAAAACTAGCCCGAGAGTGAGAGGATTGCAGGTATAAAAGTCTGAAACATTGCAAGAAAGCGACAAGTGAACCTCTAGAAATGGGAGGCTAAAAAGCAGCGGTGCTCTAACCACTTCAGTTATGTTTGTTCGACAGAAGGACAACGAACTGGAGGAGCGCATGCGTACATTAAGGTTGTTAGGTACATCAGAGCAAAAGTGGCTAAAGTGCAGTTACGCGCAGGTACACAAAGCATGCTAGGATGTTATGTGAGGCTGAGAATTGGGAAGCCAGACAGAGGGCTAGACTCCCACATGAGCAAGTGTCAATGAATTTGCAGGGAGTAAGGGAAGACGGAACATCCTGAGGCCCATCTTCTAACTTTCATTAACAGTTTGTATAATTCTAGTGCCATCGCTGCCGTCTAGTCCTTGCTTAATTCGTCTGGCTATTTTGCTTGTCTAGGGTGCAGCAAGGAATGGCATTATTGCGTGCAACAGATTGTCTAGCGCAAACTACTCAAGCTGCGGCCAAGGGGCTTTTCCAACACTACCTCCACACTTTCTAGAGTGATTCATCATTTTACCCGCTTCTGACACTGTTCTCATGGCCACCGGGGTTAAACCAGGTAAAGGTCACAGCAGCCAATATGTTGCACAGGCTAAAATAATTTCGCGTGCACAGCTCACCTGGCGTAAACGAAGACAAACCAAGCGTATTTATGACCGGAGCCATGTGGCTTGCCGTAACATTAGCTCGGTACTTTCATCGTTGTCCCGATAAAATGTAGGTCCCCACTATGTGGAAACCTTGACTGGTCACTCCTAGTTACAAAAGTGGTAATCGTGCGGAGTCCTCGAACTACCGCCAAATCACCGCCCCCAGTTTTATTCAATACAATGAAAGGTATAATCGCGGCTGCGCTCATGCGATAACTTAAGGGCGACAACATCCAAGTGTCATAGCATCACGGATTCGGTTGAAATCCGTCTTGCAATACAAACTTGCTTCTAGCCCGAGCGAGCTGGACAGACTCAGCCGATGCCGGAGTAGGAGTCGACGTCGGCTACCTGGAGTGAGCGAATGCCTCTGACCATTGGGACAACATATTCTGCTTTACAAGGTACGAACATATGGAAGACTTGACCCTGTGCCCAGTTGGGTTGGCAACTTCCTCACCCAACCTCAGCTGGAGGAGCGATTCGGTAGCTCAATTTCTGATCCATTCGGCGTCCATTTCGGTGTACCCCAAGGATTGGTACTGGGGCCATGTTTATTGCTAGTAGTCATTACCGATCATGCTAGTACATTGCAGTCGAATTTCTTATTATTCGCAGGCGAGGTGAAAACTTGGTATGACGTCAAGTCAGCGGATGTGCACGTGGCACTGCAGAATGATCTCGACAGGGCTTATGTGTGGCCATCCGTAAACTTGCTCCGGTTCAGCGTAGCAAATTGCAAAGTCGTGGGCATACGCCATTAGTTTACCATGAATATCGACATGAGGACCAGAAGTTACGACCTGCTTTACATGAAAGCAACGTCGAGATGATCGTGTGGGACGATCTTGGCCGCTTGAGGCAGGTTGAAAAAGCGTCGAAGAGTGCCAGTCAACATCTTGGACTCTTACGGAGGGCTTCGACAAGTTTGAGCCATCAATCTTCAAATGCTGGATGCCTACCTGTGGCCCCAGGTGGAATAGTTGTCCTGGGCCTGACGTCCATGGGACAAGCCTGACATAGATGCACCTGAAGCTCCAAGACGTAGAGCAACCAAACTCATTAGAGAATTGTTTGCTTTCTTCAACCAGAGCAGACTGTTGTCGCTGCCGTTGCACAGTAGTAAATACCGACGTTAGCGAGAAGAACTCATCCTGGTTTACTCACCACTGAGGAATCCAATTCATTCTTTCGAAAAATGTTGCTTCTGAGCCGAAATCTCAAACTGTGAGTCCGTCAGTTCAAACTGGCTACGCACTGTAATCGACTTGAGATTTGACGAAACGTGTTCACTATCCGTGTGTACCATGCTTAAAGTGCCATACCGACTGACGTTATCCTTGCTACTACATTAACGCTATCCAAAATACACCATGACGACAAGCTTTCCAAGTGGCTTTATTCGTTGCAGTTTGTGTAACTCGGAGGATGAATTAACTAAAACCAAACCATGTGCCTAACGGCACTCTCCGATGCGAACACATGCAGACGTGTTCCTTTGAGTAGCATGGATGTACCTAAACTGGAGTAACCTAAAGCATCTGTCAAATGAAGCAACACACGAGTGTGCGTTGTCGTTTCCCTGTTATCTCTCGCAATACTGAACTATACCAATTGTGTATATTATTTTGTGTCCGCACCTACCACACCCATTTCAAACTATCGTTATGCAGTAGTGCATACAAATGGGTAGTCGATTAACCTAGTAAAGCACTTATTGGTTGACAGTTAATTTTACTTTGTACTTTAACGATCCTACGGGAAGTGTAAGACACATGCTTATTACCCGTGATAACTTATTGTGCATTGTTCATTATGTTAATCACTTCCTTTCTAATAGGCCACCATCCTGCTGCCTGACTTCACCGGACACTAAATGGGCACAAAGCTACTATGTGACCACGAGGTCCATTTGCGTAGAAGCATCAGCCTCATAACATCAGTCCTCACCCAGTTTATTTGCTGCATTCCTCGTCCTTCAAGCTCTAATTGAACATTCCGGGCTCTGATTCAGCCTTGTCTCCCGGCTCCTCTACCAAGGTTTCTATTTCGCATTAACGACTGCCTCGCTCCTTAAATAAATGAATAAATAAAATCTACATCCTCAGACACTGTGTGACAAGCCCATGTGAGCATCCTTTTTACGGAATCCTGGCAGTGTTCCAGAACGTGGTGGGGTTTTCGCCTGGCGAGGGTTCTCCCTATATAAGCCACGAAGGTCCTTTTATTAACCCCGCGAAGTGTCGTATGTGACCAGCCACTAAATAAAGCCTCAGCATCTTCCCCTTCTGGAGAACCCACTTTTCACAAACGTCATCCAATTCGAATAGTTCTAGTGTGCCTTTCATACGATGGCGAACACAGCAAAGGAACTCACGAATCCAGACACACTTCACGAGTTCACGCACCACGTCCACTAACACATACACCTACCTAAATGGTCGGCGGCATCCGGTTTCGGATTTGCCTGTCACCGTTACCAGTTACAGGATGTCTGCACCTACAGAGGGACCATGTGTGGCTCGCGCTGTACCCCCACTGCTCCATCCCCACACCCCATGCGCAGCGTAAACCCGAAGGGATAAGCCCGGGAGGCATGTGGATGGTAGACACGTTTCATCCACGGAGCTGGCCCACACTCCTTCAGAGGTAAACACAAGCACGTTCTATTTGGGAATCAAGCGCATGCAAGGCGGTGGCTTGTCCGTAGTCCGCATGGAAACGCTCCCCGAGCCTAACACGGCCCATAGGACCGTGCACCGCGTCCCATTCAGCAACGACCAACTGTCTCCTGGAGCCAGTATACACGAGGCAGTGGGTAATAGATAGGTAGGTACCCTGTGAACATGCACATCAAGCGCAGTCACACCGGCGGTATCAAGCAGCAGCCAACCGCTTGAAACGGCACTACCATATAAAATACATCCAAAAATGCATACAGGTATGCTGACCCAGCTCATTATTAACAAGCGTATAAAATAAATTGCTTGTCAAGGCTCCGCTATACGTTCAAGAAGTCAGAAACTATATTACAAGGAATGGCCACAAAAGAGAAAGTGTTATGAATGTCAACTACAATTAACTTAAATAAATAGGTATATTTCTAGATTAGCTAGAGGCTGCGCCATTAAGCGATCAGATCGATGTTTACAATAATCCTATTCTCTTGCATGCAAGTAAGAAAAATGTGGGTATATGTTCATCGTTGGCAATTAGACATCCATTGGCATTGTTTGGTGTGCAGCTAATGGAGTCGTAGGCGCTCACCTTGAAATTCTTCTGGTTCCCTCAGGCCATATTAAGCTCTTTGATTTTTTGTGGCGATGGTTGCGCAGAGCCGTAAATGTGCAGGTATTCTTCGGAAAAAGGCTCAAATTCACCACAACCGCTTTAAATCCTTTAGACCATTTCGGCCGGCACGGTCGACAAAATTATTGATGCGCACATGGAAAGCAAGAAGAGCGAAAAGGTTAAAAATAATTTCAAGAAATTCAGATAAAAATAAAACGGGTTTGCTAAGAGACATACTAGGGCAGCTTGCTTAACTATAAAACTACAAGATAACAAAAAATATAACCAAAAGTTTCATGCACTGAATTTGATTAATGGCGCCAAATTTTAACCCAGGTAAATCTCAGCAAAAAGGAAAAACCTTTTCTAAGGCTAGAATATTGTGTAAAGTAGCGCAAAGATAAGCTGCTCAGAACAAGTTTTAACCGCTGATTAGTTTAAATGTAAAAAAATGTAATACCTACAGTAGTCCATGCGTTATTCGCAATTGAATGGTAGTCTACGAATAACGTGATTATGTTCTCTCTACAAATGGCTTTCTGCTTTGAAAGTAGATATCAGCAAAAGAAATGTAAATAGTAGCAAAGCGGCCTTCGTTCTAAATAGGCAGAGATATCTTGCAATGCTCTATGTAGCCGTAATACACCGCAACATCTAGATACGTCGCTGATGGCCGAAAAGCAAACTTTTCAGGCATACACAGCAACTGTAGGCAAATAAGCGATGATGTGTCGCAGAAGCACTAGAAATGCAGTAAGGACTGTTGTGTCTGCAAGAGAATTTAAGACAAGTTATAATTACCCCACGGTCAGAAAGCCACAGCATACAATCTTCAGTGGATAATGAGCCATATACACCACTAGGAATATAGAGTTAAGTATTTTTTAAGCCTCTGAGCGGTTCTGAAGTTTATATCAAGGCTGCATGAGCTTGCTCTACCTGCATACTACAGGAGACGTTTAGGATCATTTGACACGTTTTGGCCAGGAAAATGCACATATTTCATAGATAAACATCGGAAGTTTTATCCTTAACCTTAACAGACTGCGTACGTCCTATTAGATAGGAACCCAGCCAGTCTAATAGAGGACTGTTTACCACGTAAGCCTTTACCTTATGCATCAGGTGCATGTGTTTTAGCCCGTCAAATGCTCTTTGCATATCAAGGTGATGAATGACGCCTGAAATGGCCTCGGTGACTAAATTAAGGAAGTGCAGCTGACAGGTTACGCAAGACCGAACACATAGAAATTCGTGCTGAGGTTTATTTATGTGCTCGCCTGCATAAAGGTGAGTCGTGAGGGCTCTTATAATCACCTTCTCCATCAGGCGCGAGATAATAGCAGTGTGGTTAATAGGGTGGTAGTTAGTCACTTCCCGTAGGCTTCCGCCCTTATGCCTTGGCATAATGAATGAATGCTTCCAAGCGGTCGGGCATTGACCTGGCTGCATTGATAACGTAAATAGTTCCAAAAAAGAACAGGGATATCTGCACTACCATTCTTAAGTAGACTGGGTGGCATTCCGTCGGGACCAGGGTTCCAGGTTGACTTGGTAGTTGAAATCGCAGTACGGACACTATTTACGTCAAACTGTACAGAGGACAGGGGCTGGCTATCGGGTACTTGCGAGGCCTGAAATGTTGAACCTTCACTGGTTTGTTGACTTCTTCTGTCACTGTAAGTATCTAATAAAAAACTAAAGGGCTCAATGGAATTCCGTTGCTGCCCACTGGTTCTCTCCATTAGCACAAGTATCCTTCGTTCTTATCTTCATTACGTTTACTGCAGAGACTCATTGTAGGCTCCATATATCTTTGAGCTTATCTGGAGCTACTAGGAGACATTCCTTGTTTCCACATCCTGTAATCTCTCAGATTGTATGTATCACTTACCCTCACTGGCGTGTTGATGTGTTCTGTGACACTGTAGGAATCCACTTGTGACCAAAGTGTCTAATGGAGTGGCTACATCAGGCCAGTGAAAGTCTCTCGAAGCGCCATTTTCTGTCGATCCTCTTTACCTCAGCACTTCTACTTAGTAGCAACTAGTGGTCGAGGGCTCCGCGTATCTCTCTGCATACCTGGAGCTTGCTAAGTGCCACCCTCTTTCATCCCCAACCTTCATTCTTCTTGACTGTCTGCTCAAATTCATTTGCAGTCCGTTGATTTATCCGGGACACTTAAGGTATCCACTAGCCACTAGAAGGCTCCACCCCAATGCCATTGCTAGTTGCGGATACTCTCTATCTCACCTTGTATCATTATCAGTTCTTCGCGTTACCTACGTCACCAATTTCCAGCTGCAGCTAGTCATTGCAGGTAGCATGCATATCTACGCTAGAAGCCACTCTGCATCTCTCCAACTTACTCTCTTGAATGGTTAGCATAACATACCTTCACTGGTTTGTTGACTTCTTCTGTCACTGTAAGTATCTAATAAAAATGAAATGGTTCAATGGAATTCCGTTGCTGCCCACTGGTTCTCTCACTTAGCACAATTATCCTTCGTTCTTCTTATCTTCATTACGTTTACTGCAGTGACTCATTGTAGGCTCCATATATCTTTGAGCTTATCTGGAGATACTAGGAGACATTCCTCGTTTCTTCATCCTGTAATCTCACAGAATGTCTGTATCACTTACCTTCGCTGGCTTGTTGATGTGTTCTGTGACACTGTAGGAACCCACTTGTGACCAAAGTGTCTAATGGAATGCCTACTTCTGGCCACCGAATGTTTCTCGTAGTACCAGTTTCTGTCGATCCTCTTTACCTCAGCACTTCTACTTAGTAGCAACTAGTGGTCGTAGGTTCTATGTATCTCTGCACATATCCGGAGCCTGCCAAGTGTAACCCTCTTGCATCCCCAACATTCATTCTTTATGGCCGTCTGTGTCACATTCATTTGCTGACCGTTGACTTATTCTGGGACACTTTAGGTATCCACTAGCCACTAGAAGCCTACACCCCAATGCCACTGCTAGTTGCGGATACTCGCTATCTCACCTTGTATCATTATCAGTTCCTCGTATTACTTATGTCACCACTTTTCAGCTGCAGCCAGTCATAGTAGTTAGCATACATGTCTACGCTAGTAGCCACTCTGTATCTCTCCCACTTACTCTCTTGAATTGTTAGCATCACATACCTTCACTGGTTTGCTGACTTCTTCTGTCACTGTATCTAATAAATAACTAGAAGGTTCAACGGAATTCAGATGCTGTCCGCCGGTTCTCTCCCTTAGCACAATTACCCTTCGTTCTTCTTATCTTCGTTACGTTTATTGCAGATATTCATTGTAGGCTCCACACATCTTTGAGCTTATCTGGAGATACTAGGAGACATTCCTCGTTTCTCCATCCTGTAATCCAGATTGTCTGTATCACTTACCATCGCTGGCTTGTTGATGTGTTCTGTGACACTGTAGCAATCCACTTGTAACCAAATAGCCTAATGGACTGGCTACATCAGGGCACCGAAAGTTTCTCGCAGCGCCATGTTCTGTCCATCCTCTTAAACCTAAGCACTTCTGCTTAGCAGCAACTAGTAATCGTAGGCTCCACGCATTTCTGGAGCTTGCTAAGAGCTGCTCTCTTCTATCTCGAACATACTTTGTGGCTGTCTGCGTCACATACATCCGCTTTTTGCTGATTTACTATGGGTAATTAAGGGCATACACTAGCAACTAAGAGGCTTCATGCAAATTCCATTGCTGATCACTGATACTCACACTTACAGCGACCCTAACTGTTCCTCGTCTTACCTCTGGCTCCCGTGTTTAGCAGCAGTCCTTCTTCATAAGCTACTATCATCTTTGTGCATATCCTGAGCTGCCAAGGTCCACACTTTTTCCCTCCAAGCTTTAATCCCTGGGACTGCGTGCATCACATACACTTGTTGTCTGTTGCCCTAATCAAGTGTCCACTAGCAATTATAAGGCCACACCTAAATGCCATTGCTCATCCGCGACACCTAATTGGCCGTAGTACAGCTCTCTCACGGGCTTCTCCCGACTCAGGCCTCCTTAATTATACTCCATTAACACCACCGCATGATTTGATTAGCTGCACGTCGATGCGTCGTAGTCTATTATGCTCTAACTATCTAACAACCTCTTTGTATGCTTGCGCTTTACTTGTCCGCTGCCATTCTACCACGAAACCACTCTTAGTTTTCTTCTGTCGTGCAAACATATCCAGGTATTCAGCATAAGCCGCTCTTCTGCCACACATTTCTAGACCTTTATCTACCCACTACTTGCTGTATTGTCTTAGGCATTTTTTACCTGCAATACTCCAAGTCTCGGGCTAGCAGTCCATGCCTCTATCCAGCTAGGCACTATTACCCTAGCACTCTGGCTGCTGCGGTTAGGTCTCAGGTTCTGATGTCCACAGCAACCTTAATGTACGCATATATTCTGGCTATTCGCGGTCCTTCCGTCAATTAGCCCTTCTTAGCTTTTTAATTCGGCACTCTCTCTCACCTGGTCAGTACAGAGACGCCCCTTAGCTTCTCATTTAAAGGTGTTCATTCCTCAATTATTCGCTGCTATTTTTGCGAAACTTACCCATGTATGAGTCCAAAAGACTCACTGGCTTTCCCTGGGTCAGCATATTCTACGCTCCCCAGCGAAACTTCCCACGCAACAGTTGCATCATAGCAAACGGATCCTGTGTTTTCTTTGCTTAACGGCGCAACGCTCTGCATCCAAGGTATACGGTAGCAACCAACCTATAGGGCTTTGCTTCCGATGAATATTCAAAAGACACTTTTAGCATAATCATTGTTACACATTGTACATCATATGTTTCCTCTAAATGTTAGACCATAGTACGTAAATAATGCTTGTTTCCACGTCTGTTCTTTGCGGCCCTGTTTGTCTCTCACCTTCCCTTTCTCCGAGGTCTGGAACTTCTTGGAGATCTGGGATCGGAATGTGAAAGAGCTTGCTCCTGGGACAGGACATAGAAACCCCCAAGGACCTACATAGAACACGGCTGTACAACAAGTGGATAAAAATGCACTCACTACCATGACCGTCGTCCAGTAATGGTAGCTGGACATGACGCCTTTATACTCCTGCGAAGTATACATAATCCTGTAAATTCTAGAAGCAAGAAACGGAAGTTTTGCTCACCTGGACACGAAGATGACGAAGGTCTAACCCTCCATAGGCCTCAGCCATTATGGCCGCCGCGAGCAAAAATAACCTGTTCAGCTAACAGAGGAAATTAGAAGGCAATTGACGGCGGTTAACCGAGTGTTAAATCAGTCGACGAGCTGCTCTGCCAGTTTTACATTAGTGTACAAACGGATTTCTGACAGTGTTTCAGGACGTGGTGGGTTTTCGCCTGGCAAGCGTTCTCCCTATAAAAAGCCACAAGTGTCCGCTTAACAACACTGCGACGTGGCGGATGTGACTCGCCACTGAATAAAGTCACTGCCCACAACTACATACTGGCAAGCCGACCTGAATCCTAATGTAATATTTTCCTGACAAGTTTTCTCTACAAACGGAATGCCCAGCCTGTTTACACTACGCCCACTATAACCCAACTTGTCGTCATGTTTTGACGAATTTATACCTCAAGATTAATTTTACAATTTCCAAAGCTTGGACAACTTTCGGCTTATTGCCGATTACATACATAGCAACGTGTTTGTTGCGAAACATAAATTGCTTGTAAACGTTGATCATGCCTGGTCAGGTGTGTCTCGGAAATTCGAGAATATACTATTTATTTATTTATTTATTTATTTATTTATTGCTAAACACTGCGATTCTTAAAATGTGAGCAGGAGACTTCACATAAAATTCTTGCGTCACTAGAAGTTTCGTTGGGACTAGTCTTCAGTGTACGGATCTGTCGTTCATAGTTAGGGGTCAGAGAGCCCAGCGGCCAGCTGAGATCCTGAGCTTTGTTCGCACTACTTACTGCGGCTATTGCTTGATTAGTTTGCTGCTGCTTAGGTCTGGCAGAAAGCCGATGTGTAACCTCATTCGCTCTCATGATGGCGGCAAAATTGCAGGTTTTGTTATAGGATAGTCTAAGCTGACGCATTCTGTTATGCATTCTGGTTTGGGTCACACTTTTAGATGATTGGCTTCCTAAAGGTGACCTTAGAGCTAGAGAATCGAGACAGTGAAGCATTTCCTCATAAAACAGCTTAACCGAGCGGTTCACAGAATCAGGCATAAAGCATTCATCCCCATTTCTTGCTCGGACGAGTACAGTATGTGTTATCCAGTTAACAGGTTGCATTGGGTGGTATACTACGACTGGGTCTGTTTCTATTGGGTAGACATTACGTTGCTTTAAGTAAACGGTGCAATGCACTAGTCTGTGATCACTACCTGGAAACTCCCGGCGGGCTGACACTGATGTATGTTTTAAAGTGCCGGCTGCTTAGTCATAAGCTACTTGCATTCAGTAATCTCAGACATGTCCGATGGCGTTTTCATCATTATGGACAGTTTAGGAGCATCTGCCGATGGTTTCGTAGGCCAGCATTATCGGTGTTTACATAGCGTATATGGAATGGAAATCATTGACCTCACAGTCGGAATTGGTTAAACCTGTACTAGCGGCTACTCACGCCTGCATGAGGGGTATATATGAAGCTCATGTGTATGCAATAGAATGCAACAGCAGCGCAACCCCCGAAGCCACGGTGAAGTTATAAAACATATTATTTCTCCTAAATGCAGACGGTGTTATTAAGCCAAGAAGTACAAAAGAACCCATGGCACACGGATTTCCATGTGGCACTTTCGTGTTTTTCAACTGCATGAAATGCATTGCTGCGGTACTAACATATGAGCTGTAAAGCAGACGGAGAAGATCAACGGGGTAACGGGTGATGTTTGTACGGATTCCAAATGTGCATGTCATCATGGGGAGCACCTTAAGCGCCGTACAATCACAACGCGCAAACCCTGAGGAATGGAGAATTGCTGAGTGTGTGAAATACACATGTACGCAATCCGCAGCAGGGTGCTGCATATGAACTCACTGAATCATGACCTACGCTTGCAAGAAAACATAACCTAGTACGGAAGTCCCACAGGTCCGTTAAATGCGGTGGCACGCAGGAAGCGCTCAGCCGATTGTAGCTGAACACTGATACCTTGAAGTACTGTAAGTAACAATTAACCAGATGCTTGTCAGACTAACTCCCTTGACTTGGCATGTTGGCTTTTCGGAAAGGTGGCTGTGTGCACTTCTGCCACACCGGATCGTTGCAATACACCCATTGCTGACATACAGTAAACGCTTGTCATAACACCTGCCGCTGACTGCGAATGGATGGCTCCAGAAGGCGGTGCGGAACTAATGTAAAGCGTATGCAACAGTTTATTTATCGACCCTGAAAAATAAATGCATATGCATAACGAAGGCATGGTAACCAGTTACTGGATGACGGGCGTTATAGGTATTGGTTCATTGGAATTAGGTAAGCATGGTGCCTTTTTTATAAGGACTTAGCCATGCACAGATATTTCCGAACCATTGGGCCATCGTTGAACCTACTCTTAACCCGCAACGCATGAACAATCATAAATGGTTTGTACCTGGTATAAAGAGAAGCATTACAATCTGCGGCACAGCGTCGCATGCGTGCCAAAGATATCCTGCATGACGCAACAGAGGCAGAGTGAGGCGTCTTCCCTGCACCCTGACCTTCAGTCTGTTAGAGCAAACGCAGTACGTTCTCCATGCACCAGCTTGCCGGATGATGATGTACAGACTGCTTGGGATACATTTGAGTCTTTCCTCTCTAATATCTCCCTCCCAGCATTCCATTTTTGTTTGAGGTCGTCAGAGCAAAGTCACCATGGCTGGACACAATAGCACATCGGCTACTAAGTAGACGGGCGAGATGCTGGCAACTCTGCCGGACAGCTCACGCTGAATGTACTTTTCGGCGCTATCGGCGTTATAGGAGCTGCTAGTCTTTGCTATGATCTGAAGCTGGATACCTTTAAGTCCGCAAACCACAAACCATTTTTCATTTATGTCAAAAGGAATTGTAACATTGACATATCTATCCAAGTGTTCGTTGGCAGCGACGGCGCCACTGAGAACAGAGATTACGAAAAAGCCTGTATACTCAGTGCGCCATATGCTCATACGTTGCTCGGGAGGAGCAGTTGCGGCATGTTTCGTGGGAGTTGAGAATCCAACAGGACTGCTGAATTTCCGACCACAATTTTCGAGGCATACGTTTTCCACTTTCTTCAAGAGTTAAATCCTACTAACTTTATGTTTTGGACGCTATTCGCCCAAAGCTTTTTTACAAACACGCAAATGAGCTAGTGTCCCAGTGACACGTTTGTTTCAGGTAGCGCTTCACGGTTGCTTCTAGCCTAAGTTCTGGAAGAATGTAGTCGTCTGTCCAATTTTTAGATTAGGTGACAAGCATCTCCCTGCCAATTATAAATTTACATTTAAATATTATTTTCTGGAATTCATTGAGGCACGCCAACTCTGGCATGATCAAAATTTACAAGCAATTATGTTGCGAGAGATACATTACAACGCACGAACTTGGCCTTGGCCAAAAGTTGTACAAGTTGCAGGAACGGAAAAAGTACTCATGGGAAGCAATAACGTCAGTGGAGCGACGATGAACCGCATTCCATTTGCGTAAGGTAAACAGGAAAAGCATAGTAGGCAAAGTGATGACAGTGTGCGAAGACTGATGGAAGTTATTTTGTACCTGTCAAAAAACATTGGAAAATTTTCTCAAGTCAATATGCTAGAGCGTAATTTTGGGCAGTGACTTTACTCGTTGGCGAGTCACGTCCGCCAAGTCGAGGTGTTTCTAAACGGAATTTATTGGCTCTTGATAGGGAGAACGCTTGCCAGGGGAAAACCCACCACGTCTTGGAACACTGTCGTCGAGTTATTTCAACGGTCTTGTACCTCTGGCGAATCCATTTATCAACCAATTGTTCATTGTTAGTCGCATTCGAATGATACCTCTGTTAGCTGACCAAATAGCTAAGTCAGGGTCCGCCATAGAAGTTGAGGTCAGTCGGGCGGGGTGAACAATTGTGCAGTTAACCTAAATTTCCGGCGTATCTGGGATCTCACCTACCCTGATATTGTACACTTGATGGAGTGTGAGAAGTTCGTGTCAAGCTATCCTCACTGGACATCAGTCGTTGTGTTGGGTGGCGTTGGTTGGCTTTGGTATAAAGCCATGGTCCATCTGAGTCCTTGTTTGATATTTCGTTTCATCTCAGACGGAGGCAGTTCCTCAGCCCACCCAAGGATCTAAATAAAGTACCCGACCACGGAGAAATGGGGGAGAGAAGAATAGTTTGACAGAAGACCGAAAAGGACAACCATGGAACCACGCAATGTGAAAATCTATTGGACTGCCGTTTGTCAGTGTCCTGCCCTGACCTGGTCTCATTTGACTGGCCTGCTTCTCTTCGACTTACTCCAGACTACCGAAATGTATACGGTCACGACTCTGTAGACTTCTGGCTATGCCCCCTCTTCCCGAGAGCCTGCTGGTCTTGCTCACCCTACCTTTTTAACATAGCCACCTCCATCTCTAACTGTCCGTTTCTGCTGACCCTCTCTGAATATTGTGACGGTACCAGTCATTGTTCAGAAGACTGAACACTCTGTTCCCCTCACTAGTTGCCTCTCCCCACCTTATCAGTAACCCAGCGCCGTGTGCTGACCTAATTTCCTATGACCAGTCTCCTACTTTCTGAATGCCTACAGAGTACTGAGCTGTAAACCTTATAGACTCGGCACAACCGAAACACTATTTCCCTCAACACGAAGGCTTTCACCTAACTAATTTAAACTCTCCCATATCTAACATGTCCATTTCTGCTGACACTCTATTTGTCCTCCCCACTTAACTGTACTACTAAATCTCAATGTGCCGACTAATCCAGCCTCGTGTATTTCGGCTCCTGCTTTCTGACCTCTCTGACTACTGTGACGTTACCGGCCAATATTAAGCAGACCAACTACCCTGTCCATCTTACCTTAGAGAGTCTCGTTGGCGTCTCTACTCCTACTCAGTAAAGCTTTCTCCACTCTGACCCTGTTCTTTCCTTACTTCGCCGTCTTCACTCCTCTTTCCATCGGACGGCTTCCTCTCAGTACCCTGCCCTGACCGAGTTTCAGCTGACCAGTCTACTTCCCGCTGACTGCCTTCAAAATTACGAAGATACAAACAGGCTAGGCTCCGTTGACTCAATGCTACGTTCCCCTCACTTCAAGCGCCTGCAAGAATTGCTTAACCTTTACTAATTTATTAACTCCGTGAGCCTCCTAGGCTCATTCACCCTTTATTGTTATAGCTCTCTTCTCATCTTTATTGTACGTCCTACTCCTAACACGCCGACTAATCCAATCTTGCCAGCTCGGCCTCCTGTTCTCCAAATTCATTCAGACTTCTGAGACGTTGCCTCCCTTTGTTCGGTTGACCTAAATCAAATTCCTTCAGAAGCTTCGTTAACTTTTACACTTTTTATCAATAAAACCGTTCTCATTCCCACCCTGCCCTCTCCTTATCGTCGTGTCTGCTTGCATTTCTCTAACTAGCCAGTCAAGTATGTACCTTGCCTTAATCTAATCTCATCTGACCAGTCCCTTGCTTTATGGCTGCATCCATACTACCGAGACCTAAATTATCTAGGCACTACGTATCCAAAGCACCGATTCCCTCAGTCCGAGAACTTTGCTGGATTAGCTTACACCCTATTCGTATAGCTTCTTTTAATCAGTAAAGCTCTCGATTCTGCCCCTGTCATTTCTGTACTGCACTCTCTGTCTTAATTGTACGTCGATTAATCAAGTATCGCCTGAAAGACCTTCTACTCTCCGAACTCACTCAGATCACTGTTACGTTAGCGGACAATGCTTGGTCGACGGATCGCTATGCGTGCCTCCTTAGTTTCTTCATCATTTACCTTGACTCAGTACTTTTATTATCGCGCTTGTTGTATTTCTTCCTGCTCAATCGGACGGCCAACTCTCAGTGTCCTGTCGAGACTTCATTTCCTTTTCTCTGATTGCCTTTACGCTACAGAGACACAAACGGCCTAGGCTCCACTAACTTGACGCTGTTTCGCTCCCCAAGAGAGCCTGATAGACTTTTCACTCTTTATTGATATAGCTTACTTACGCACTTTAATAGTACTACTCAATGTGATTTCTGTTTCCATTCCTTCTTCTACTGGATGGCCAGCTCGCACTGCCGTGCCGTGGTCAAGTCCCACTAACCGGTCTCTTTCTTTCTTCCTCATCCATTGCTACTAAGACTTAGGCGCTATACGCTCCTCAGCCTAAACAAGATGTTTTCCTTATATCTTGAACCTGCTAGACTTGCCCACCATTAATTGGTAGCTCTTTCCTCACCTTTACTATATGTCCTTATGCAAACGCGCCGACTAATCAAGTCTTACCCGGATTCATTCAGACTTCTGAGACGTCAACTTTCTTAGTTCGGCTGACTGAACTGCCCGAGTACATTACCTGGAGAGCCTCGTGGGCTTTTCCCACCTTCCGTCAATAAACCTTTCTCATCCTGACCCTAACATTACTATGACGCTCTGTTTTCATTTCTTCTTTAACTGGAGTACCAGATCTCCCTGCCCTGCGGTGATCTATTCCACTGACTAACCACTTTCTCTCTGACTGCTCTTATACTACCCAGACTTAGGTGGTATACGCTATGCAGTCTCAACGCTCTTGTTCCCCTACCCCGTGTGGCTGCTAGACTCCTTCACCCTCTGTCGTTGCGGCCCTTTTTCCTGCCTTTATTGTACGTGCCATTCCCATGCATCGACTAATCCAGTCTCGCCAGATCGGTCACTTGTTATCCGATTTCACTCAGAGTTCTTCGACGTTACAAATCTTGGTTCGGCTGACCCAACGTTTTGTTTACATCACCTAGAAAGCCTCGTGGACTCCTCCGCTCTTTATCAATAAACCCTTCTTACCCCGACCCTAACCTTTCCTAATCTCGCTTTCTGTTTTCAGTTGTTTGTGTTATCGGACGGCCAGCTTTACTGCCCTGCCGTGATCTTGTCTCGCCGGACTAGTCTGTTTCTCCCTGACTGGTCCCATGCCACCGAGACTTAAACGGTACATGCTCCGCAGACTAAACTCTGTTACCCCTGCTCTGAGGGACTGCTAGACTTGTTCCCTCGTTAGTGTTATAGCCTTTTTCTTACCTTCATTGTACGCCCTAGTCCCAAAGCACCGATTACTCAAGTCTCGCCTAGTCGGCCTCCTAATCAATGGATGCATTTGGACATCTCAGACATCACTTCTCTTGGTTCGGCTGACCTAATGGTTCTGTTTAAATTACGTGGAGAGGCTCGTGGACTTTTTTGCTCTTTACCAAAAAACCCTTCTCATCCAGACCCTAACCTTTTCTTATATAGCTCTCTGTTGTCATTCCTTTTTCAATCGGACGGCTGGCTTACTGCCCTGCCGTGATCTTGTCTCACCTGACCAGTCTGTTTCTCGCTGCCTGCTCCTATGCTACTGAGACTTAAGAGGTATACGCTCCGCAGACTAAGCAAGATGTTTCTTTACATCTTAAGCCTGCTAAACCTGCACGCCATGTATTGGTAGCTCTTTTCTCACCTTTACTATATGTCCTTATGCGAACGCGCCGACTAATCAATTCTTACCCGATCAGCATCCTGCTCCCCGGCTTCCTTCAGACTTCTGAGACGTCACCTCTGTTGGTTCGGCTGACTCCACTATCCCTTTACACTACCTGGAGAGAATCGTGAGCTTTTCCCACGTATCGTCAATAAACCTTTCTCATCCTGAACCTAACTTTATTATGACGCTCTGTTTTCAATTCTTCTTTAACTGGAGTGCCAGATCTCACTTTTCTGCGTTGAGATAGTCCTACTAATCACTTTCTTTCTTTCTGATTGCTTTTATGCCACCCAGACTTAGGCGGTATACGCTATACAGTCTCAACGCTCTTGTTCCCCTACCCCGTGTGGCTGCTAGACTCCTTCACCCTCTGTCGTTGCGGCCCTTTTTCCTGCCTTTATTGTACGTGCCATTCCCATGCATCGACTAATCCAGTCTCGCCAGATCGGTCACTTGTTATCCGATTTCACTCAGAGTTCTTCGACGTTACAAATCTTGGTTCGGCTGACCCAACGTTTTGTTTACATCACCTAGAAAGCCTCGTGGACTCCTCCGCTCTTTATCAATAAACCCTTCTTACCCCGACCCTAACCTTTTCTTATCTCGCTTTCTATTTTTATTCCTCGTTTGTAATCGGACCGCCGGCTTTACCCAGCTCCAGTTATCTTTGTAATATCTCATTAGCACCCTAGCATGAATCGATTATCTGCACGTCGCTATGTCTTAGCCTCTGCGCTCTGAACTATCTAACAGCCGTATTGTATGCATGCGCATCATCCGTTTGCTGTTCTTTCTTCATGAAACCTTTCTTAGCTCTCTTCTGTGGAGCAAACATAACTGAAGTAATCCGCGCACAGCGCTCCTTTCTAGACGTTTATTTATCTATTACTCGCTACGTATATGACAACTACTCATACTGAAGTCCAGCTCTCTCACCGGCTTTTCTTGGCACACGCTTCCTTGCTAGGCGCACAGCTGTCACCTACTCATCTGCGACACCTAAGTACTTGTAGTTTAGCTCTCCCTGGCTCCCCCGACTAAGGTTTCCTTAGTTATATCCCATTAGCACCCCAGCATGATTGGATTAGCTGCGCGTCGAAGCGTCTTAGTCTATTATGCTCTGAACTATTTAACAACCTCACTGTATGCTTGCGCTTCTCTCGTCCGCTGTCCTTCTATCACGATACCTCTCTTAGCTTTCTTCTGTCTTGCAAGCACCTCCTTGTATTCAGCGCAAGCCCCTGTTTTGCTTCACATTTCTCGGTGTTCATTTATCCCTTACTCGCTGTATAGTCTTAGGCTTTTTTACCTGCAATCCTCCAGCTCTAGGGCTAGCATTCTCTGGCTCTGTCCAGCTTGGTACTATTATCTTAGCACCCTAGCTGCTGCGGTTAGGCCTCATGTTCTGATATCCTTAGCAACCATAATGTACGCTTGCATTTATGGCTATGCGCTGCCCCTCCGTCAATTAAGTTTTCTTAGCTTTTTACTGCATCACTCCTCTCATCTGGTCCGTTCGCAGACACCCGTTGGCTTCTCATTTCTAGATGTTCATTTCTCACTTAGTCGCTGCTGGTTTTGCGACACTTACCAATGTAGGAGTCCAACAGACTCACTGGCTTTTCCTGGGTCAGCATACCCTAATACTATTTTCTTACCACCCCAGACTAACTTGTTTCTCTGCGTGACGCTACGTACACATTTGTTCCGCACGCTTGTTTTCATTTATCTGCGCTTTATTACTTCACTTCTATCGATCATTCCTTTCTCACCTAGTGTTCTGTGTCCGCTTTTGCGGCAAAGATTTCGACACTTACTTATGCAGGAGGTAAGCTCTCTCCCAGGCTTTTCCTATCTCAGGTGGCCGTAGCACTATACTTTTAATACCCTCTTATAGTCTTTCTGGATTGATCCCCAGAAGGTTTTTACTCAGCGCTTGCATCCTATCTATCTGCTAACTTACCACTAATTGACCTTCGAATCTCTTGCATCGCATGCCATTTATACCTTCACTTACTTATTCTGCGCTCCCTATCAAAGTAGGTTGGCTACCTGCTATTCATCCACCATAAAATCGCCGCTGGTCTTTGAATTCTCCTTTATGTCTTCCCACGCAATAGTTGCATCATAGCAAACCGATATTGGTTTTTTGCTCAATGGCGCAACGCTCTGTACTCCATGTAGGTGGTAGAAATTAACCTACACGGCCACTGATTTCGTAGAACATTCAAAAGACACTTTCAGCACCATCATTGTTGCGCACTGTACACCATTTGTCTCCACTAAAGGCTGTAACCTAGGACTTTAACAATGTTTCTACGCCTGTTCTTTGCGGCCTCGGCTGTCTCTCACCTTCCCTCTTCTCCGAGGTCCGGAACTTCTTGGGATCGGGGATTGGACCGAGAAAGAGTTTTTGGCCGGGGCAGGACATTACCAAAAAGGACCTACAAAGAACATGGCTGTGCGACAAATGGATACAACTGCACTCACTACCACGACCGTTGTCCAGTAATGATAGCTGGACACGAGGCCTTCACACACCTGAAAAGTATACATAAACCTGAAAAATCCAGACGCAAGAAACTGACATTTTGCTCACCTGGACACTCACAAACAGAACTCTTCGTGAAGCTCTCACCCTCCATGGGCCTCAGCCATTATGGCGGCCCTGACCAAAGCTACCTGCTCAACTAACAGAGGAAACTGAAAGTCAATTGACTGCGGATAACCGAGGGTGGAATCCGTCGGGAAGCTGCTCTGCCAGTGTTACATTAGTGAACAAACGGATTTCTGACAGTGTTCCAGGACGTGATGGGTTATCGCCTGGCAAGCATTCTCCCTATAAAAGGCTACAAATGTCAGTTTAACAACACTGCGACGTGGCGGATGTGACTCGCCAATGAAAACTTCACTGCCCACAATTGCATACTGGCAAGTCGACTAGAATAATAAGTTAATATTTTCCTGACACGTTCAAGAGTAAGATACTACCTGCCAACACGTATCGTTTTCCCTACACATGTAATGCCCAGACTGTTTACACTACGCACGCTAGAACCCAACGTGTCGTCATGCATTGACGGCTTTATTCCCCATGATTACTTTTACGATTTCCAACGGCTGTACAACTTTCGGCTTACTGCCGATTACATATATAACAAAGTGTATGTTGCGAAACAAAATTGCATGTAAATGTTGATCATGCTTGGTTTGGTGTGTCTCGACAAATTCGATAATATACTATTTATTTATTTATTTATATTTAGAATTAAGGCAGCGATGTAGAAGGCGCAAAAGACGTTACGCTGGAAATGCTCCTTGATTATGCAAAAAAAGCACGGCTCTACGGGTAAATTACTGCGATAGGCTTGAAAATCTAGAGCATATTTCCCGTAGTCAAGCAACGAAGCATTAGATAAAGAGGTTGATGCTAATGTGTAGGAAGAATGAAGACGGTTCGAGGACTTGTAGCAATCGACGGGTAAATAAACAGCAGAGAGTCAAGCCATGAACCAGAAATTGTGGACCAAAGTGACGCATAGGGGCTTTAATAGCTTAAGTGCTACATTCGAACGTGGAATGCTACGGTGTCAAAAGCAAACAAGATGGGTGCATGAAACATCGATGGCGTGACCGCTTAACTATGTACGTGAAGCCGCTTGTTGTTGAGAGATTAAAGGAACGTGGACTGCCGAACGGTCACTTAGGTGAAGGAAGGTCATACTAAAGGAAGAAAGGCGGTAGCTGAAGCGGAGGTTCGATTGTGGAACATGCAATACTATACACCCATCATTGTGAAGTAGGGTGGCGCATTGATGCCTTTAGTAGGTAAGGTGAATCGCTCGAAGGTGGAATTCTACTAGGTCAAGAGTAGGCCAGATGCACGCATGGAAAGTGATGGTAACCGCCGGATTGAATGCCTAGCAGAAGCCGCACTATAATAAGTGAATAAATAAATAAGTTATTGTTGGTTTTGCGAGGCACAGCTTCCTATGCATCATCATGTTATACAGGTGTGTACGACCGGCTATTGCACAAATTGTTACATGTTGACCAATAATATGGGAAGTTATGCGTGTTTTGCAGTGTAAAAGTATGTTTAGATGTGTATTTTGAAGTAGCCATGTTAGGTAAGCAGGTAAAGTTGACTAAGTGTGTTGTTGTTTGCCAGGTTCGCCATCAAAAAGGAGAATCAAAGGAACGCTTTGAATTGGGTGACGTTCGTGATGTGGGAGTGATCCTCCGGAAAAGGGAAGAAGCATTGACGTTATTTAGTGGCGTGGCACATAAGTGAACATTGGAACCTAAACTGTTAAGCAGGCAGTTAAGTTGATGGCGGTTATAGGGAAGAAAACAAGACCGTAGTTGGAGTGAGGGTTGGATTGAAATACTAGCCATACTATCAAACCAGCAGTGGTGAAATAACACGACTGGTCGGCGCATCTATAAGTGAGGTGAACCAACGAGAGTGGAATGATATGGTGTCAAACGGAAGCCACATGAAAGCAGAGGACCGAGAGGGTAAGAGCCTAATTAACTACGTAGCGAAAGCCGCCCGTTGTCATGAAATTAAGTGAACGTGGACTGCTGAGCAGTCAAGCAAGTGGAGGAGGGTTAAAGTGAAAGAAGACAGGCCGTAGCAGAAATGAAGATTGCGTTATAAAACATGTACCATGAACCAACAATAGTAAACTATGGTGGAACATCAGCTCCTTAGTAGATAAGGTGAAACACCCGAAGGTGAGATTCTACGGTGTCAAAAGAAGTCAACTAGAGCAGAGAGCAGTGAGGATAAGAGCCGGATGAACTACGTAACAGAAGCCTTTTATTGAGAGTCAAATAAATAAATAAATAAATCTTTTATTCCCAACAAGGTGAGGCACGCCTTTACAGGCATGATCATTTTGACAAAACGATGCATGAGCAAGTATGTGTAAAAATCCGATATGCTTGCCATAGCAGTTTGTGTAGGGGGTATGTATGTATGTCATTGTGTGTGTATGTGTATGTAGCTGTGTATTTTCTGCTTGTAGTTGTGCTGCCCCAATCTTCAATGTTTGATATTGTCATCAATATGCGAGTAGGAGACTGGTGTCCGTGGGTTGAAGATAAGTATCCGGATATCCACGGGGCAGTGACTTTATTTTGGGGCGAGTCACGACCGCCACGTCACAGTGTTGTTAAGCAGACATTTGTGTCTTTTTATAGGGAGAACGCTTGCCAAGCGAAAACTCAGCACGTCCTGGAACACTGCCGCCGAACTATTTGCTTGAACGGGTTTAACCGAACCACCCAGCTGACACCACGAGGAGGTTGTTCGGCTAGCCCTTTGGTGAGGAGAGTTATAGAGAGGGGAAACAAGCCGTAGTTGAAGCTAGGATTAAGTCGCAAAACAAGCAGTACTATGGACCAGTAATAGTAAATTAGTGTGGCTCATCGGCGCTGCAACAGATAACGTAAACTACTCCAGGATAGATGGCTATTGTGTGAAAACAAACCAGATGGATGCAAAGAACATTGGGAGTATGAGCCGGAGCAACTACGTAGCAGCAGCCGTTCGTTGCTGAGAGATTAATGGAACATGAACTGCCGAGAATTCGTTTAAGTGGAAGAGGGTTATAGTGCCAGAAGACAGGCAGAACCGAGGCTTCGGTACCAGTAAGAAGAATACTTTGGAGCAACAGCTATGGAATAGGATGGCGCACTTGTGTTTAAGTAGAATATGGGAACCACTCAAACCCGGAATGCTACTATGTCTAAAGCAAACCAGGTGGACGCAAAGAGCAGTGCGCGCAAGAGCTAGATTAACTTCATAGCGGAAGCCGCTAATTATTGAGAAATTAGGGTAACCTGGACTGCCCAGCAGTTAGTTAAGTGAAAGACGGTTATAGTGCAGAAAGAGAGGCCGTAGCTGAAGCGAAAATTGGATTGTGGAACATGCACTGCGGAATGGTCTGATAGGCGGAATGGTCTCCTTTTTTCTGACCTCTCTCGGGCTTCTGCGATCTCACTGTTCTTGTCACTGCCGACGCAACGCTTTGTTACCCTCACCTCAAGAACTTTGCTGGTCGTGACTAATCGCTATCATCATGTCCCCTCTCATCCTTAACGTGTCCATTTCTGCCGATTCGGTCCGAAAAAATGCATAGCTTACTATTACGCCTTTCTCCTTATGAGTCGACATTCTAGTCTGGTCTGAACGACCCACCTTCCGACTTCTGTGACCCTAATGATCAGGGGTCGGCAGACCCAGTGGTCTGTTCATACCACGTCGGGAATATCGCTGACTTTTCCACTCATCAATGAAAACGTTTCCTTTTCTCATTTTGTTTGCATTCCTTTTTCCACTGGTCAGGCAATTCTCCGGATCTGGCACTACTCTAGCGGCGTCCGACCAGCCTCCTGCTTTCTGACTACTTTCTTACATTCCAAACGTTAACGATCTAGGCTCTGTTGTTCTGGTGCTCTGTCCCCCTTATCCTAAGACCGTTCCTCGGCATGCAACCGCCTTTTCATATAGCCACTTGCTTCCCAAACTGCTTTCTGATAACACTCACTACTTATTCCCACCTTACTTTGGAGGCCTAGCTTCAGCTTGTTGACTTACCCCGGTTTGACTGTATGCTCTCCTGTCTTCTGACATCGCTCGGACTTCTGTGATCTAATGATCTAGACTCTGCCGACGAAAGTCTGTTACCCTCCCCGCAAGACCACCGCTGCTCGTGATTGAACCTTAGTATCATGTCCCCTATTTTCCTTAACATGTCCATTTCTGTTGATGCTCTCTGTCCGCACTTAGACTTAACTAATACGACTTTCACCCTACGAGCTGACATTCTGGGCTCGTCTCAACGATCTCGTACCTTCCGACTTCCGTGACCCTAATGAACAGAAACCGGAAGCTCCAACGGTCTGCGCACAACACCTGGAGCATATCGTTGGCTTTCTTTTTCTTTCTCTTTTCACCCATAGAGCCCTTTTTTCACACTCTAGCCTGACTTATCTGGTTCTGGCTGTACGGCCTCCTGCCTTCTGACCTCTCTCGAACTTCTGCGTTCTAAATGATCTAGTCTCTGCAGACGCAATGCTCTGTCTCCCCCGCCTCCAGAGCACTGCTGCTCATGATTCATCACTAGTATATCCGCTTTTATCTTTAACACTTCTATCCTGTTGACGCTCTGTTAACTTTCTGACATTTATAATACGGCTTTCTCTCCATGAGCCGATATCCACATCTCATCTCCATGGTCTCCTGCTTTCCGAATACTGAGCCCATACTTTTGAACCATCGACTGGTCAAAGGTCTGTTCGCAACACACCTCGAGATTTTTGTAGGCTCTTCCACTTCCCCTTAAGTGTCTTCTTCACGATTACATTCTTTCATTTTCGCACTCTGTCTGCCTTCCTTTATCCATTGGACGGATAACACTTGGGGCCTGGCTCCACTCTAGCCTGGTCTGACCAGTCTCCTATTTTCTGACTGTTTCCAGAAAGCAGAGACGCACGTGTTCTAGGCTGTGCAGTCACAACACACCCTGTCCCTCAGCCTGAGAGCTTCGTTTGATATGCTAACGAGCTTTTTATATAGCCTCTGTAGTCCCGCAAATTTACTTTCTCGCGACATTCACTACTGTTATCCCCACTTTAATCTGACTGCCTAGCTACATCTTGCTGACTTATCCAGTCTCATCTAAACGCTCATTTGCTTTCTGACCCCTCCCCAAACACCTGCTTCATCTTCAATCTTTCATTCTTTACTGAGCCGTGTTCCGCTCGATTCTCGTCGTATTTCGCCACTTATGATATACGTGTATATGCGATATTTAAATAACAATTACATGCATATGGGTACAATAGTTCAGGCATCGCCGCAATTGATTGACTACATTTCAGATGCATTCCTTTCTTGTGTCTGTGTGGCTGTCTCTGTTCATTTCCTTTTTCTCCCGAGTCTGTCACAGGTACGGCGACACGCACCCAAGGAATTGTCCTCCGTTTCGACAACAATACAAGGCACACAGTTCCTCTACCTGGACATGAGCGGAGAATTAGCAACCTTTTTACAACTTACTAACAGGACAAATCAATCAATATCTTGCACCGATACAATTCTTCCGCGGCATGAACCACGGAGTCCAATTTACCTAACAATACCTCTTCCACATATCTCTCGACTGGAGGACTTTCGACTACGGAAGGCACGTTCTCTTGCCAACACAAAGCTTGAACAATCGGTCATGTTAAGCTCTTCAATCCGCTTTGACCGCTCAAATGGCCGTGGTTTCCCCTATCTCTAATCAATTTCACTACATACCCCGGGGGATCTGCGATTCTTTCTTCGGAAACTATCCTGTCCTCCAAGACTTCAACATATTTCAACGTATATTCTTCGAGGCTTCACGTGGTTCTGCAGATGATCAACACATCATATCCAGAAAGAATGCTTAGTTCCTGACCTACCGATCTGGAACAGGAGAGGACCCAGGCACGCAATGGCCACTCGCATAGCGCATCAGTCAGCAGAAAAATGGGACGCAACTTGACTGCGAATAACGGAGCAAAAGAACGTTCAACAAGAAACATAGCCAGTTACAACTTGCCATTCAATGGATTGGCGGCAGTGTTTCAGGACGTGGTGGGTTTTCGCCTGGCAAGCGTTCTCCCTATAAAAAGCCAAAAATGTCCGTTTAACAACACTGCAACGTGGCGAATGTGACTCGCCACCGAATAAAGTCACAGCCCATAACTTCACACTGGCAGCTCAATTAGAATCATCATAATGGATAGCTTGCTCTTCAATTATCTTCCAATGGATCACTCAGGATTCTTTATCTATTATTACTCGAGGTATGACTGCGATATATGGCAGAGCGATTATGTCCAAACAAATGGATCCCGATCCCACAACAACCAAATCGTTCTTTCGCATGTTCACCATCGCACAGTTCCAAGCATGGACATATGAACAATTATCTACTGTCACTACAGTTCCCATGAAATGTCTGTACAGCTGTACATACCTGATCATGCCTCAATTGGCGTGCCTCGCATAGTCGAGGATAAATATTTATTTCTTTATTTCTTTATTTATCAAACCAGCTGTTGTGGAATAGGAAAAGGCATCGGCACTTTTAAAGATTAGGTGAACCACCCTGAGATGGAATACCACGGTGTCAACATGAAGCCAGATGTCCGCAAAGAGCGACGAGGATAAGAGCCGGATTAAGTACATTGCGGAAGCCGCTATTTATTGAGAGTTTAAGGGAACATGGACTGCCGAGCAGTCAGGTAAGTGGAGAAAAGTTATAGTGAATGGCGACATGCCTTAGCTGAAGTTAGGATTGGGTTGTAGAACAAGCAGTACCATGAACAAAAAATTGTAAATTAGGGTTGCGCTTCGCCGCTTTAGTAGTTTAGGAGAAGCACCCGAAGGTGGGATTCTACTGCGTCAAAGGTGCTTGCCGTTGCTTTTATTTGAATGAAAGCCACAAGTCACAGAAATTGTTCACACGGACAGTAATGGAAGACAGGCACATCTAATGGACGCATGCGCCCAGTCATATATGTTGACAGGCTGGACAGGTGGTAAAAAATGAAAATAAAGCGTGTCAGACGAAACTAGTCGTTGCTGAAATGTAAGGAGGATCATTCGCAAGGTTTGTAGAGGATAATCATTAGCAACAGCAGCAGGCAGTGTTCTCACTTTTAACTACAGTGTAAGCAAAGGGCGTGAGAATGGCGGAAGGTATAAAAGGTTGGATAGATGGACAGTGGTGTGAGAAGCGTTCAACTAGTCGTACTGCCTGCCAGTCGTACTGGAGATAGCGCATGAGTATTAAACTAGTACTCCAATAGGACATGGAATTAATACTGTGAAGGGATAGTCAAGGGCCTGCAGAGCTTTCAAGTTATTGAAAGCCAAAGAATACCGGGGATAGTTCAGACAATCGGGGAGGTAGTTGGCATGCAGTGCACAGCGCTCAGGATGATTAGAACTGATTCTTGGGACGGCAGCTCCTAGAAAGTGTACGTGTCGGATCTCTAGGAGTAGTGCGAAAGCAGGAGACTGGTCAGTCAACATTTGAGTAGGGCCGGATTCGAAAGTTTAGCCCTCCCGTTGAAGGACGAATGTAAACAGAGAGCGCGGAAGATACCTAGCCTCGAGAAGGAAGATGCTGCTATTGAGGAGAAGTGGAAATAATGCGAACATACCATTGGGCCTTCCGAACCTTGGTCGGTAATGTCTCAGTAATCGGAACGCAGGAGGTTATTAAGACGAGACTAGAATGCCAACTTATTTTGTTTGAGCCGTAATATTAGATTTAAATTCCAACAGGGAGCGTCGGCAGAAATACAGACGTTAAAGATGAAAAGGGTTACAATACAAAGAATGGGTCGGGGCCGGCAGTGCTCTTGACGTAAGGGTTACAGAGCGTTGGGACAGTAGAGCCTAAATCTCAGAAGCCTGGGAGGTCATAAAACAAGGGACCGTTCAGACGAGAGGATATAAGTCACGGGATTGATTCTATGCCACCAAATAAAGGTAGTCAGGATAGTGCGGTGTTGTCAGAAAAGAAAAGGTTCGGGATGAGGAAAGGTAAAGGATAACGGGCTCGGAGGACTGACGGATGCAAGGGAATCCTAGGTCAACTCAGTTTGAGCCAGAGATGTCATTGATGTAGTTGATATGAAGTGTGAAGACGCTATATAGAGTTGGGTAGCAAGGCCTCATTCCGTTAGGCATGTAATCCGAGGGAACATGGGGAGCGGTGGTAAGGAATAATGGGCAAAGAGCCAGTGGCGTATTACCATTTTCTCGCTACAGCCGTAGTATTTAAGCCATTCTCGCGCATGCTTTTAACGTTGAATGCCTAACAGCGGGCAGTTTCTTCCTCATAATTAACCTGACTGCCAGGATCGCCCTTTCCTGCCGTCTATTTGACTTGTTTGAAGTCCCTGACTTTTTCCGCTCTTCCAGGTCCCTTTAGAGCTGGCTTCGCAACTGTATTCTTGCTACAGCTATAGTATATAAATCCCATCCTGGTCACAAGTTTGGCACTCCGTCTAACCGTTTCACCCAGCTGTTTCTGTAGTATCCGATTACTGAACTTGTTATGTTATTATTTTCATGGGTCGCAAACCCGGCGTAGTAACTTCACTGCCTCTCATACTTGTTCGAAAAATGAGCTCTACCACTATCAACCGATCGCTCAAGCTATATCTTAAGCGCATATTATACGACTTACTACATTCCTCTGATTCTCTCAACTCATTTACCGGTTAACAAAGCCTGATACTCCCGGTTTCCACACAGGACAACTTTTGCGCACGCTAGGCCACTTTGGACAGCATTTGTCCCTCGCATTCAGCAAACGTCGGGTCTCGTGCTTGCATGCAAAACTATGGATATGATATATAGCATATTCGGTCATTCCATTGCTTTTAACTGACACAACGTTACCAGAAATTTTAGATTTATGCATTAGCGTGGTCTTGTTCAATTTCCTTGGCAGCTTGCTGGGTCCATTTTTCTTTTCTCACCTGGTCTAAAGGATAATATTACCTGCACGGAACACCTCTGAGGACATACCTGCGACGCTCACCTGGACACCGAATCAATACAGAACAAAGCAATCACCCGCCCTTCGCAATCCTGACACACTAAAGGAACCCATACAGCATATCAAACCACTACTAGTCTCCTGAGTCGTCTGAATCAACAGCTCCAACCACTTGCGGTCGATTCAGAAGGCGACTACACAAACATGGAAAACAAATTGGCGAGACGTACCTGCGGATATCCGCGAGGGTAAGCCGGCAGACGCATGCTTTTTAAGGTCCTATCACCAGTCGGTAGTGTTCCAGGACGTGGCGGGTTTTCGTCTGGCAAGCATTTTCCCTACAGAAAGCCACAAATATCCGTTTAACAACACTGCGACGTGGCGGATGGGACTCGCCACACACTAAAGTCACCGCGCCAATGACAAATTGGCAGGTTGACCGATACCACCTTTACAAGTTCTGTGCATATATCTGCTCACGTGCGAACACGCCTACATATTTGTGCACTTACATGCCACTATCCTTAAATATTTTCGCAGCTTTATTCTCAAGTTTCACTCACCTGACCCGCACTGTGTACCCAGTCGCTTCGGACTAGTTCCTCCTCAACATACTCCACATTAGTGATCTGGTTCTTACCTCTACATCTCGCATTGTGTGGACATAGACTTCACACAACCTTTGAGCAGTATGGGCCCACACTGCTGACTCCATCTGTATTACTCCCGCTCTTGGGAATGCTAATCCTGCTATCAAGTACAATATTGCAATACCCTGATCATGCCCAAAAGGCCTGTCGCGCTCTGTCGAGAACAAAATATTTATTTATTTGTTTATCTGCGTACACGTGTCAATAAAAGTAAGGCTGCAGTCGTTACAATAACTGCGAAATAGAAAGGTGACTCGCTGACAAGTGGAGGAGGAGGCAGTGTCGTTCAATATTTGACAGTAGTCCTGGAAGAGTCAGAGTGATAAAGAATGGGGCCAAGCACTTGCAATTGCAGGACGAAGAGATAAGTGCGAGTAACAAGCAAGGAGCGGCAGCCTGCGACTGAAATTCAAGGCACATGCCAACGGAAACATCCAGAGAATGGAACTAATAAGTTGCTTTAATACTAAGATGTGGTATGCGGTGGTTGTGTGAAAACATGTCTATATGTGATCAGGGCCTTGTTGCCAGAACTTGTCTTTGGTAATAAAGCTGTGCAGAATTTTCGCCACTTTGGGGACACTTAGTACTCGTTTTATGGCCGCGGAGAATTCCACTGCAGTTTCTAACGCTCGGACAACTTCTGGTAGCTTGTGCCGTATGTGCACAAATCTATAGAGAAAGCATTTTGAACGAATGTTACGACATGTCCTAGGGAGAGAATGAGTGAGGCGTTTTGAGTAGTGGGTAACGTGGATCACCCATTGGTTGAAAGAATGTGCCTACGCTTTTGTCAGAGGGTTTTCCAAGTTTATAGAAGCAAACGAGGTTGGCTTTAAGCCGGCGCAGACAGAGAGGCGCCAGGCCAAGCAGTTTGCAGCGTCCTTGATAACTGAGCATTGATGGGCAAAGAAAACGCTTAGTGAAAGTCAGCTGGACATTCTCCATCCTCATGATATCACTCTTACATGAGTAGGAGATAACCATCGAGTGGTGCTGTAAAATCTGTCGGCCACATAATTTGTAGAGCGTGAGTCGAGACTCTGCCAGCCTTAATGGCTTCAGTCTATACTCAATAATAGATTTGGCTTTGGCAGAGCTATAGCTTGCTTGTTCGGAAAACGTTAGCTAGCTAGAATAATGCACACCGAGGTCGCGCACGGCGAAGCTGTTACCTAAGGATGTACCGTTGCGAGTTAGGAAGTTATGCGTTATAGTTTAGCGGTACGAGAGACCATTGAGGTAAGCTTGACTAGAGTACTTGTCAAGTCGTTGGAGAAGTGGGTGAGGGATGTGGTTGAAAACCATCCGCAAGTGTTTGCTCTTCTCAGACCACTTTAACAAGAGTTCGTAAGAGCCACTCCTGCATAACTAACTTGCTAGTTGCACACGAATGTCGGACTGATTCTTTGGATCAAGATCATGCAGTAGACATACTGTTTATTGACTTCTCCAAAGCGTTCTGCACTTTACCGCGTTCTCACCTGTCCTTAAAGCTTCGGCCATGTAGCCTATCAGCGCGTGTTCTAAAATGGGTTTCCACATTCCTAAAGGGAGTTGTGCGTTCTTGTGTGTCTAGTCTGTCCTTCCATCAGTCAGTCCATAGTGAGGTCCCGAAGGGTTCGGCGTTTGGTCCATTGTTATTATTGCTGTATGTCTAGGAGCTGTCTGAACTGCTCGGGTACCATCCCTTACGTTTGCAGATGACCTAAGGGTTCGGTTCACAGTGCCCAACCTCGACGGACCGCAGATTATACAACAAGCTGCCGATAAAATTTGGGTCTGCTGCGTTTTGGCGTATACTTATAAATTATGCAGTATTCCGTGTTATGCTTAGAACCAAATGGCACCAAACGCCTTGCCCACTTCGTGGGAAGGAACTTGATACAATAAAATAAAGTAGTAGGTCACTGGACGCCAACTAGAAGCTGTGCCCGCAATGGACCGGACCATTTTGTACAATAGTTGCATGCTTTTGCGTAAATAAGACAAATATTAATATTGGTACTTCCTAAATGTCAGAGCATGCCTTACCAAAAGTTTTAGTCTACCGGTAAGGTATTGTCAGACCTTACCTTGATATTCGTGCAAACTTTATCAATCTTGTTCCTTTCGATTATGTGTTGTTCTTTGGTAACCAACACACAGGAGCGTTATTATATATAATTTATTCTAGGGTAGGCCAGCGCCCTCGAGCCTGCCTCTTGATATAATTTATTCCGTCTACCGCGGAGTATATCTGTGCATTCAGACGCCACAATTTGTGGTACGTAGATGGAGGATATAAAGTGATGACAGCAGAAAGGATAAGGGCATATTAAGAATGATCTTCCAAGGTAGTAAATAAAAGGATTAAAAATTTTACAAAATGTAGAGTTAATAGTTGCATAAAGTGCCTTTACAATTAACAAAATAAATAACCTTCTCTTGTTTCCCATTGACAAGTAACGCTGGGCTAACAAAAGACATGAAAAATAGCCGTTTTTCGGTTAATTATAGAACATAATAGAAATCCAAAACGCTAGACTTCGTAAACCTTGAACTTCTGATGTGATAAAGGAACAATAACTGAGAAATTCGAAAACGTTTGCAGTGAATTTGCTGACTGTTTATAAGGCCATTATTTTCCCATGGGAAAACTTGTCCACTGGTTTCATTAGTAAACACAGCATAAAAAAGCAACAAATGGTATGTGGACTGCCGTTATCTCTTTTAACTAATTAGTTGTATCTAAAATGGTGCATAGGGGCTCAAGGTTACTATTAATTATTAGGTGCGGCGTGGTTAGCAGAAACTCAGAGTTTTCAAGCGTACGCGAGAATAAATAGAGAAAGTGAGAACACTTCGCACTAAAACTCTAAGAAGCCTTAAAGACTTTTAATGATAGATAAATAAATCTTTTATTCGCAACAAGGTGAGGCACGCCTTTACAGGCATGATCAATATGACATAACGACGCATGAGCAAGTGTGTGCAAAAATCCGATATGTTTGCCATAGCCGTTTGTGCCTATGTTAGGGGTATGTATGTATGTCATTGTGTGTGTATGTGTATGTAGCTGTGTATTTTCTGCTTGTAGTTGTGCTGCTCCAATCTTTAATATTTTACATCATCAGCAATATGAGAGTAGGATATTTGTGTCCGTGGGTTGGATAGAATTATCCGGATATCCACGGGGCAGTGACATTATTTTGTGACGAGTCACGACCGCCACGTCACAGTGTTGTTAAGCAGATATTTGTGTCTTTTTATAGGGAGAACGCTTGCCAGGCGAAAACCCACCACGTCCTGAAACACTGCCGCCGAACTATTTGCTAGAGCGGGTTAAACCCGAACCACCCAGCTGACACCACGAGGAGGTTGTTCGGCTAGCCAGAGGTTGCGATTTGGGGCCTCAGCTTGAGGATCCTCGGGGTTGCAAGGCACTGTAGAGCTCGAAACCACCACTTTTGATAACGTTTGTTGGTGGCGATTATAGTTGCGAAATTACATTGGTTACTTCTGTATGCGCGAAGCAGGACGGCTTGGGATTCAGGCAGTCCGTATCTCTCTATCAACGCTGCATATTTTTAAGATAGATAAGTTGCAATTTATGACTACGTACCATTTCTATATAACTACGGGCGAAGGGCCATCTCTAGTGTCACACAGCAGAGGTTTGTCTCCAAAACTAGTCGAATGAGTCTCAGAACATTGAGCAATATACTATGAAGCGTACGATTCAGTGCGGCATGTACGTGTGCCGTAACAACATCTATGGTTGTAAGATCTATTTTTCAAAAGTGAAGTAATATTGTGCGTTGCATGTTAAGGCTCACTGTGGTGGAATTCTTTGACCTTTCTGAGGCTCATGTCTCCAGTTCAGTAGGTTTCACGTAAGTTGTTCCAATGTAGGTCCAACGTAGGTATGGGATTTGGTTTTGGCATTATTTATGCTATCACACTGACGACATTTCTGACCGGAGTGGTTCCAGGATATCATAAAAAGTGAATGAATGATAATAAAAGCCAGGATTACACAAACAAATAAATAAATATGTTATTCTCGACTGTGCCTCGCACAGTCGAGAATAAAATATTTATTTATTTATTTGTGTAATCCTGGCTTTTATTATCATTCATTCACTTTTTATGATATCCTGGAACCACTCCGGTCAGAAATGTCGTCAGTGTGATAGCATAAATAATGCCAAAACCAAATCCCATACCTACATTGGACCTACATTGGAACAACTTACGTGAAACCTACTGAACAGGAGAGATGAGCCTCAGTAACGTATTTACAAAAGTAAGAAATAGCTGTCCACCCACCATGATGACGGGCATTTGAGGTCCTCGGAGCCACGGAAAGGAGCACTTTCTCATAGCTGGCCAAGGTGAGGTACAGTGGTTGTCAAAACGTTTTGGGTACTCAGCTAGCCAAGGTGACGGCTTATTATGCCGCGCGATCTGCCATCTCGCCAGCCTGATGGAATGCGAATTAGTGGATGTTAAGATGGCACTAACGGCTATAGGAAAGGATCTGGTTCTTTATACTGTTCGGCAACTAGCGGTTTCAATATTGCTTATTGGATGTTCAACGATGATAAAAGCTGGGGAATATTGGGCCAAGTGCGGAGAGAACGGACTGCAAGGTACCTGCGTCGGAAGATTATGATTCTGATAGTGTCCGCTTATCTGATCCGGTGGACTACATTTCTCTGCAGTATATGCTGCAGTTAAAAACCTAACAGTGGTTCAAAAGCCAATAGCCAATGAGAAGGAAGAGTATCTGTGTGCTGTGACTGTCGGTTGCTGGTTGTGGGTACATATGGAAGTTTGCTCAGTCAGGGAGCTCCTTAGCAAAAACGGTAGCCTCATTTCAGTGATAGTTTCTATTATGTCGGTCTATGCTTTCAGTAAAAACAGCTTTACGATTCCGACGTCTGCAACGTAGTCCAGAGCCTGTGGAACAACCGTAGCGGTCAAAACTAAAAGGTTATGGGTATAACTAATATTCGAAGCCGCACGTGTTGATATATTTAGGAAGCAGTAATGAAGATAACGGTGTTTTTAGGTGGAGATAAAGTTATTGTGAAACCCATACACTCACTATTGACATACAACGGTCATGTAGGTATATTAATGCAGGAAAAACTATGAAATACAGCTAAGGGTCAGAGCCAACTATAAGAATGTGGCCGCCTACTTCGTACGGCTGTTGGCGCTAGAGCCCTGTTAATGTGACTGAACGGCGTGCTTAAGCGGTAGTTAGTTAAGCAGAGACGAGAGCTTAAAGTTAGAGGCAAGCGTTAGTATGCAGTAAGCTGGATATCAACAAGGTTATGTTGACCATATGCCGGTCCCGCTGGCAAAAAAGAAAAATGAAAGAAGCTTACCGGCGAGGAGTTAGGGTTGTACTGTGCACTCGGTCCTTGCAGCCGCCAACTATTTACGGTTTCGGAGGGGTGGTGTCTCCTAACCACCTGGTTGTGGCAGCGTGCAAAATCTAGGTTTGTGGCTTGATATGAGTCCGGTTATCCGAACTGTCAATATGGTCCGCTTTACATCAACGTACAGAAGGCTTTCAAAGACGTAAGGGTAAGAGTCGATCAAGTGCTTGGTGGAAATACGGTAAATAAATAAATGAACATTTATTCTCGCCAACGCAAGGCACGCACTTAAAGTCGTGAACTCAGTACTAAATAAATAAATAAATTTTTTATTCTTGTGCAGTGCAAGACATGCTTATGTATACATGCTCCTGTTAAAGTTGCAACTAAATGTCGGAGAATGTACAAAACATTTGCCAGTTTGCTAGGAACCATGGAGCTGGGAGTTCATACATGTATGTAGAAGTGCATGTGCCTGTGTTATTTCAGTTTGCATAGGTGCCAATACAATCTTAATTGATCGCGTGGATAGTATGAGAAGGGTGAGAGACGTCTGTGGTGGGAGTTTGGTTGGTCGGTTGGGTAATCATGGGGTCATGGCTTTAGTTAGAGGCGTGTCACATCAGCCTCATCGCAGTGTTGTTAAACAGACATCAATGGATTTTTATAGGTGAAAACCCACCACGTCTTGGAGCACTGTTGGTAAACATTTGCTGGAACAGGGTAGACTGGAACCGCCCGTTAGTGTCACCGGGAAGTCATGTTTTCGTTGTCGACAGAGCAGCCTGCGCTTGTTGACAAGCCCTAAGCAAGCGATTGGACGCTTGACAGTCGGGACCAAGGGTTAGGTAGTTATGGAACGATTCAGGTATGTTGTTGTAGTCACTTGTTTTGAAGGCTTTTTGTAGACAGGCCTCGGCTGATCCAATCCTATAAATAAGAACATCCAGATCAACTTGTCCAGTGATATTAGACCAAGATGGGAGTGAGTGTGTTGGAGATTTCATTTGATCCACGTTTGTCTTTGTAGTTTTAATCGGCCGCAAACAAACAGGCCAGATGGGATCCTTGGTACGTTTCTGTTGCTAACTTCAGACCTCGGGGAAGAGAAGCGTATTAGGTGAGGCTAATTGCAAGGATAGTTAGAGGTAGAAGCGTAAAACTGAATCTAAAGCTTGGAGCCTGGATTCGGGTTGCTAGTTATAGCCGACAAGTTTTGAAACCATCATCTGTGACATTAGGCAATTTGTCTATTATCTGAAGTGTGGATGTAGTCCTCACCTTTTAAGACAGCTGTGCCGTAGTTTTAAGTTAGGTTTTCTTGGCGAGAGGGATTTGCCTTAGGTTGGAAAGGGAAGCTTTGGGCAGTGGTTCGAAGCCTCAGAGGTGGGATGCGTCAATTAAATAAGTAAATAAATAAATATTTTATTCTCGAATTTATCACGACGCACCAACGCGGGCACGATCAAAATTCACACTCAAGTGGGTTACGCAACCGATACCTTAAAACGCATGCAATTGGATGTGGGCAGATGTGGTACAATTTCCAGAAACAGTTGAAGTACTCATGAGAAACAAAGTCATCAGTGGGGTGCCGATAAAATGGTTTCATGTGTGCATGGAGTAAACAGTAAAAGCACAGCTGGTGGAGTGAGGACAGTAGGTCAAGACTGAGAGTGGCTTTGTTGTACTTGTAAGTAAAATATTTAATACCGACTGTAGTCGCTATTCCAGAGTGTAACCGTGGGTGGGAACTTTATTCAGTGCTGAATCACATCCGCCACGTCACAGTGTTGCCAAACGGAATTTGGTGGATTTTATAGGGAAAACGCCTGCCAGGTGAAAACCCACCGGCCCTGGAACACTGTCGTCGATTGCTTTGAACGGACATGTACAACTAGCAAAGCGTCTTATGAGCAAGTTATCCATACAGTTATGCGCAGTCGAATGACCCCTCTCTTGGCTAAACAAATGGCACAGTCCGAGCCCAACGTGGGCGTTGAGACCAGTCGAGTAGGAAGAATGATTTTGCCGGTAAGTAGAATTTCCAGTGTATGGCGTCTTACCTTCTCTGATTATGTATAGTACCTGGATTGTGCAGAAGTCGTATCTAGCTATTATCACTGGACATCGATGGTCGAGGTGTTTAGTGCAGATGGTTGGTTTTGAAGTAAAGCCATGGCCCAGGTAAGTCCTTGTTGGTTATTTCGTCCCATCTCAGACGGAGGCAGTTCCTCAGCTTAATATGGAGCTCTAAGAAGTTCACGACCTCATAGTAATGGGAAAGAGTGGAACAGGCAGAGAGAAGACCAAAAAGAGCAGTCATGGTACCACTACATTGACCTGAGACAAACAGAAGGCATGGCCTAATGGGTAAATTACTTTCATATATATGAGGATGAAGTGCGTGGTTCCGGTAAGAAATCCCCTAGGTATTAGCCTACGGAGTTAGAATTCAACCGGAGCCCAGAAGGTGGCTACGTAATCAGGATTGGTTGCTGTTAGAAACCATAACATAGAGTGACGATGTAGCGAAGTTTATTTACACTCTATGGGGAGGCGGATTATCGAAGGACACCCAATAAATATGGTGTACATGGGTATATGAGGGTAGAAAGCTAAATAGAATAGAAGCCGGCTAGGATTAAGTGGCTATAAACTACGGACTAGTTGTCGAAGGTAGGACTATCAAAAGGCGGTGCTAATGGACTGGGTTGCGGTGGCCAAATATGTTATTTGGGTTAAGCATTCCAGTTACTATTAGTTAATAAGTCTCACGGAATAGGAGAACAAACCAGCACAAATCTGTGATGCAAACAGTCCACGAGCATACAGTTGGAGAGATAAGGAGTGGCTCCAAGTAAGCCCCGCCTATGCGCAGGGATGCGGGGAGCGTACGCCAACTCTTGGTACCTAGATCTGTTGAAGGTGTGACAACCGAACGATAATAGCGTTGGTAGACAGATCATTAGCGGCCAACTGCATCCACTCGGTCACAAGTGAATACGTACAGTGTCATCGAGAAAGTTAACAGATCGGCGAAGATAAGTGATACAAACATTCTAAGAGACGAAAGGTTGGAGAAATAAGGTGTGGTGCTTAGCTAGCCCCGGATGTGCGCAGGAATGCGTGGAGCCCAAGACCACAAGCTGCTTCTAACTCGGGTGCTAAAAGTGAGATGAACCACAGGTAACTACGCTAGGAGATATCGTCGCCGGAGAAATGTAGCCATTCAATGAATACGTATGGTCACTAGTATACACTTACATTGTCACAGGATAAATCAACGAATCAACAAAAGTAGGCGATACAAACAGTCCAAGAGACTAAAGGTTGGTAAGGTAAGAGGTGGAGCTTAGCAAACTTTGGATATGCGCAGAGATACAAAGAACCTAACATGACTCACAGCGGCTAAACGGAGGAAATGAAGCTTATGCAAACGACAGATGATGACGCTAGGGTGGAGAGCATGGGGGCCAGCAATGGCATTCGGTATAAGTCTTCAGTTACCAATGGATAACTAAGGTATCACATAAGAAGTCACCGAACCAGCTAGAGTGTAATGCAAACAGTCCAAGAACATAAAGTTTGGAGACAAGGAGTGGCTCCAAGAAAGCTCCAGTTTGTATTTGGTCAAGCCAATATTGGGAGTGGGCAGAGAAGATGCCTGGTACGTAATGTACCGCATGTCAACCCAGCTACTACCTTGGAGGGTATTCGAACGAAAGCGGTTTCAGTCCATTAGGCAAAGTGAATGAATAATAGTATATGTCACGAGTATAAAGGCAAGCAAGCGAGGTAGGATCTGCTTATCCACCCACCACTATGCATAAAGTATAGTAGGCTTCAGAGCCAGGTAAAAGAGAATTTATGCATTGACTGCCAAGTTAATGCAACAAGGTGGTTAAAATGTTCTGCAGGTCAAGCTGGCTGATGTGACAGGTGTCCCTCTGTCTCGTGCTTAGCTTTCATACCAACTAAATAAAAACTGGTAACGTGAACGTCGTTATAGCAAAGGCGGTTGCAGAATATAACCCGGATTTTCATAATGCCTGTTTACTAGTGTTTCCAGTAGTGATCGGCATAAGTATAACTCCTCGTGGTGCCAGCTGGGTGGTTCGGGTTTGACCCGTTCCAGCAAATAGTTCGGCTGCAGTGTTCCAGGACGTGGTGGGTTTTCGCCTGGCAAGCTTTCTCCCCACAAAGGGCCACAAATGTCTGCTTAACAACATTGCGACTTGGCGGATGTGACTTGCCACAAACTAAAGTCACTTGCCCGTGGATATTCGGGAAATGCTATCCAACCTACGAAAATCAATCGCTTATTCCCACATTCCTGCCGATAACAAACAGTCAAAAATGCTGCGGCGCATTCAAAAACACAAGCTACATTCCTACACAATTACATACATATATACACCCATATACTTACATACACTGTTATGCCAAACATGTCCTTTTGTATAATTTGATCCCACTATGTTAGCTAAATATGATCATGCCTGTAAAGGTGTGCCTCGCATTGTCGAGAATAAAAATTTATTTATTTATATATATATTATTCTCGACCAATCGAGGCAAGCCTTTTTGGTCTGGGTAGCATATTGCAAGATTGCACCTGGTAGCATGATTAGCAGGACCAAGCGTAGGAGTAGTATAGATGGAGTCAGTAGTGAGGGCCCACATGGCCAAAAGATTGCATGAAGTATAGCTTCACAGATGCGAGAGGTAGAGAAAACAATTGGCTCATTAAAGCGGAATATGTTGAGGAGGAATTAGTTCAATGAGGTTGTGTGCACAGCGCGGGTCAGGTGAGTGACGCATAAAGAAAAAGCTGCAAAAATAATAAAACATAGTGGCATGTCACTGATCAAATACGTAGGCGTAGGCTTACGGAAGCAGATATAAACAGAGAATTTTTCAGCTGGGGTATCATTCAACTTACCATTGCTGTGTTGGAGCAGTGACCCTATTTAGTGGCGTCACATCCTCCGCGTCGCAATTTTGTTAAGGCGACACTGGTAGCTGTTTGTAGAGAACGCTTGCTTGGCGAAATCCCACCACTAAGAGTCGTTAAAGTGGGAAGCAAAATGCTTGATTCTGGGAACTGTAGCTCTAGTAGTGGTCACTTGTCGGCCTGTTTAAGTACATCTTTTGTTGTATCAAGTGAATTCAGAGCCGGCGGAAGTAAGCCAGTGGACCACCAAGTGATCATACATTGTGTGCTATCGAGCTGCTAACCCGATCGACTGAAAGCGATGGAAAGCCTTTATGACAAGTGAAGTAGTGATTGATAAGGACTTTAGCAAGGTTAACAAATAAATAAATATATTATTATTATTATGTTCGCAGTAGTACGCTAACTGTGGAGGCCAGCTATGGTATATATTGATAGCTGAATGCAAATAAGAAAAGATAAATAATGCATTAATCCGGAAGTATCTAGTGAGCAAACGGTAGTTTAAGGCACAACTTGCCTAATGGTTGACGGAGTCAGGTTGGGGGCAAGGTTGAGATCTACGGGAATGCGTAACCTAAGGAAGAAAGCCTGCGTAATGAAAGGTCATTTCTGTTGGATGCAGGAAATCATCAGAGCTGCAGTGACCAGGCGGAGAGAGGCCACAGTGATAAAGTAGTTCTCAGTAGATTGAGGAGTAGACAGCCAACACTAGGACTGACGAAAGCACTGCTAGTAAGCCTGCCAAACTTAAGCTGTCAGGAAGAATGGTTGACACGCAATAAGAAGAATAGGTAAGGTGTGATGCCGCATGGTGTAAGCCTTTAATGACGGGGTGAAGTAACACGCCTAATTGCTTTCAAATACAGCAGGTGGCGGAAAGGGTTGGGTGCATTATTTGTTCTTATAAACGCAATTGCAAGGGTACGGAATGTTTAGGAAACAGAAGTGGTGAGTAGGTAAAATAAATAGGCTTTTTGTGGCTGCAAAGCTTGCGAACTAGTCGCGAGAGTTTCAGACTCTGAGGCGAACTTGTTTGATCTGGAACATGTGCTGGTTGCGCTTACCATTTTATTTTGCGTAAGCATTTTCATCACGAAAAACATTGTACAGCTTGCTTGCAATGATGAAAAGCTACTCGAAAGTACTTCGTTGAAATCAGCGCTCCGGTCGTGCTGCTTTCCGACTGTGCTGCTGCTGCTTGTGAACGCTGTGTTTGTGTCTGCTTGAAAGCCACATAGTTGCTGTGGAAGTACTATTGAACGTCTACTTTCAATGTGTTCGACAACCTTGACAGCAATACCGTTCACGTTAGCTAAAATTTAATTGTGATTGGACCGCGTTAGAAGTACCTTCAGTTTTCGCTTCTCTTAATGGGCTTATGACTTTCTGTACTTCATCGACTACTACAAATGCTGTAAATAAAGAAATAAACAAGTGCTTTATTCTCGCCGGTGCGAGACACGCCGTAAAATGTATAATCACGACCCGCATTTTGCTAACGCTAGTTTTTGTTATTATTTAGTCTCAGACTACGATTGATTTTTGTGACAAATTTGTCAACCTTTCGCTTCCTACTTTTGTCTTTTCAAACCCATGCGTATCAGTTTTCCAAGTCGAAGCCACCTTTTGGTTTCGTAAAGTTACATCGCAGTCGCCCAGGTATTCCTACATCGGTTCACGTTTACCTGTCTATGGCTTCTGAAGTAGTCGACGTCACTGATTCTCTGCCTCCAGCAGCGCCGTATGATAAGCTTAAGGCAGCGATTATAAACCTACCACAGCAAATGATGAAGAGCGTCTGCTGCAGTTGTTTCTGGTGTCCAGGTTGTAATCCGCACACCATCACAACTTTTGCGACATTTCGTTCCTTTTATTGCTCGTCGAAACTTTGGACCCTATCCTGCGTCAACTTTGGATAAAGTGCTTTTCGGCTACGGCACAGCCATTCTTTCAGTCATTGGCGACGGTCTCACCCTGGAAAAGCTCGCAGAAGTTGCTGACAAGGTGCATGAATATTGAGTTAAAAATACTGAACATCACGTAACCAAAGCTTTCACCGCCAGTCCATCAACGACAGTCTTCCTAGTTCGGAACTCTCCATGTCTGCCATTAGACTTCAGTACCTTACTACTCAAAGCCTTTATTTTAGCGGAGCACGTACAAGACAGCGACGATCATACTGCTACTTCCATCGTCGCTGTGGTAGGGCATCAGGTAACTGCCTTCCGGGTTGCAAATACCCAAATTTTTCTTCGATTTCGCTACCGGAAACACTAAAGCCAGTTAGCAGTGGCGGCGGCCCCTGCTAGCCGGCAAATGTATCCTGCTGTACGTGTTCAAGTCCACGACTAAGCTATATGTTTTAATCAATACCGTCGCGGTAATTAGCGCTAGACCCAGCCCTTTGGAATAATTCGCTTAGTGCAAAAGCTGGAATTACACTACAGGCGGCTAATTAGTCTAAAATAACGACATACGGCCAGGAGCGCTTTAGGCTAAGCCTTGGTTTGCGACAAGCAGTTCCTTTCATCTTTACCATTGCGTACGCTCAAAAGCCTATGGTTGGCATTGAGTTCCTCAGCAAATTCGACCTTGTGGTTGACGTAGGCAGCAGAAGGTTAAGACATAATAGCACTTTGCTAACTGTCCCTTGCCAGATTGCTACAGTTAACACCGTAGTACTTCGCGTATCCATGCCAAAACGTACGCACCTTTCGTCACTGCTACAGCAATTTCTATATATGTTCATAACAAATACCCATACACATATGCTCAAACACGAGGTTCGTCAACATCGCGTCACCATGGGTCTATCTGTATCAGCGAAACCGGGAGGCATTCCGCTCGACAAAGTGCAAGAGGCCAAACGAGTATTGGCAAACAAGCTTAATTTGGATATCAACCGCCCTTCCAATAGCCATTGGGCTTCGCCTCTTTATCTGGTACCTAAAATGTTCAAGGATTGGCGCCCATACAGCGGCTACCACGCACTCAAGCGCCTCATCGTTCCGGATCGATACCCTATTCCACATATGCATGCATTTTCTTTGATTTTAGTAGGAAAGTTTATATCTGTTAAGCTTGCGCTTGTTCGAAGTTATCAGAAGAGCCCAAGGGCGCCTGAATTTGTCAAAAACAAAGCCGTTATTACGCCTTTCATTTACGCGAGTGCATCCGCCTGCGTTTAGGTCTCCACAACACCGCACAGCCTTTTCAGCACTCATGATCAAGCCCTTT